>OZ020268.1:60225578-61457914 GCA_963971225.1 Melieria omissa
TTTCCCACCGCATTGCACTATTGGTTATCTGTTCGGCAGAGCCGCTGTCAATTTTTACAGTAGCTATCTAGCTTTGCTGGTTGGTGCATAGCATTGTTGATTCTAATTGAAGATCCACCAAACAATTATAATTAGAGGTAGCTGACCATGGTCCAGCTAGTAAGGACATCTCAAGAGACTGGAGAAAACGAGCAATAAACGAACTTGATTAAATAGTTAGTTATTGTTTTATTTCAACCAATTTTATAATCTAAAGCAACCTAATTCTGGACGAGCATTAAAATGAATATTGACATAATATCGTATTAGTAAAGTTTTAACATTTTTTTAACAAAACATTGTACATTCGACTTTCGATGTTGTGCTATGTTGGTAAAAAAATCCCCAACATGACAGGACATTATTTGCAATTTTGCATATTTAGTAGTGTCCGACCGAATATTCGGTTTCGGTTCGACCCAAAAAAGTGGTTTCGGTTTCAGTTTCCGCCAAAAAATAAGTGAACAGCTATTTAGTACAGCCGAGCAGATATATAGTGAAAGGATGAGAAGGAGAATTTAGATGCCACTAATGTAAATACACTTTTTTTTAGAGTAAAATTATTTAATTTTGAATATAACCGAGTAAGGTACGAAAGGGTGAAGTTAGCACACCCGCTCCGCTACGCGCACTTACAAAAGCGCTGACGTTGCGTCTACTAAGCGCAACCGGATCCTCGCGCACTGCACGCGCATCCGGATAAATCGCTGCCCGCGCACCTCGTCGGAGTCACGTTGCACCAACGCCATGGGAAACACTGCGTCAGCATTAGGCTAAGTTTTAAGCTACCTAGCGATAAGCTTTAGTGCTAAGTAATTAGGAGTTAAGCTTGCATTCCGTTTTTGGAGCTAAAGGAGTGAACAAGTGTAGCGTAGAATTAAATCATTGTGGTGTCGGAGAATAAAATCATTTTAAGGAAAAAGAGGTTTGTTTGATTAACCAGTGCGAGGAGCTCCCCGAGGGAGTTCCTCGCGCTCATTTTTTTATCGAACTTCCACCAAAAGTTCGTAACTGGCGCCCGAGCAGGGACCCGCATCTTTTATGCGGGTTCCTTCAACGAGAACATCGTGGTGTGAGTGCAGGACTGTTGGGGGTAGGCCTAGAAAGCCAAACCACAACTTAAAGTGAAATCTTAGTGAAATTGACAAAAGTGTCGTGGTGCGAAAATTGTTCGGCCGCGATTCCCACGGGACCCTCCGGCTAGTGCAAAAAAAAATATTAAAATATAAAACATGTTAACAATAATGTAAAAAAATAAAAAAATATGTCCTTACCCTGCGATTCCCACGGGACCCTCCAGGGTATAATAAAATGAAAAGCCTGTGACCCCGAAGACCCTCAGGCTTCAAAAGTAAAATTAATCCTATGAACCGAAGAAACGCACCTACGCCACCAGATAAAATAATGTAAAACTATAAAGCAAAAATTTAAACCTTTGGTATAACTGAGTTCAAATCTGCGACTCTGTAGCCCGAAAAGCCAGACCCTCCAGATTAAAAGAACACTGAAAATGTGAATGTGGAATGTTAAAGCGAAAAATTATAAAATATCGAAAATCCTGCAGCCAGCACGAAAACCACGATGTTGCCGTGAACAAGGTATTGGTTATCAAATTTTGTGGTCCTGCGATAGCTGCCGTAAAGTGATCGTCGTACACGGTGCACGTTGTCGTTCCCACGAGAACACGGCAACTATTCCGCTATCACGGTAGAAACCTTCCGACGTTCCCATAAGAACACGTTTGAGATCGCGCTTTACTGTAAGAAAAAATTACGAAAATCTTTTTTATTAATTAAAAAAAAAATATATAAAAAACAAAAAAAGAAGAAGGATGAATTAAAGTAAAGCTAACTTGAACGAAATTGAATAAAACAGAGTTAGATCAACTAAAACAAAACTATGTTGAAATTAAAATTAAATTTATTAAAGAAAATAAAAAAATAAAATAAAAAATTGTGAGAATAATTAAATGAAAATTATCGAAACGAGAGGCGGGATCAGTCTAAAGTGCCTTGAAGATTCACCCGGTGATTGACTGCCTTAACCGGCAAACTTCCTCTGTACCCATGGGAACACAGTAGGAGATCACAGAAGGTTATCTGATGGGTCGTGAAGTGAATTGTGCCTTAGTAGGTTGACCGCAAGCATAAACGCGGACGACTAAAACGGATAACACGATCCTTCCATGACCCCCTCACAGCTTTTAATACATTACACTAATGATTTTTCTCTTTTTTTCATGTAGCGATCGAAACCTTCTTGGAAACCAAATGCTCAAATCGTAAGTGGCTGTGCGTGGCACCGATAGAAAACAACTGCTATCTGAACACTCGGTAAGTGAGCCTTTTTTTCGTTTTCAATCTAACCGTTAAACAACCGCTAAACAAAAAATGGAAGACATGAAAAATCACTGACGGACCTGACAGGAGCCGTCAATGCCATCCTTGCCCAGTTGCGAAACGTTGAGGGACGGCTAAAGTCTGTAGAAAATAATTCGGAAATAGTAGAAGAAGTAAAGAGACTTAATTCAGGGATAGTAGAAGAAGTAAAGAGTCTAGGGGAGCGTCTCCTTCATGTCGAACGGGAGGAGAGCGCTACAGTAGAACAACCAGGGAACACCCTGCAGGGGCCGAAAACGGAGGAGGAGCTGAAAGAGATCGGGAAGCTGCCCGACTGTGTCAAGGAGTTGAGAACCTTTGAGGGCAGCCTGACCCAATACGTATCATGGGTCCATAGCGTGGAGGCCACAGAGGACTACGATATAATCCGGGGCAAGCCGTTATATCGGGCAATTCTAAGACACATTAGACAAAAGGTAGTAGGAGCTGCAGACACCGCCTTAGTGTCATACAATGTCTTCAACGAAGACTGGCCAACGATGAAACGAGTTCTCTCTCTCCATTACGCAGTCAAGCGTGACATACGAACGTTAGAATACCAGCTGGGTCAACTGACGCAGAAGGGCTCGAAAATTGACGAGTTCTATGCGGCAGTCAACCACCAATTCTCGTTAATTATTATTAAAATTAAAACGGAGGGCTACTCTTCCGAAACGGTTGCCACACTGGTGGTAACGTACAGAAATCGTGCACTAGACGTCTTTATCCGCGGACTGAATGGGGAGATGTCACGGATGCTCATCATACAAAAACCAAAGACCCTACCTGAGGCCTACTCTGCCTGTCTGGAGTTGCAGAATCTGGGACTACGGAACAACGTGATACACTCCACCGCCCCGAACAGGATAACGGTCCCCGTAAACCAATTATCGAGAGTGGAACATCGCCCACCCACCCCCGAGAAGACCCTTTCACAACACTTTTAATCGATTCGGGAGAAGCCCCAGCTTACACAACACGCCAACAGACAACAGGCCAATTCCATCCCCGCGCCCCGCTGGACCTAAGCCACCAGAGAAAATGGAAGTGGACCGATCCATACAATCAAGGCGGGTTGACTACATGAACAGACCAGGAAATGGAGTTAAACGCAGTGCCTCGTGGGGAAATTACCCAAGAAAAGAACAAAGGCTATACAACCTTGAAGCGGAGCCTTGTGAGGAAGAACTGAACTACGAACAAACGGCTGTAAACAACACAGAAGAGGGAACAAATTTTATGGGAGAGGCCTCTCTAGCCTTCCATATATAGAGTACGTCGCCGAAAATGGGGGGAAACTAAACTTTTTGATTGATACCGGAGCCAATAAAACTTTCATCAGAGAAGCTACCCTACCAAAACCCTTTACAGTTAGTTCTGCCGCCGGAATTATTTCCATAAACCGTAAAGTAATAGGCAAATTTTTCAAAAAATTCGGTATTAACAACCTTGTCACCTTTTACGTGCTGCCAGGCCTCACTTCCTTCGACGGGATAATTGGGGATGACACCCTGAAGGAGTTGAAAGCGGTGATTGACCGCAAGGACAATGTCCTAACCTTGAACTCTACCATAAAAATCCCTCTCAAAGCTATGATTTCTGAGCAGGTAAATTTCATAATAAACGACCAAACGTCGGAAGACGCTAAGGGCACGGTAAATAAGCTCATAAAAAAATACGGATCACTCTTCGAACCAATTAAGGGCGGGGAATCGGTAAAAACGAATGTCCTAGCCGAAATAAAACCTACGACTCAAGAACCCATCTACACGAAAAGTTACCCGTATCCGGTGTGCATGAGGGAAGAGGTCGAAAGACAGGTAAATGAATTATTGTCCGAAGGCATCATCCGTCCGTCCAAAAGTCCTTACAATTCACCAGTGTGGATTGTCCCGAAGAAACCGAAACCCAACGGCGAAAAGCAATACCGAATGGTAGTCTATTCGGTAAATTCGGTTTTTCGGTTATTCTAAATTCGGTAACAATCGCCGACACGTATCCTATCCCAGATATAACGTCAATCCTCGCAAGTTTAGGGGACGCTAGATTTTTTACCACCATTGATCTGGCCTCCGGGTTCCATCAAATCTCGATGAAGCCTTCAGACATCCCTAAGACGGCATTTTCCACGCTCAATGGAAAATACGAATTCCTGAGGCTTCCCTTCGGTTTAAAGAACGCACCAGCAATCTTTCAGAGGATGATTGATGACGTTCTGAAGGATTATGTCGGTCGCATCTGCTACGTCTATATAGACGATATTATTGTTTTCTGCAAAAACGAGGAAGATCACCTCCACAATATCGAAAAAGTATTTTCCCACCTACAAGAATGCAATTTGAAAGTAAACCTTGAGAAAACTAAATTCATGAAAACAAAGATTGAATTTCTATGGCATCAAAGCTGATCCGAAAAAAGTAACAGCGATTCAGCAGATCCTCCCCCACGACAACCTGAAGGACCTGAAGAGTTTTCTGGGAATGACTTCGTATTAGCGCAGGTTTATCCGAGACTACGCGAAGGTGGCAAAGCCACTCACAAATTTGACAAGGGGCGAAAACGCGCAAATTAAGGCGAGCCAGTTTAAAAAAGTCCCTATCAAGCTAAAAGGCGACGAGCTAAAAGCCTTTGAAACACTGAAAACGATGCTAGCCTCGTCCGAAGTCCTCATATTCCAAAACTTTAAAGAGCCATTCAACCTAACAACAGATGCGTCCAATTACGCAATTGGCGCGGTGTTGTCGCAGGGGAAGGCTGGGCAAGACAGGCCGATTGCGTATATTTTTCGTTCTCTGAATTCGACAGAGGAGAATTACGCGACGAACGAGAAAGAAATACTGGCCATAGTTTAGGCGTTGGACAATCTGAGGTCGTATATCTATGGCACTAATAAAGTTCGTATCTTCACAGACCACCAACCTCTCACTTACGCATTGGGAAACAGAAACTTCAATGCGAAACTGAAGAGGTGGAAGGCGCGAATCGAAGAGTACAATCACGAGTTGATCTACAAACCAGGTAGATCAAACCTCGTCGCTGATGCTCTTTCAAGACTTAAAACCGAGGCAAACCACTTGTTAGGTTCATCCACAGATACTGCAAGTGAAGGTAATTCCCGGCACTCATCCACGGACACCGCGAGCGAAGGTAATCCCCGACGCTCGTCCACAGACACGGCAAGTGAAGGCAATTCCTACACAGAACAGCTAGCGAAACTAGACAACAAATCGGGAATGCGGAAGTGCAATCGACCATGGAGACAGCGCATAGTGCAGAACAGGACTCGTCGGACCTCATTCCACACGTCGAAGCCCCAATAAACGTATTCCGAAACCAACTGATTTTTCAAGAACGAATAGAACTTTTTCCACAAGAAACTCCCCATCCCGGATTTAACCGATTTTACATTTCCAAACCACACTTCACTAAAGATGACCTCATTGCCATATTAAGAGAAAAATTAAACCCGAATCTGGTTAACGGGATAAAAATACCCGAGCACTATCTGGCCTTACTGCAGGAGGTCTACCTCGCAAATTTTAACAGATACAAAATACGCGTGACCCAGAGAGTGGTAGAGGACGTTGGGAGCGAAGAGCGCAAATTCCGCATTATAGAGGCTGAGCATAGAAGAGCCCATCGGAATGCTAGGGAAAATAAGGAACAAATCCTCGAACGACATTATTTCCCTCAAATGAACACTCTTACAAGGGAATACGTCTCAAATTGCGAAATCTGCGATGCCAACAAGTACGACAGGCAACCTGCAAGACCCGAGCTACAACCAACCCCGATACCAACCTACCCCACAGAAATATTACATCTGGACATCATGGAGATACAGAACGAGAAATTCATTACGTGCATTGACAAGTTCTCAAAATTTGGAAAATTTGTCCATATCAAGGACCGATCAGTACTGCACCTTCGAGAAAAGCTCATCAAGGCCCTGCATTTCTTTTCTGTTCCAAAAATCATGATTACTGACAACGAGAGGAGTTTCATAAGCCCTATAATCCTGAACTTCATTAAGATACTGGGCATAGACATATATCTCACACCCTCACACCGAACTGAAGTAAATGGGCAGGTGGAGAGACTCCATTCAACAGTTTTAGAAATATACCGCTGCCTACGAAACGAGTTGGCAGAGTTAAGCGTGAAAGAGCTAGTTTATGTAGCAGTAGACAGATACAATAACACTATACACTCGGTTACAAACAAAAAGCCAAGTGACGTGTTCTTCAACAGGGCGGAGAGGATCAATTACCAAAACTTAGCCGACTATCGCGCCAAGTTTAATTCGGACCTTAGAGGTCTGATAGAGAGGAATATTATTGCTTCAAAATAACAGAGAAAATAGATCTCGCCCCAAACCGAGAAGGTACGGACCAGGGGAGGTCATATTCGTGGCAATCAAGTGCATTAAAGGCAAAGACAAGGCTCTTTTCAGGCGGGAAGTCGTAAAAAAGAATAAAAGATTGACTGTTTTAACGATTAGCGGGAAAAGGGTTCACAAAGCCAACATAAAAAATATAAGTCCAAAACGTGGCGTAGCCGGGGCCTCGCATTAGCCATATGATATAAATGAAGAACAAGAAAAAATCAAATAGATAAAATATATAATATATCATTATATCAAATATATAGTATATAAAATACACATATCAAATATATAAACTCCTATATTTACATATCAGGTGTACAACTTTGCTTCCGCCGTTTTCCGATAGGTGGCTGTACCGGCTGAGGCTGGTTGAAATACATAGATGGTAATGCCTTTAAAGTGAGTGTGGACAGTGCCTAACGAATTGTCATCGCCGTTTCAGTGACAGTTGTTCTTGTTTTCGTATTATTCACGCTCGAAAATGTCCGTTTATGTGCCCAATTCTCGCCATTTGCGGGAAGTTTTACTTTTCTGTTGCAATTCGAAAAAAAATGCAGCTGAAGCGCATCGAATGCTCTCAGAAACTTACGGTGATGCTGCTCTGAGTGAAAGAACGTGTCGGGAGTGGTTTCAACGGTTTAAAAATTGTGATTTCGACATGACAAAGTCATCCTCCAACACGACAATGCTCGGCCTCACGTCGCAAAAGTGGTCAAAAAGTACCTGGAAACGCTGAAATGGGAAGTCTTGCCCCACCCGCCGTATTCCCCAGATGTCGCCCCTTCTGACTTCCACATATTCCGTTCGATGGCACACGGCCTGGCAGATCAACATTTTCAATCCTTCGAAGAATTGGAAAAATGGATTGCTTCATGGATAGCGTCAAAAGAGGACTCCTTTTTTCGAGCCGGGATCCGAAAATTGCCGGAAAGATGGGAAAAGTTGTCGCTAGCGACGGACAATACTTTGAATAATACATCTGTAAGCACTTTTTCGCAATAAAGCTTTTAATTTTGGAAAAAAACGGCGGAAGCAAAGTTGTACACCTGATATAATAACAAAAAAAAAAAGGGGGGGGAGAGTGTGATTCGTAGTCTTACAATGTAATTTCACTTTACTATGGTACTTAAATAGTTAAATAATTGTAATCACATCAAATAATTTCTCTTGACTATTTTAGCATATCAAATTTTATCATACCAATTGTAATACCATAATTGTAATACCATAATTTTGTAATACTATAAGATAATTTTGTAATTATTCAAAAATAATTTCACCTGACTATCTCATTATCTTTAATTAAGCACAACGGCCACGTCACCCGGTAATTTTAAAATTTTAAATACAAAATTGTCAATTTTGTCCAATCATTTCACTGCCTTCAGTCCTAGTACAAGTTGTATAAGAGAGAAATTTTCAGATTATTCGTGATAGCTGCTGCGGACGCCTTGCACGTCTTCAGCTACAATGCGCCCGTAGTCACCGTTCGAGAAGGAACGGCCTGGATAACTAACGGACACTTCAAACTCGTTTACGCAATCGATCTACAACGCTACGCCGAAGTCATTGAGGAAACGGAAAGGCTCATACGGCGCGAGGTGAAAGAGGAAGCTCTATGTCTAACCCTAGAATTCCAGGTAAGCCAAGTCAAAGAAAGGCTGAACGAACTCCGCAGCCGAAGGCAAAGGACACCTCGGTCAATCAACTGGATTGGAACGGCCTGGAAGTGGCTGGCGGGCTCGCCTGACGCCGTCGACTGGGAAAAAATACTAAAAAGCCAGGCGACAATCGTCGAAAATAATAATGACCAATATAAAATTAACAACAAAATTTTCACAGCAACGCACGAGGTCATCGGCAGGGTCAACGAGTTGATGGACCGCCTTAACAATATAGTCACTAAGGAAGACACTGACACGAAAGGCCACGACTTGCTCAACAAGGTGCTTATACTGAAAGAAGGTGTCAACGAGGTCGTCCGAGCGTGCCAAATGGCGAAGCGGGGTATTGTGAACACGAACCTCTTGGATGATGAAAAGGTCAATACGATTGTTAACGAACTGGAAACGCTACCGTACCAGAACGCGATAGAAGCTGTTGAGTTTGGCCGACCATTGCAATGCCGAAGGTCAAGAGTAACGCCTACCACGTAGTGAACTGCCGAGCATCAATACACAATGACACGCAGGTTGATTTGAAATTCTCGAAACTGTTACTGGACCAAGATGAGACATATGGGCTGATAGGCGATTGCCTGAATATAGGAAACTCGTCAGTCTGCCCTACGACATCCCTGGAAAAGCTCCCTGAAGACTCGTGCGTGCCCAGAGCGCTCAAAGGTGGTGACGCAAAATGTCGCTGACCAATACTGAAGAAGTGATAGAGCTAATCAGCGAGGACACCCTATTTCTAACAAACTTCAAAGGCGAGCTTAAGACGACGAACTCTTCCAGGAACTTGGAAGGAACCTTCATTGTTCAACTTCACAACGAAACGATATGGTTAAACAATCATACCTTTTCGCTGCATTCATCATCAAGTACTTCCCAAGTTTTACCTGCCGTACTTGCGAACTTCACAAGCGGAGGGTTAAGAGTCGACCTGGATCACGTCCACAACATCAGCATGAAGAACATTGTTCGACTAGCCGACCGTGTTACTATGTCAACGTCCATGGACATGGGGATGCTACTTCTGATGCTATTCGCCGTTATCCTTAAATGGCAAAAAATGACGAACAAAGCTGGTATACCCTCGCTCCAACTTCCTGCCGCTCAAGCCCAACGCGACCATCTGACAGGATCTGCGGGACGCAGATTTTTGAAGGGTGGGCAGTTAGCACTTTTTAAGGAAAAAGAGGTTTGTTTGATTAACCAGTGCGAGGAGCTCCCCGAGGGAGTTGCTCGCGCTCATTTTTTTATCGAACTTCCACCAAAAGTTCGTAACTGTGATTTTTTTTATGTTTATGTTTTTAAAAATGAATGAATTGATCTTATTAATAAGTATTTATTTATTTATGTTATGTTTGTTCTTTATTTACCAAAAGTAAAATTCGTTTGTCGAAAAATGGTAATTTGGTTGCTTGATGTGATGATTTTTATTTCAACCTGAAAGTTTCGGTTTCGACCGAATATTAAAAAAAAAACCGAAATTCGGTTTCGGCAAAAAAAGTGGTTTCGGCCGGACACTAATATTTCGTTTATTTTTGACAGATATGAAAGTTTGACGTGTATTGGTGTGTTTAACGATTTTTTCAATCGATTACACTGATCAACAGCAAAATGGCTTTTCTGGGTTTGACATCAGTTCTAGGGTAATTAGGGATTCGAGATTTCGAATCCGCAAACCGCTTTCTCGGATTCTCCCTGACTTTTTTCACGTTTGGGATTGTAATTTCTAAACAAACAAACCGGTTGACATGATTTTCACTTTGTGGCATTTACAACACCTCACGGCTTCTTTTCCAATGTAATTTATTCTTTAAAAATCTGCATTAATTTGACCTCAAAGTGAGAAAATATGGAATTTTAAGGCGTTTTCTTTGATGGTCAAAAACACAAACATTTTTTGTAAATCAATTAACGAGTTAACTATAGAATGAAAGCCGACACATCAAGCAATACAACACAGCCAAATTATTTGGCGGAATACACATTCGCATCGAAATAATAGCAAAAATATACCATAGTCATTTTCATATTTTTTCCTTAAAAAATTAGGGGCCTCAAAACGTCGATTATGTCGATAGGATTATTGGTTCGGTATTTACAGTCGAAAATGTGAAAAAAGTCGAGGAAAATTCGAAAAAATGACACGCCCATTTTTTGCGAAAACTAGAGCTGTTACATAAAAACGGAATATGGTTTTGAAATCAGCGTGAAAAACTATTCAGAATCATGTAAAAACTTCATGCAACAGACATGCTGTTGTCCAGTGTTATTTACTCACACATAATTGCTTGTTTGTGACTTTTGGCCCAGAACCAACGCCGTGACCTTGCCTCAGCCCCCATATCCGACTTGACCCTGATCATTGAGTCTAATTGGACTAGCTTTAAGTGTTGAATATTGTAGCAACTGTAAGGCTTAAAAGTACTGTAATTGTTGCATTTAAAGCACTTCGAATGCGGTCCGGTGTCTACTCAGCAGATCAGCAGCAACACAGAGAACCCGTGTATAACGCAGTGCAGTGTGAAGACTGGTAGGCAGCCGTTCTCCCGCTACTCTTTGGTGCGTACACATATTCCTTACAGTAATTTGTATTCTGTTCCAAGTCGACGATAACAACATAGCTAAAAATTGTTGGTAACAGTGAAAACTTCTAATGAACGGGCTTCATACGCAGAAACATTTTCATGGAAATGCCTGGGGACATGAAGGGAATACATTCATTAGCAACCCTGTCGGACCTGAGACAACCAGTTCCCAAAATTCATTGGTCTTTCAACTGTTTTTTTGTAGTCAATTGGGCAACTGGTTGTCCGAGTGACTCAGCGGATGCAGAAGTGGGGGAGTTCGCGTCTAATCGTTCACGTTCTGCGTGCGCGTTCATAGGCGAGAAGAAACATGAAAATACGAAACGAAACGAAAGACGAAACAGAGGTGCAAGATTCAACATTATTCTGTTACGGCTGATCTTGAGATGCTTTTGTTACAACAACAACGTAGAAATGTTTCTTTCTTTCTGTTTCTATGACTCGAAGTTCGCTCGATTTGCACGTTTTGTCTTGAATGATTTCAGTTAGAATTTTGCGTGGTTGCGTGAAGCAACGAATTGCAGCAGCAGTCGAATGGTATGTATTAAAAATGTATGTAATTATGTTTATGTAATTATTTATTAATTTATTTATTTTTTTTATTAATTGCAGGCGAAGTCAGGATGTTGAACTGCGTCAGACCCCAAACAGTTTCGACTGAAGTGTGTCAACAAGTCGAAGTTCATCTTTACGTGCACCAATACTTGTTTTATTCGCGATAATTTTTTGTTATTATTTTTAAATATTTATAAAATAAAATAATTAATTAAAAAATGCACTGTTTTATTTTCTCCATAAAAACCGAGTGGTTAGAAATCTATAATCCAGAATAAACTAGTTCGCAAACTAGTCGCTTTCAACTGGTTTGACAACTGGTTGCTTCGGACTAACCTTGGACTAGTTGCAAATGGATGCAGACGGGGACAATTGACCCTCGCCTAGGACACCGCCATGTTAAAAAGGTGAGTTTGCTACAAGAAAACGAGTCGATTCTGAGGTCATATGTGACTGTCAAGCGACTAGTTGAAAAACTAGACTTGGACCAGTCCGATTTCCCACAGAGAAGGCGTGTTTGTATACGCATACATGTGTGCGTACACATATATAAATGAATTGACGTATGTATGCAAATGCCTGCGTGTATGTTCGACGAAGACGAAGAAAAGTGTCTCATTTTCACTTCGTCCATGCCGGTACACGGTTAGAAATTGTGGCTCAATTAAGTTTATTAATTTTAAACAGGGACCGCAACAGTTTATTATACCCTTTTATAAAACCTTTTATTATAAAAATCAATTTTTATTTTTTTTTAACTTTTACTTAATGACTCAACAAATAACAGTTGTTTTATATTTTAAATTTAAATTTAAATTTTTTATTAGTTCAGAAATAACAGTTTTTTACGATTTTTATTTTAGTTCTCTTATGATAACAATTACACAGGGTTACAAATTTCGAAATTGTTGTCGGCTTTTCTGGGTTTGACATCAGTTCAAGGCTAATTAGGGACCGCTGATTTCGAATCCGTAAGCCGTTTTTAAAACTTAGTTTCCGTTTTCTCAAAAAATGAGCGTGTCACTTTTTTGGATTTTCCCTGACTTTTTTCACGTTTTCGATTGTAATTTCTAAACCAATAACCCGGTTGACATAATTTTCACTTTGTGGCATTTACAATACCTCACGCCTTCCTTTTCAATGTAATTTATTTTTTTACGTTTTAAAAATCCGCGGTTATTTGACCCTACATTATGGAAAATATGGAATTTTAAAGCATTTTCTCGAAATTCGAAATTTGTTACCCTATGTAATTGTTATTCAAGGATTTTTAATATATAAATAAAAAATAATTCTTATTTTTTAATTTTTCTATAAAAATTACAAAATAAGTTGTTTGCCAAGTTTGATTCTCCGTGCGAAAATAAATATACCTATTGGTATTTTTCATTTATTTGTATGACTTTTCCTTCATAGTAAATTTTTTCAGATATAGTTTCATAAATAACTGTTATTTCTGATCCCTGATTTTAAATAATAGCCTAGACGCCTCGGAAATGCAGAGGGTTTTCTCAAGGAAGGGTTTACGGTCTTACATTGCCATATGGATTGTGATTTTACTCCCACTCAACACGTACAGTACATAAGCAGTCAAGGGACTGATAGTTTAAATCTGAATGCACTTTCACCCGAATTTTTGGCAGTGTAAACACAAAAAAATTACGGCCTGATGGTCGGCGGGTAGCTTTTAGAGAGATGAAAATAGTTTCCTAATTGGAAGAATGGAACTTGTCTTTTTGTTGATGGAAGTTCAAGACGCTGCCATTTGCCAAGTTGCTTCAACGCACGCACTCACATACAAGTTTGTGTAAATGTGAGAATCATGGTATATGTACATACATTCATATAAGTATATATGTATGTCCGCATATGCGCATGTAGGTTCATGCGTTTATGTGTGGTGCATCCTTGCAACAAGCTGAGGCGCGCCACAAATCGGCAATATGCGTTGTTCCTGCCTTCATTTCAATCGGCCGTCTCCATCACTCCGCCAGTGTCCTGTTCTCCGCGATCCGGTGCTTTCGCATGATGTTTTATATGAATACGAACGAGTAAATGCCGCGTGCGCGCGCATCCAAGTCACCAATGGAGCCGCTTAACGAAAGAGTTCCTTCTCGGAACTTTTGTTCTGCACCCACCGCCGACGCCGCCACGCCGCCCTTTGTCGTTTCTCGTTTATTTTGAGTAACTTTTGTAATTAGTAGAACTTTGAATTTCTGTTAATTGGACCGCTTCTGGGGCATGCGGAGCGAGACACACCACAACGTCAATACCTTATGTACACACGCACAGCCATACGGATTCTCATATGTGCACCGGGTGCTGTCTGCGTTGCTTTGCTTCAAATATGAGAGTAGGTATATACTAAAGAGCTGCAATTGTTCATTTGAAAGCTGTTCCAAGACACTCTCTCTCTTTGCACGGCACTGCACTGCACTGGCTTAGTGCAAACAGATCGAATCAGAGCTGCCAGCGAAGAGAAGCAAAACGTGTGTGTGCATGACATATGAGAGCTGAGTCTTTGTTGCTTTATAACATTAGTGTGTGCGAACACACTAAAGGCAATGCACAGTAAAGGCAATGAAATTTACTGCAATGACACTGAATGCAGTAAGTTATACCAAAAAGTATGGAAAAATATTCTTTGGTTATACTAATATTTAGAACAATTAGTGCTTTGTTGTTATTGTAATAATCACGCATATTTTTGAGTTTTTTTAATGGTATTTAATTCAAATTAAATTTCATATGAATTTACAAATAAAATATTTTCACCTAAAAAAACTATTGTGTTTTATGGACATAAAAAATTGAACAGAAAAATTAAATTATTTCAAAATTTTTATTTTAATGATGGCGTTGGTTAGCTGATTGCTAGACTAAAAATTACAATAATATTATAACAACATATATACACTAGTCAGAAGAAGTTTGCGTACAGGGGGTACGTAGCTTTTTCATATGAAAAATAAATCAGTTAAAGTTATTTTTCAAAAACAAAATATTTTTTATTTCATTCCATTAAGATAATAATATGAAAAACTTGACCAAACTGTAAAAAAAAAGCCAAAAACAAAATATGTTATGAATTCACCTCAGAAAAAGTTTGCGTACCAGATACGGTTATGTAGTTAAAATGTAATTGAAACTAAGTTTTGAACTCCCTGCAGAAGTTTCGGCATATATTTTATTAAATTCGGTGTTTTTTCAGCGGCTATTTTGTTATATCCTTAAATAGTTATATTGATTTACTATATCTTTGAAGATGGAGTGTTTTTGGGCTCAGGGTTCAAGTAAACCCCTTAGTTACTCAATTAGATGCACGTTAAGTGACTAGAGAGGAACTTTTTCAACTTTGTTGAGCCAGTTAATAGCAAAAATAGCTTCGCATCGTACGCATTGCGCCTTAAGGTCATCGTAAAGTTGAATGAAATGTTGGAACCTGATCCAAGATTTTGAAACTTTGGCTTGCATAAGCTTTTAGAATATGTAGATGACCCCTCGGAACCATTTATAAATAAAACAACACAGCCTGCTCACTCCTTTACTAGACATGCAGTCCCATACCATACCCCCTCAAATGCTATGCTTTAACTGAATCCTCTTCAAATTAGTTGATGCCTTTTAATGCCAAATATGCTAAACCATTATTAGAGAACAATAAATCTTCCTACTCCATAGATAACAACACATAGTCCTGGAAATGTGGTTTTCTAGACCCTTTGATGGACTCTTTCACGAAAGCAATTATGTGCTCCTTGTTAGTAAGCTAAATATGAGATTCTTACATGCTGTTATGTAGAGAAAATGTGTTTATTTCAGGACTTGTCTTATAAAGTCACTGCTACTGGGTTTTATAAAATATTTCTATACATTTCTGAAGGAATCGGATGCAACTAGCCTTATATTATATATACTGATCGCAAAACAATCTAATCCTATTGCCTGGGTAGCTTAGGAAAATGGCCAGATCGTAGTAACGAAGGAAGATTTTCTGTTTTTTTTGTGATTTAAGATGGCTTTTTGGAATAACGAATGTGCTCTTCCAAAAATTTCTCTAATCTCACGACGTTTTTTGTCAATTTAGGAAAGATTTAGTAAGATTATCCTTTTATCCATTTTAATTTTTTTCGCTTAGGTTCTATTGCTTTCTATATAATTTCAAGCACATATACGTTTAAAAAAAATTTACAAGTCCGTTTACTGCTCAATGGAATACAAATTTCCAAATAAAAATAAAAAGCATAACTGGAAATTCCCGTTATTAGTTTTGCACGCAAACTTATTCTGCTCCGTTTTGTGAGTATACTGTCAATAAATACGAACACATGGAAAATTATTATTTTAATGCATCTAAAACAGAACAAAAAGTGCACTTAAAGCATATATGAAAAATGTGGATACGTTTTTATAAACAAAGAACCCATTTTTGAGGTCAAAATTAATCATAACATAATTTTGACTTGCCTGTACGCAAACTTATTCTGACTAATGTATTTTTTAATATTACATTTAATTAATTTTTTAAAATAACATTTATATATTACTTTAATATTACATTTAAATTATTTATTTGAATAAATAACCTCCATTTTAATTGGTATTTTGTCAGAAACCTAAATGTTTTACGAAAATCCCTCACTTAATTACGCGTGTCAAGTAGCAAACTCTTCTTGTAATCACTCATTGCATTCAGTGTACAGGTAGCATTTTGGCCCGTTACGCACTGTCAACGATTCATTAGCATTGCTAGCAGTGTATATAGCAGAGAGAAAACAGTGCGTGCCTTGCAGAGACAAGCAAATGAGTGTTGACTGCTCTTGCGGTTTCCGTTTTGTTGTCATTCTCATACTGCTCTCTTACCACAGTGAATGCTAGCAATCAGTGCACACTGCACCGAATCACAAAGTGTGTAGGGAGAAATGAATCATCCATTGCAGCTCTTTAATACGATAGATGGCATAGAATACTATAAATGACGTGTCCCACTTCACCCCCTCTTCCCCTACTATTATAAGAAAATTTAACAGTCAGTCAAAATCGTACAGTGTATCGAGTTCTCAAAAAATTTATATAAAAAACATCTTTAAATTATCGAGTTATTGTTTAATATTTAGTTGGAAATCCTTTATTGCCTGCTGCAGCCTGCAGTCGTTTAAGCAACGATGCAACCAGTTTTTTGCAGTAGTTTGGTGAAATGGTTAACCACTCCTCTTTCAGAGCTGTTTCTAAGTCCCCAATATTATATATCAAACGACTCCATATTTTTTGGTCCAAATGATTCCAGACATGCTCAATTACATTGAATTCCGGTGATTGAGCGGGCGCTTTAAGAATTTTGGGACAATTAAACAGCGTCCACATACAGAAACATGCGCTGCATGCTTTGGGTCATTGTCAGCAAAAAGTTTAAATGTGTTCAAAATACCCATTTTCTCATCATTTTTTTAAAGGTTATTCTTTCGTATATCTAAATACTGTTACGAAATTCCACAGTTCGTTATCGACGGTTCGTTTTGATTGTATTTGAAAATAAAACAACTTCAGTTACTCAGCAAAAATCAACAATCAGAAACTAACTTTATTTACGGAATTTACACTTCGCTTGTATCTACACTTGTTACCACTTTGCTTGCTTAACACAGACTCGACCCCTTGCGCTGCCACTGCTGCTTTTATACTACTTTTCTTATCGCGCCGAAGTTTCTTGCAACTTCTAATTGGAAAGCGCTCGACCATTCTCGCACAGCCCATTTCGAGAACCATCCCTGCCATATCGGACTATACCAAGCGAATTTATAACAGTTTTGCTGTACTTCACAGTGCATGCCTAAAAGTATGCTTGGAAAACATTCGTGCGGAGAAGGCATTCCCGTACACTGCGGCACGGAATTTCTCATCGTATCACTGCCCATCACTTAGACTTGTTCGTCCCGAACAAGTACCGAGGCTCCGCCGGAGTAAGACGCCAGGCGCTCCAAATGGACTACTTTCAGCCTGGCGTTTCCGTTGCAGCAGCGTTGAACCCTGTACACCACGTCATTAATCCTGGTCACGACTTTGTACGGTCCTTCCCATGACGTTTGAAGCTTTGGAGACAAACCTTTCCTGCGCTGCGGGTTGTAAAGCATTACCAGATCGCCTTCTTGGAACCCCGCTGTGTTAGCTCGTAGATCATATCTGGCTTTCATCTTATCGCTGACCAGTTGGATACGGTCCCTTATAAACTGGTGGATTTCTTCCAGCTCCGATCGCTTATTAACTGCGTAATCAGTCTTAGCGCCTTCCGTCGTGCTGACCACTCCGAACTTCAAGTCAGCAGGCAATCTCAGCTCTGTGCCGAACACTGCTCGGGCTGGAGTGAGTGATGTCGTATCGTGCGGGGCTGACCTATACGCCATCAAGAACAGCGGAATATGCGTGTCCCAATCCTTTTGGTTCCTGCCTACTACTTTCCGCAGATATTCCTCCAGTGTTCGATTGAATCGTTCCACCATGCCGTCGGACTGGGGATGCAAAGGACAGGTGCGAGTTTTCCTTATTCCTAGTAGCTCACACACTTCTTTTAATACAAGAGACTCGAAATTCCGGCCTTGATCCGAGTGCAACTCCAGTGGAACTCCAAATCTGGCCACCCAGTTGTTTACCAACATTTCCGCGACCGTGGTGGCCTCCTGGTTAGGAATAGGATACACTTCGGGCCATTTGCTGAAATAGTCCATCACCACCAGCACATATTTGTTGCCTTGAGTGCTAAGTGGGAATGGCCCGGCGACTTACTTACTTACTTACTTAACTGGCCATAACAACCCGTTATCGGGTTACGGCCTGCCGCAAAACTTCTCTCCAGGCGCCTCTGCTTCGCGCGCGCCTTCTCCAGTTGGTCACACCAAGAGATACCAGGGCCTCTTCCACTTGGTCCTTCCACCGGAGACACGGCCTCCCTCTTCGCCGTCGACCTCCAACCATCGCATCGAATGCCTTTTTCGCCGGAGCTTCGTCGTCCATGCGGCAGACATGACCGAGCCAGCGTAGCCGCTGGATGTTAATTCGCTGCGCTACGTCCATGTCCTTATACAGCTCATACAGCTCGTTATTGGTTCGTATGCGATAGTCGTCACCAACCCGAACAGGGCCGAAGATTTTGCGAAGCACCTTCCTCTCGAACACTCCAAGGGCCGCTATGTCGTTTCGTGTCATTGTCCATGCTTCAGCGCCATAGAGGAGCACGGGCAAGATAAGCGTCCTATAGAGTGCAAGTTTTGTCGGTCGAGAGAGGTCTCTACTTCTCAATTGCCTACCGAGACCGTAGTAGCACCTGTTGGCAAGAGTTATCCTTCGCTTTATCTCCAGACTGACATCATTGCTGCTGTTGATGGCGGTGCCAAGGTAGACGAATTCCTTGACAACTTCAAAAGCATACCTGTCGGCCTCGACGTGAGACCCTAGCCGCTGCGAGTCCCTGCGTGTAGACAGCATATACTTCGTCTTGCCCTCATTTACCACCAGACCCATTTTGGCAGATTCTCTTTCGATAGCCGCAAAGGCAGCGGTGACATCTCGCTTGTTACGTCCGATGACATCAATATCATCAGCGTAAGCAAGGAGCTGGACACTTTTGTTGAAAATTGTGCCATTACGATGTACACCGGCCTTGCGCAGAACACTCTCCATGGTGAAGTTGAAGAGGTCGCAGGACAAAGGATCGCCCTGTCTGAAACCTCGAACGGTATCAAAGGGGTCGGAGAGGTCACTTCCAACCTTGACGGAGCTGCGCGTATTGCTCAACGTCGCTCTGCAAAGTCTAACGAGCTTTGCAGGGATACCAAGTTCAGACAATGCGGCATATAGGCGATCCCTTATCGGGCTATCGAATGCTGCCTTGTAATCGATGAAGAGATGGTGTGTATCGATTTGGTTCTCATGGGTCTTCTCCAGGATTTGGCGTAGAGTGAATATCTGGTCGATGGTGGACTTACCAGGTCTAAAGCCGCACTGATAAGGTCCAATCAGCGCCTTGGCCCGGCGACGTCCATGGCAATTCGCTCAAAGGGCGCTCCCATGTTGTACTGCTGCATGCGGCCCCGAGATCTTCTTGTTGGCCCTTTCGCAGCCGAACATCGATCACAGCTCTTAATCCAATCGGCGACAGACTCCTGGCATCCTACCCAGTAGAATCGCCTTTTTATTTTGGCGACAGTTTTTGTGATGCCTAGGTGCCCTCCGCTAGAGTCGTTATGGTATGCCTCGATCACCTCGTTGATCCTGCATTTCGGGACTAAAATTAGGGAATTACTGGTCCGGCCATCCTCACTCTCCCACTCGCGGTATAGGCAACCATCAGACAGCCGCAGACTTTGCCACTGCGCCCAGTAAGCCTTCGCGATCGGGCTCTCACCGGCCATCTCCTGCCAGTCTGGACGTGCGCCTTGCTCCTTGCCTTCAATGATTTTTTTAAGATCCGTATCCTCGCGCTGGTCCTTTTGTATCCTCTCCGCAGACCACTCCTCCTCTGGCAGAACGCTGACCAATCGTACGTCCACTATCTGCTCTTTGCTTTCGGCTCGCGAACAATGCCTGCATTCGGTTTTGCACGGACGGCGTGACAAGGCATCGGCATTTCCATGGCTGCTACCCTTGCGATGCTCTACCGTGTAGTCGTAGCTCTGCAGCCGCTCGATCCACCGCGCCAATTGGCCTTCCGGATCTTTAAAGTTCAGTAGCCATTTCAATGCCGCATGATCTGTGCGCAGGCGAAACTTTTGCCCATACAGGTATTTATGGAAGTGTTTCACGCATTCCAGTACTGCGAGCAACTCCCTTCGGGTCACACAGTAGTTGCGTTCAGGCTTTGACAAAATTTTGCTGTAGTACGCTATCACTTGTTCTTGGCCATCTATTATCTGTGACAGCACACCGCCAATACTATGCCCACTTGCATCTGTATCCAGCACAAACATCTCTCCAGGAACGGGGAAGGCCAGAATTGGAGCAGTGCACAGTTTTTCCTTCAGTCGTGCAAAAGCCTGCTCCTGCTCTTCACCCCACTTGAAGGCTTGATTCTTTTTCGTCAGTTTGTGCAAGCTGCCAGCTATGTTCGCAAATCCTGGAACGAATCTTCGGTAGTATGTGCACAGGCCCAGGAAACTGCGGAGTTCGTGTAGATTGCGTGGCCGGGGCCACTCCTTCACCGCCGTGATCTTGCCTTCGTCCGTATGTACTCCGCGAGCGGAAACCGTGTGACCCAAATACTTGACCTCTTTTTGGAACAGCGAGCACTTCTTTGGGTTGAGTTTAAGCCCGGCTTTCTGTATTCGCTCAAATACCTCCTTCAGCTTTTCCAGGTGGTCGTCGAAGCTTTTGCCCATCACGATTATGTCGTCGAGGTATACCAGACACGTCCGCCAATGCAGCCCTTTCAGCACACGCTCCATTAGCCGCTCGAATGTTGCTGGTGCGTTGCAGAGTCCAAACGGCATGACGGTGAACTGCCACAAACCGTCGCCAACACTAAAAGCCGTTTTCTCCTTGTCCTGGTCTGCAAGTTCCACCTGCCAATAGCCGCTGCGTAAGTCGAGTGTGGAAAACCACTGTGTGCCTGACAGTGTGTCCAGGGTGTCATCGATCCGAGGTAGTGGATAGCTGTCCTTCTTGGTCACGTCATTGAGCTTCCGATAGTCCACACAGAATCGGGTACTGCCATCCTTTTTCTTGACTAGCACGACCGGCGAGCACCAAGGACCTGACGAAGGCTCTATGACCTTTTCTGTATGCATGTTTTCAATCAAATTTGCGACCTCTTCCCTCTTGGCCAGAGGAACTCGTCTTGGCGGTTGGCGGATTGGTTTCGCATTTCCGGTGTCGATGTTGTGCTTCACTATGGCTGTTCTTCCGCCCGCTTCCGTCGCAAATATTGACCCATAGTGCTGCAGGAGTGACCGCGCCTTCTGTTTTCGCTCGGCTGTCAATTCGCTGCTCCACTGGTTCTGCGGTATGGCGTCCATGTTAGAACCGCTTTTCTTACTTCCTCCGGGTGGACTGCTTTCGCAATTGACAACTGCTTCAGCCTCTCTACACTCGCCAATGACCGCATCTTTTTCGACATATCTGGGTGTGTTCAGTGGGTTGAGTATCCTTACTGGTATTTTGCCATTTTTGGGTTCCACTAATGTACGTCCGATTACTATGTTGTCGTATCCTTGTTTTGGCGCTTCTACAACCCACAGCCGGCTTGTCCCATCGTCCTCGTCCACTTTCGCCCACACGATCGCCTCGGAATTCGCTGGTATCTTCTGATGTTGACACGAGACAACTCTCCTTACGGCCACGCTTCGCTCATAGCCAGTGTGCAGGGGGAATTCAACGTTGGCATACTTCAGCACATTTTCTTTCAGGTCCAGCGTAAAACCATGCCTAATCATGAAATCGACGCCGATAATCACGTCGTCCACTATGTCCGCGACGATGAACTCATGTTCCAGGCTGCTGGTGCCGATAGCAATTGTTTTTGTTACTTTCCCTCTTACCGGCGCACGCTCGCCAGTCGCAGTCCTCAGCTGTATGCCATGCAGTGGTTCCCAGTTCTTCAGAAGCTTCCTTCTTATGATCGAATATGACGCTCCAGTATCCAGTGTCAACACGAACAACTTTCCATCTATCTTTCCTTCAATCGTCAAGCTGCTGGGTTGTCGTTTCAACTGTGAGACAAGGACGGTGGGGCAGCAGGTTGTGGGGATCAGCTCACGCCCCTTTGGGCTGATCCGTTTTAGTTTAACGACTCGTCGTCCTCAGCCCTGCGCTTGTTGGCCGGGCCTCGATCGTCAGTATTCCTCGCTTCAGGCGATTGCGATCGAGAACGGGAACGTCTCTTTCGTTGGCGGCAGTCTCGTGATATGTGACCCTGCTTGCCACATGTCCAGCAAACAACTTTAGAGGAGACAACCCGTGGCCTGCCCGGTGTCTCAGAGCTTATGGCCTGGATCGAAATGTCGCTGTCCGGCTGGATTTGACGTATCCTTGCAGATGCATACCGATTGCCTCCAATCCATGTCGCTTCATATGTCATCGCGCTGGTCACCGTCTCCTTAAATGTCGGCTTGCCCATCATCAACGCACTGCGACGTGTCTCGGGATCATGAAGACCTTCAATGAACGACTCAATCTTCATCCTTTCGAGATCATCAGCGCCGAATTTTGGGTAGCACAACTGTACGAGCCGCTCAATGTCTGCTGCATATGTCTGCAGCGCCTCGCTGGCTCTTTGCCTGCGGTTCTTCAGCTCACAATAGTACAGCGTATGGTTGTGCTCGTTGCTGTACTTCGCTGCCAACGCTCTCATGACGGCCTCATAATCACTTCTCGAGCATTCCGGAACTGATTTCATTACCTCAGCCGCAGGACCTTTCAGCGCCAGTGCCAATCTCCGACCCTTCCTGATATCGGTCCACTGATTTTCCAAAGCAGCTAAGTCGAATTGCAGTTTGAATGTATCGAACGGCGTAGCACCATCATAAGTAGGCACTTCTGTTCGGGTGGCGAAACTTTCCGGAATCGGCGGCAAACATTCTCGTGGCTGTACCTCTCTAAGCCGCTCGTCGATTTTTCTGTTTACCGAATCCTCCAGACTGTCAACTCGTTTGTCTAAATGTTCTACTCGCGTCTCCAGGTGCTCAACTTTCACATTAATCCTGTCTGAAATCTCTTCCACTTTCTGCTCCAAGCGCTCAGAATTTTCCTGAAGCTTGCTGGACAACTCGCGATTCGCATTTTCAAATTTTTCCGCATTTTCCTGGAGTTTTGTTTCCATTCGCTCTGCTATTTGCGCTGAAAGTTCCTGATTCGTGGTTTCCAGTTTCGCTGCCATTTGCGCCGAAAGTTCCTGATTCGCGGTTTCCAGTTTCGTTGCCATCTGCGCCGACATTTCACGATTTTCACGATTGGAAGTCTCGAACATGCCTTTTATTGCACTCATTAGCTGGCTCATGTCTAATGCTTGTAGTGGTCCAGCCGGTGCAGCCGTACTTTGCATCGACGCAGCACCAGCAGGCGATTCCTCCACCTTGGCCGACGCCTCTTGTTCCTGCGTTCCGAACTCGTGTGCAGCCCAATCAATGCCTCTTGATTCACACGCCTCTCGCAAACGCAGCTGCAACTCCACCTTACCGCCAGCAGTCGGCAAATTCCAGGCAGCCAGCTCCTTCTTCAGCTGGTCAACCTTCAGCAGCTCCAGTTTAACCATGTTTCCGTTTTTATAATTTTATTTTACTTTCAGTAATACAATCCCCAATTTCTGACACCAAATGTTACGAAATTCCACAGTTCGTTATCGACGGTTCGTTTTGATTGTATTTGAAAATAAAACAACTTCAGTTACTCAGCAAAAATCAACAATCAGAAACTAACTTTATTTACGGAATTTACACTTCGCTTGTATCTACACTTGTTACCACTTTGCTTGCTTAACACAGACTCGACCCCTTGCGCTGCCACTGCTGCTTTTATACTACTTTTCTTATCGCGCCGAAGTTTCTTGCAACTTCTAATTGGAAAGCGCTCGACCATTCTCGCACAGCCCATTTCGAGAACCATCCCTGCCATATCGGACTATACCAAGCGAATTTATAACAGTTTTGCTGTACTTCACAGTGCATGCCTAAAAGTATGCTTGGAAAACATTCGTGCGGAGAAGGCATTCCCGTACACTGCGGCACGGAATTTCTCATCGTATCAATACTTTCATTGATTGATGCGGCCGTTTATAACAACTAGATTTACAACGACATGAGATGACATACTCTCCCACACCATTAATGACTCTCTACCATGTTTTACTGTGGGTCGCAAATTTTTGGGATCCATACCTGTATTTGGTTTTCTCCAAACATTCACCTTACCATCCAATGCAAACATATTAAATTTTGATTCGTCTGTAAAAATTACGCCATTCCAGAACTATGGGGGCTGTTTAAGGTACTCTTTTGCAAATTCCAAACCTCATTTTCTATTTCGCTTGTTGATGAGTGGTTTATTGCGTGCAGTGCGTCCATGGTAATCATTTTTTCTTAGAACTCTTCGTACTGTGGAGTCGCTCACATCCTTTTTTAGGTAAATTTTAAGGTCTGCGGCAATTTTAGGAGCGAAAATGCCTGGATTAGCTTTAACTTTCCTTATTATCTAACGTTCATCGCTTCCAGTTAGCTTTTTCATTGACGATATTTTTTTTTTACTTGCGACTCAGTTTTCTTTTTTATATTTCGACATTATGTATTGAACAGTGCTTCGACTTTGATTAATAATTTTACCAATTTCACCATAAGATTTACCGTTTTTGTGGTGATCGATTGCTAGTGCACGAATGTCAATAGTTATCTGCTTGATTTTTTTTGTTTAATTCAGAAATAAAGCAGAAGAAATCTTTATAAAATACTCAAAATTAAATTTAAAGTAACAAATTGTGCTGTCAGTTTCCTCTACGAAATTTTTTTAGGGAAATATCTGAATTTCTCATACTAATAACACTGCACAACACAAAAAAAAAATAACAAGGTTCTGACAACGGATTCTGGTAGAGGACCTCAAAAAAAAAATATACGTGTATCGGCGTTTTGAAAGTTTACGTCTGAATTTTTTTTAGGGGGGGTCAAAGTTTCCCCCCTTTTTGCTCATTCTTATGGTGATTCGGCATACGAAAACCTTGTAACCTCACATTTTAGGTATGTGATGTGTTCAGCAATTTGATGTAAAATACTACGAAGAACATTTTTCTGGAGCATTTTAACCCTTTAACTCCTATTTATATGGGTCAATTTGACCCTTCTTTTCTAAAATGCCAAAAATTTCCTGTAAAACAGGACTTTTTAAGGATAAAAGGTACCACGAAAATATTCGCCATAAAATTCTGCGATAGGTCTCTGAATACATCAAAGCTCAGATATTAACCTGAACGCCAGAATTAAGCCAAAACTGAAAATGTGTTTAAGTCTTTATTTCATACTTAATCAACATTGGTATTAAAAACTTCTACAAAACTTGATTTTTGGGGGTAAGTGTGTATGCGAAAAATGTTGAACGCAAAATTTCAACGTACAAATGAAAGCTCTAGATATAATATATAAAAATGAATAAATGATCAATTTTGGGTATTTAAGATATTCATTATATTTTTCGATTAGCTCTTGGCAATTTAACACCGTTATCAAATAATGTCCAGCATATATAAGCTATAAAAGAATGAATACCTTTGCCTTTGTACCATTCCCCAATGGGGGCCAGTGGCGGATTCAGGGGGAGGGGGTTTGGGGGTTGAACCCCCCGATATATTAGGATCGACTTTAAAACTACATACAAATTAAAAGACATTTTATAAGTGTTAAAGAATTACTTTTTGAAACCTCCCCCCCTGAAATATATTTCTGAATCCTGATGGGAGCACATGTCTGATGAAATCGTTCCCCATGTTTATCGGATTCTGTTGCCAACTGATGTTCGTAGTAATCCATATGAGAATTCAGAAAATCAATTTTTGGTGGCACATGAACACCTAGTATTTCGAATGCACTCATCATGGTGTCGACGTACATTCGAGGAGCAGGATAACAATTTTTGCCTACACCATTGTCAATGACGCCTTTAATGCTTTTCCATGCGACAATCTCATATGGTGAGAGCATTTCATCGAATTCGGCGCTACGCCTATCAACAAAAACACCTGTTGTAATAAAAACACGAGAGTTTTTATTGGTATGAAACCAATATGGAAAAAGGAAAGTTTTAGCATTCATACCTTTATGTATCTTTGCTTCGCTTAGTTTTCGAAACAATGTCTTCAGAAAGTTAAATGCCGATCCATTTGTATCCAAACACTTAACAAAATTGTTTATCACACCAAGTTTTATATGTAATGGTTGTAAAAAATTTTTTTTGTTGGCACAAGTGGTGGATGGAAAATATTATGCTCGCCTAATGTCCCTTCAGCTCTCGGCTCCCATTGTTTTTTGGGATATTGGTTGCCCTTCCATCTGCTATTCCACCTGCAAGTTTTGTAGGACATTTTAGTGCAATTTTGAATAAGTACGAAATAAACACTTAAACACATTTTCAGTTTTGGCTTAATTCTGGCGTTCAGGTTAATATCTGAGCTTTGATGCATTCAGAGACCTATCGTAGAATTTTATGGCGAATATTTTCGTGGTACATTTTATCCTCAAAAAGTCCTGTTTTACAGGACATTTTTGGCATTTTAGAAAAGAAGGGTCAAATTGACCCATACAAATAGGAGTTACAGGGTTAAAATGCTCCAGAAAAATGTTCTTCGTAGTATTTTACATCAAATTGCTGAACACATCACATACCTAAAATGTGAGGTTACATGGTTTTCGTATACCGAATCACCATAAGAATGAGCAAAAAGGGGGGAACTTTGACCCCCCTAAAAAAAAATTCAGACGTAAACTTTCAAAACGCCGATACACGTATATTTTTTTTTGGTCCCATCTACCAGAATCCGTGGCAGAACCTTGTTATTTTAAAAAAAGTTTGATTTTGTTGTGCAGTGTAATCAGCTGTACGATTTTCAGTGACGCCCACTTACCGTACGATTTACAGTTCTACCAAAATTTTTGCAAAACTGGTAAACATTATGAACATTATTTTTATTGCAAATATCATACCAAAAACAGTATTGTGTTTTTTAATCATAAACGAAAACACATAAAGATATTGTTAAAAGTGAAGTAATGACTGCTGTACGATTTTGGATGGCACTCACTGTACATATGTGCGCTAGCTGGAGTGTATGTGTTCTTGGTAGAGAAACGGCCACACATTGAGCATTGATTTCGCCTGTTTGTGCGTTGATATTTTACTTTCAATTTTGAATTTTGAGGTAGCAAAGCAATACTTATCGTTGTCAATTGTTACAGTTGCCCGCTGTCTAACATCGCTCATTTGCGCTGTGCATTTGAGCGCAAACGTGTTTATAGCCGCCAGCTTTCCGATATGCACACTTGTCGGCTATATTGAACAGATACTATCAGGACGATCTTATATACCTCCCAATATGTATAACGTAGTCAATATTTTGATAAAACAATGAAGCAAGGAGATGCCACCCTATGCCGTGGCACACTGCCAGCCATCTTCTCGTTGATAAGTGACACACCAGGGTCCCATTGCTTCCTCCATTGCCGGCCTCGCACCCGTGCTTCTGCTCATGCCCACTCATCTCACGCCATCCCCTCGCTACAAATGAAAATCCACTTTTTCGCCTCCTTGAATCCATCAACAATCTACCCACACATACATACACACTCGTATGTACATGTAAGGACATTTGAATATCGCCCACGACAAACCAGCACTCCATGCATATAACTATATATGTATGTATGTATTAAACCCCCGCCCCCTAACTTGCAGTATCCCAAGACAACAGCAGCCACAGTAATAAGAACAGGAAAATAGGAAAACACAACAACAACGAAATTGCAAAAATAAAAACAGCAAAAGAAGCAGTTAAACAACAAGGAAATGTGGCAAATCGCAAGATGAGGTGAGGAGAGAATTCATCTAGTGTATTCCCAAATTCCCGGGACTAAATTGAAAACACATAAATTTCCACGACCCCAAGCTGGGCGCTAATGCTGGCGATGCGTATGTACCGTGATCTCTGCTACACATACCACTAAACACATTTGGCCGCATGTACAGATACGCATGTGTGTGTGCGTAAACTCTTTAGCCTTCAACCTTAGTGCATGTGTGCTGGTCGTCTTTGCGTAGTCATATAAATGTACTGCCACATGACTGATAATTCACCATACTCGCACTGGCGAGGAATTCAACTTTAGATGTCGACGGTTGATAAATTGCAAATTCGACTCATACATCCACAGTTGTCGCCTACCACATCTGGTCCCATGAGCGGCATCAGCATCAGCTCTATACATCCTTCTCCCCACACATGCATGGTTCTTACCCCGCAGGGACTCTAAATAAATTCTGTAGGAACTGTAATTACATGAAAAAGTTCCATAAAAACGCACTGGCGATATGCTGTGAGTGATTTTGCTGCTGGCCAATTTAACATCCACGAACGCGTACCCGGCATTTGGTTTTAGAAACTACGCTACTTAATCAAGGCATTTTCTTAATATTTACTTATGCACTCAGCCTAGTATGCGTAAGCAATATTGATAAGAAAAATGAGATCTATGAATGAAAGAAACAATTTTATTCATATTTCTGCGTTGTTGTATAAATCTTATATTTCATCTTTGGCTAGTACACCAGCACAGTCTTAAAAGACAAAGTTATTTTATTCTGACCAAAATCTGTCAGCAATGATTTTGAATAGTGATTTAGGTTAAGCGACGAACACTGTAACCACATCTATAGATCATGTCAACAACTTTTCGACTTTCCTACTTTTTTATTTGTTGATATAAATTGATTTAAGATGTAAATGTAAATGTTTATAAATTTGGGTTATGCACCTCAACCAGTGCGTCCGAGCAATCCATCCGATTGCATACTGGTATATGTAGTTGAGTGAATGAAAATGAGTTATGTAGTTTATGTGGAGTTGTTTTCACTGTAATAATTTTAATTAATGCCATCGTCCCTAAGAGTAATCATTAATAATAATTGACTGGCACGACAGCCCGATTACGAGACTAACATCCGTGTTGTGAGTGCTAATTTGTACAAGGTTGGAAGGGACCTACAGTTTTATGCCGACTTCGAACGGCGAGTTGGGAGCTTCTATATAGGCAATTTAACTCTCAGAGGTTTGCACTTTCCTGCTGAGCGGACAGCCGCCGAAAGAAAAATTTTTGTTTTTCTTTTTTCTCTAATGAGAAAATGCCAAATATAAATAACACTTCGTTCAATAATGTGTGTGACTGACACATAGATGGCGGCACTAATACTAAATCAATATATATCAATATATATGTCAATCCGACCATTAGTTTACAAGTTACAGTGCTTTAAGTGACACTACTTTTGAGTTTTCAAAAAAAATGAATTCAAAGCAATTCCGTGTGCTGATTTATCATTGTTTTTTAATGAAAAAAAAATACTGTTCAATGCCAGGAATGGCTTGAAAAACATTATTCGGACTCTGCTCCATCAAAAAGAACCATTTGTTATTGCTATGCCAAATTCAAACGTAGTCGTACAGACACCGATGACATTCCATCTACTGGACGGCCAAATGACGCTGTTATTCCGGAAAACGTTGAAAAAACACTGAAAATCATTATGTCCGACCGTAAAGTGAAAGTGGGGGAGATTGCTGATATTCTAAAGATATCAGCAGGCAGTGTACACACCATAATACACGAACATTTGGTTATGAAAAGGTGTTTTCGAAATGGGTGCCGCGTTTGCTCACACCGGAGCAAAAACAACAACGAATCGATGATTCAAAGAGCTGTTTGGACATGTTTACGCGCAACAAGTCGGAGTTTTTGCGTCGGTACATCACAATGGATGAAACATGGATCCACCATTTCACTCCAGAGTCAAATCGGCTGAGTGGCATGCACCCGGTGAAAGCCGCCCAAAGCGTCCAAAGGCACAAACATCGGCTGGCAAGGTTATGGCGTCAGTATTTTGGGATGTGCACGGAATAATATCATCGACTCTCTTGAGAAAAGGAAAACAATCAATAGCGACTATTATATAGCGTTGTTGGAACGTTTGAAAGAAGAAATCGCGATTAAGCGGCCCCATATGAAGAAGAAAAAAGTGTTGTTTCACCAAGACAATGCACCGTGTCACAAGTCGATGAAAACGATGGCAAAATGCATGAATTGGGCTTCGAATTGCTTCCTCATCCCCCGTATTCTCCAGATCTGGCCCCCAGCGACTACTGGCTCTTCGCAGACCTCAAAAAGATGCTCCGTGGTAAGAGATTTGGCTCAAATGATGAAGTAATCGCCGAAACTAACGCCTATTTTGAAGGCAAAGAAAAATCGTTCTACAAAGGCGATATCGAAAGATTGGAAAAGCGTTGGAATGATTGTATCTCCCTAAAAGGGAACTATGTTGATGCATAAAAACGGATTTTGGCAAAAAAATGTGTTTTAATTAGTTAGTCACACACATTATTGAACGAAGTGTTATATCGCAGCCAAGTGGAGCCCATTCACATCACGTTTCCAGTCAATCATATCGCCCGCTCTATAGAATACTCGAAGAATCCATTTCGATCTTTCGCTGTAGCATGAATAAATATTTGAATAAATTTAATTTCATTGCGACATCATAAAATTATGTGAATTATATGAATGTGTGTACACAATTTTAAAATTACTATTACCTAAATATTAAGAAACAATTGTAAATTCCAATCCTGACTGTATCGCTCTAGGCACTGGCCTTATTGTGATGTTTTTATTGATCTTCCTACCTAAATGTTTAACCAAATACTTGATGTCAACGACAGTTGTATAAATAAATGGGAAATAAAAAAAAAAAAAAAAAAAAAAAAAAATTGTGTAAGTTATGAGTTCTAATTAAATTTTATGTTTTTCTCAAAAATTCCCTGCAAATTCCCTTCAAAAGTTCCCTGCAAGCAAGGCTATTTGAGGCACCAGCTACGATTGCAGGTGCATGCAGCTAGTCGAAAAAGTAACCTAGCTTAATGCATTTTCAGCAGAAATTAGCATCTTAACCTTCAATCCGTGCTTGGGGTATACAGTTCCCCACGACGACATAAAGCATTAAATTGTGAAGGTTTTTAATTCTAAACGATATATTTATACTTATATCATTGGAAAGGTATTGATGAGAGGAATCTAAAAGCATAAACAGATATCTCATTTAAAGTATGATTAGGCAGATATAGCCAAAAAAAGCACACAAACTGTTTGTTGTGATATGGGGAATAAATGACCCCGTTATTTATACCAATACATTTTGTATGCAAAACTAATCCAAGTTCTGAACCACTCAAGTTCTAAATCTCAAGCACACTCACCGGTGGAATAACAGATTCAAAGACGGTAAACAAATAAATAAAATAAAAATACTAATACAAAACAACAAACAACAACAACATTAATTTTTTCATACTATAATGATAATATAATTATTTCCCAAAAAATTATTATTTTATAAATTCCCATACAAACTATACCTACTGGTTCAAAAATGGGGAACTCAGTTCCCCATTGCACGGAATTAGGGTATAAAAACCATGCACAGAATGAAGGTTAAGAAAGCGCGAAGGTGGCACATTTTTGGTGCGGAAAGCAGGGCCATGTTTCGTGTGCTAGTATTTGTGATATTTTCCGCATAGTATTCGCGGTCTTTTAATGCTATGTCGTCATACTTTTCTTTCCATCTGGCTCATACTTTCACTCTCATCCGGCCCGCGCACCTGCTGCATCGCCGGGCGCTTGTCTACCCTCGCCCCACACAGAAGTAATGCACGCTGCAATCACGGCGAGGATGCAGCAGTTACTTCCACATTTTGAAACAAATACAAAGCAGCACGGCAGACACTTTTTACTATTCACCGGAAAAATGAGTGAGAGCGGCAAGCGTTTTGCGTCTGGCGAGAGTCAAAGTCAGAGCCTCGCTTTTGTTTGCAGAATACTATAAATATCGCTGAGCCATTTTCTGCCGCTTTCACACCCATCCTGGGGTGCACTCACTTATTCATTCATTCGCGCTGCCGTATTTAAAGAAAATAAAAACGCGCAGTTGCCGCAGCCGACTGCTCCAAGTACCAGTGCCCCCAGTGCATTTGCATCACGCTTACAAGAAAGTGTTGCATAAAAAAAAAGCGTTCACGTCCACGATTTTGCCTTTACTTTCGCGGCTCCTGCTCCGGCTGCTGCTTCTGCTGTCGCTGTCGCGATGTGCTGCGTTCTTGCTCTTTCCGTGTTTCCTACGTTCTCTTTCTTTGTATTTATGCATATTTTTACAGAGCTAGCCGCACTCGCTGCTATAGGTATAGTATAATGGGGGATTCCATAATGAAGAAACATTTTTATACTCGCGCGCAAACTTCCCACCAAGGTCGGGGTCGTTACTCTTTTAATTTAATGTTGCCAGTCGGTGCCTTCAGTAAAACGTAGAACTCTGGTGTCGCAATGTATGTATGCACATGACATATTTTTTCGCCTTCTTCGCTGCTCTCATTCGGCTGAAAAAGTACTTGAATTTTCCTTTTTGACACATATTAGAATAGTTGTTTGTTCTAGGATATTTGAAGCTGCCACTGGTTGGTTGTTTACTCTTCAATAAGCTCCTGCGTAGGGTATTTCCAAGACCCTAGCAAGTCTGCCTAACAATTGAAAGTCAGCCTTTATTCAAATTAAACGTGAATAAGTGTAATGTTACAAAAGTCTATGTAAAAGTGTTGTAGAGTCATAGACTGGATACACTGGAAGCAGTGGGAAACCATTGTTTGGTTACAACGATGAGTTAGAATGTTATGTCACTGTGAAGCAATTTAAAGTTTCGGAAAAAACAAATGAATTAAGAAATGCGCAACTCATCGCGCTTTATGAAAACTGTTTGAAAATTTTTGGCCCACCATCGTAGGCTTTTTAATTGGGGAAAAATAGCATTATAATTGAATTCTAGAAAACTTGCTGGCAATTTTAATTCTATATTAGTAAGAAAGCGGTATAGTGGCAAAAATACAAAAGGGGAAGTGCAATTTTAAAGATTGGGGCACGAATTTTACACTTTTGTATGCGACAAATGATATTCACATTCAATACGGAGTACAAGCGTCAGCGGGTGGACAACAATGTTGCTGAACACCGTCGGTGTAGAGTGTAAATTTGTATGACGGTTGTTTATATTTTTCTCATTTGGTTACACAGTACAATTCAACCCTTCCTTTAGTACAGGAATTGGATGTGTACTTATGTAGACATGTATGCGTACATAAGTATATGCACACATACACACATATGTAATTATAATTGAACACACATAACTACGCTCAGTGCGTTTGGGGTGACTGGTGGTGGACAAGGGTCATTTGGTGGTAAGAAATATTTTGATAAGGGTCGACGGTATTCATTTAGCGCATTCCACACATTCACTTGTGTGGCAATAACACGCCCAGTGTTTAAAATTCAATCATGCACATTTATATAGGTATATAGCACTTGGGGAGTTCAGAGAGCATGGCCGACTTCCTGAACATATATGTATGTATATATGTAAGTTGTAACAGCGAAAGCATAATTGCTCTACTGAAGCTGGAGCTCCTTTATTAAAGAATTTTTTGGAACTTCAAGCATAAACTTCAAATAGCAATGCTTTAAATAAAGGGGTGGCCAGCAATTAACATATAAATGAAAAATATTGTTGTCAGACGATGGTCACGCACTTATAAGTGGGTTTCGACCTCTCTGACCCAACAATTTCCTTTTATAATGTTCTTAAGAAATTTTTTTTTTGTAACGCTGATTTTTCTGACCAAAACTCATTACTTAGAATTACAATGCACATACGATTTTATTTGAATGATTTCATTTAGTTTAGTAGAATGTTATAGAAGGCAATGAAGTAGATCGGTGGGCAAACTACTTTTTTAGTCTTTTATCTAGTCTATTTAAACAGAATTCAAAGTCTGGATTTCTATGGCATATTTATATGAATACACGAATGCAGCAACCATTCTGAAAAATTTCATTTCAATATAAGCTATAAGTTTAATATAATTTTTACAAGAAAAGTGCAGTGATAAGTTTTTGTGTAATTAGATAGATAAAACTATGAGTAATGCATTATGTGAAAACAATATAACAACATTTCTATATTTACATGAAAAAAAGAAGCGGCCAGATAGTGGACCATATTTTGCCTTGTTTTCAGTTACCGGCCGGGGCGGCCAATAATTAAAATTTGCAAAATAGTAGAAGTTTCAGTAACTGGCCGACTTCAATTATTATTAATTCAGCTAGTCTCACACAAGATTTCTAATACATATTATATACATATGATTATGTAAAATTTTATAGTAAACAAGCATGAGTGTGAGAAACAGAAAGATTCCCGACAAAGAAAAAAATTGTCATGGCTCTTCGCGACATACGTAACAATACATTGAGTATTCGGAAAGCAGCTATAACCTACGGTTTTCCCCAATCTACTATACAAGATAGACCTAGTGGAAAGATTTCGGAAGATGTGTTCAAGTTATGTTCAGATTCCTATCTTTCTTTGGATGAAGAAAGAAAAATTACTGAATGGATAATCAATTTGTGCAAATGTGGTTTTCCTTAAAAAAAAAGCTGTCCTTCTTTGACCTTCTTGGACTGTGTTACCAAAAAATAATAAAAGACAGCCACAGAAAAACTCCATTTAAGGATAATAGACCTGTAAAAACATGGTTTAAGCTATTCTTAAATCGAAATCCTGCATTGGTGAATCGAGAAGCAGAGAGTATTAGCAAAGCTAGAGCAATTGTTACAGACGAATCTATAAGGGGATGGTTTTCGGAACTTAAGGCAGGTTCTCACCTTGTGGCCTTATCGTGTAGATATATGTTTCGAAAATGTGCTCCAGAAATTTCAGATCAAAATCTGAAAAATTACAAAAGTTACAGGCCGTTACATAGAGCAGTGTAGAGCACCGGCCAAGCGCGCTTTAAACTTTAAACGCGTTTTTCTCAGAACCACATTTTCGGACCTTACGGAAGTGATTGAAGGCGCTGGAATGAACCAATCGTCACCAAATTTTTTCCAAATGTTCTTTATGGTTTCAAAAATATTGAAAATTGTTTATTTAAAAAAATAATTAGTGAACAAAAAAATGCGAAAATCGTAATTTTTTTTTCAAAACCTCATAACTTTTGTAATTTCGATTTTTTTTTTCATGATCTTAGTTCATTCAATAGATAATACGGTACACATTAAGAATGTGTTCGATTTTTGTGTTTCCGATCACGAGTTTTGACGGAATCACTTCCGGTAGCGGGACACCTCCTCGCCGACATGCCGCCACTGATGGTATTCTCTAAATAAATGTGTGTTCATATCCAGAAACAATTTTCAGCGTTGTATCTTTAACCGTTTTCTCAAAAAAAATTCCTAAAAAAAGTGCACTTTTTCGGATCCACAAGGTGAGAACCTGCCTTAAGAATTATCTGATGAGCTCTAATCAAGAAGCACTATCATCGAAGACCCATCTCGAATATTCTATGGTGACGAAACCAGCTTTTCGTTGTGCCACAAAACGGGTAATTGCTCCCATAGGGTATAAAACTTTATATATCAGGTTACAACTTCTAACGAAAAAGATACAATTACTGTTTTAATAACTTTTGCTATTTGCTAATTGTTTTGACAAGTGGTTAGAGGAGCAAAATATAAAAAGACCTGTTTTTTTATTTGTGGATGGGCATAAATCTCTTATTTTGACACATAAATATACATAAATTTGCATTAATTACAATTTTCTTTCAAGTGGCCGGTAATTGAAGTTTTTATGGCCGATTACTGAAAAAAGTGTCCGGATACTAGCACAAAATGGAATTTTCCTAAAAACGTAAATAGCTACAAAAAAATAGAATGTTTCCTTAAAACTGCATATCGTTATTGATTTATAATACTATATAGATTACACCGGCACACAAAAACAAAAGTGGTCTGTACATTTGACTAGACCCACCTATCCTTATGTATTTCGGTGCGCTGAAACCGAATCCGAGGTCAGTTTTGTCCGTACACCCTCAAAATTTTGAGTAAATTGCAAAAAACTGCCATTACACTGGCATACAAAAAAAAAAAGTGGTCTGTACATTTGACTAGACCCACCTATCCTTATGTATTTCGGTGCGCTGAAACCGAATCCGAGGTCAGTTTTGTCCGTACACCCTCAAAATTTTGAGTAAATTGCAAAAAACTGACCTCGGATTCGGTTTCACCGAAATACATAAGGATAGGTGGGTCTAGTCAAATGTACAGACCACTTTTTTTTTTTTGTGTGCCGGTGTTATATATTGGTATATTAATTTGGAATACATTGAATACTTCGAAACATATGGCGAAACAAAGTCAGGAAAAAAGTTAAGTGGCCGGTTACTAGTGCCTTTACCCTATATAAATTTTTTTCATACTTCAATATTTATTCATACTTCCTCTGTTAATAGTTCGTTTTTCGAAAAAAGGCCTAACGATTAATGATTTATTTTGCGACTATGAAAAGTATTAGAAGATTTCTTTCCAGAGGGTTTATTGAACACATAATTAGGTACGTAAAAAAAATTTACTGTGAGTTTTATTCAAAATGGCAGCAAAAGTACCTGGGATCACCTAGGTAGGTATTTTGTACACAAAATGACATAATTCAATTTTAAACATGAAAAAAATTTCTAAACAAAATATGTTTTCATGTAATTGAAAATTATCAAATTTGTATGAATTACCGCCAAGTTTTGATGGAATCTGCGGTGATCGCGGAATTGAGTTGGCTAACACGTTAGTCATCATTTATGACCAGACAATCGTTTTTAAATCGCGTTTACCACTTATGAACTTCAGCACGGTATAAACAATCATCATTATAAACTTGGTTCATTAATTTAAATGCTTCGGTTAAAGTTTAAACATTTTTAAAACAAAAGTTAATATTTGATCTTTGTTCGATGCTCATTTTTGTACGACGACACAAACATACTTTCACTTCAGATGCAATAACTTCGCTTTCAGTGCACCAAATTTCATGAAATGTTTACTAAAAATCGGGAAATATATTAATTTCCAATGCAGTAAGTCACATAAGCCACCACAAAATGCCCTATTGGGAAAGTGCACTTTACTTTAAAAAACTCGTAATACTAAACTGGCAAAAAAAATTTTAAAACACCCCCCCATGATCAAGTTCTGGCTACGCCCCTGTACTGCACACATACAAACGAATACTTGTGTATATACAGTCTGTCCAGTAGAAGCGTGCTCGACCAAATTTTAACTTAGAGTACCGTTATCAAAAAAATTTGAATGCACTTAAGTAGCCTCATCATTTTTGTAATACGCACTGCAAAAATTGTCAGTCTCGTGAAACAATTACAAAGTACAGGGTGTTTTAACAAGATGAGTTCCGCGTGAGAGAAGCGACTTGAAGCCGTATTCCTTTCTCTACACCCTAGAGGGCCGTAAAGGTCACGTTTAGCTGCAGAAAAATATATGAAGAAGTCAAAGTCATTCGTAACGAGGTGGACGAATCGGTATTTGGAAGCAAAAAATGTCGACGATGTGGCTGGGCGGGGCCTTGAAAAAAAGACCTCCCCAAAACAGCACAAGAAAATCATTGATTTGTTTGCCTCGAAGCTGGGCTTATCATTGCGTAAAGCTTAAGCTGTTTTAGAGAAAAGTGGTGTTCAAACATTAAAAGAGACGATTCGAGGTCGTTTAAGATCTAACGACGTTAAATACCGAAGCTCTTTGAAAAAACTGTTGTTCTCATCATCACACATTCAAAAATGACTTGCCTGGGCTTATGCCAATTCAGACCGGAATTGGAATGATGTAATATTCACGGATGAATCCTAATTTTGGGCAACTAGCAGCATAAATCGATATTGGTGTATCGCTAACAACCAATTGCTCCAACCAACTGTTAAAGACCCAGTAAAGGTCCATGTTTGGGGCTGCTTCTCAGAAAAAGGATTTGGACGACTTTTCGTTACTACCACCAACTTGAACGCGGGTTTGATGAACAAAATTTATGAAAATGCTTTATTACCATCAGCTGCGAAGATGTTCAGGAGAAGAGGACACACACTCTCTTGGATTTTAAAAGAAGACAACGACCCCAAACCTCGCAGCCGAATGTGTGTTGAGTCGAAACAGCAAAATGGGGTAGAGGTGTTAGATTGGCCCTCACAGTCGCTTGATGCCAACCCAATAGAAATTGTGTGCGCAATTTTATTATTATTATTGATTGGCACGACAGCCCGCTTACGCGAGACTAAGGCCTAGCTTCCCGCAACCACCCGTGTTGTGCGTGTGAATTTTGTACGCGGGTGGAAGGGACCTACAGTTTTTATGCCGGTTCCGAACGGCAGGTTGGGAGCTTTTTCATAGGCAATTTTTACTCTCAGAGGTTTGCCATTTCCAGCTGAGAGGACAGCCACCGAAAGAGAAAACGAGTTTCCCGTTATTTTTTTTAGGTGTTACTACATGCAGAATTCGAACTTGCGTCACTCTGCATGCGACTCGCTGGACCGCGCACTAACCAACTGAGCCACGGCGGCTGTCGCAATAGTAAAGCAAAAACTCAGAGGAAAAACTATATGGCCAGCAAAACAGTTATTGAGACATATTCGGCTGATTTGGAGTCGATTGCCTCGGCAACTTGCTTAGAATTTAACACAAAGTATGGATCGGAGGTGTGGGGCCATAATGGCTAATGGCGACGACTGTACCCGTAATTAAATATATTGCGTACAATAAATATTATAAACGCATAAAATGCAGTTTGTTTGAAACGAATCGGACAAATAGTCTTAAAGTTACGACGATCACGTTTCTACTGGCCAGACTGTATGTACAAGCCCACACATGCGATACGTGCTTTTGGGCTACACAAGCCACCTATCAAAATAAAGTGTATCCTTTGCATATCCTTGTGGAACATAAACCGAAAAATATGCAGAAAACATGAATCGCGACAGATAAATTGCAATGATTATTTGTTTCAATTTCGCAGAGCCATTGAGGCGTGGAATTGAATTTTGACGAAACCTGAATAGGTTTGTGCCTCATGCGCCTAGAATCCTTTGTTACCCCACATGAGATTGGCATGTACCATCGAAGCGATGAAGCTGCGAATACATAAATCGAAAGGATTTGATTTTCATGCACCGTCGGCAGGGAATTTTTATGCAAAAACACGATAATCCTCCGTACGAATGCTTACCTTTCATTTGTATTAAATTAGGTTTCATTTTTCCTTATGCTACAGTAGAAACAACAAAATTTCTACAGTTTACCAGTCCATGATATTCTTCGATATGTAATGGATAAATATGTACACACAACTTTTACAATTCGCAATCCCTAGTACGTTGCATTCATTCTCAATAAAATTTCATGTTTTTCAAGAACAATAAAACACGCTTGGGTTATTGTTACAGAACATTGACTATCCAAAACTTGGCCGACCACAAATTTTCCTACACAATTTGTTTGAGTGCTGTCAAATGAGATTATTGAATTACATATACAAACAGACCACAAACCTGCCGACCGCTGCTTCCGCGCTTAACCTGGCCGCGCGCATGCCACTCCACATATTCAGTGCATGTACATATTTTTGTATTTGAATCGAATATCCGCGTGCAGCCACCATTATTGTGATTGCAAAACGACACTAAAACATTTAAGTCATTAGATAAACTTATTATGGGGCAGCTGTTTCGCGGCGCGGCCACAACTAGTCCTGGCTGACTCCTGATTAGGCCACCTGGTTGCTATGAAATATTGCAAAGTAAAGTAAAAAAATAAAAGTTAGGTAAGAGTGAACTGGGTTTTATACATATATATATGTACCTGTTATACCAGCGCTTCCCGCGTCTTTGCACGTTTGAATTTCATTATATTATTGAACTAATTGTTATCTCTTTAGAATGTTATTTTATACCTTATAAACAAAAACTTAGAAAATGAATGAAAATATAAAAGTTATCTTAGCAACTCCTTCTTGACCACCTTTGTTACATTCGATAACCAGAATGGTTAATGGTTAAAACGTAATACTAAAAATTAATATGAGAAAAAGCGTAGGGATACGAATTAATAGTGGTTAGGGCTTGTATATAAAAGAAAGTGGATGTATGTGTGTAATCGCATCACGCTCAAACGGACCGGCCGATTTTCATGCGGATTTTTTTGTTGGATTCGTATTAAGTCAGTTCAGGTTCGCGTGAAAAGGAAATTCCGGAAAATCGATTGGAAAAGTCGGAAAATCAGTGTCATCTTTGACCGTGATTTCTGAAAATTTTCAGACGATAACGTTCGAACCATAAGTCACACATCAATTAAATTCACTGCGAACTTACTATTTAGTCATGTCCTTCGACAGAGGGAATGGGGCGGATATTGGACGAGGGGACGTGGCACCACCCATACAAGCCAAATCTTAGTCATGAAATATCTTTGAAATTGTAAGGTACACTGCATTGAATATTAGTATAGCGTCGTGCCATAGATGTGTCATTCTTCTGGTAAGATTTTATGGGCGTTGGACAAGGGGCGGGGCACATTAGTTGGGACCCAAATATTTCGTTGAACTATAAGTCGCACGGCAATGAAACTAAGTAGGGACCTACCATTTATTCATATCTTTCGGCAGAGGGAATAGTGCGGGTATTGGACAAGGGGGCATGGTACCACCCATACAAGCCAAATGTTTATAATGGAATAACTTCGAAATTATAAGGCGCACAGCATTGAAATTTAGTACAGCGGACTTTTATACAGTCCCATAGATGTGTCATTCTAATAAAAGTACTGTTTAAATTTCATGTTTGTATTATCAGCGGCTTAAATTACACGATGATGAATGTAGGTAGTTTTGAATAAGGCTGGATTCGAACTTAAAACCTTCTAGGGTGCAATGTGGCAGACTAATCCACATATATAATAACAAAGATTTCATAACAAACACTGCTGCTTTTTTTTAATGCTAATTGTAGAATAGACTATTTATGCGAAGATCTATGTATTTATGCCTACCTTAGAATCGAATGTCATATCCTTTTTTATATCAAATAAATTATATCAAATAAATCATTCATCAACTTGCCGTTCAATACACTACACTAATTCTAAAGAGAAACTTTCAAAAATATTTCTTAGTTTTTGCAAAAATTCTATCAAAAACTTGAGACGAAAAGCAATATTGGCAAGATTGCAAATGACATGGTTAGAATTTCGGGAATCTTTCCTAAATATCTTATTTTCAGTTTGATGAAAATTCAATTGATAACGAAGGATTTATGGATAAATAAGAGTTTTTATATTAAAACAATGGTGAAAATACTGTTAATACTACATGTATTAAAATTTTTTTTTTTAAGATAGTTATAAACGATCAATGCTGGGCGCATGTCATGAAAAACGATAGCTTTCAAGATTTAATTTTCGAGAGACTTATGCCCGTAATTTCAACAGCCAGATACCTGACCGTGTACAAACCTAACAGATATCTGATACCGATCAGGTAAGTTTATTTGGTCATTTCAACAATTTCTAACCTGCCGTGTATGTACCTGGACATTTTAAATCAAATAGGGAAACTCTGTTTGTCAATTTGACACAATAAATGTAAATAAAAAAAATAAATCGAAATAAACACGGCAAATTTAAAATTTTGAATATAAAAACGTTCAAACTGAGCAAAAATAAGCGAAATGCAAATTTTACGCGAAGTGAAATAACAACGCTTTTGCAACTAGCACATCAGCATCGAAACATTTTGGAAAACAAGAGAACTGATGCAGTGAACAACGAAAAAAAAAACATGGAACAACATTGCGGCGGAGTTTAATCTCCAGAGTGGTGGGTCGCGCGACACCCTAAATCTTCGTTCCAAGTACTAGGACTTAATTTCCCCTTAATTTTCTGCTAAATAGTTTGGGCAGTTTGCTTTGAAACGCGAAAGTGCATTGAAAATTCACTTTCGCTCCATTCTATGAAGTGTTCCCTTCGGGTTCTAAAAATTCGCTTCTTCTGCTGTGTTCGCTTTTGTATAAGGGCGTGTAAGGTGCACAATTCAAATAGTTTCGAATTCATTTTTGCTATTGCTTTTGATATTTTATTTTATATTTTTGAAATGACGGCAAAATGAGGGCAACAACACGATAGATATCGGTCGTTTAGAAATACACGTTACTTCACCTGCCGAATGTCGTTTATCTGAGCTTGAAATTACGAACGAAAACTTACTCGTCGTGTATCTATACACGGGCCGGTATCTGATTGTTGAAATTACGGGCATTAGATGATTAAATTCCCATTTTAAATTACGGCATGCATTTTTATTATTTAGCTTAAGTTATTTTCCATGCATTATTGTTATAGTTATTTTACTATAATTGAATCCCTGTCGTACGTTATTGGCAGGTCGTTTGTATTTATTTTGCCAAAATCATAACATTTTTCTTACTTCCCCGTGACCGAAGTAGTGATGGCATAACTGAATAAAATATATAAAATCGCGTTTGTTTATAAGCAATAATCAAAAAGCAGACGCAAAAAATAAAATTTAGAGAAGAGATTCGACAAACACTGGTCGCCAGCGGTTCCTGCACATGATTCAAAATTACACCATATACACGTACACTCGCTGATGCGCGCCCCTACATTGGAAGTCACATGTGCATGCGGGCGCATATGAATTCGCGTATATTGCCTGTCTCTTTGCGTTCGTGTATGTGTGTGACAGTTGCTAATAAATTATGGCCCAGTAGGAAAAATTGTGAAAATGATGACACATTTCGTCATAAACAATTGCCTTGTCAGGTCTAAATCGTTTAATCAGCACAAAGGGAATACCTATTTAATACTTCATTTCATGATTTAATTTCCGTAGAGAAAACAATTTGTCCTCATATAATTCTTATTGCTTGTTAAGTTTTGATGGTAAACATGAAATGTTGTTGAGTTTTTGTATCTATGGAAAAAAGCTTTGCGGAAATTTGCCATATTCTGCTGAAACCCAGTTTTGACTCTATTTTAGTATTGTGCCAACAATAAGCACAATTATTTCACCAAATCGAAATAATAATAACTGTCCGAATTTTTTCCACATATGTACTTTCAATCTTATTCTCGAAAATCCGTTAGAAATCAGATGTTGAATTGAAGAATGAATTACTCTAAAATGATGAATAGAATAGTTCCAAGATCTACGAGAAGTTAACATTGCATAAATGCAATATCATGCAGCGAAGCGTTAATCAATTCGTACTTAATAATTAATTCATATTAATCATTCAGCATATATGCTAGAATGATAAAAAATACTAATTTCGCGGGAAAAAAATAAGCAATTAAAACCTGTTACAATTTCATACAGGACACCATTTCCACCTGGGCAAAGTATCCCAAGTGAATGCGAGCAGTACTGAGCATTCGGCATGTCTGGGATGGTATGTCACACACGTAGGTACATACTCGCGCGCATTGCACACACAACCAGCGCGGTGCGGATACGCCATCAATACGTGCGAGTGCACGCTCGTATGTGAAGTTATCCTTAACTAAGTCGCATGTACTTTGGGGGTAAAAAGGATTCCTGGAGGCGTGGCCACGCTCTGCTTTCAGCTTGTCGCCAAAGAGAGCAAAATACACTACCACCAACCACTCATTACTCCGTCTGAAAGCGACCAATTTCGAAAAATGTCCGTAAGGGGATATTTCTGCGTAGTCATTTCCCAATATTGCTAATCTGAGCTGCCTGCTAGTATAGGGTGTTTTTTTTAGAGGTTTGTTTTTCGAATAGAGATAAAACTGGCATTTTGTGGTCAAATCTGGCAACTCTAATGTCATTTATGTTCAGTTTGGTTTGCCATTTCATCATGAACAGGTTGACAAAAGAACAACGCTTGCAAATCGTGCAAATTTATTTCGAAAATAATGGTTCAGTTCGCGAAGTTTACCGCAAGCTCCGTCCATGTTATGATCCATCAGAGCAATTAATTCGGTTAACCATGGGTCGTTTTCGCACTACGTTTACTCTATGTGATAATACGCATCCGCAGAGACGTCGAACAGTGCGCACCGAAGAAACAATTGCCGCTGTAGAGCAAAATGTTGAAGAGGACCCGAATGAATCGATTCGCCACCGTGCACAGCAATTGGAGCTTTGTCCATCAACTGAAAATTGGACCTGTAGAATTGGCTTTATTCGAGCCAGCCGCGGCGGCCACATGCCCGAAATCATATTTAAACATTAATGGCATAAAATTATCCTTCCAATAAAGCCAAATTGATGGACATTAAAACGATTTTCTTGTGTTTTATTTCAATTCGAAGTTCTATACCTCTAAAAAAAACACCCTATATTTATGTAAATGCAGCTAAACCGACAACGTTTGTCATTTTCAATTTTGAAAAAGTTCATATTGCAAATTGTGCTTACGTGGCGTAGCTTCATGATGTGTGTCTACTTGTTTTTTAAATGGAAGAGTAAAAAATACATGGAGCACAAATACATGTTCAATTGGCCGTGCAAGGATTAAAAACAGGTGCATATGCCTCCTTCGGTTCTTATGCTTTACATCTGAATATCAAGTTATCTTTTGGCATCCAAATCTGATCCTTTCCTGACTACATAAATTATTTCGTTTATATTACTATCCGCCTCTTGGCCTCTTTAAAACTCAGTGGCATCCCAAAACAAAAAAAATACGCCCTGTTTTAGTTTTCCTTTACTTCCGACTGGCCCTGTGTAAGGTTTGTAATTTTGATGTTCGAACTGCCATCCCACAACAAAAAAAAATACGCCCTGTATTAGTTTTCCTTTACTTCTGACTGGCCCTGTGTAAGGTTTGTAATTTTGATATTCGAATTGCGTCAAACAGCGCCCTCTAGTCACAAAATTTCGGGAAATTTGATTTGTACTCCGAAACACAAAGTCAATGAATATTTTAATGATTTATTTCCTAGTTTTCGAACGTCTGTGTTCCATATTACAAACAAAAAAAGGTTTTAATACGTAGTTTAATCTTTCATGCCGTTACCGCTTTTACTACAACTAATCCTCAATTTCACCTAAGTACATGGTCTTATCGCTGGATCCGGATAGTATCAGCGGTTCTTTCGGGTGGAAATCTACATCATTGACACTGCCATTGTGGCCTGGCAATTTGTACAATATACGCCTACTAGTGGTGTCCCAAATGTACACATGTCGCTCTGCCGAGCCCGCAGAGATCTAAACAAATAAACTGAAATAACTCTTAATAGTTGCATTTTTATGAGACCTACCTTACTGCCGTCCGGTGACCAAGCGCACCGCAGCAGATTTTTTTCGAAATTGTGTTGATGCCCTTGGAAAATTTTTACGCAGCGCTCGCTCGGCACATACGGGCGTATGTCCCAAATGCGCAAAGTATTGTCCATCGAATTGGACAACAAATATGACCCATCCGGCGACAGCGATAGTCCGGTGAGTGTGTCTGCATGACCACGCAGTCGTTGCAGCACCTGCTGTTGCTTACGCACGTCCCACACTTTGATCTCGTTATCAATACCGCCGGAAATAAGCTGCTCGCCTGTATCGTTGAAGCACACTGCCGTTACTTGGTATGGTGCTTCCAACGTCTGAGCGGCTAGCTTCTTTCGCACATCCCACAGACGTACTGTGCGATCGTCTGAACCGGAACAAAGCATTTGGACACCGCGCCGAGTCCCATGCATTGAATTCACAAAATTTGTGTGACCTTTTAGGCGCCGCACGCGTTGCCCAGTCACCAAATCCCAAATAGCCACCGTCTTGTCAGTGGAGCAGGTGTACACGTTGCCACCGTCGGTGGAGAAATGCGCCTCTAGAATGGCGCCCGTGTGACCGGTCATCGCCATTATGTTCTCACACTCGCCATACACGTTCCAGATATCTATAAGAAACACAACACGTCTGAACATGCACTACTTGGATAGACCACTTGCAGTCTGCCTACATATTTGCCTATCAAAGCCGGCAGAGAGCAGCATGTCACCATCCGGATGGAATTCGCAGGAAAATATTTCGCCCTCGTGTCCTTCCAGTAACATAATGGGTGCCAGCAGGTTAGAAGTGCGCTTGACGCCCTAAAACGATTACATTCGATTCCATTTTTTGTTAATATTACCAACAAATGACGCTTCCAGTCAATTTACACTCACCGCCTCCAATAATGCCTTGTCGCGATTTGTGTAGGCCATTAAATCACTTTTACTGCGCTTCGATTCTTGTGCAAGCACCATACTATTGCTTGCTAGTCTTTTGGTTCCCATGTTGCTAACTGTTGCAGCGCGCTCAGCTAATTTTTGAAAACAGATTAGTTAATGTAAACAAATTTGCCTCAGATCAAAATAAAAACCAACACGCGAGAAATAATGTGAAACGCCTCGTAGTCGCAATCAACAAGAACCAGTTAAAATAAAGCACCAGGCGCTTCATAAGATCTAAAATATGTTCGTTAAATGCCTCATATCAAGCATCTACAGCGGCTGTTGGAAACCCTATAGCAAATATCTATAAAATTATCGCTTTAAACAGCCAGCAATATTTTGTATATGGATTTGAAATTGTACACTCAGCTGCACAGCTTCGAAACGAAGCATCCAAAATATATTGTTTTATTGAAGTACTTCCAATTGCTTTCCTTTGATTTCCAACTATTTCTTTTGACGCTTAGAAATTGTAATTTACAAAAAAAACAGTTTGTGCATAACTTTTAGATATGTATAAGTAATAGAAAGGATAATAGTATAGGGTTTTCCAACAAGAGGTGTTATTTTGAATCACCCGGTATTTCGGTAGCTGTCACTTTTGAAGCTTTTATTCTTTGACATTTGACAAGTAGAAACTACGCCATTACTAAAAATGGAACGATACAAGCTTCAACAACGCATTGAAATTATTAAAATTCACTACAAAAATGGTGAAAATCTTGCAGTCACAGTTCGCAAAACTAAAGCATTTCTGGGTCGTCGTGAAGCACCTTGTCGGACCGCAATACAGAAATTGGTGGAAAAATTCGAGCTGTTGGGACAAGTTAGTGATGTGAAGAATAAAACCCGTGCACGTCGCTCAAGAGCAACTGAGAATATTGCTGCTGTAGCCCAAAGTGTTAAAGAAAACCCAGGTTTGTCGATTCCTCGTCGTTCTTTGGAATTGGGCATTCCAAAAACGTCATTAGACCGTATTTTGCATAAAGACTAGGGTCTTAAGGCTTATAAAGTTCAGTTAACACAAGAACTCAAGCCGACCGATCATCAACAACGTCGTGTCTTTGCTGATTGGGTCCTTGAAATGCATGAAAATGATCCGGAATTCCATCGAAAAAATCATCTTGACTGATGAGGCCTATTTCCACCTCGGTGGCTACGTCAACAAGCAAAATTGTCGCATCTGGGGCTCGGAAAACCCAAGAGTTATTGTTGAGAAGCCTCTCCATCCTCAACGTGTGACTGTTTGGTGCGGTTTATGGTCCGGCGGGGTCATTGGACCTTACTTTTTCGAAAATGAGGTTGGATCAACAGTTACGGTGTATGGATTGCGCTATCGAGAGATGATTAATGATTTTTTATGGTTGGCGTTGGATGGTATTGATCTGGACAACGTTTACTTTCAATAAGACGGCGCTACGTGCGACACAAACAACGAAACCATTGCTCTTTACGGGAAAGGTTTCCGGACCGTGTTATCTCTGGAAGAGGTGATCACAATTGGCCACCGAGATCTTGTGATTTAACATCTTGCGACTTCTTCCACGGGGGCCACGTTAAAGGTGTACGCCAACAGCCCAGCGTCGATTCAAGACCTCAAAAATGGAATTCGTGAGGCTATCGAGGACATAGGGCAGCCACTTTTCGATTTGGTTATGGAAAATTTCATGAAAAGGATATGGTCCTGTAAGCGTGGTCGTGGTGGCCATTTGGCTGATGTTGTTTTTCATTACTAACCGCATACCTTCCTCTTTATTATGAAATAAACATCCGATCATTTATCTCAAAAAATTGCATTTTTCTTTTAATACCAAACTAACACCTCTTGTTGGAAAACCCTGTATAAACAGAACCAAATCGTCGGCCGAATTCATACACACCGAAAAATGACGCAGCGCGTCAGTCGTCGTGAATTACGCACAGTGAAACATAATGGGTGCGACATTCGCATCAGCTGTTTACAAAAATTATTCCTGCAAACACACGCTAGGTCGAAGAGACAACTTCCTCAATTAGCAGCTGCGTCTTGCCCATTTTCTAAACCATATGAAAGGGAAAAATAAAATTGATTATTTGGCACAATTTTTTCTTAAAATTTGAAGCACTTACAACTTTGCAACCTTAAAGTAGCACAAATCACAAAATCTTTGCAGAATTTTTTGTTTGTTTATATATTTGATTTTCATCTCTGACAGCTGCACAGCTGATTGGTTCGCAAGACGACTACGACCAAATTAGAATTTGTTCTATCGTCGGACGACCGGTCATCGGCCGAATATCGCAGTTGTCGTCGTTGTGGGCAATCACATGCACTGCTGTGTGTTTTAATTTTGACAGCGTACGTTCGGTGCGTCTAAATCGGCCGACGATTTGATTCTGTTTATACTATAAATCTGTTCGTATAAAGTTCTTAAATATATGTATCTTAAAAAATACTTTACTCCCAAACGACCATGTTGGCCACTATCAATAGCTTGGTCTCGTTTATTTTGGCAGCACTTACGTTTACATTATTTTGACATTTCCCAAATGAGCTTGTTGTCGTTGTCGTTCCGATTTTTACGCCAGAAAATTTACGAAGCCGTGCAAAAAGAATAAAACGAATATGTTAAAGTTGCGGCCACAGGATGGTAGTACATTCCATAAATTCAAATGCGGTGAAATATTTTGTGTCAACCCGACCACCTACAGTGTGGCATGCTGCCTGTGTGGCAAGAAAGTGTTTTTCGACCAATTTCCGCAGCACTTCCAAGAGGAGCACCTTGCGCGACTGGAGCATAACAGCAGAAGCACAAATGACATTGAGTCGTTTTACATAAAATCAGATGTAGATCCCATAAAAAGCGAAGATGAACCGCAGGCGAAAATCGAATTGAGCCTTTGTGTAGGCACTAACGACGCCATTGGCAACGATGACGACATTGAGGACGAGAAGCCAATTGATTTTCTTGACTTGCAGCTGGTGCAAACTAAAGCAGTGGAAGCAAGTGTGCCACTGCCAATTGATGAGGACGATATACCGCTCAGCCAGAGGCGAACCAAACCACCACAGAAAGTAGAAGTCAACGATTCTGAGTCAGAAGCAGAGCCAGAGCCTGCAGCACAAGATGACTTTGACTGGCAAAATGACAGCTCCAGTCAAAGCGACGTGAGTGACCTTGCAAATAATTAATGAGCACTTGACTTGAGCCTTCTGGTTTTTCTTTAGGATGCATCCTCGGTCGATGGAAAGAACAAGGAGAAGCTTCCCTTCCCATGCTCTGAGTGCCACCGCTCGTACAAATCGAAGCGCAGCATGCAAAACCATTTTCGGCAGATTCACAATCCGCAACGAAAGCCAAGGAAACCAAAAATGAAGCACAAGTGCGACGAATGTGGCGAGTTGTTCCACTCGGAGCGAAATCTACGCGGTCACAAATGGAAACACACCGGCATTATATGCGAAGTCTGCGGAAAGTCGTTCACGCAGGTGGGCAACTTAGTGCGTCACAGGGTACGCCACACGGGCATCAAGGCTCACAAGTGCGAATTGTGTGGTAATTGCTTCTTCACATATAAGGAGCTAAGGGCTCACATGGTGCGCCACACCGGCGAGCGTCCCATTATTTGCGAGATCTGCGGAAAGCAATGCCGGGATCATGGTGTGCTGACGGCACATATGCGTCGGCACACCGGCGAGCGGCCGGCAACCTGTGGTGTTTGCGGCAAGAGTTTCTATAGCTTCCACGATCTAAACGTACACGCGGTGACGCACAGTAGTGAACGACCATTTGCCTGTGACATTTGCGGCTCTACCTTCCAGCGCAAGAAGTCGCTGCGCGTTCACAAGAAGTTGCACTCGAAGGTACGTAACCACGAGTGTAAGGTGTGCGGCAAGGCTTTTGCGCAATCGGGTGGGCTGAACGCGCACATGCGAACGCACGATGCCGCGCTGACCAGGAGTATACTGACCGCAGGCGTTGCAACTAGCGAAGGAGGGGCCGATGTGGCTAGTAGTGGCGCAGTTGCCGCAGTGGCTGTCGATGCAAATCCACACGCCCTCAACACTGCCAACAATTAAATGAAATCGAAATTTCGTAAAAACTAAACGCAAATAAACGTAAACATAATTTTTGTATCGATTGGAAAGCTTAACAGCCAGCCAATGCTACAAACCTACATTTTGTATAGTTGTGTATCTCAAACAACTCGGTTTACCTAAATTAGCGTGGTTATCACTGAAAATTCCAACAAGCAAAGATTATTGATCCAAATAGATAATACATTATTGAGCAAAGACATTTGATTCTATAAAAAGTATTTTGATATCTAAAATTAAAAGGTTCTATTTATATCAGAAAGTGGACTTTACGGCTTTGGTAGTAGTGTGCATTAAATTCCATTTAATTACATGTGATAACACAAACTATTATCGTGTGTGGCGACAATTAGCGGCGATGCTAATTGATGCGGCGAAGACTTGCAAAGCAGTAAATGATTTTGGAAAGTCAGCATGCTCGAATATCTGCAATCTAATCAGTCGGCGATCTGCAATTAACTTGATTAGCACAACCGATAATCGACTTATTTGGCTAATACTTAATAAAACTTAATGTGTGCTAGCCAGTTGCACAATTGCCGACTAAACATGAGGATACTCGCAATTCTATGCATTTGCTTCGGTAAGACAAACAAACTACAATTTGGAGATATTTGACTTTACAATGTTTTAGATGCAACACTGGCCTTGCCACTGCGTGAACGCAGCCTCGACATGATTGAAGGTCGGGCTACTGGAAATGTTCGCTTCTACTTATACACCTTGCAGAATCCCAACACATCTCAAGAGCTGTTTATCGACGATGTTGCATCGGTGCAAAACTCGCACTTCGAAAAAAGTCGCCACACAAAGTAAGTTAGAGCCATTTCTTTTCTAACTTTCGAATCAGCTTCGCACCGTCGCAAATCGTAAAAGTTCTGTATCCATATACATTTGTCCAGCACTAAAGAGTCCTGATGTAAATATACCTTTGGTCAAATGGAAAAGTAGCTTAAGTTGAAAATTGGTTTTAACCCTTAACCACCTAGCACCTTTTATTGTCACACTACCACCTAACATACGTCTGTGAGACCCCGGCACATAATTATCCGCGTTTGTAAAATTTTGTGAATTACGTTTTAGTTTTAAATTAAAATCAGTTAAGGAACATATTAAATTTTATTTTTAATTTATTAAAATAAGAAAAGCATGGGAAAATCAACATTTTCAATTTAAATTTCATTTAAGAAGTCAAAATTTCTTATTTTATACTTATAAACTAACATACACCCATACCTCACTTTGCGTCGTGGTTACGTTCCAAAAAAATACGACGCAAATTGAAACGACGCAAAGTGAATTATGATTTCCTATAGCAAACCATGTAAAGATCGAAGATAGGTTCCAGGGTTACGAAAATTCTACTTTTTAAAAAGAAAAGTGAACAAAGTCAACATTTAAAAAACAAAAATAATATAAAATTTTATTACATACATACAAAAAACAAAAAAAATTCAATTAAAACAAAATAAAATATTCAATTAATTTATAAGAACAAAATAAAAATTAATCACTGTCTGATGTCCATAGTGGCTGTTGTCGTAAGTCGGCTTTCTTTCACAAAAGTTAGAAAGAGAATCCCCGAGTTTTGATGGCATGGCGCTAAAAGTCGTGCCATCTTTTAGAAAAAAAAGAAAATTTCAAAAAAAAATTAAAGACTCGAACCCAAAACAACGCAACTTCGAAAATTTAACGACGCACAGTGAAAATTAGTACTAATTCAGCAACGACGCAACTGCGAAAAAACGCAAAACGAAACGACGCAAAGCGAGGTATTGGTGTATTTGGAAAATGAAATCCATTATAACAATAACATAAAGATGGTAGTTCTTTGTTCCTTTTTTATATATTCAGTCATCGAAACATATAAATAAAAATAAATATTCTCAATAAAAATAAAACTTTAAAAAAATTGCAAGACCTTAACTTGCAGTTTTTCGCGAAAGTCAAAACACAGATTGTGTGAGCATTCCAGGAGCTTTGCATTTGAAAAACATTGTGTGTTACGTTTCTTTCTTGAGTCGGAAATAGAGCAGTTCATACGCACTGCTACCTTTCTTCAGCGCTACTACAAGATGGAGCTGCTGATCGAGTGGTTCCATTGTTACTCTGGAGGATGCGTTGAATAGCCATTCTGATATCACGTTGTAATTTAAAGCCTACATCGGCCTCAACATCGCTGCAGTCATCGTTCGGTATATTTTCGTCGTCTGAAAAATCTTCCAACCACCGCTGTATATTTGCGTCATTTAAAGCCATTATTAACCAAAACAATAAAAATCTACGAATGTAAAAAAGTTACGTAACCGCCTAACAGGGGTCTCATAGACTCCTAGCAGTTTTTTACTCACTAGAGACAAACGCGATCACATCCGACTGCGACATGGGGTTGCGCGGCACTGGAAGGCGCAAGGAAAAGGTACATGAACTAACACACTTATACGAAGCTCGGGCGTAAATATATTTACGCTTAAAAATCCCTGGGGGTCTGTGAGACGTATGCTAGGTGGTTAAGGGTTAAATAACATGTCCATAAAAGATGGTCTTGATCAAACGACTTTAGCTAAAAAGAAAAAATTGGATTTTTCAAACGGATGAAATACATTGAAGCGGTTTGACTTCTATAAAGCTCCAAACTCAACAATTACTCAATTCTCTTATGTCGACTTAAGCTTCTCTTCTACAAATGTATAGGGTTTTTCATTAAGGGCGTTCGGACTTTTTTTTTTAATAAAACAAAAACGTTTTAAGATATATAAAAAAAATTTATTATGCGTTCAAGTACATTTAGTGGCAATTATGTATGTACGCTTCAGATGGTCAAGTGGTTTTAGTTCTTGTGTCAATTTGATCTTATATGGATGTAGGCCAAGATCTTTTCGCAAAATTCGCCACAATGACGTCACGGAAATGCCCAAATGTTGAGAACGTCGTGTGAGTGATTGATTTGGGTCTTCTTGAACAGATGCTTGAGCGGCGGCAATATTTTCTTCACTTCGTGCATTTCATTGTCTCACTGGCACTGGAACATTGTTTAGCGAAAATGTGGATTCAAATTTTTGCACTAGACGTCGAATTGTTGATTCGGCAGGCAAATGATGGCGTCGATAAAATGGTCGTAATGCTCTTAAAGTTGCAGTGATCGAACGCGAATTTTGGTAATAAATTTGAATAACTTGCGAACGTTGTTCAAGTGTGTACTTTTCCATGATGATTTGCCAACTAAATACGAGTATAAATGTCAAAAGAACATGAAAAAATATGGCGTGGTTTACCGTCCCTATCGAAAGCAAGTCCGAGCGTCCCTACTGAAAAACCCGTTATATGTACATATGTAGAGCAACAAAATTCTTGCTACTTACAGGATGATCATTCACGGCTGGGGTGGCTCGTACACCACTTCGCCGAACGGAGCTCTACGCCAGTCCTACTTTACACAGCAGGACTACAACATAATTTCGGTCGACTGGTTTCCATACGCAAAACTTAACTATGTCTCTGCGCGTGCCAAGGTCCCTGTCGTGGGCGAGGATGTGGCCGAGTTCATTGATTTTCTGCACGACAAATTCGGTCTAAACTTCAACATGTTGGTGGTGATCGGGCACAGTTTGGGCGCACACGTAGCAGGTTTCTGCGGCAAAAACGTGAAGCGTGGCCAAGTAGCTGGAATTGTGGGCCTCGATCCCGCCTACCCTTTGTATATATATGACAACCCTGACACCCGCATTGCTAATACTGACGGCAAGTACGTTCAGACTATACAGACAAATGGCAATATGAATGGCTTCCTTCAGCCTATCGGCATGGCTTCCTTCTACCCAAATTGGGGTCGCTTGCAGCCGGGTTGTGGGTTTGACATTAATGGCAGTTGCTCACACGGGCGCAGTGTAACTCTCTACGCTGAATCACTGCGCGGCTATTCCTACGCACCAATCCATAAATGCGTCAACTATGAGAGCATCCGGAATAAGAGCGGATGCGATGAATTTACCACAGATGCCACCATTGGTGATCCGTTGCAGATACGTCGTACCGAAGGTATCTTCTACTTCGAAACTGAAAATAAGTCCCCCTACGGCCACGTTGGCGATCGCAATGGCGGCGTTCGCCGCATTTAGACTCGATACTTGATTATTGGCTATTGAATTACAAATGACTTTCATTAAACTATAACTGGCATTTTTCTGAAATTTTTGATATTCGTATGTACATTTATTAGTAATTTTAGCATATAAACTCTCTACTTTATTTGTTCCGTTAATTTGTATAATTTCGAGCTCATTCATTGACCATATACATTCATTGATATATATAAAAACCCAAAAGGGCAAGGATTCATCTAAAATTGTTATACCTTGGTACAATTACATGTGTGGTGTGTGCAAAAGATACAACAAAATATATATAAACTATTATCGACTAATGCTAATTTTTTTACTATAGCATAAGAAATAATTCTGGCGCTGTAATTATTGATTACGAATAATTGCAGTAAACAAAAGGACAGAAGGTGTTACCAAAGGGGAGACAACAATACTTAATGTAAAATAAAATGTATACGTTAATACTTAGATGGAATATGAATATGCTGCGTACGTCGCTTTGTCCAAAATATCATTACTCAAAGGAGACTTGTAATTCTTATTGTTATATTTTATGTCGTCTATCATCTGCTCCATCACACATCTAGACGATGTTGATTTGAATTTTGATTACCACTCGGTCGCCCTCGCTAAAGCCCTTCTGCATGATATCCGCAATCTTGGCGTATTCCACAAAACCAAAACCACGTGTACTGATGGGCTCCCGGGGTTGATGGAAGGCCAGTACTTCTGGTTTCGTCATTATAGTGTCGTGCTGCGAGAGATTCGGATCACGTGGGTGCACCATACACAGCTTGATGCGACCATTAAAAGGCCAGTCCAAATGGAAGTCGTTTTCGGATTGCATGAGGTGAACGTGTAGGCTAAGTAAGTCCTGATGCCTTGACTGGATGCTCAGTCGCGCACAGAACTTGTAGCCATACGGCGAAGTGTAGAAGTCGTGTGAGTACAGTTGGCCAGTGCTGTTGGCGCGTAGCTGTTCCACCACCGCATGGAAATGTGGAAGTACCCAGACAATGGTGCCGCCACTATAACGCGGCTCTACCTGCTGGCGCGCTGTTAGCTGCTTGCTAATATTCTCCAGCCGGACATCCTGTTCGCGCGCTCTCTGCTCTAAGACCACAATGCGTTGATACATGGCCTGTATGAGCTGCTCGCCCGCTTCATTGGCGTACTGTGGTGGAGGAGGGGGCAGCACGCCGTTTGCTTTCCCACCATTGCTTTCAGTGATGGTCTTCTGTGGGTTCCAAGTGGCAATAGCTGTTTCCTGGAATGCTTGCAGCATTAGCTGCATGTGATGTGGCATATCCTGTTTGAGGTGCTCCTCTAGCGCGTTCGTTTCAGGGCGGCCCACAAAGTCACACTTAACACTGGCAAAGGGGCACTTCTCTTCAGTTGCCTCGAGCCGACGATACGGACATGTGGGCAAATGACGGTCCACTTCAATAGGCGACGCCACAACGGCGCAGCCTAATGGCGAGTTGGGGCACTTGTGTCGTAGCTGCTCAATCTCGCGGCGAGTAAAGTTGTCGGGGAATATATCGTGCTCAGCAGTGAGCTTTTTGTTGTCCAATGGACAGCATTGGTTGTGGCGGCAAAGCCACTCATTCAGGCATGACTTACAGAAGCGGTGGCCGCAGGACGTTAACACGGGCTCGTTCAACCAATGTATACAAATCGCACACTCGTAGCGGGCGTCCGATTCTTGCAGATCGTTCTCTTCCGAAGTGTAAGAGGAAGTTAGCACTGCCGGTACATAGGACTTGCTGAGCGACAGTGAGTTGGGCGGAATGGAGGACGATGGAGACTTGTTATCATTGTAGTGATGATGATGCGACGCCTGCTTACTTTGCTTGCTCGTTGAGTTTTGTAAATTATTCATTTTGACCTCCTTCCCTGCACACAAAATTATCCTATAAATTGTTATTAAATTATTTTTATTAAATTAAATTATTATTACCAGACAAGGATATTATAAAAGTTAGAATAATGGCAGCACTTATCGATTTCGGGTTTGCTATTCTGAATACTGACAACTGATTGTTTCAATGTGTCACAGCCAGTGCTCCCGGAAAGTCATACCCATACATAGTTAAAGGGTTATCAACCAAGAAGTAACAACCAGTTGACATGTCAACAGACGAGCGATGTATAAGCGGTTACTTAAAGTGCTGCTGTTTTGTATTGTTTAATTTTTAATTCAACAGAAGAAGTTCTTGTTTACTTTGTAATAATAATAAAGGTAATAACAATAATGAAATTTGCACTAATTTGTCAAAGGCAGAACAATATAAAATATAAAAATATAATATAAAAGCATTTGGGAAAAATACTCTTTTTAAGTTTTTGGTCATAAATTAGTTAAATCAACTGCAATCTTAAGAAAGTTTACTGCCTAATGTGTCTAAGAAATATCGTTTTTGTGATTGCTTTAAAAGTTCACCGCCACTCTGGCCGCAATTAATCGAATCACATCACTAAATATGTATTTATACCTGTTTTGTGTTTTTTTGTAAACAAATGTATAGCCCAAGTTGGGTGAGTAGCGTGAAAATTATTTTATAGCAGAAGCGGGTGTCGGCAAGTTTCTTAGCAAGTTAACTGCAAAAGGAAGAGAAGCACGTTGGAAGTTGTCTAATTGTTAAGTACATTGACCAAGTGTCTCGTCAGCGGGGAGGAGATAATTGGAAAAACATAGTAATTTGGGGCTGTTATTGCAGCCGACGTTGTACGTTGTATTGAATGCAAAACTGGTTCTGGCTGCTTTAGCGGGTGGGTTCGTTGGAAGTGCAACTAAGGCCTGTGCCTGCTGTTGGATGTTGCTAAACTTGTTCCAACAAGATTTTGTGGATAAAGTTTTTTTGTATTACTTAGAACTGCATAAAAGTGTTTTAGTAGTAAGATTACAGAAGGCGAATGTTTGAAGCAACTATTGTGTTTTGGACACTGCTGCTCAGCACTATGACAGTGGGCGGCAATGGACCTGAGGATTTCTCACAGCGCCAATGTGAACCTATTCGCATCGACATGTGTCGTGGCATTGGATACAACGAGACATCCATGCCAAATCTAGTCGGACATGAACTTCAAGCCGATGTCGAGTTCACATTGCAGACGTTTGCACCGCTCATTGAGTACGTATGTAGCACCCAATTGAAGCTGTTCTTATGTGCTGCCTACGTGCCTCTTTGTACACCAAAAGCGCCCATTCCGATTGGACCGTGTCGCAGCCTATGTGAAAGTGTGCGTTCGCGATGCCATCCTGTTTTACAGGGATTTGGCTTCCCCTGGCCACCCGCACTCGACTGCAACCGCTTCCCTAAGTGGAATAACCACGAGACCATGTGCATGGAAGGACCTGGCGAAACGCAGTCCGCGGTACAAGAAACAGAACTGTACGCAGCCGGAGCGACTGTGGCAAAGGTGCTGCCGCCAACGTTACCACTAGAATGTCCCGGCATATCACAGTCACACCTATATGTAAAATTGCACCGATCCGGTCGTTGTGCTCCACTCTGTGATGCAGATATTCTCTTTGGACAGCACGAAAAGCACTTAGCCGAAGTTTGGGTGGCCACCTGGACATATGCAGCGTTGGGTTTAGCGGTTATATCAGTTCTATGCCTCATGTTCGGCGATGATGAGTCGAGAAGCGCGTTCAAGTGGTCACGAATTTTAGCACCGCTGGTGTGGTGCCATTTCATGGTCACCGTTGGTTGGACGGTGCGTTTTGTTTCTGGGCGTACTACTACTGCTTGTGGCTATGACCCACAACTGCCGAAAATATCATTGCTGTTGGTCGATGGACTTTCGAACGCCTCCTGTGCCACTACTTTCCTGCTACGTTATTATTTCCTGATGGCGGCTTCTGCCTGGTAAGTGTTCGATCGGTATCGAAATACTATCCCTCCCCTTCTGTTTACTCCATTTCGGTAGATATACTTGTCATAAATAATTACGCGCTATCCATGGTAGATATGCATTAGAGCTGGCACACAGCGTGCTTTTGTTAACTGAATTATTTGTTTGCATGAAACCCGTGATTTAATTTTTCAGTCCCAAAAGTCCCAGAATAATTATTTTGGGTAGCTAAATTCATAATTCAACTAAATTTAAATTCATAAACCACATAAAACATAAAATAAAAAAGTTAAAATAATTCATTTTTGATATATTAACATATAAGTGGCCGGCAGCCGCCGTGGCTCAGTTGGTTAGTGCGCGGTCCTGCGAGTCGCATGCAGAGCGACGCAAGATCGAATACTGCATGTAGTAACACCTAAAAAAATAACGGAAAACTCGTTTTCTCTTTCGGTGGCTGTCCTCTCAGCTGGAAATGGCAACCCTCTGAGAGTAAAAATTGCCTATGAAAAAGCTCCCAACCTGCCGTTCGGAACCGGCATAAAACTGTAGGTCCCTTCCACCCGCGTACACATTCACACGCACAACACGGGTGGTTGCGGGAAGCTAGGCCTCAGTCTCGCGTAAGCGGGCTGTCGTGCCAATCAATTATTATTATTATTATTAACATATAAGTATGAATGAATGTATCCATTGTTATAAATCATTCCACGCATAATTGTAATCCCCGATGCAGGAAATTTGCAGTCATATGAACATAAATTGTGCTACATAATACAAGTAATTGTATCATGTGGTACTACAATTTAGTTGCGCAGTGTACGAAATGAATTTTTGTTTTAGGTGGGCAATTCTTTGTTTGGCTTGGCATCGTGATGTAAGGCGCAGTAGCCCGGATGCGCTGGGGCATTTTGCTGCTGATATATCGGCTTGTACTCTTCCACATGATGCTACTAAGCGGGTACGAGGCACCACCAATGAGAGAAGTTACTTTAATGTAACACGGAGTAACGTGGCTTGCTTTGCCGCTTGGGGGCTACCTGGATTTCAAACAGCCGCCGTGATTGTGGCGCGTCTTGTAGACGCCGACGAACTTCTTGGTAGGTTGTACTTATTTTTTTTTAGTTGTCACCTAAGTTGTAATTTGTTATTGAATAATGGCAGGCTCCTGCTTTGTGGGCAATCAATCAGATAAGGGACTGCAAATACTGGTGGCAACCCCATTATTTTGCTATTGGATTTTTGGCTCTATGAATCTTGGATCAGGCTATCTGGTCCACAGACGCACCAACGAGATTTTGCAGAGCACTAATTCCACAGCAGTACCAAAGCAATTACAACTAAAGATCGTCAAGTGTGGCATCGGCGCATTCCTTATTATTTACTGTGTTCCATGTGCACTGCTTCTGCTGGCCATTATCTACGAGTTCGCCAATATTGACGTGTGGTTGAATGTACCACCGTACGTGACAGCAACCGAAGGTATCACCACGCCGTTGTGGCCGTTTTTAATGCGCGCTTTTATGGAGTTAATGTTAGGAATTATTTGCTTTGCTTGGGTATTGGGACCGAAAATTTCAATAATGTACAAGCGTCAGTTGACACCCCGCCCAGTTAAGCAAATATCTGCCGCCAACACATCGGAACGGAGTAGTCGCATCCCAAATGTCGCCTACAGCTCAGCATCGTATTATACAATGAGGCAGCACCGATCTTCTGGTGGCATCTCTATGAACCAGATATCCAATTATACTTTGGGCAGAAATACGTCATGCTTAGCAACTGCACCAACGTATTTGCACACAAATCGGTACAACTTCAAACAGGCGCAGCAGTTAGACCGCCATGGGAATGAAACTATAGTTTAATTCTAGTATTTCTTGCCTTTTTGTTGATCATTGCAGCTGTGATAGATATAAATGTATTGCAAATGATATTTGAAATTCCTAAAACCAGTTTACAATAATTGTATTTGTAATTACCGTGTAGTGCATTGTGTGTTGCGAAATGTGTACTTAACTATTTTACTTAAAACTACATGTGCCATTAATTATAAGGGTTTATTTATTACTAAACGCTTCTTAAGTGGAATTTATTTAGTGTCTTAAAACTTGCAAAAGTTATTTTAAAAATGAATAACTAAGATGTGTGCAAACTATATTCTCATATGCAACCAGTTTTCCAACGTGAAATATACGTGCATGTTTTTGAACGTTTACTACTACAAATTATATTTTATAATAATAATAACGAACACATGTTTCATTCAAATCGTACGGTTTCTCAGTGCTTTTGATTTAGGAAATTTAATTAGATTATTTCCATATTATTACACTTTCTTTAGTACCACTAATCTAATCGCACTTACTGTTTCAATACTCCCACGTGGATATAGACAGTAAAAATTGCACTTTTGGATAGTATAAATTATTTATTATAATTATGGTTAAGCTTTACATTGAAGTTCTTATAATTGCTTCATGGGTTCTGTACAAACTAGCGCTTTCAGTCGTTGTTTTGAACAAGTTTCGGCTCTTGAGTTAACACCTCTCTCAAGTTATTGTTGGAAGATTTATTCGTCCAAGTTTGTTCTTCACGATTTCTTGACCTTTGGTATACTTCCACCTCGCTGGCTTCTGGTAAGCTCATACCTAGAAGCGAAGCAAATTCTCCGCCTACGTAGTCAATGCCAGCCAAAATATTGGCGCCAACCCGATTTACTTTACATCGAAATCGCTGCAACAGCGGCAACTTTTTCTGAGAAAAAGAATTCTTAAATAAAAATGTTTTCCTTTTGTTTATTCTTCTATCCACATACCTCCTCGATTGTGGCTTCTGAGCCCATGTCCGGTTGGTCTAAGTCAACATCACTGTCCGAAGGTTCCTCTATTGTCCCATCACTGAAGTAGAGAACACGACGATGACGTTCTAACTCAATGGTTGATATGCTATCCACCTCAGTGCGGTCATCTACGGATAACGACGTACGGCTGGAACGCAATTTGTCGTTGGACATGTTTAATGTGTAAGGCGCGGTTCAACCTTTTTTATTAGTGACGGTCACAGGAATGACTAATTTTTTGTGCGTTGCCGACGCTTGGCTCAGCTGTGAATGTGAATGCATCGAAATTATTAAATGTCTTATTAACATTTAATGTAATCCGAGCCTATACTAGTCCTGCCTGTTGTACCAACCTGTGCATTCGTCCCTCGTTGCTCAACGGCATTTTCACAATCAATAACAGCCAGTACGCTCGAAAAGGAGCTTCACCAAAACAGGTAATTAACTTAGGCAGTGACAATGAAATATAATAAAAAAAAGTAAACACGGAGGCCAGTGGTGATGGCAAATACAATTCAAAACAATCGATATTGCGGTGGGATACTATCGACAATTGAATGTACTGTGAGGCGGCGCTGAAATTAATGCCGTGCTTCATCTGGCTTTCATTAGATGTTTTTAATGAAAATACGTTGAATTTTCATTATTTTAATTTTCAGCGACTAATAGCACAATCGAATGCGTACCACCGACAGTACGCGTCGCCCTATTTGACAATCTAGTGCGGGCCACTGGCGATACGCGTCGTCCGATGAGACAATCTAGTGCGGGCCACTGGTGGTACACGCCGCCCGATGAGACAGTCTAGCGCGGGCTACCGGTGGCCCGCAAATTTGGCTGAACGCGATTATTTTTGTATCATCACTAAGCGAATGTCATGCAAAAATAAACAAAAAAATGAATTGTAGCGCGAAAAGGTTTGTCTAATTTGGATGTAAAACGATGTAGTTTAGACTTTCTTGCATTCTTAGAAGAAGTGAAAAGCTTTAAAACATTTAGAAAATCGTCTTCGATATCCGTTTCTAAATTTTTGTTAAAAATTTCCCTCATTTTCATCCAAATTTCACTAATTTTTATCCAAATTTTACGAAACAGTCTCGTTTGCAAAACAATAACAAAGAGAAAATGTGAAACGTAAAAATTAACATCGTATTCAAGTTATATGGCGTTCAAACTGACGACTTAAACGTGTTTAATGTGCTTAAACAAGTTAAATGAACAAAAACAGTTCGAAAACCTGTTCATTCACATGCAATTGTTGTTGGAAATTAAACGTGTTAAACCATTTAACATGTTTTGAAACGAGTTTAACGCAAGGTTGCATCCGAAAGCTTTCTATGAAAAAGCTTTTTTGTCAACTGAATACAGCGCACACCCTAAACACAAACCAGAAAAAACATCCCTACAGATTCAGCTGTCAATTTATCACAACAAAACCAAACAAACATTGAAAATGTGAAAATTTTGAAATATATAAAAATTATCGTGTTGCTCGCACTGCTTTCATTCCATTCATCGCCTTTTTGTGGCATGTGAATACAAGGCGTCTAATATTGAATGAAGTTGAGTACGATGCCGTGGTTTATGAAATATGCGCCAATATTTCGCTCGAATTATGCTCCCAGCACATCAGTTTACAAAAATATTTGTTTGTTGTGTGTAAACAAACTGCTGTCAAATTAAACTTCATTGAGCAGTCTGGAAGGTTGTGTTCAACAAAAAGCTCTTTTTACCTAAACTAGTTTAAATGAGTCAGTTTGAACGCCATATTAATCTCTATATGTAAACGGGCAACGAGGTTAACTTAGAGCCTATTTACACGAAGGCTTTTTCCCCCTGCGTTTTTTTCAACTCTCTTTTGGAGTTGCTGCGTAAATCTTCATGCATTTACATGAAGACTTTTTACTTGCAACTTTGCTTGACTTTTTGGACGTTTAAGCGGCCAATCTTCTTTCATTCACATTTTCGCGTAGTTTTTGATATTCTCATTATTAAAAGAAAAATGGATTTAAACAAAGAAGAAATTATTGAAAATATTTTAGAAGTCACTGAAATGGCTATTAACTGCTCAAATTTAAATAATAGGGAAGATGTAAATATAATTGTTAGCAAAGCGTCCGGCCGGTTTGAAATTTGAAGAAAAGTGCGAAAAAGAGCATAGCAAATGTCAAAAAAACCCCTGGAATTCGCTGACCGTGCGTGTTTGCCTACCCCGCTGACTTCTCACCACTTCTAGCCAACAAACTCGTCACGCATGACTTTTAACGCAGGGGGCAAAGCCCTCGTGTAAATAGGCTCTTAATCTCGATGAGTTAATCTCGCTGTGTAAACGCAGTATTAGTGAAATACCAATTCTGAGCTCTTGACACGTTAAAGCCACATTGAACAAGGTACTAACACAGTTGACTGTCAATACTTTTGACAATAAACCGACCCAAAGCACGAAGAACTGTGTTGTTTTCTTTGTTGTAGTGTTGCTACTACCTTGTTCGATGTGCATTGACATTTAACAACACTACCAAAAAGGTTGCAGTCATTCGAATGAAAGCAAGGTGTATTAATAAGGTGATGGCACTACGATTCACATGTATTTTGTTAGTGCTTTTGGGCATCCTCGTTGTCAAACTCAAATCAAAACACAAGCAACACAAAAACAATGTTACCAATTTTTGACAATGAGAATGCCCATTCGCGAAAAATCAAAAGAAAATCAAAAGGAATCAAAAGAGAATCAGATGAAAAAAGTTTAATCAGCCGTGTTGCCACCACTACCTTATTAATGCACCTTGACTGAAAGAATACAAGATTACGACATCCGAGTAGAGTCCGACCGATACCAAATTTTTTGGCCGATGCCGATGCCGATTAATCGGCATCGGCCAATTCTCAGCCGATGCCGATTAATCGGTCAAAAGGCCGAAAATCGGCCGATGCCGATGCCGATTCCATAGAAAAAAAAACACGAATGAATTCAATCAAAAACACTGCTTATTTTATAAAACTTTACATATATAGTACATTTCATCACATTCATCACAAATTAACAAACAAAAACGAGAAAATAAACAACTAAAAACTAAATAAAATTACAAGAAAATTCAGAATTTAAATACATTAGTTAAATAATATTCAAGCAACAGTAATCGAAATCGAAGATCAATGTGGAGCAATAACCATTTCATCAATATATTGCCCGCCTAAATATAACAATGACAAAACAAATTACTTCAACTTCCTTCGGACACTTGGGAAGCGATACATAGCTGGTGGTGACTTTAATGCTAAAAACATAATGTGGGGATCTAGATTGACTAACAATAAAGGACGAAACCTACTGGATGCCATCAAAGAAAATAAAAGCCGGTTCATAAGTAGTGGACAACCAACGTATTGGCCTTCTGACCCAGTTAAAATTCCAGACTTACTTGACTTTTACATTACTCGCAACATCGAGCCAGACTGCATGACAATTGAATCTTGCTTCGATTTATCTTCCGACCACTCCCCCGTTATACTGACATATTTAAGCCAGCCACTTCGTCTATCACAACAATTCCTACCATATAACCTTAAAACTGATTGGCAGTCTTTTAGAGAATTAATCGACCGTAATCTTATGATGAATGTCCGCTTAAAGTTTAAAAAAGATGTCGACTCATCTATCGCATATTTCAATGACATAGTAATCAAAGCTGCAAGTGCGTCAACCCCAACACTCGGACCAAAACGCTTTATGCAAAATCTTAGTAATAACATTCTTAACAAAATAAAGCAGAAGAGACGGCTCCGCAAACAATGGCAGAGGTCCAGACACCCACTAGACAAAGCTAAGCTTAATGACATAACGAAGGAAGTTAATATGATGTTAAAAAAGGACAAGGAAGATAGACTCAGCAATTATTTGACGAATTTAGAGCCCAGTATGTCAACACATTACTCACTGTGGAGAGCAACGAAAAACCTAAACAACGCTATACCTCATCAACCACCCATCAAAACTCCAAGCGGAATTTGGGCCAGAAGTAACACACAAAAAGCTGACATCCTTGCACAACACTTTGAAAGAACGTTTTCAAATCCACTTGACCAACAAAAAATAATATTACCAACAACGCGAGAAATACAAAACAAACCCATACCTAAAATGACAACTGATGAGATTCGACGAAAAATTATGACACTTAAAAGTAAAAAATCACCTGGCTTTGACTTAATATCCGGCAAAGTTTTAAAGGAATTACCAAACGCAGCCTATGTGTATATTAGAAACATTTTCAATGCAATATCACGGTTAAAATATTTTCCTGTGGTTTGGAAAGTGGCTAAGATTATCGCGCTGGTGAAGCCGGGGAAAACCCCAACCCAGACAACATCATATCGACCTCTAAGCTTGCTACCAACATTATCAAAAGTATACGAAAAACTTCTCATTGAACGAATTGACCCCATCTTGACTCAGAAAAACATAATTCCAACACACCAATTTGGATTCAGGCGCAAACACTCAACGACTCAGCAAATTCACAGAGTTGTCAATAAGATATACAAAGACATTGATGACAAAAAATACTGTGCGGCAGTGTATCTGGACGTCGCAAAAGCGTTTGACAGTGTATGGCACAAAGGTCTACTCCACAAGCTAAAATCCTTTCTGCCACTTGACTTTTATGACTTATTGCAAAGCTACTTAGAAAATAGACATTTCTTTGTGAAATTTCAAGATGCTGACTCAGAAATGCGCACTATGAGTGCTGGTGTTCCTCAAGGCAGTGTATTAGGTCCTCTTCTATACTTAATTTATACTGCGGACGTACCTGTTCCTTCTTTTGACGACAGCATGATTGCAACATTTGCCGACGACACAGTTTTGCTTTCATCTAGCAAGCAACTTATAACAGCTGAACGAAACCTTCAAACCATAATAAATGACACAGTGAGATGGTTCAAGACCTGGGGTATCCAGATAAATGCTGAAAAAACAGTAGAAGTCATCTACACCAACAGATCTTTTAACCAGCACCTGCTTAAAATAGACGATTGCACAATTCAAATTGACAATAAGGCAAAATACCTGGGTATGACAATTGATGCAAAACTTACATGGCGTGAACATATTAAGAAAAAAAAGAATGAGATTAACAACAAGTTCCGACAACTGCAATGGCTTCTAGGCAAACAATCAAACTTATCCCTAAGCAACAAATTACTGATATACAACACTGTCATTGCTCCTATCTGGAGATATGGTATTCAGATATGGGGTACGGCATGCAAAACAAACGTTGACATTGTACAGCGTACGCAATCAAAAATAATACGAAAAATAGTAGACGCTCCTTGGTACATCACAAACGACTCTTTGCATCGGGACCTTTCAATCAGCACAGTTGAAGAAACAATAAAAAAACTCAGCACGAAACATATTATTGACATGAAAAATCACGGCAACGTCGAAATACAGCATATACCCCTGATCGAAGAAAGGCGAATCCGAAGGCTTAAACGACTTACAACTTCTGACTTACCATCTAGACATTTTTAATGAAATATGTACTGTAAACTGTCTGTATGTATTGTAAACTGAGATTTAACTTATTGTTATACGCTAGTGTTTTGTTAAATTCGTAAATGTATGTATATTCTGATATTGATCTAAGTACATAAATTATTTCCAAATAATGTTAGAATATTACGAGATGCCTTTTATTAGGCAGGTGTAATAAAAATGGAAGTTTAAAAAAAAAAAAAAAAAAAAAAATACATTAAATTTATAACACATAAAATAAATATTTCATGAAAATTGCTCATTCTATTTGGCACAAGGAATTAACAAAAGACCCAATAGCCAATATTGCTGAACAAGGTGTTGATGTAGCAAAAATAGATTAAAAATATCTGTAAAATATTGTCCCCTTAAGTGTTTGTCATAAAATCCAAACAAATCTAAGGAGAAACCCCCTAATCAGGCAACACTGGTTTGTAACGTATAATAAAAATGTAATAAATATACAAAGCGAGATATGAAAAAGAAAGACAGTGCGATTCAGCTGCAAATAAAAACAAACAAGAAATAAAAGCAGGAAAATCTACCAAAAAAAACCGATGTGGCATCGGCCAAAAAAAGCCGATGTGGCATCGGCCAAAAAAGGCCGAAGCCGATGCCGATTCTTTTTTTTTTGGCCGATGCCGATACTAGCCGATGCCGATACCAATTTTATTGGCCGATACTAGCCGATGCCGATGCCGATGCCGATTAATCGGTCGGACTCTACATCCGAGTGCTGAAGTCACGCGTGCCCATTGCTAGAGTTACCTTAAAAAAATTTTAGTTCTATATGTAGTCAATTATCGTAATATATGGTCAATTAAATCTGTTCTGATACCAAATTGTTTGATAAGTATTATAATCTATGCAAATTCTTTGAAGTTAAGTCCAATTTCACACAGAACAAGAACTTTTTGCACCTAGTTAGAAAATTAAAATAAAAAATAAAAAATAAACGACTTTCAATTTCAAAAAATGTCACTCGGTAGCTCTATTTAGAAACGATTTGAACAGCAAATTTCTATTGGCCGACGGTTTCTTTCGAATTTCTCGCGAGTTTTAGTGAATATTATTATTTTACCCTCAAAAAGTGATTTTTGCCCAAAAAACGTAAGTATTGAAGTGCATTTCCTGTACAAATTTGGCGTGAAAACGTGTTTTTTTTGCCCGAAATAGAAAACAAGAATTTCTGTCAAAATGCGTTGTGCAGTGGGCAAATGTGCGCAAAACAACAGGAACTTAAGTGAGTATCTCTAATTTTGAAAATGTTGTATTGCATCACATAGAATAAATATTAACAAAACACATATTTTCTAGGTTGCAAGGAAGTGCATTACTTAACGTTCCCAAAGAACTTAAACAACACCGCAAACTAATTCCCAATCGAAAACGATATCTACCCGGGAGTCAGCCGCCATGCTCAGCGACTTGAGCACGCGACCCACAGCAGCCCAGCGGAACAAAGCAGCGACCAAGCTGGTCGAGCTGGCCAAAATAATGGCTTTATGGAATGCGTCTAGTCCCAAACAGCAATCGCAATCTACTGGCGCACGAATGCAGCGTCGTGAACCAAGCCAACTGCAGAGATACTGCGTTTAAAAATGCATTGAGGGATAACAGCATCTCAAAGTGGCAAACGCGAGGACGCGTTCAGCGAGTTATGCACAGCGACAAAGCCGAGGTTATGCACAAACTCCGTGCAGATGCAACCTAAGGCGTAAGTGGTAAGCGAATGAACGAAGACTGAACCGGGACAACGGACTAGAACGGCTAACAGTTAGACAAACCAACTTGAAGAAAATCGGTCGTACCAGAGAGGGTAAATCAGATCTGACAAAGATGGTTTTAGTGTGGTTAAAGTCCCACACTGACGGGGTTTTGGCTTTTGATGCTTTCCATCTCTAAAAAAACAAAAAAAAAACAAAGCCAAGGGAGTCGCAGTTAAAACGCTTGCAAGCACAAATGCGCCTACAGCACCAACCACCACTAACACAATAACGCACTGAAGCACTAGCCAGTGGTCACCATACCAGCGAAGAGTGCGTACGCCATCATTGCAATAGTGCAAGACATTTTTTTACTTAATATAAAAATATAATAAATATAAACAAAATATAAATATAAAAAACAACAATTTCATGAACTTTAATTTTTTGTATGCTGTTCGTCCCACTGTTCCTACAAAAAATTTGACATGTTGGCATAATTTCAGTGACGTCATGAGTGCCGCTGTCAAATTAGGTCTGTTTGGCCAGATTTCCAGTAAAAATTATTCAGTAAAAAATATCAAGAGAGTAAGCGAGCTTACGCTCCCAAATATGAAACTATCCAAAAAAGTGAACAAACAGCAATTTGTAAGAATTTGCAAGTTTTAACCAGGGTGCGGAGAACGATCAAAATACGATCTTTCTCACGAATAATCGCAACCAAAAACTGCGTGCTTCTAATTTCTCGCGAGCGATAAAGTTGCGCTGCGAGCAAAAGCATTTACGATCTCTCACGAGAAATATAAATGTTCGGAAAAATCGCGAATGAGAAAATGTCGCTGCAAGCGTCGTCAGTTCGATCTCTCGCGATCGTTCGTTTGTTGCGAGCGCTTGTTGTAAAACTCAATCAGTAACTCGTATTGTGAAGATTGAATCTTTGAACGATCGCGATCGTTCGTCTGGGCAGTTTGCTAGTATACTCGGCTGCTACTGACTGAAGTTTATTTCCTAAAGGAAACTTATGTATAGAAGTTTGTAGATTTTAAAGACCTTTTGTTAGGAAAATTATAACAAAAAAATAGAAAACTTTGTGTTATGTTTGTATATGGTCTCGTAGTGCCTTTTAATGTTTCCTTATAATTTAAATATAATTATATATATAATAATATAAATATAATTATTATATCCAAAATGCACTTTGAAAAATCTGTGTCTTTATTATATGTAACAAGTTTCGTCTTGTCAATATTTCACACTTTGCCCATATTGATATAAAAAAAGCAAACGCACAAGAAAATAATTTCACAAATCGTCCTTCGTCCGTATGTATCGCAAAATAGACTAAATTCAATGATTGTTTGCAGCCACGCTCTACCGACGAACCTTACAAAAATTCGTTCGCGATCGATCAAACATTCGCTCGCGAACGATCGATCAAACATTCGCTCGCGAACGATCGAAAATTCGATCTTCTCATATTAGCTCGTTTTGCGATTGTATTTTATCGCGAGAAATACTTGAGCAAACGAGCGGTTGCGAATGATTTTCTGCATCAGCGTTCTTCCCACGACCGATCGCTTTCGTACACTCGTTCGTTTGAAATGTGTATACATAAACTCGCTGCATACGATCTCTCACGAACGAATACGTAGGCAATGCATTCGCAACCGCTCGTTTGCTCAAGCATTTCTCGCGATAAAATACAATCGCAAAACGAGCTAATATGAGAAGATCGAATTTTCGATCGTTCGCGAGCGAGTTTTTCCGCACCCTGGTTTTAACTCTTGGTTACACCACTGGGACTTGGCTCACTCACACTACACAGTAAAAAGGGTGTAAACAGGACGGTTAAACAACGAAACAGCTGATCTAAAAGTTTCATTTTATGTTTGAAGTGGTAGGGGAAATTAAGTTAAATCAGACTTTTAATGCAAAATGCAAGTAGTTCGTTGCGCTCAATCTGCACTTCTTCCCTTTGAGCTTCAGCGGGTAAAGCTGAGCAAGACGGGTCAGCAGACTTGCGAACGCACAATTTCTTTGCTGTTTCCATTTGCCTCCAAATGTTTTCAAAATTTATGTTTCTTTGCAGTCGATCATATGGCAGCCAGTCATATGTTCTTCTTGTTCTTTTTCTTACTGGCAAAAAGTAACTGGACAAAATTTCTCCAGTAAAAACTTGCAAGCTCTCACGAAATGAACTGTCACTTTACGCTCTCAGTTTCTCTCTCGTTACTGGAGATTTGGCGTCAACAAACAGGATCCAGTAAAAATGTGTACAAATTTGTACAAATTCGTACAAATTATTAGGTCTGTTTGGCCAGATTTCCAGTAAAAATTATCCAGTAAAAAATATCAGGAGAGTAAGCCAGCTTACGCTCCCTAAAATCAAACTATCCAAAAAAGTGAACAAACAGCAATTTGTAAGAATTTGCAAGTTTTAACTCTTGGTTACACCAGTGGTACTTCGCACACCCACAATACACAGTAAAAAGGGTATAAACAGGAGGGTTAACGAAAGCAACAGCTGATCTAAAAGTTTCATTTGAGGCTTGAAGCGGTAGGGAAAATTCAGTTTAATCATACATTTAATGCAAAAGGCAAACAGTTCGTTGCGCTCAATCTGCGATTCTTTCCTTTCAGCTTCAGCGGATTAAGCTGAGCAAGACGGTTGTGGGTCAGCAGACTTGCGAACGCACAAGTTCTTTGCAGGTTCCATTTGCCTCCAAAAGTTTGCAAAAATTATTTCGAGCATATGTCCGCCAGTCATATGTTTTTCTTGTTCTTCTTCTTACTGGCTAAAAGTTACTGAACAAAATTTCTCCAGTAAAAACTTGCAAGTTCTCACGAAACCATGGTACAATAACAAGATATGCCAGATAGGGAGAGTACTCTTCATGTACTATGAGATGTGAATGTCAAACAACAAAAATTAGAGGTGCTGCACAGAAAATACTGAAAAGCATACAGTTTTCAGAATACACAGAAAAACTTTAATAGTTATCTTTTTCTTTGCAAAAAGTACAAAAATGCTCATATTTCTGCCAAAAATAAGTTTTGGACGTAAATAACATGTCCGGTACCAGCTACTTGCGGAAAAATAGAAACAAATTAATTATGTTATTGTCTTCAACAGTTTTTTTTTATTAGAAGTTTTTTTTAAGTTCAATTTCTTTGAGTTTTTTGTTTAAAAATTTGATTCTGAAAAAAATTCTGCATTTGAAAAACAAACTTTTTACATTTTCTGGTACGCAAATATCTTTGCTACTTTGTAGTAGCATTTCTCTTAGTGCGTGCTTCTGCACAACGCATACGAATTTCCCGGCATTATTAATTCACACGGACGATTTTGAATTTAAAAATGTTCAACACTCAATCACTTCTTGAAATGAAAAGCACAGAATCACAGCAAGGCGAAAAAGTTCCCAAAGCACAAATTAAAAATAACGGCATAAAATGTCATCATAAGTCGGCGGAACATGCATGAAAAGAGAGAAAAGAAAAAGTCTTGCTTCGTGGAAAAGTGCACAAAGTCCAGAGCAAAGAAAGTCCAAAGAATAAACATAAATATAAATTATTTTTACTTATTTTTTTTGTCTTTCCTGTAAAATTTGAAAAAGTGGATTTAGCACCTTTTCACTCTAAGGCAGCTAGTGCATATTTCTTGTTTGTTTAGCATGAACATTTCCAAAAGGTATGGTATGCATGGAAAAAGGCACTAAATTTCTAGCGTACACGCAACTCCAGTAGCTCTGTTTGACAGCATTTCCAAATGTAAACAAACGAAAAAAGAGGAAGATTCGTCTACTTGGCATACCTTGTTATTGTACCATGATCTCTACCTTCTATTTTTGTATCATGGTTGTAGCCATAGTCAAATTAATAAAGTGTGCCAGATAGCAGGAACTCTCTCTTCATCGTACACTTATTTTCTGACAGTTAATGTAATTTTGCTGGCACATGTCAGAGTTCATAACCCGTCGGTGCTGCATGAAAAAATTTCCAAATAAATTGTAGTTTGAAAATACGTTCTGCACCAAAACCGAAACCAAAATTGCAACTACATGCCAGGAAAAACGTGCTGTCTCTACAAAAAATCGCACGGCAATGCTGTTTCTATGTTTTTCCAACATAAAATACATTACGAAAATATATATTTCTGGAGTACTGAAAGTAAATTTTCAATTTTGTGGTATTTCAGCGACAACAAAAATAAAGGTTAATGAACTGACACAAATAAATTGACACATTGACAATTTCTACTCAGAGAAATAAGTGTACGTCATCTACCTGGTACACTTTATTGATTTCACTATGGTATATATATATATTTTTGTATCATGCTATGGTTGTAGCTACTTCAAAACTTATGGCAGTCAGGTCAGACACATTAAAGCAACATTGTTAACAACAAAAAGCCAAAAACAAAAAGATGTACATACATATAATTATTGTTTATTTCTACGTTCTAATCATAGTCAAATAATAAAGTCATCCCGATAGAGACATTTTATGTCAAGTACTCTTATTTTGACAACTGTTCTCTCAAAGTATTTTGAATTCAACTCATTCGAATTTTTTTTCGGTTTTAACCCTTTTTCAAATGTGTATTCAAATAGCTATAAGCAATGAATTGTATATTTTGTATATTTATACAAATATACAGAAAACACATAAACATAGATATGCAAGGGTGATACGTATCATATAAAGAAATTATTTAAATAGTGCGAATGGGTTTTACGAAACAGCTTCAAAAAGTTATCATCTAAATGTAATGCCTTCATCAATGTCTTCAGGTGCAGCGTTCATCTATTTCACTGGGTACACAAAACATTGAAATTTGTTGGTGCCTTGTGGTTTTGCAACTGCAGCACGTCGCTGACATTTTTGATTTTCACTGCAATGCACTTCAGTTAAAATTTTCAAATAAATTTTCAATCAAATATTTTTGTAATATTTTATATTATGAATGAAAAGGTTAAAATTTGACAGAAAAATTTCATTCATGTGAGAATCATAGTGAATCATAATTTCACTATGGTGAGAATGTAGAGAAAACATAAATGCCAGCTATCAAAATAAGAGTACGTAAACAAATAGACGTCACCTATCGGGATGACTTTATTATTTGACTATGGTTCTAATAAAAACAAGTTCATATACATGATTTCATAGCACTGCCGGCCGCCTGACGAGCAAACGCGATAACAGCTGTTTAATTTGTTTGACTTTTGCTTGGCGCGAAAAGAGATATTTCTGTAAGAAATTCTTAGCTGCAAGGAGCATTGGAAAATGCCGTTTGCCAAAATAAAATCCATTTGGGAAGTAAGCAGTGAAGATTGTGTAAGTTATAGTTTAATACTTACATTTAGATGAAGATGTATAAAAGTCTTAATGTTTCACACACGCACTGTTAGAATCACTTGGCCGAGAATTTGGTGCGCCAGACCGCCAAGAAATGGAAAACTAAAACGGCTGGCGAAAAAACGGCTTACGTGATTTTGGAGCTGGAGGAACCGCAGCAAATTACAGGGATCGATATTGGCAACGAACATTCAGCATTTGTGGAGGTTTTGGTGGGGCGAGCGGGATGCACGCCAAATGATTTCAAGGTAACAAAAAATAAATATTTGTATTAATATGTAAATCGTTCCCTTTCATTTTGTGTAGGAAATACTAATCACTTGTTCCTTTATGACGCCAAGTGAGAGTCGCAACTCGACGAACCCGAATCGTGTGCGTTGCTTTAATCAGGAGGCTTTAGTAAGCACTGTGGCCTCTAATAAGTGGCAGCTTGTGAAAGTGGTATGCACTCAGCCGTTTAACAAGCAAGTTCATTACGGCCTTTCATTCATAAAGCTGCATGTTAGCGAAGTTTCAACGGCGAGCACTGCCATCTCCAAGATACTGGTGCCAGAAAAATTCCTAGAAAGGAAATTTTCCACAGATCTAAATGAAACTGCACCAAAAAGGCCGAATTTGGGGTCGTTCAAAATGCGTGAGGATTCGCCCGATTCTGAATCAGAGAGTAGCAAGGCTTTGTTCAGTCGTTGGAAAGCTTCAAGTAGTAGTCTCGCCCGTACCGCAACTCCTAGTGGGGCGTCAGCTATTTGCGAAACGCGAATACACCCGATATTATGCCGGTTGAGCGCGCAAGACACTTGCAAATTAATATTGAAGCCTGTCTCTGCCGCTTTAAATGGCGGAGAAAAGTCTCAGATTTTAGATCGGAATCGTGACAGTCTGATGTTCGATGAGGAGAATGACGACAATATTATCACCCTTCGAGAGCAGCGTTTGCAAAAACAAATTGAAATCGACAAGGAGCGACTACGCCTCGTCAACGATCAAATAAAGAAAGACAAAGAAAAGCCGAAAGGCACGTCGACAGGCTCACGGTCGCCGGATTTCAGGGAGCCAACGGCAGAATTGGGAAAAACTGGTTTAGCTACGGATAACGAGACGCAGAAATTAAGCAAAAAACGCCCCTCATCACCAAATGATAGAGCGGCAAAAAAGATTCAAACTGATAAATGCAGGCAGTATCGTCCTTTTAATCAGCTTTTACGTGGTGTGGTTTTGGTTATCAGCGGTATACAGGTAATAAGAAATATGACAACCATTCATGAATTGGGCTAAAGAGCGCTTAATTGAGCTAATTGTCTCTCTACTTCGTCCTCATAGTCAATTATTACTTATATTTTAATACATTGGAAGTGAACTTTTTTTAAAATTTAATTACAGAACCCGGATCGGGCGGACTTAAGGACTAAAGCCATGGCGTTAGGAGCGAAATACAAAAGTGATTGGGAACCGGGGTGCACACATTTAATGTACAGTTCTTGTTGATTTTTGAAGCAAGTCTTTTTTTCAACAATATCTTCTTATTTTAGCTGTGCTTTCAAAAACACCCCGAAGTACAACCAAGTAAGGGGTAAAGGGAAAATTGTTACGCGTAGCTGGATTGAAAAGTGTTACGATTTGAAAAAGTATTTGCCGTGGCGGCGATATGCTCTGGACAGTACTGATTTAACGAAACCTGACAGTGAAGAGGAGATATGGGAAGAGACGCTAGCTGCCGTGCAGTTGGATGATGAAGAACCCCCAACTTCACAAGCTCGTACTGCCGGTAACATTGCACGTGTGAATGCGCGTGATTTGGCAGAATGCGAAGATATGGCTTTGCAAACACTTACTTCAGGGAGTGACACAGAAGATGAAATTTGTCGAGTTAAACAAAGTATGAGCGTGCGGTCTAAATATTTCATGAACATGACTTTCAAAATAGAATTTATATTTTAAGAAAATATTTCAGGTCAAGGGAATGACAACTCATTACCTAAATACGCTACATCACCAAATAAGTTGTTGAAGACGGATGTATTCGAAATTTCAACAGACGAGGAAGATTATCTTACAGAGAAACAAGAAAAACTCAACATGGTTGTATAACCTAGTCGAATGTAATAACATTGGAACAACTATTCTGTAGAACTTTATTGAAAATAAATGAAAGATTAAAATTTCATAACAAAGAACTACTACTAAGAAAGACAGGTACTAAAGCACATGGGCATCTCCCAAAAAAGGTATACCGCGAGTGAAAAATTCAAACTGATCAGAAAAACTTTTTATTAGCCAATAATAAGGCTTAAGTATCTATTGTAATAGCTGTACATATGGCATTGCCACTGTGGCAATGTTATATTATGTGACTGGCAATGCCGTCATGATTGTAGTTTGTAAGCATAGTGGAATTATACTATTATATAATAGGGCAGTTCACGATAACGTGCAAACGGTCTGGCATCATGACATTTGCAAAATGTGATGGCAAATATTTTCAACGCAACAACAAAATGCACACATTTGCCCATGCCGAGCAGCGGCATATTTCCCACGCTGAAACTATTGCATATTTTTCGGCATGGGCAAAACAGATTTGACAATCAGCTGTTACAGTTGTCGAGATGAAGCAGACGAAAAAGAAAATAAAAAGAGAAAAACCGAATAAAAAAGTGGACGGAGGAGGAGATTCGTACAATTTTTAGTTATTTGCAAGAAGCGCTGGAGTTAGAGGTGTGAATTGTTTTCGGATTCCACAGCGGCAGCAACTTATGCATGCTCTTTATTCACGGTGGCTCCCACGGCGCAAATATTCTATTCTTCTTCTTGATTTATTCTTCAAAAACAGCTATCAATTTGTTCTGCAACCAAATTTGCCATGAAATTTTAAAATGTGTGCTCAATGTTTATGGCAAATTTTTGAAATGACATGCATTTGCCCAAATATTTGCACGTTATCCTGAACTGCCCTAATGTATTATATTGTTTATTATTATTGTTTATTAAATTAAGTCTAATCAAATTACAGACTTTGAGAAATGAGGGGTGTAAATTCAAACAAATTCGAAAAATATTCTTAAAGATACTTATAATTAGATACCAAGGTACAAAATACGCTTAAAGGTAATGCGAGATCAATATCCAAAGAATTTGAGAGGCTATTGAATTCAATTAGAACTCTTGTAATAGGAGCATTTTTGGCATAATTGGTCTGGTTAAAGCCAACATTAAAAAGATCAGACCGCCGTAGAGATCTGGCAGGAATATTAAAATTAATTTTTTCAAGAAGAGACGAGCAGTCAATAAGTCCATTCACGATATTATATAAAAATTTTAATGAGAGAAAAGATCTTATATTAAGTAGCGATTTCAAGTTTAGAAGCTGACAACGTGCGTCATAGGAGGGAATCGGGTCTGCAAAATTCAGGGAACGAAGGGCAAAGCGAATAAAGACCTTCTGCACTCGTTCGAGTCGATTTATACTTAAGGCATAAAATGGCCTCCAAATTACGGCTGCATATTCTAGCCTGGAACGAACAAAGGCGGAATAAAGTAACTTGAAAGTATAAGGGTCAGAGAAGGGAGAACAGTTGCGACGAACAAAGGCTAACATAGAATACGATTTGGAAATGATAGAGTCGATATGTGCAGAAAAAGAGAAGTTAGAATCGAAGAAGACACCTAGGTCTTTGATCACACTGCCCGCTTTAAGCCCCGAGTTTGAAATAAAATAGGAGGCAGGAAAATAAATACGTTTTTTAGCGAAAGTCAGTTGGAAACATTTGTTGGTGTTAAGGAAGAGACGATTTCGGACACACCACTCATTTAAGATGTTAAGCTCAGATTGAAGCGCAGAGGAGTCCTCAGGGGTTCTAATCTCAGAGTAGATTTTAAGGTCGTCTGCATACAATAGAAATTTGGAGGTTGAAAAGCACGTACAAACATCGTTAATAAAGAGCACAAATAATAGCGGACCTAAAATACTACCCTGGGGAACACCGGAGGTCGCCGTAAAAGGCCGGGAAGAGGTGCTGTCAAATGACACAACACAGAGACGTTCACTAAGATAGGATTTTAACCATTCAAGAAACACAGAATGAAAACCAAGACTAGACAGCTTGGCAAGTAAAATTTTATGAGAGACTCTATCAAATGCTTTAGAAAAGTCAGTATTAATAGTATCAATTTGTAAGCCCTTCTGAAAAGCCGAGATGCAGTACTCAGAAAAAACCGCCAGGTTGGATACGGTGGACCGACCAGATACAAAACCATGTTGATTGGGGATAATTATATTTTTAACCGCAAAATAAACCTTATCTTTAATTATGGTTTCAAAAAGTTTAGAAACCGTGGATAACTTTGAGATAGGTCTATAATTTGACACATCATTTTTGTTACCACTTTTGAAAATTTTAATTGAGGCTTTTTTCCAATCTTCGATAAATACTCCAGATATAAGAGACTTATTGAAGATAATTTTCAAAGGTTCCACAAGGGAAGGACAGTTTTTTAGCAGAACAGAGGAGAGACCATCAATATCAGTTTGCGACGAAAGCTTTACATCGCGAATACCCTTTGCTACATCGTCTGAAGATAACACCAAAGAGCCAAAGTCAAGAGATGCATTAGTATTGATGGACTCATTGACTTCAAACGTGTCATCAGTAACAAAATTAGAATGAAAAAATTCTGCGAAGAGGTTTGCAGCATCCTCCAATGAGTCAGCTGATTTCCCTAAAAGGGAAACAGAGGATGGAATATTGGAGCACGTTTTTTTAGATTTAATAAAGCTCCAAAAATTCTTTGGATTGCGTTTAATATTTCGTTCGAAACTCTATATGTAATTATTATATAGTATTTCATCCAGGTTTCTAAATTCATTAAGGTATTGAAGATATTTGTCATAGAAAACAAGGTTCTTAGTTAGTTTAAACTTTTTGTGGAACTTATTTCTCAGATTCTTAAGATGCATTAATTCTTTTGAGTACCACGGGAGCTTATACGTTCGAGTAGCAAAAATGGGGACATTAGCTAAGCAAATATCGAAGATCAAAGATTTAAATTTGCTATAACAATTGGAGACATCAGCATTCAAAAAAAGGGCGACCCAGTCAGTATTAAGAAAAAAAGAATCAAGAGAAGCGAAGTTACACAAATTGAAATTGAAAGAAATTTTCCTGCTGGCAGAAGGCACTTCAAAAAATTTATAAAACTCGATGTCTAAAGTTAATGGAAAATGATGCAAGTTCGACGGGGAAATTGTAGAGGAACTACGAGATAACTTAAAATTTACATTATTGCTAATAAAAATTAAATCTAAAATACGATTGAAGTTATTAACAAAGCCGTTAATCTGAGCCAAATCAATACTTAACAGATTATCAATAACAAATGTTTCGAACGGCCTATATACATTAGACGGTGTGAGAGAAAAATTATTATCCAAATGAGACCAACAGATACCACTTAGATTAAAATCACCCAGAACACACAGTTGGTTATCACCGACAAGGTCGTGTAACGCCAGCACATTGCTCACGTGCGATTTGTAGAGCGATTCATTGGCTGCAGGTGGGATATAGGAGCAGCACAGGAACAGCAGGCCAGACGAACCTTGCAAGCTTACACAGAGTTGATCCAGGATAGTGTTATCATTAGCAAGTGGGATGAAAGTCGCCCGAAGTTTACGACGAAGAGCGATCATTACACCACCAACTCTACTACACCCAGTCATAGTAGCATCTCGGTCTTTGCGAAAGACGTCAAATAAATTAGGATCAAAATATTCCGAGTCAAAGAAGTTCGCAGTCCGCCAAGTCTCCACAATGACATAAATGTCGTGGTCCGATTGTGTGCTAAATTTTCGGACACATTCAGCTTTAGTTCTAAATCCAGAACAATTTTGAAAATACAGCTTAACTCCATTGCGCACAGGACCAGCCTTAGACGATGAAACTATCCTGTTGCCGGTTGTTGCCCTTGCTTTAGAAAAAACTGGAAAGGGCGCACGGTCACATTTGCCGGCCACAATTCAGGACTAAGCAGTTTTTCAATTGCGTTTTCAGGAACACCCAGCTTAAAATTTATTCGTCTTAAAGATTCCACCGAGGTGTCTTTTTTGACAAGACTGTAGCACGAAATAACGCTCTTCTCGATGTTTGCATGCTTCATAACATACTCAATGATGTTATCAGCAGTAACAGTGGGCAAGAAAGAAGAAAGGTGCAGCCACTTAAGTCGAACAGCAACGCCAAGTTCGGAGTTGGCATTAGATCCAACAACACGCAATTGTTTAAGTCTGTTGTTTTTCTTCCCATCAGTAACCCAGCCAGGTGCAGTGGGCTGTCTGGGAGGCGAGGAGACTTCACGACGCACGGCAGCGGAATCAGCAGAATGCAGAGCAGCAGCAGAATCAGCGGAGGCAGCGGTAGCGGCAGCAGCAGTGGCAGCATAAGAGCAAGGAAGCTTTGAGTGGCCAGTAGAAACAGCAGGAAGAGAACGGTCAGCACGAATCGAAGAAGCAGCAGCAGCAGGCGGACAATGCGCATTGGAACGGGCGGAAACGACGGGTTGAGCGTGCTCAACGACACCAGAGCGACGGGCATCCGAGGACGCAGTATTATTGTTGGAGAGAGTACGAGTGTCAGGTACCAAAGTGGCTCTCTTATCCAGAAGATCGCAGATGTTATTTCCAATGACTTTGACATCGTTAGTTAGGACAGATAATTTAGGGACAGTATCATTGTCACTTAACTTGCGTTGTATTGAATGAAGCTCTTCTTGCAGGCATTCGAGTTTTTCGGCTAGAAGCTTTTTTTCATCTTGCAAAGAGTTCAACACAGAGAGCAAACGCGCGTTGTCAGCTCTTAGGGCGACAAGCTCACTGAAAATCGTCTTCAGCGTAACTTCTTGCTTATCACTCTTTTGCTGTTGAGAGACAATCGGTTTAGGCAGCTGAGCTTGTTGTTGCGGTTTAGGCTGATGCACTTGTTGTTGGGCTTTAGGCAGTTGAGCTTGATGTTGCGGTTTGAGCTGCAGTGCTTGTTGTTGCGGCTTAGGCTGTTGTGGTTGTTGTTGCAAAGCTAAGCTCTGGTTATTGCACTGCACTTGTTGTGATATATCGCTGTCCGAGCACACTCGATCGGCGCGGGCGGTACACGTTAGGGGCCTCTGAATAGAATTTCGGTGCGCACTTAAGGGAAGGCTCCCCTGGATTTGGGCAAAAATAAGGCAAAGTTTGTAATTTTTTTGTGGGATAATGAAAAGGCGTACAAACTTCCGGTTTTGACTATTAAATTCGTCTATTATTTAGGAGTTTAAAAAGTTAAAAAACTTGATGAAATTCAAAATGGCGGCTACAAAATGGCGATTTCCGTAGGCCTCTGCGCGCCAAACATCGCTCGAGAGCTGTAATCCTGCAGCCTCTTGTAGTGGACTGAAATCAAAAAGCATTGTCATTACTTAAAGATAACAAAATTGTCTGTGAATTGAACCAGACTCAAAAAATTGAAACGAAAAATTCTTGCACAATGAATATTTGAAGAAAAAAGTTAAATTTTTTGCACCTTTTTTTAATTTCAACCACATTTAAAAATTAAAAATAAATAACTATTTATGCAAATTGTAGGTTCAAGGCATACAGAAAATCAAATACATTCGAGCAGTTTTTAGATGAAGAAAATCGGATCATTAGATCAAGTCCGGTGATTTCAGTTAGATTGGAAAAAATGGTTTCGAGATAAACGCGTTTGAAGCAAATTAGAGCAGTGGAGCGTCCCGTAGCGCGCGTGAGACAGGTGTGTTCTCCCATGAAAATACGCGTCGTATCAAAAAATCCTTTTACACACATATTCTACATATATGTAGCCTTCGTTTTATGCAAAAAAAAAAAAAACCATTTTTCGGTCCAAATCCAGGGAAGGCTCCCCTTAAGCAGTCATTACAATGGTACGGTCTACCGTTTTTTTGCATAAACTCGAGGTCAGCAGGCTGAAAGTTCACGCAGTCCAAATGAAAAAATTCGTTGCATTTGGCACATTGCAGCTTCGCCTGACCTCAATCAACTTTTTGACCACAAACACACGGCATTTAGCGATAATAAAATAGAGAAAAAGTGTCCAAGTGAAAACGAGCGACTCGCCTCACTCTCGCACGCGCAGAGAAGTTGAAATAAAGAAATAAGAGACGAAACGCGGAGCACAGAAACACGTCTGCACAGTACATTATAATGTATTAATTATATTATGTAATGTATAATGTAATGTAGACGCTAGTTCGAATTCTGCATGTAGTAACACCTAAAAAAATAACGGGCAACTCGTTTTCTCTTTCGGTGGCTGTCCTCTCAGCTGGAAATGGCAAACCTCTGAGAGTAAAAATTGCCTATGAAAAAGCTCCCAACCTGCCGTTCGGAACCGGCATAAAACTGTAGGTCCCTTCCACCCGCGTACAAAATTCACACGCACAACACGGGTGGTTGCGGGAAGCTAGGCCTTAGTCTCGCGTAAGCGGGCTGTCGTGCCAATCAATTAATTAATTATTAATGTATAATTCCACCATGGTTTGTAAGTTCTTTGTAAAAATGGCTGAAGTGTATCCGACGTCTAATGAAAAAGGAAACACCAGCCGAGCTGTTTTTACGAATCGACCACTCAACGACATACTCCGAGTTCAAAACAAACTTTTTGAAGAATTTTGGTCATACGTTTTCTGCGGGGGAGGTTATCGAAATCTTCCGGAAGACCAAATTCGACGCCACAAAAACCACCGTGCTCGGCTACATACTGCAGATGCAGGAAATTGCTTCGCGATCGACCGTAGACGAGGCACATGTAATTCAGTTGATAATCAACGGCCTCAACGACCCGACCCCAAGTATTGCGGTGGTGTATGCAGCAACAACTATCGATCAGCTGAAGTCTCTCGCTGGCCGATATGTTCAATTACGTGCCATGTCGTCTGCCGTTTCCAGAGTTCTGTCTTCCGCCTCTAAGGTTCTGTCGGCTCTTCCGAGAATGCCAGTTCCGGCCACAAGAGCTTCTGCCAATTGCGAATCCAGGCCGCACCTGGGAGTCAAAACTATACAGTGTTTCAACTGCTCCGGATTTGGACACATCTTGTCAAACTGCCCAAAATCGAAGCGCGAAAAGGGCTCTTGCTTCCGCTGCGGATCCGTGCAGCACCTCCTGCGAGACTGCTCGAAGCCGGCACCACCACCAACTGCAGCTAGAGTGGCGCTGCTTGATGAAATCAATGGATCAACCACACGCCAGGATGACGCTGGTGGAATAGCTACTACTTTCTTCGAAATAAATATTGTAAGTGCAGCTTTTACAACTGATCTGCCCAAAGAAGATTTATTCACTGAATTTTATTCCCTTTTCGATACGGGCAGTCCGCCTAGTTTTGTACAGCCGTCAGTCGTGCCAAATCACTTGGCCACAGCCAAATTGTTCTTCACGGGTTACAAAGGTATTGGCGAATATAAAGTTAAATCCTACGGCAAATTGCCAATTTTCATAAAATTTCATGGCATCGCCAAAACTCTGAAAATATTCATAATTTCAGATGACCTGATTCCCGTACCATTCCTGCTGGGTCGAGACTTTCTTAAGTAATTTTGCATTACCCATGATACAAAAATATATCATAACATTACCTTAATTCAATTCCATTCAAAAAAATAACACACACAAATAAATCCAATGGGGGAAAAACACATGTGTCATTTCAAAGCCGCTTGTCGAAGCAATCTTCAAGGAAGCTTTCCGATTCCTTAAACTCCGATACTCATTCAGATTCCGATCACGATTGCATAGATTCCATTCCAGATATATTTGCAATAGATTTGAATACATATTGTGGTGATTATCAGATTGATATTTGTGAAAAGCTGAGTTCCGATCAAATTGAAATCATAAGTCGGGTTCTGAAAGAAAATTACTTTAACTCGGAAACCATTCCAGCCATCGAGCATAATTATGAAATGAAAATCCGGTTGACGTCAGGCATTCCGATTAATTTTACGCCTAGAAGACTTTCATATAGCGATAAAAAGGAAGTACAGAAGATTATTCAGGGCTTATTGAGTGAGGGGAAAATACGGCCTAGTGATTCTCTGTACGCATCCCCGATAGTCCTAGTTAAAAAGAAATCTGGGGAAACACGAAAGTGTGTAGACTATCGTGCTATTATCCGCTTCCGATAATCGATGACTGCATTGAACGAAAGGAGGGCAAAAGTTATTTCACTTCACTTGATCTTAAGAGTGGGTTTCATCAGATTCCTATTGCTGAAGATTCCGTAAAGTTAACTGCATTTGTTACCCCTATGGGACAGTATGAATATCTTCGGATGCCGTTTAGCCTGAAAAATGCCCCGGTGGTATTTCAGAGATTCATCAATTTCGTCTTGAGACCATTCCTCGATGAAGGAATTTTGGTAGTATATATGGATGATATTACTATTATGACGGATACTTTGGAACAACACGTTGACGCCTTGAAGAGAATCTTCCGTCGGTTTTGTGAATTCCGCTTAGAGTTGAATTTCCGAAAATGCAGGTTCTGCTATTCCGAAATCGAATTCCTAGGTTACTTCATTAGTAAGAAAGGCATCAGACCGAATGATAAACACCTCCAAGCAGTTAAAGACTATCCGATACCCAAAAATGTACGCGAAGTTCAACAATGTTTAGGTCTATTTTCATATTTTCAGCGATTTATCCCGTCTTTTTCGCATGTGGCGAAATCTCTTCTCGACGTGGTGAAGAAAGACACAGACTTTGAGTTTAATTCCGAATGCAAGAAGGCAGTCGAAATTTTGAAAGCGAGATTACTAGAGACTCTTGTTCTAGCCATTTATAATCCCGACAGGGATACTGAATTACATTGTGACGCAAATTCAATTGGATTCGGAAGCGTACTACTACAAAAACAAGACGATGGAAAGTTTCATCCGATAGCATATTGTTCACGTCGTTGCCTGCCGTCGGCGCGCATCACCTGTAAAGAAAATAACTATGAATAAATAAACATAAATAATAAAGAGCTGCAATTGTGTATTTGAAAGCTGTTTCAAGACACTCTCTCTCTTTGCACGGCACTGCACTGCACTGGCTCAGTGCAAACAGATCGAATCAGAGCTGCCAGCGAAGAGAAGCAAAATATGTGTGTGCATGACATATGAGAGCTGAGTCTTTGTTGCTTTATAACATTAGTGTGTGCGAACACACTAAAGGCAATGCACAGTAAAGGCAATGAAATTTACTGCAATGACACTGAATGCAGTAAGTTATACCAAAAAGTATGGAAAAATATTCTTTGGTTATACTAATAGAACAATTAGTGCTTTGTTGTTATTGTAATAATCACGCATATTTTTGAGTTTTTTTAATGGTATTTAATTCAAATTAAATTTCATATGAATTTACAAATAAAACAAAATATTTCAAAAACAAAATATTTTTTATTTCTTCCGTAAAGTTACTTATTTCATTCCATTAAGATAATAATATGAAAAACTTGACCAAACTGTAAAAGAAAGCCAAAAACAAAATATGTTATGAATTCACCTAAGAAAAAGTTTGCGTACCAGATACGGTTATGTAGTTAAAATGTAATTGAAACTAAGTTTTGAACTCCCTGCAGAAGTTTCGGCGTACATTTTATTAAATTCGGTGTTTTTTCAGCGGCTATTTTGTTATATCCTTGAATTGTTATATTGATTTACTATATCTTTGAAGATGGAGTGTTTTTGGGCTCAGGGTTCAAGTAAACCCCTTATATACTCAATTAGATGCACGTTAAGTGACTAGGGAGGAACTTTTTCAACTTTGTTGAGCTAGTTAATAGCAAAAATAGCTTCGCATCGTACGCATTGCGCCTTAAGGTCATCGTAAAGTTGAATGAAATGTTGGAACCTGATCCAAGATTTTGAAACTTTGGCTTGCATAAGCTTTTAGAATATGTAGATGACCCCTCGGAACCATTTATAAATAAAACAACACAGCCTGCTCACTCCTTTACTAGACATGCAGTCCCATACCATACCCCCTCAAATGCTATGCTTTAACTGAATCCTCTTTAAATTAGTTGATGCCTTTTAATGCCAAATATGCTAAACCATTATCAGAGAACAATAAATCTTCCTACTCCATAGATAACAACACATAGTCCTGGAAATGTGGTTTTCTAGACTCTTTGATGGACTCTTTCACGAAAGCAATTATGTGCTCCTTGTTAGTAAGCTAAATATGAGATTCTTACATGCTGTTATGTAGAGAAAATGTGTTTATTTCAGGACTTTTCTTATAAAGTCACTGCTACTGGGTTTTATAAAATATTTCTATACATTTCTGAAGGAATCGGATGCAACTAGCCTTATATTATATATACTGATCGCAAAACAATCTAATCCTATTGCCTGGGTAGCTTAGGAAAATGGCCAGATCGTAGTAACGAAGGAAGATTTTCTGTTTTTTTTGTGATTTAAGATGGCTTTTTGGAATAACGAATGTGCTCTTCCAAAAATTTCTCTAATCTCACGATGTTTTTTGTCAATTTAGGAAAGATTTAGTAAGATTATCCTTTTATCCATTTTAATTTTTTTCGCTTAGGTTCTATTGCTTTCTATATAATTTCAAGCACATATACGTTTAAAAAAAAATTTACAAGTCCGTTTACTGCTCAATGGAATACAAATTTCCAAATAAAAATAAAAAGCATAACTGGAAATTCCCGTTATTAGTTTTGCACGCAAACTTATTCTGCTCCGTTTTGTGAGTATACTGTCAATAAATACGAACACATGGAAAATTATTATTTTAATGCATCTAAAACAGAACAAAAAGTGCACTTAAAGCATATATGAAAAATGTGGATACGTTTTTATAAACAAAGAACCCATTTTTGAGGTCAAAATTAATCATAACATAATTTTGACTTGCCTGTACGCAAACTTATTCTGACTAATGTATTTTTTAATATTACATTTAATTAATTTTTTAAAATAACATTTATATATTACATTAATATTACATTTAAATTATTTATTTGAATAAATAACCTCCACTTTAATTGGTATTTTGTCAGAAACCTAAATGTTTTACGAAAATCCCTCACTTAATTACGCGTGTCAAGTAGCAAACTCTTCTTGTAATCACTCATTGCATTCAGTGTACAGGTAGCATTTTGGCCCGTTACGCACTGTCAACGATTCATTAGCATTGCTAGCAGTGTATATAGCAGAGAGAAAACAGTGCGTGCCTTGCAGAGACAAGCAAATGAGTGTTGACTGCTCTTGCGGCTTCCGTTTTGTTGTCATTCTCATACTGCTCTCTTACCACAGTGAATGCTAGCAATCAGTGCACACTGCACCGAATCACACTGTGTGTAGGGAGAAATGAATCATCCATTGCAGCTCTTTAATAAATAATAATAATTTAATAATTGATTGGCACGACAGCCCGCTTACGCGAGACTAAGGCCTAGCTTCCCGCAGCCACCCGTGTTGTGCGTGTGAATGTGTACGCGGGTGGAAGGGACCTACAGTTTTATGCCGGTTCCGAACGGCAGGTTGGGAGCTTTTTCATAGGCAATTTTTACTCTCAGAGGTTTGCCATTTCCAGCTGAGAGGACTGCCACCGAAAGAGAAAACGAGTTTCTCGTTATTTTTTTTTTAGGTGTTACTACATGCAGTATTCGAACTTGCGTCGCTCTGCATTCGACTCGCTGGACCGCGCACTAACCAACTAAGCCACGGCTGCTGCTGAAACATAAATAATACCGCTTATTATTATCTCATCTCCTCCTTCACCTCGTTTACTGACCTTATCCTTATATACTTACCATTTGTGCATATCCGCTATTCCTCATCCGCTATCCTCTCTTGTATACTTACCCTATGCACTCCCCTATGTACCTGCCGACGGCATCCCTCGCTGTCCAAAACGGTGCTTGCGCGGTCGACGGTCACTCATCCTTCGATCCCCGATCTGAACACAACCAGCGATCCGCGACGCGACATACATCGTTTTCACAAAACGACCACTACTACAGTTTATATTAAACACCGAATCAACAAACACCTTATACATTTTAAGTTCACACAAATCATAATTACAATCACCTGGATTAACACGAACCCACACATTGTGTATACACCGTTTATAAATATTAGACAACACCAATGCTTACAACCATTGTAATTGTTCACATATACATTTTACCACTACACACTGAATTACTACTAATAAAGACGAATTATAACGTTTTGAAATCAATCATTGTTCTACCATTATTTAGTGCGCGTTCGTAGAGATTCTTCGCGGCGCGCTCATTGGTCCTTCGAGCCATAAAAAAAACTGGCAAAAAAATTTGGCGCGAAAAACGTTCTTCTCGACAGTGAATAAAACGAAAAATATGAGGTAAAGTAAAAACAACAAAATATAGACATACTTACCAAACCTAAAAACAAAGCAAAAAGTGATTTAAATTGACAAGCAAGAAATCTGAAAAATAAAAGAAGGAAGTTAAAAGAAAGCGAAAATAAAAGTAATTAAACAAAAACCAAAGAATAAGTGAAAAGAAAAACTAATATAAACTAAAAAGTGTGAATAAAAAACCAAAAGCTACTTACCAAAGTGTTACCTAAAAACAAAAAATAAAAACCAAAAAACCAAGTGAAAGTACATGAAAAATTAAATTTGATACAAAATGCAACAAGAAAAAGAAAAGAAAACCAAAGGGGAAAAGAAGAAAAACCTTTAAAGAAAAGAAGATCCAAAACAAAACAAAAAAGCGAAGAAAAACGCGAATCGGAAAATAATTCAAAATCAAAAATTAATCAAAAGGTGGTGATAAAAAGTGATGCTGTGACAAAAAAAAAACGAAACACCAGCACACTCAGCAAAGTGCAAGTGAAAAAACTGCAAGTGCACACAACAACAATAACAACAGCATCAACATCAGCGAGATCGAACGACCCAGCTCGTGTACATAAGGCGAGAACACCAACAACCACACAGCAGAATAGAATAGAATTGATAAGGGGGTATGTTGCAGAGACCAGGATTGATCTATTGTGCCCCCTACAATTGTTAGAGCACATCCCCTAAACCTACCGCCCTAATGAGACTTAGTAACTCTCGGGGGTTTAGGTGCTTGACGTCCTCTTCTGCAAGCCAAAACTGGCCCAGGTAACGTAACCTGCTGCGACAAGCCGCATTACAGTGCAATATGATGTGTTCGGGAGTCTCCTCTGCTGTTTTGCAGAGTCTACAGACGCTTACCTGTTCTATCCCGATTGTATGCATGTGTTTCCTCAATCTGCAGTGCCCAGTTATCAGACCTGTTACCTGTCTAAGCTGGTTTCTCCTTAGTTTGAGGCATTCTTCACTCCATTTGGGGTTATAATCTTTGATGAAGATTTTCGATTTCCTGAGACCGGGGGCGCTAGCCCAGTGTGGGGCCGTGGCTGCCGCGGTTCTAGCGAGGCTGTCCGCTTCCTCGTTTCCTCCGATACCTCTGTGTCCTGGAACCCAGAGGATCTTTACCTGGTTACACCTGCCCAGTGCATTCAATGCCTCGATGCATTCCAGCACTAACCCTGAGGTTATCTCATATGAGATTAGTGCTTTGATGACTGCTTGGCTGTCGGAGCAGATGACGATGTCTTGCCCCCTGTACTCACGCTCGAGGTTGAACTGCACACAGAGCCTGATAGCATATAGTTCCGCCTGGAATATGCTGGGTGTTTTCCCCATGGGCTCATAGTGCTTGAGGCGAGGTCCAAACACCCCTGCCCCTGTTCCCTCGTGCGTTTTCGAGCCATCTGTAAACCACTTAATTGTGTGTGGTCTAAAATGGATCTGGTGGTCTTCCCAGGCCCAGTCTGTTTTATTGCCCATATAAACTCCGAAGTATTTTTCGTAGTTATATGTTCTTGTTATTGTATCCATCGGATACAAAACATAAGGGTTACTAGTGGATAGCACATCTAAGTCTCTGTGCCTAAGGATGTGATCCCCCCCTTTACTAGTTCTAGCCAGTCCAAGGATAGTACGCTTGGCCGCCATCTCAATTGCTACGTGCAATGGCGATATGTTAAGTATCACCTCCAGTGCCACCGTGGGACAGGTTCTCATAGCACCTGTGATGCACGTGCACGCAAGTCGCTGGACCTTGTCGATTTTTTTCCTCACTGTTGTGAGTGTGGCTCCCGGGGCCCATGCCACTGCTGCATATGTGAGTACTGGCCTCACAATCATGGTATACATCCATTTCAGTACCTCCCCAAGTTCTGCCTGCCAAGGATCTACATACCATGACCGCCTTTGTTGCTTTACTGATAACTGCCTCCGCATGCTTGTTCCAGAGTAACTTCGAATCTAGTGTTACACCTAGGTACTTCACCTCTGGTTTATAGGCTATGCTTTTCCCGAGCAAGCGTATTGTCCGTATATGTGGCAGCTTTATTTTCCATGTAAAAGGTACTATGGTGGTTTTGTCCGGGTTTATTCGCAGGTCTACCCGGGCACACCATTCTTGGGTTATTTTTAAGCCTCTCTGGATTATATCACAGAGAGTGTCTTCAAACCTTCCTCTAGCGATAATGACAATATCGTCGGCATAACCTTGACATGTTATGCCATTGCTTGTCAGTAGTTCGAGGAGCTCATCCACTACCAGACTCCACAGCAGCGGTGATAATACCCCGCCCTGCGGACATCCTCTTTTCGCTAGCACGCTCCTGGTGGTGGTGCCCACCTTCGTAATGGCCGATCTGGTGGAAAGCATGGCTCTTATCCAGCGGCTTAGTGGGGCTTCCACTCCTCTCCTGCTGAGCGCTCTTTCTATCGCCTCATGCGAGGTGTTATCGAAGGCACCTTCGATATCCAGAAAAGCGTACAGGGTAATCTCCTTGCTTTTAAGAGCTTCTTGTATTGAACTCGTGAGCTGAAATAGGGCAGTCTCTGTCGATCTGCCTGCCCTATACGCATGTTGTTTTGCATGCAGAGGTGTTCTCTTGAGCGCCACGGTTCTGATATACTGATCTAACACCTTCTCCATTGTCTTCATGAAGAAGGATGTCAGACTGATTGGCCTAAAGGACTTCGGCTCCGTATAGTCCTTTTTACCTATTTTTGGTATAAAAACTACCAGGGCACTTCTCCAACTGGGGGGTATGTACCCTGTTGCTAGACAGCTTCTCATTATGCCAGTGAGATGCCTGAGTAGGACCCCCCTGCCTTTTTGTAGAAAGACAGGAAAGATCCCGTCCTGGCCTGGCGATTTGAAGGGTTGAAAGGTGTTCAATGCCCAATCAATCTTATTCCGAGAGATGACCATATGTGCCAGCTCCCAGTCCCTTCTATTTGGACGGTAGATGGTACATACAGCAGGTGCGTCCTGGGGGATTGCCCCAGGGAAATGTGCACCTAGAAGAGCGAGAGCCCTTTGCTCTTCACTGCGCGTGTAACTACCATCCGGCAATTTCAGAGCTATCTTATTTTCCGTTGCTCCCTTCGCCAGCGCTTTGTGCAGCCTTGCTGCCTGGGGGGTGGAAGAAATTTCTTCGCAAAACGATTGGAAACTAGCCCTTTTCGCTTTCCGTACTTCCTTTGTTTACTTAGTGAGAGCGGCAGTGTATTCCTGCCAGTCTCCTGTTCGCTTTGCCCTATTAAAGAGCCTCCGCGTGTCCGCGAGTTTCGCCAGGGTGGTGTTCCACCACGGTGTGGATTTCTTCCTGGTCCTCCTACTCTCAGGGCATCTTAAGTGAAAAGCATTGATTATTGCCCCATTTACTGTTTCAACCGCCTGCTCGATTTCGAGGGGATGCCGCATCCTGCCCCGAAAATCCAGCAAGGGTTGATCCTCTTCGAGCAACCTTGTAAATTTTTCCCAGTCGGTCTTCCTGGGGTTTCTACAGGGTAGGCCATTTAAAGTGGAAGGCCATTCTTGTTTTTGAAAAAAAAGAGGAAAAAAAAATGTTTTTTTTTGTTTTCATCTCGATATTCATTTATTTTGGTCCAAGGAGAAATTTTCGAGTTAGTTTTTGAAAATGAATTCGCGTAAATGGCCACCATTAGCTTAGGCCGCAAAATGTGCCCTTTTTTCGGCATTTTCCATCACTTTTGCCAGTGTATCGGCCGATATGGCTCTTATTACGAGGCGTATGTTGGCTCTGAGTTGAGCTAGTGTCCTTGGCTTGTTGGTGTATACCTTCGACTTCAAGTAGCCCCATAAAAAAAAGTCTGGCGGCGTCAAATCGGGTGATCTCGGTGGCCACTCATAATCGAGAAGTTATTTTGAATGTAAAGCTGAACAATTTCAGCACGTTCTTTTGGAGTGTACTGTTCCATGGTATAAATTGTCTCGGAATGACGCTTCCAACGCGCTATGTCATTAGTCGATCTGACAGCTCTGTCAAAAGGTATAGGGTTACCAGATGCTTCCACTTCCAATGGCCTACTCTGTAGTTGGAGATAACTCCAATAGGGTGGCTGCTAATCGGAATTCGATCATCCTATGATCTGATACGGAGGGCTCATTCGATACTCTCCAATCAGATACATAGTCACTAATCCTACTGTTACCTATGGTAAGGTCTAGGACCTCCTGCCTAACTCTAGTGACAAAAGTCGGGGAACATCCCGAGTTGAATATAACTAGGTTAGTTTCTAATATATAATCGAGTAGGTACTCACCCCTTAGATTATCATCAGTACTTCCCCAGATCGTGTGGTGGGCGTTCATGTCCCCGCCTATTAGGAGTGGCAAGGCGTTTGCCCTGCAGTACTCCACCAGGCCCTGCACTTCATGGGGGGGAACAGCCATGTCTTCTCCTGGGAAATACGCCGACGCCAGGACGATCTCGAGGTCACGACCCTCGATTTGGACCGTCATCGCCACCACTACCAGGTCCCTGGACATGTACTCTGAAATACAGACATAGTTAGTATTTTTCTCAATTACCACGCAGGCACGAGGTATCTCGTGCCTTGTGTCCCAAATTACCTTGGTTTGCTGCGAGTTGAGCCCGCAGACTCTGGCGTTATAGCACCAGGGCTCCTGCACTAGCGCCGCCCCGATGTGGTCTCGGGTGAACTTATGCGCTAGGACGGCCGATGCCGTCTTCGCGTCATGAAGGTTGATTTGAACAACCTTCATGTCTCGAGGGTTAGAGTTTAGGAGAGGCATCATCGTCCATCTCCAGCAGCGTCGTTATCGAAATTTCGTCCGACAGCTGCTCCTCTTCCTCGTTCGTACTACCTTTAAGCCCCAGCGTTTCAAGGTTTAGCTCCTCAAGGGAATCTTGGGAGGCTTGCAAAATTACTTCTGCCCCGGCTGCCTCTCCGCCTTCCGGTGTTTTCCCGGATTCGGCAGATCGTACTACACCTGAGGGCCCTGCTTCCACCGGTGTATTCCCGGTTTCCACTGTTTGCGTAGGGGGGCCTGTCACACTATTCGGGCCTCCAGGTCTGGGGGCATGAACTGGGACGCTCCCATACTTGAAGGTTAGGGCGTTCCCGTTTTCCCTGATCTTGGCGAGTGATTTCTCGTCAATCACCAGGTTCCACAGGACACCATGGCCCTCCTCCTTGGAAGTAACCACCTTCCAAAGGTTTGTGTAGACCCCAGCATTTTGCGCTTGAATTAACGCAAAACGCTTGCTGGGTTCCTGTCCAGCGCTCCTGGGAAGGAATACGGTAACGTGGTGTGTCTTGGGGACATCATCTCCAAGGCACACACGAAGCCCCACTCCCTTCCAATCCTCCAGCTTCGGGACTACCTGCCGGAGCCAGTCTGCAGTACCTTGGTTACTGCAGTCCAGCAGCTGATGTCCCCGCCGGAAGTGGATGCCACTGAACACCAGTGGGGTGGCCCACCCTTTGGCTATCTCCCCTACAATAGCCTTCTCGAGAAAAGAGAGCTCCTCCTTACTCAGTGTCTTCTGGGGGATATTCCGTAGGCAGGACCGCCACCCGGGTGGCCTCAGGTGTTCTGAGGACACTCGAGTAGGTTGCGCCCGTCATTGGATCATCCCCAGACCGATTGCTATTTTGGTGCTTGCCCGTCCTAGCAACCGGTGCCTGAGTGGTGGTCCTGGATTTTTTAAGTTCAGGACGTTGGGGGGGTGTAATGTTGTCGCTCCTTCTCTTTCTCGGCAGAGTAGGTTGAGCCGCCGTGGCCGCGGGTATTCCGCCATGCTCTACCGCTCTGCTCCTAGCTTCCTCCTTACTCAGGCCTTGCCTGAGGTAGCGGAGGTACCATTTTACCCTCGCACCGCTTAATCCGCGTCTTAGGAGGTCGTCCAGGCCACCTGGTTGCCCTAAGGGTGGTAATTCTGGGGTTTGCCTTTTAGGCCTTCTCTCCAAATTTGCCGAAGTCGACGGGGGCACTCCCCGCGCGGCCGCAGCAGCACTTGTACTTGGTGCCATTACGTCAGCAGCCCGCCCTACCACCGGTGCCGCAGCGGATGTTGACGGGGGAGTTTCCCGCACGACCGCAGCGACGCCGGTACTAGGAGCAGGGCCTATAGGTTTTGCTCCTACCACCAGTCCGGAAGGTATGCTTCCGGAGCCAGTGGGAAGAGCTGAAACCGTGCTCACCTGGCTTGAGGTGGGTCTTCCGCTGGCAGATGCAGTCAGAGCAGAGATGTCAAACAGTGGCCTGCCCCGTATTGACGCCCACCCTGACCGCACCCCCAGCTTTCCGACCGCACCTGAGGGAGCCCCTCGCCACCCTGGAAGGTATTCTTCCTCGGCTGGTGCTTGGCCTCAGGTCTTCCTTTGTGGTCCGGAGCGAATGCTCCGGCACAGATGCTAGCTGTGTTGCGGTGTAGTCACGCAGAGCGAGTGGAATTCCTCGCTTATTTTTGCCGCATTTTTTGTTCATTGTGCTCATGATTGCGGTGTGGCCGCCTGCCCGCGCGCAAGGCGAAGGCGCTGGCGGCCTATAGTTCTGGCAGGGACAAGGTTGGTCGACCAGAGAGCCCGCATACCATGGCAAGGCCATTGTACTTCCTGAGGTGGCCCGGTATCAGGAAGGCACCGTAAGAATACAGCCGGTATACCCCCTGGCTGCAAACCACGCAGTGGGCACGGTCCGCGTAACACCCTGGGTTAGGGGGGGGGTAGTGCTTAGTACGGGCTCCGCCCCAGACTACTCCATTCCGTTCATCACTCGGATTGGACTAGTCTGCGGCGTCCTTGCCCGCGGCAAGCCCCCACACCACGACAAGGTGACTACCCTTGTGGAGGAATCACACAGCAAGTGGCGCATATATTGGCGCAGACGGCAGCAAGCAGTGGGGCAGCAGCATAGGCGACAGCAGCGAGCACTACGCGGGAGCACCACTATACATTGCCTACCCCTTAGGCAATTGCGTGAGTCGTTCCAATTTTTTCATAATTTATATCAAAAGACGGTTGTAAAAATGTATTTTTCTCTGTATATCATCTATATACAGAGCCAACCCATCCAACTTATACGTCGGTCTTGCGGATGTACATTAGGGTGGAGTGAAAAAATCGATTTTAAAATTTTTAGAAGCTAGTATATTGGAAATGTGCCAAATGCCCATAGTACCAATCCTGCAAAATTATATTAGTTTCCAACAACTCCTTGATCGCCCATCACCTAATTGAAATAATTGTTTTTAATACTTTTTTCACTTTTGTCGAAAGAAGTGAAAGTCGTAATTTCAACTCAGTTAAGGATTCAAAATAAATCTCAGTAGCCTTTGCTTTAGGTTTGCGATTTTTAAGTTATTTATTGTAGCAGTCCTGTATGAGCGAATAAAATATTACAAATTACAATTCGCGTTTTAATCGTTGGAATGTGGCAAACCCCGCTAGTTCTATTCTGTTTATGATTGTTGAATGTTGACAATTTCCTTGTGAAGTGACCGATTCGAATTAAACTTGTGACGTTACAACAAAAAACGTTAAACGTTAAACAAAAAAAAAGGTGAGTACCTGAACTTGTGCGCAAAAACGTGGGGCAGTGAAGGGTTACTAGTTATTTCTTTATATTTTTAAAGAGATGGCAGTTACAAGAGACAAAGTTTCGTGCGTGATATTTGGCGCTCCACGAAACCTGCCGACCAATACTCTGCCGACCTACACCGATCTCATGAAGAAATATATTCAACTTCGACAAGACCTGAAGACGGACAATGGTAAATACCCATCATTTTTTGACATATCTCACAAACTGTGCTATGAAGTTGAAGAGATATGGCAAAGGGCCTCACTTCCAACAGTAACGCATGCACAAGCGATAGAAAAACTTAGATCGTTCCACGACAAATACAACACAATGCTAAAGGTCAACAAAGGTAAAAAGAAGCAACCAAACTACCAACGAGGATTATCGGACTTTCGTGACAAAGCTAACACTCTGTTTGATCTCAGCAAATGCAAGTGCTCCGATATGGTGGCCAATTGCAAATGTGCGAAACACAACAAAATTCCGGCAAACGAACGGCAGTTCCTTCAAGACCAGAGAGGACCAAGAAAGATGATAATCGGTGGTACAGATCAAGTGGTAACATCAAAATTGAAGAGAAAAGCTGAAAGAGAGGAAGCAAATCTCAAACGAATGAAGATTAAGAAGATCGATGACGATGCGAGCAAAAGTCAACCCTATTCTGCCGAAAGTTCCGAATACGACACGGACTCGTTTGACAGTACCACTGTCGATAATTACATCCCAGATAGAGAATCACTCAAAACTAAGCCAAATCAGGATCGCGAGTGCCAAAATATGACTATCTCTCTACCTTCCCTCGCTATAGCTTGCGATCGGACCGGAGTTTCGGACAGATCGGCTGCTGTATTAGCAACATCAGTTCTGCATGATCTTGGTCTCGTATCACCCAACGACCGATCCAAAGTAATCGACCGAAGCAAAATCCGTCGAGAACGCAGCAAACTTCGAAAGGAACTGAGGCAGAATGAAGACGACCACACTCACAAGGGCATAGATGGACTATTTTTTGATGGCCGCAAGGATAAAACTTTAACACAAGTCCTCGCCGTCGACAACAAGTACCACAGAAAAACCATATCGGAAGAACACATAACCATCGTCGCAGAGCCGGGTTCTTCGTACTTCAACCATACGTCTCCGCCATCAGGCTGCAGCAAAGACATAGCTGAGTCATTAGTCGCTAGTTTCAAAGAGCGAAATGCGAAGACAGATAATATTAAAGTTGTCGGGTGTGACGGCACAAACGTAAACACGGGACAAAAATCGGGCGTTATCCGGCGACTGGAAGAAACACTGGAGAGACCGCTGCAGTGGCTGATATGTCTACTCCATGCCAATGAGCTGCCCTTGCGTAATCTATTCCAGTCACTCGATGGCGGGACGACAGGCCCACACGGATTCTCTGGATCTATCGGAAAGCGGCTAATGACGTGTAGCGAACAGCCTGTCTCCTCATTTCAGCCAGTAAAACTGACCGAACAACTCTCCAATGTGAACCCAAATGAGTTGAGCACAGATCAGCGGTATCTTCTGGAAATGTGCAATAGCATCAGCAAAGGTGAATGTAGCCTCGATCTGGCAGTGCGGAACCCTGGGTGCCTGAATCATTCACGATGGCTAACGACGGCCAATCGAATCCTCCGATTGTATGTCAGCGACAAGAAACCGTCCAGGAATCTGAAGACTTTGGTAACGTTTATCATTCGCGTGTATGCTCCGATGTGGTTTAGCATAAAATCCCAGCCATCATGCAAAGAGGGAGCTAGGCACATTCACCAGATGCTCGTCAAGTCACGTTACCTCAGCCCTAGACTCAAGGGAATCGTTGACCCCGTTATTCACCGTAACGCGTACTTTGCTCACCCGGAGAATGTGCTCCTGGCCATGATGACGGACCATCGACCACATATACGTGAACTGGGCTTACGACGAGTGATGAAGGCCAGAGCTACAGCAGTCCCCAGTGGACAAATACGGAGGTTCAAGGTTCCTGCAAAACTTAACTTCGACGCCGTGGAATACTTCGACATGATTGACTGGGCAGTCTGCCCTATTTCGGAACCTCCCGTCATCAAAGCCATGACAGACGCTGAGCTCACGGATCTCATCACGACAGAGGTGACTCCAACTGTCATCTTTCCAAAGTTCCCCTGCCACACACAAGCAGTTGAAAGACACGTAAAGCTGGTGACCGAGGCGGCGATAGCGGTCTGTGGACAAAAATCGCGAGATGGGTTCAACGTGATTTTTGTCACTTCACCCTGTAACCATGTATTTATAACTTTGACATCATTAAATATTGTAATTAAAAGCGTATTTGATTTTTAATTGAATTTTAAGATGACTATCTTTAATGTCGCGTAATACTGTGAAATTAAATGCTGCGATGGGAGATCAAAAAATTGTTTAATTTCTTTTTAATTTTTACACAGCTTTATATTGATGTATTGGCACATTTTGAGATATCTAGCTAATTGATATTCCCAAAAAATTTTTTTTTGCCATTTTCACTCCAGCCTAATGTACATAGCACTTATGTACATAAGCAACCGGTGCTAGTGCTAGTGCCCTACCAGCCCAGCATTACGAGTACATACAGTAGTACTATATATCCCATTTATAGCACCCTGCAGGAAAAATAAAGGCTGCTGGTGTACTTAGATTCCATAAGTACACTACGCAAAATTAATTCCGAATTCTTTGGAACATTTTTATTCATAAATAATAATAAATAAAAAATAAATAAGGATACAATTTTTATTTTTTTTCCCAGTCATCGATCAACCGCCAAGGCGAACAGTTCTCGTGTGATCAGTGTCTTCTAACTTACTCTCGTTCTCTTTTCGCGTCACGTGCGCACAAACGTTTACGTCTGTTTAGTGTTCTACGCGTGTTACGTAACTAAACATAAATTCAACAAACAAACTAAAGCAGCGCTTATTCAGTGGCATAATGGTTATGCATAATAGGTTTAAAGAACTGGCTTTCCTTTCAAGTCCCCAAAAAAAGAAAAACTGGCAAATCTACAGTAGTAACTGAGGAATACTTTCCCTCGTTACCAGAAATAAAAAGCACCACCGCAAAAAATCCCAAATATGTCTTAATAAAATCTTCTGACGAAAACAAACCATTGACAATGTTCAGTGTATTCGCTAAAACTAAAGCCATCAATTCAATCAGCACAGAAATTGAAAACATTGAAATATTCCGTGACGGCAGCCTATTAGTGCTTGTCAAAAATAAAAAAAAAATGCGGACAAATTCATAAAAACAAAAGATTTTGGTGGACTTTGCCCCGTATATACCAGGTGCGCATACCTGGTATATACGGGTATGAAATTATTAATTATTATTTTTGAAAATTAATTATTTTTGAAAAAAAAAACACGTTTATTGTTAGGAAATGATTTCTACAACACCCAATTGTTCTGCGAGCTGTTCTTGCGTTTGGCCATCATCTTCATCTAGCAATGCTTGCAATTCGGCGTCTTCAAACTTTTTTGGTGGCCGGCCACGCTCCTCGTTTCTCACATCAAAATCACCACTTTTAAATTTATTGAACCACTCGTTACACTGTGTGCGACCAAGAGCATGCTCGCCGTAAGCTTCCACAAGCATTCGATGCGATTCAGAAGCGTTTTTCTTCAAATGGTAACACAAAATTAACTGTGTCCGCAAATCGTAATTTGTAGGCACGTAATCCGACATTTTCCGGACCGTCAAACAATGCGTTGTTGGCAGCAACTTGACAAATTGTGAACTGAATATTGTTGACATGTGACAGAAGAAGTAAACATGACATTTGGTACGGTTCCGAAGTTTATAAATATTCGGCTATTTACCGCTAGATGTCGTTACCGGTTTCATAGGCGCATATATACATACGGTATTACATTGCATAAATCTCTCAATTCCAGCAAGGGTACGATCTACGACAGGAACCTGATTCCAACATCAGAAAGCGAGATTCTTGAAAATTTAAAATCCCAAGGTGTAACAAATGTGGACAAGTTCACTAGAAAAGTCGATGAAAAAATCATACCCACTGGAGTAATCGTTCTAACCTTCGATTCATACCAGATCCCAAAAACCATTGATATCGCATGGTATAAATTGCCAAAAACTCGGTCACACCACCAAATATTGTAAAGGTACCCCCACCTGCGCTACATGCAATCTGCCCCCCATAATCCCACCACGTGTACACGCACAATGTGTGCAAAATGTTTCGGTCTACACTCAGCTTCATCATCTGAGTGCCCAAAATACCAAGGTTAGGTTAGGTTGCGGTGGCTGCCTCTATAAGAGACACACTCGGAGGCCTGAAAGGCCCATTGTGATACCACATATTTCACCCGTTTTTGAACTGTGTATGCAACACTGTTTTGCCAACATATGTTACAGCACTCATTTCAAGCGGATGGGGAAAGGGGGGGGACCTACAGTTTAACGCCGAATCCGAACGGCGATTGGCAGTTTTTCGTTCACACTTGGAGGTTTTGCCATTGCCTGCCAAGAGCGCACTTGTGCGATTCTTGTAATTCTCATTCCCTTCATGTGGATAGCGATAGAAGTAGATGAGTTGTTCACCAGCCTGAGCCAGGAATCGAACCTGGAGCCTTTGGTATGAGAAGCCAGCGCGCTACCCGCTTGACTATCGAGGCCGGCGCCCAAAATACCAACAACTAAACGAAATTTTACAAATACAAACTACCAAGAAATGTACCTTCATCAAAGCAAAAACAATATACAAACAAAATAACCCACACAAACAACACAGATCATACAATTAACCTAACCTCCACACCCTCTCTTCTCACAAACATAAACCTCACTCTCCCATCACAAAATATTCATACTCAAACTACAACCGAAGTGGAACCACAGAATAAACAGTATACAGAAGGCGCATCTGAAATAATTTTGCGATTTCATTTCAGACGCGGGCGGGAAGCAGCAAAAATGAGGAAAATGTATATTGAACCGAGAGAGTAAGCGCAAGCGAGCGGAGAGCTGCTTTGCGATGCTCTCTTGCATTCCCGCATTCATTCGATGGATTGTTGCTTTATTCTCATTTCGACAACAACACGCAATGTTGTTGTTTTCCGCAGCAAGCCAGCTTGGCTTTACTCGGGCACATTGAAATGGTGCTTGTTTTGGCAAAGCGATCGCTCAGTCACTTTTTCCTATGCAAATTTTGCCTGTCCGCTTCTTGTTCTTGTTTGTAAAAAAGCAAGCGCAGAGCGAGCAGGTACCGGCAAATTTGTTTCTTGTCATAATCAATCAAATCTTCGAGCTGAATGGTCGTTTTTCTTTTCATGCTGCGCTTAGATTAATTGATATTAAATTTTGCAAATATTTAGACGTGGTTGATCCAAAATAAAAATTTTTACAAATATTTTTACGAGGCTAGTTCCAAGTAAAATTAACATATTTGTATAAATTTCGACGTGGTTGATTCCAATTTTGAATTTTTTGCAATTGGGTTGACGTGGTTGATCCAAATTAGTTAGTTGATCCTTTCCTTGGATCTTGGATATTACTTTTGATTTGGCATATTCATTGACTTTACTAGTATACGAAAAATGGATCCTGCTCTGTGTAAAAATGTATTACCCCGGGTGGGTAAAAATTTAATAAAGTCAGGGCTTCAATGCTGCATAACATGCTGCCGAAAATCTAAACGGGATGATGAACAACTTAAGATGTTTAAATTTCCGCCCTATGACTCAGCTATGGGCCAATTTGGCGAGAAAAATGTAGCATTAAAACTAAAGAATACAGAAAACCATTATTTATATGCGTTAATCACTTCTCAAGTTCTGACATTGGGAAAAATATTTAAAATCTGGAGCAGTTCCTGTATTTAATTTGGAAAATGTTGAAGAAACTTATGAGTTTTCAGAGCCCGATTGTTCAACTAGAAAGAGACGAAAAAGTGAGTCCGTAGATGGGCATTGCAATAATTGCTCACCATACGCTAAATCCGTAAATTTTTACAGGAAGAAATATTACAACATTTTGGCAAAATACAGAAACATAAAAAACCAGAAGAAATTACCAAAAAAGTCAGAAGTACTCCAACGTATCGACTCTTATAATAACGTGAGCAAAGAATCAAAAGTATTTTGTAAGCTTCTTCTAAGTTCCCGTCCTAAAGAATATACGGAAGATATAAAAGATTTGGCTCAAAATATTTATTATGTCTCGCAATCGACGTATCAATTTTTAACCCTAATCCGTCGTTCGGGTGATTTTTCACCCATTTTCAACTTTGAGATACTATAACTTTGTTATATATTTATCAAAATGATTAAGGTTTCTTGTATTTGTAGCAAACCAATATAAGTTTTAGAATTTATCTACAACATATTGATTATTTGATTATAACGGTGATTCCAAAAAAAGTTACGTGGGCGACGTTCGGGTGATATTTATTTATTTATTTATTTATTTATTTATTTAGCCAATGAACAAATGTCCTTACTGACTATAGGATATAATAATTATTACAAACTATAAGTTACTTAAACTATTCAACAGCAAACCCTTCGGAAGTGACAGATCCAAATCGGTAACATTGTTTAATTCCGAGAAGGCCCTATATAGAGGTGCATTTCTTGCATAATTCGTCCTGGGGACATCTAAATGGAAGGTATCCACCCATATACAAATTGTATGGAAATTCAACGCAACACATACAGAAAATGCCATAACTGAAAATGAACTGCTTTTATAGGCAAAACCTTTTTATGGATCAATGGGCCTCCTGAACTCAAAGGAAAAGCAGGAGCCAATTATTTTATTTCAACTAAAGTTGGTATAACTCGTTATGCTTGAAGTCGTGTTCCAGTAATAAAAGATGCTAATGAAGACCAATGTTAAAGATAGTAACTGACAAAACTAATGTTGAAGGTTTGCGAGTTTTTGGCAGTGCATGGATCAGCGTTGGTGATATTCAGGCATAGTTTGGTATTTCAATTTTGAGTGGTGTTTATAAGTCGAATGGAGAATCTCTTGATAATCTGTAGAGTTACATAACAGGCAGACCAATTTTATGTTCTATCGGTGACAAAACCATTCGCCAAGAACGTAACGATTGTAATCAAGAATGAAGCTCGTTAACACCCATAAGATATATATGAGAAACTGCTATGTACGTCCTATAAAAAGGACACACTAAGTTAACAAGAAGAAGATGCCCCTTTGAGCACTTTTCATCATAACCAGGATTATGGGTGACAAAAAATTATCCGAAATTATATCGTTTTACAATAAATCAAAAGCAGTAGTTGACACTTAAGACCAATTGATTAACCGAAAAACCAATTGCTGTCGATTCCATCTGGATCGCTTGTACAAAAAGTACAAGTGGCGAATTTATCTTGAACACTTAGATTTAAGTTTAGTAAAGCTAAAGATTTTGCGTAGAGCAACGTTAGCGAAAGGAAAATCTTTATGCTGACTTCTTATCTCAATACAGCCATTTTTGCAAACCTTGTCAGAAAATCAGAGCGTAAAAAAGTAAAAGAACTATTGGAAGATAGCTAATTGGTATCAAAAACGATCGAAAGGCATATTCTGCTTGCAATTCTTGAAAAAAAATATACTTGTGGTGAACACAAAGTTTTAGTTAACTACTGCCCTTCCTTGCCCCCTTTCCCCATCCGATTGAAATGAGTGCTGTAACATATATTCGAAAAACAGTATTACATACACATTTAAAAACGGGTGAAATTTGTGGTATATCACAACGGGTCTCATAATAGGCCTTCGAGTGTGTCTCTTACAGAGGCAGCCACAATAACCTAACCTAACCTAGTTGCCCTAATTGCAAAAAAAAGAGACAAATTTGTTAACTTATTTATCTGTAAGATAACAAAGATAATAAAGATTAAAGATAACAAATTATTTTTTATTATAATTGGTCAAAAAATTCTTTAAAACAATGCAAAGTACCATATGGGTGAAATATCACCCGAACATCTTATGTGTGAGTTTTTTTGAACGTCGGATGAGGGTTAAGAAATAAACTAAATCTAAATTTGCCACATATCTCGACTGTTAATCGATGGGCCCCTGTAAAGTTCCTGCAGCCAGGTTTTAAGAACTCTGCTTTTAAGGTCATAAGAAAACGGTGCTTGGATTTTACCCAGAGCGAAAAGAACAACATGATTCTATTAATGGATGAAATGGCAATTAGAAAGGAATTACGATATAATCCTAAATTGTGTGAAGAAAATGGGGTTGAAAGGACAAGCCAAATACGAAAACAATTATGTGTTTTATGGTCAAATCAATGTTTTCAAACTGGTCATTGGTACTAAATTACTTTGTTTCCAAAAACGGAATCTCTGTCAATATTTTAAAAAATATAATTCTGGAAAATTTAAAAATTCTCAATAGTTTTGGCATCACAGTAAAAGTTATAACTTGTCACCAAGGGTCTTCCAATAGGAAGTGCTTTTCGGATATGGGTGTAACTTTGGAAAGGCCTTTTTTCATGTATAATGATGGAAAAGTGTTCTGCATATATGATTTCCCGCACCTTGTTAAATCACTGAGAAATGGCTGGCTCAAATGCGACTTAGCTACACCAAATGAAATTGCTAGTTTTAGAGTTGTTCAAGAACTTTTCGAAATGGAACTTAAGTCAACAACAAAAATATGTCCTAAACTAACCAGCCAACACATTTTTCCAAATTCTTTCGAGAAAATGAAAGTAAAACTGGCAACCCAAATTTTCAGCAGGACTGTTCAAGCTGCTATTAGGACAACTGCTGAAACTGTAGGTTTCAAAAGTTGCTCTAAAGAATTGGCTTTATCTACGGCCAGCTTTATAGAAATTATTGACAAAATATTTGATTGCCTAAACAGTGGATCGTTATATTCCAAAAATGTCTACAGATCTGCGATTCAACTCAACAGTTTATCACATGAGTATATAAAGTTCTTCCTTAAATACCTGGATGATATCTCATTTGTTGACAAAAAGAAAAAAGTATTTCTTTTTTTATGGGATGAAACTTACTCTAAAAGCTGTTTTGCTATTAGTAGATGAGCTGTTTGAGAAAAAATCCGACATTTTTTTTTTATGACAAGGACATTAAACCAAGACAAACTTGAAAATATGTTTTCTATACTAAGACAAAAAGTGGTAATAATATAAATCCATCAGTGGCTGATATTAATAATATATTAGCACGCTTAATGGCCGCAAAAATTGTGCAATTGAGTTCCCACAGCAATTGTGAAGAACTAAATGATACTACGTTTGAAACGCTTTCTAATATCGTATTAAATCTCGACTCAGCTCCTGAACATAGCGAAGAAACTAGTCAAACCGATGATTTTGAAGTGGATAATAATACAGCCATCCTTGCCGATTTCATATTAAATGATAGTTTTGAGAACTGTTCCGAATTTACCATCGATTTAGCGTCTTTAAGATATTTTTTGGGTTATGTTGTCTACAAAATACTTACCAAAATAAACTGTGAAACATGTGCAGCGGAATTGAGAAAAGAAGATGAGGTACTAACAGTTCCTAGTGAACTTTTCATATTTCACAAAAACTTTAACTCTCTCAAAGATTTCGGCAACCTTATTAGTCCATCGCAAATTCTATTAGAGATAAGCAAAGTACACATTTCAATTTTCCGCAGCATTTTTGAAAAACAGCCATAAATTGTAGGCATAAAAAATGTAATAAAAGTTAAATGCCAAAATGCTACACCACGTGTCCTGATCATAAAAACACAATTTTGGACTTTATGATTAGTTCTTCTCAGGAAGCATTGTGCATGGGCCTCCGAAAAGAAAAATTTAACTAAACCCCGAAAACTTAAAATCCTAAAAACGTAATAAACTCTGGTAATTTTGACCAAACTGATTCCTTGACTTATTCCCACAATTGGGGGTTTTTTTATCGTAGTATTGTGAATTGCTGAGCTCGTTACAGAAGTCAGCCAAAGCAAAAATATATTCTAACTTCAGTTGTTAGCCAGCGGCAACAACAACCACAGGCTGTCGACTTTCATTTCCTCCATCACAATGCATGCGGCACATCGCTTTGTTGGCCAACAACAACAACCACATACATATATGGTGCGTTACTGTTTGGTACACCGGCATGCGATTAATACTTTTATCTGTTTGCTCTCCGAACATTTCATTTTGCGCTCTCACAGCTTCTCTTTTTACGCTCTCGCGCTCTGTGCGTTCTCATCCCCTTTACTGCTTCCCCCCGCATCCACAAACGGGTCCTACCGCTGGAACCCGCGAAGAAAATTTTCTTTACACCAGATGCGCATTCTGTATATTGTTTGTTCTGTGGTGGAACCTATCGCCAACGTGACGTTTCCACTCGCAAATTACACTTCACCTGCATCTTCCAACCACACGTCACAATTACTAAACAGTTCAGCAACAACTTCACTCACACACCTAAACTCACTTTTTGTCCCCAAAACTTGTGTCCCCAAAACTATCTGCCTCCGAACCAACACCGCTCTCTCACCTTTTCAACAATAAGAGACCCACAAGCGCAAAAGATAAACACAATCACACTCAGTGTGCTTACTTCTACCACATATGTGGTAGATCTACCACAATTATTTTTAAAATCAAGTTTCTACCACATCTACCACGGAGGGCTTAAAATCTACCACATTTTTGTGGAGCATAAATTTTTCTATTAACCAACCTATTACCCCAAGTAAATTAGAACTTTATGTTGTAAAGTTTATGTTAGGGCTGCATTGAACATTATAAAAATGTGCAAAAAAAACGTAAAACGTAAAGACTGCTTCGAAAGCAGTGCACTACAAATAGTTGACAGTTTCACAATTGTTTTGGCGGCAGGTGCAATTAAAATGGAAAAATTTCTAAACAAGTTGAATAACTGTTGCCTTTATTTTTTAGTAACGTTTAGTTTTTTAGAAAATCGCATGGCGATGGCAATGCGCTTGGAGGGGACGAAGTTTTACGACGCGAAGTTGTACCTGCTGCTGAAATTTGCGAGGCCGAGCTCCCAAAAAAGAAAAAAATATAGTCAATAATACAAAAAACAATGAGAAGAAACCCGGCACAGGTTAAGTGCATAGAAGAACGTAAAATACAATTAATGTAATTTTTTTTGAAAGTATGGATTGATCAAATTTATTGAAACCTTTTGTACATTACTAAGCATACTTTTAACAATATTCTGTAACTTTTTCATGCAGAAATATTACAAAACAAGCCGGTGACAGAGCTTGCCCCAGAACGTCTTTGAAAAAATACAATTTGCGGTGATCACTGTATCTCGGTCGGAAATTATCTGAAATCAAAAACCATTAAAATTTAGTCGAAGTATTATCAAATCCTCACCCCAACGTTCTCCGATTTTTTTTTTATTTAAAAATTTTTGGTGGCCATCTAAAGTGTACACTGCTATTTTCCACGAAAAATTCCGTCATTTAATGTAAAAAAAAAATTGTTTACTAAACGTTGGGGTGAGGTATTTTATATATAGAAAATGTGTACCAAGTTTCAAATGAATCGATTTAGTAGTTTTTAAATGACAGTGATCACGGACTTTGAAAAAGTAGTATTGAGAAAAACGCGATAGAAGAGAATAAGCTGCATACCTGTACTAAAGGACAGGGGACAAACTATAGACCATAACTTCAAGAGTTTTTCTCCGATCGACGTAAGATTTTGAGAATATATTCTTGAAGTATTTAAGAATAAGATAAGAAAAAAAAAATAATTCCGAAAGTGTAAACCCTTACCCCCCCTTAATGTACAATACTAAAAATCTACCACATTTCATTCAAATCTACCACATTTTTTTCACTGAGTCTACCACATAAATGAAAAATTAAGTAAGCACACTGATCACACTGACGACAAAATCGATGACTCCTAATATGAATGCACTCTTCGCTATATATCAAACAAATATAGTTAAAGACATGCATTTGTATTAATTCACATAAGAGAAATCCTTGATTAAACAGAGTACTACTTGCTTTAACTAAAAACTCTCTTATTCTATTCTATTTCGCACTAAATGGTCAAACTACTACAGTGGAACATGAAAGGCTACTACAATAACTTAATCGACCTACAAGTACTCATAAAAGAAGTCTCCCCAGCCATAATCTCATTGCAAGAAACACACTTGCCAAGTAACAAACACCCTCACATACGTAAACATTATGCCGGTTATTTCCATAACTTCAGTCATTAATAAAAAATAATATCCACCACAAACAAATAAACATAAACTCCAATCTATCAACAATTATTCTAGAAGTAAATCTTAGGTTCAAGTTTACAATAATCTCGTTCTACCAGGTGTGCGCCTATGAAACGGTAACGACATCTAGCGGTAAATAGCCGAATATTTATAAACTTCGGAACCGTACCAAATGTCATGTTTACTTCTTCTGTCATATGTCAACAATATTCAGTTCACAATTTGTCAAGTTGCATCCAACAACGCATTGTTTGACGCTCCGGAAAATGTCGGATTACGTGCCTACAAATTACGATTTGCGGACACAGTTAATTTTGTGTTACCATTTGAAGAAAAACGCTTTCTCAAACCTGGTTAAACGGTTAACGGTGAACGTTACCAGCAACAATTGGCCGATTTGAACCGTGCTATACGCCAAAAACGCCCAGAATATGAAGCCAGGCAACACAAAGTGATTTTCCTCGATGACAACGCACCGCCACACCGCACTAGAGCCACCAAAGAATTGGTTGCATCGTACAACTGGGAAGCTCTTGCTCATGCGGCTTACTCACCAGACTTTGCGCCTTCGGATTATCACATGTTCGCATCGATGGGCCACGCATTAACGGAACAGCGCACAGTGTTTCGTGTAGAACAAGCTAGCTGGACAAACATATTTTTCAGGATTTTTCGTTTTATATGCGGCTTTTTATTTCAGATACATATATTTTTTTAGTTTTATATGGTTTTTTGATAACTATATACATATAGGAATGTATGTACATATACATATATATGCATATATATATTAAGGAATTTAATAGTTCCAGTCTGAGGACTAAACGGAGAAAAATAGATGACCTAAAACATACCAGATATACTGATAAGTTGATTTATGCTGCGTAGATATCTATACGGTTGTCCACTGGAGAAATTCAGCGTGTTATAAAAACTGCGAAAAGTGAAACTCAAGAATCTCTGAACGAAAAAAAATTTGAAGCAAAGTGCTAGATGTTTGAGTAGTGAAGAAGCTTTAGTATACTATGTAGATAGCCAATCGACTACTCATGCATTCAAAAGGACTCGGAAGTGGGGTCCAAACTGGTCATAAGGTATTTCCGGCAATTAATAGTATTACAAAGGCAAAAGCTGCTTGTTATCCAGAGCAAATTGATGTGAATAAAACGCTAAAAGTAAAGTTCAAGCAGTTTTAGATTAAACTTTTTAACATCTAGTCGTAGCACAACAGAAAGTTCTTGTCAGTTTATTACCTACGGACAGTTTTCATAATTCTCTCAGACATTATCATCACTGTTATCGGATGAATCATTTATCAATTAGTCATTACTATGAGTCACAGAACCATGAAAACTAGATACAGCAGGGGTACCAATTGGTCCATTAACACTAGCAGGCATCAACGTCCTCAAGCTGCCACTTTTTTATATAAAGACGGTAGCTAATGTGAAGCAGACATTCAAAACACCTAATCCAAGCCTGCAGTGTGGATAAACCAAAACCCAGATTTTCTCGGTTGGGTACAAGCTCCTGTGTCTCGTCATTCATTATTTTTGGATTTACTTCGAGTAGAAGACATTTCGATCAAAGCATTACAAACATTCCCAATCATGGTTAGAAGCATATTATGTTGGAAAGAAACTTCAAATTCTTCCAGCATGCTCTTTGTACTATAAAGCTTATCTCTTCCAAAACTTTGTTCGTTTCAGAAACAAAAAATCTTTTGATTCTTTGGAAAAAATAAACTTTATAGGATGACAAAACCTGGTAGAAGATGGTGGAGGATTCTGCCAAACAATATTACCTTCATCATCCCGCAATTGCAAGAGAATTAATGAAAATTCATCAGTGTTACCACTGATAAAATGTGTTCCATTATCTCTTCGTTTCTCGTTTCACTTGAGTGTTCCAACCAAATTTCAAAAAACATAAATTTTGTTATGCTTGTAAACATATCTATAAAAAATAAAATAAAATAGATGTGCAAAAAATTCGCAATGGTTTTTTGTTTCATCTTTTAGTAGGCACTTATGAGCAGAATATATATAAAAATTGCAGAGGTGACATGAGGAGACATCTTAACTTTTCACCTTTGAAGTTACAAATTTTGGGAAAAAATTGCTTTCCTTCTTAATCATGGCACGTTACAACTATTAAATATAGCTTAATTGCTAATACAAGATATTGTAAAAATACTACTCACCCTTAAGCTCAGATTCCCTAATAAAGAAAAATGCCACCGACTTTTGACAGGAACTTATTTATATAAAACACTTCAGACCAACTATGCAAAGGAATTATTAAAATTTTCGGTTATCCGATATATTCGGCTATATTTCTCACTATATAAAAGGTGCCGATGTGTTATTTTCACATAGATCCTAATGTATAAATATTTATATTGACTATATAACAGAAAAATCAAAAAATAAAGATGTCGTTTTTGTCCAGCTAGCTTGTTCTAGACGAAACACTGTGCAGCGCTTCAATTCTCACGCAGAAGTCAAAAAATGGATCGATGATTGGTTTCAGGCAAAAGACGAAACATTTTTTTGGCGAGGCATCCATAAATTGCCTGAGAGATGGGAAAAATGTGTAGCTAGCGATGGCCATTACTTTGAAGAATAAAATTGTAATCATTTCCTCACAATAAACGTGTTTTTTCAAAAATAATTACCGGTTTCATAGGCGCATACCTGGTACATTCCCCCAATCAAAAATTCAAATCCGAAGATATTAGTAATATTCTAAGCCATATATCTACTCCTGTCTTTCTGATGGGTGATTTTAATGCGTGGAGCACATTATGGGATCCCCGACCACAAACGCCAGAGGTAAACTGATAGAGGATACTATCTTAGCTAATAACCTCATAATTCTCAACGACGGCAACCCAACACACTTCTCAACGCATAGCACTTTTACATATATTGATTTAACTATGTGCTCAGCTAGCATTGCACCCTTTTTTTCCACAAGAACACTCGACTCCCTCTATTCTAGTGATCATTTTCCCCCCAATCAGATAAAAAAATCCAGCATAAACCTAAATTCATAATCGAAAAAGCCAACTGGGCGGAATACCAAAACAAAACTCTCAAGCTGCACCACGCTGCTACCACTTCAAATAACATAAACAAAGAAACAGCCCTTATAACAAAAATTATACGAACTGCTGCCCACACCACCATACCACAAACAACCACAAAACCTCCTAACAAAACTGTACCCTGGTGGAATCCAACTCTCGCGATGCTTAGAAAAAATAAACAAGATCTATGGAAATTATATAAGAAAAACTGCGCATTAATTACTTTAATAGAGTTCAAAAAAGCAAACGCCATCTTTAGGAAAAAAATGAAGGAAGAAAAATCCAACAGCTTCCAAACATTCACGAAAACAATCAACCTTTCCTCCAACCCCCAAAAAGGGCTGTTCAGAATGCAACCCTGAAGTGGAAGGCAGCCCTGCATCATAATGCAACTCTGATGTCAGTTCTGCCAACTGCTCGGCCTGTTTCCTTTCTGATCTTCGACAAGCACGTTGCGGCGGCGCAGCATCAAGTATCAAGAATTTGTATTCCAACCAGTCTTTATTTAAACAGTAATAAAGAACAAACAAACTTCAAACTAAACATTTGGCATCCCTTGCGGGGAACGATTGCAACGCAATTCTTCGAACCCCTACGTACCGTGTACGTACGAGCACGTGAAGACGAAAGTGAGGTTAAAGGTAGGGCTCCGTAAGTCGGAGCAGCGAATGCACTCACAGACACCAATATAGCCGACAACGCTCAGTCAGCGAAGCCCTGCGAGCACTGGTCAGCAACACCGACTCCCGTGGAGTAAAAGTCAAGTAAGGCACTCGCAACGGCTATAGCAGCTGCATTGGGCAACCGCGCCTTCGTGCTCTCCACGTGTCTGTCCGCGCAGTCATTCATTGGCCTATTGGGTTGGTCCGGCAGTCGCTAGTGGCACCACCGACTCATCAGTGAGGCCATCAGCAGTGAAAGTACTCGCAAATAGCTCGCGTCGCAGCTATTCTAGAAAGTAAGCGTGACACGTGCCCCACGTGGCCACCGATTACGTAGGACACCAACTGCTCGCTGTCACGATGGATCGCGTTCACAAACAGCTACAGGTGCATACCAACGCAATTCTAAACTTTGCAACGAACACAAAGAAGACAGCGAAAACCAAACAAACTAAAGGATTCTATCAAGCTCGCAAACTGCTGCTCGAGCAATACTGGACCAAGTTTCTGGAACTGTTTGCCCGAATCACGAGCGAAGAGGAAACGGCAGATCCAGCATCGTCGGACGGCACTAAGTTGTGTATAGACTATGAAGCCGTGGAGTGCGCATATGCAGAGACTATGGGTGACATCAATGACGTATTAGACAATTTTCATACTCTCTCTTCCACAGAGACATCCATGTCACAATCGACTGGGGTTGCGGCATCTCACCCCGCGCAGCCGTTGCCGCGAATCAAAATTCCTCTATTTGACGGCAATTTCCTGCAATGGCTCCCATTCAAGGATTTATTTGGTTCCGTCGTCACTCGCAATCCAACGCTAACGAATACTCAACGGTTGCAGTATTTAAAGGACAGCGTGACCCGAGAGGCGAAGTACACATTAGACAACATTAGTACCACCGACGCGAACTGTTGTGTGGCTTGGGACTTACTACAGTCAAAGTTCGAAAACAAACGGGTAATTATCAACGCTCATCTTGCATCAATTACCACTCTGCCGTCCGCCCAGAAGGAGACTGCCTCCGCGCTGAGGGCCCTCCTGGACGGGGCCACGTCGTCTGTACGTGGACTGCAGCATCTTGGTCGCCCCGTTGAGCAATGGGACGACTGGCTCATCTTTATTCTTTGTCAAAAATTGGACCCCATAACGCGCAAGGCTTGGGAACTATCTCTCACTTCGAATAACGAGATTCCAACTTTCAAAGAATTACAACAGTTTCTTACAAGCAGGGCGCAATCCTTAGAAATTGTTCAAAACTACGCAGAAGGAAAACCTAGTGTTAAGGAACACGCCCCTCGCAGACATAACAAGGAACAGGGAGTATCTGGGTACTACGCTACGCCTGGACGGTGCCCCTGTTGTTCCGGCAAACATCATATCATGAGCTGCGACGACTTTCGACGCAAATCGCCACAAGAGCGATACAATTACACCATGCAAACTCGTTTGTGCATAAACTGTCTGCGCGATGGCCATCAGCAGTCGAGCTGCCCATCTGCGCGTTTATGCAATACTTGTCAAGGTAAGCATCACACTATGCTGCACGAACATTTCTCGTCGAATTCGGCTGTCTCGAAGATGCAACCTGTTTCGTCCAACACTGCAATTCGTACGGGGCCAGGTACAAAGGCATTACCGCAGGTGCTTATTGGGACAGCGCAAGTTGAGTTGCGCTCCAATCGTGGTCACAAAGCAGTATTTCGTGCACTTCTCGATAGTGGTGCTGAGGCCACATTCATCAGTGAATACGCTGTCAACCAACTAATGTTACCGAAATCAAGAGTAAAGGTGCCCATCAATGGAGCGAGCGGAGGGAGAGTAGCTATAGCCACCGGCTTGGTCAAGTTCACTCTACATTCAATTAAATCCGACTTCGAAGTGCCGTGCACGGCCCTCGTACTGCCTCGCGTCGGTAACATTACGCCAACGGTCCACATTCCACCAGATGAATTCCAGCAATTTCGGGGTTTGGAATTGGCAGATTCAAAATTAAATGTGCCACAGCCTATAGACATAATCCTTAACGCTGCCGATTACGCATCAGTGCTACTTGGCGGAATTAAGCGAAGTTCAACTAATCACCTTGTTGCCCAAAATACGCAATTAGGGTGGGTGGTATTTGGTGGCACCCATGGTCATTCACTCGCCACAGATGTCGACGTGAAGGAGTGCTATCATTCCCAAATCGATCTTCAACAGACACTCCGCAACTTCTGGGAGTTGGAAGAACTTACCGTTGAACGATCGTTGACAACAGACGAGCAATTCACCGAATCCCACTTTCAACGTACTACTCGACGAACGGATGATGGTCGGTACATTGTTAGGCTACCGGTGAGGGAAGATGTGGATCTCAATCAACTCGAATCTTCAAAGGCTGATGCATTTGCGCATCTTGAACACTTACGACGGCGTTTATCCAAAGATGCCACTATGCGCGACATGTACGAGAGGTTCATCGATGAGTACCTAGCGCTCCGCCATATGGAGCTCGTTACTAACAGGAAACCATTGGCACCACCAGTGTGCTATCTTCCACATCATGGGGTGTGGAAAGCGTCAAGTACCACAACTAAACTGAGGGTCGTCTTCAACGCGTCCAAGCGGTGCAATACGGGTAAATCACTTAATGATTGTTTGCATGCTGGTCCTAAATTGCAGAATGATCTGACTACGGTTTTGCTGAATTGGCGACGATATCGACTAGCAATCATAGGAGACATCGAAAAGATGTATCGTCAGATCTGGGTCGACGATAGAGATGCCGATCTACAACGGATTGTGTGGCAACCATCCCAGCAAGAGGAGCCTACCGTATTTCGACTGAAAACTGTCACGTATGGCACTAATTGCGCACCGTACTTAGCTATAAAGGTGCTGCACACCCTCGCTGCGGATGAGCAGTGTAACTACCCTGAAGCTGCACAAATCCTGCTTAACGAGTTTTATGTCGACGATGTGTTGACAGGAGCAGATACAGTACCAGAGGCCTGCCGACGACGGGAGGAACTCCAAAATCTCCTCAAGTCAGGAGGATTCACCCTACGAAAATGGAATTCAAATTCAAACGAAATTCTAGAAACGATTGATCCTGCTGATTGTGAAGCCAAGACCAGCCATGAGCTCCAACCTGACGAGCAAACTAGGGCGCTTGGTTTAGTATGGTGTACAAATCAAGACAGCTTGACGTACACACTCAATCTTGACCAATCCGTACACACGTTCACGAAGCGTCAATTGCTTTCTGACGTCGCGAAGCTGTTCGATCCGCTTGGCCTGCTTGCCCCTATAGTGGTTCGAGGGAAAATCTTTATTCAGAAACTTTGGCTCACCGGATTGGATTGGCATGATCCACTGCCGGCGAACTTACATGACGACTGGGTTTCGTTTCGCCAAGAGCTCAAACTGGTGCCATTGATAAAAGTCCCTCGGTGGCTACATATGTCGGGTGAAGCAAGATCGTATGAGCTGCATACGTTCGCCGATGCATCCGTAAACGCTTATGCGGCGGTGGTCTATTTGAAGGTGACCACAAAATCCTCCGTGTATATAAATTTACTAATGGCCAAAACACGAGTTGCGCCCTTAAAGAGGTTAACAATCCCGAGGCTCGAACTATGCGCAGCGTTATTGGCAGCACGACTTTCAAAGAAAACTAAAGATATCCTGAAGCTCCAATCGGTCGCCACATACATGTGGTCTGATTCCACAACCACTATATGGTGGATTCGATCTGATCCTGGCACGTTGAAGGAGTTTGTTGGCAATCGCGTCACTCAAATCCAAGAATTAACTTCGATCAAGGATTGGAGGTATGTCAAAACTGGTGACAATCCAGCAGATTGTGCATCAAGAGGGTTAACCATGACACAGCTACAACAACATCGACTCTGGTGGCACGGACCGGAGTGGCTGGCACGGCCCGAGGCTAGCTGGCCGCAAACTAACTTGAAAAATCCTGACAAGCTTGCCGAGTCAAAACCTATACGAATGTTCACAACACAACTTATGGGAGATCTACCATTTGGACGATGCAACGTTTCCAATCCCTTCATGCACACCGGTGTGGACTTTGCCGGTCCTTTCAATGTAAGGACAACAAAAGGACGCGGACATCGGAGCTACAAAGGCTATGTAGCTGTATTCGTATGCTTCGCCACCAGAGCCATCCATCTGGAGCTGGTAAGTGACATGACAACAGACACATTCCTGGCCGCACTTACAAGATTTGTAGCGGCGCGTGGCCTCTGCGTCGACATATATTGCGACCAAGGAACTACGTTCGTGGGAGCAGCTGCACTGATGCGAGAGGACTTGAAAGCGTTTCGGGAGCAGCTGCGGGCTGCATCCGCGCATGCATCAGCAATCGGCATCAATTGGCATTTCATACCGCCAGGTGCCCCACATTTCGGTGGGTTGTGGGAGGCCGGCGTCAAAAGCATGAAGCTTCATCTCAAGCGTGTAGTCCATCTAACCACCTTAACTTTTGAAGAATTTTATACTGTATTAAAACAGATAGAAGCGTGTTTGAACTCCCGTCCACTCTCCATAATGTCAGACGATCCGCAGGACCTTTCGGCTCTAACTCCTGGGCATTTTCTAGTTGGAAGGCCTTTGGTAGCGATCCCGGAGCCTAACATCCTCGATGATAATGTTGGGCTGCTGAAGCGTTGGAAGCTGGTGAGACAAATGCATCAAGACTTCTGGCGTCGATGGTCATGCGAATATCTACAACAACTACAACTGCGGAATAAGTGGCACAAGCGCCAATCAAACGTAGAGCGGGGACAGCTGGTGCTGATTCGTGATGAGCGGTTGCCACCCAGATGTTGGATGCTTGGTCGTATCACTGACGTCCATGCCGGTGATGATGGTGTAGTCCGAGTCGTGACTATAAAGACACAAACGACTGTACTCCAACGACCGATATCCAAAATTTCGATCCTGCCTCTCACCATGGACAGAGAGACCGACCTCGACACGGTGGGCGGAATCGACGCCCCAGAACATCGATAAAACCGTACGCTACATTAATCATTTCGTCGCCTTAGAAGGGACGAGGTGGGCGGAATGTTCAGAATGCAACCCTGAAGTGGAAGGCAGCCCTGCATCATAATGCAACTCTGATGTCAGTTCTGCCAACTGCTCGGCCTGTTTCCTTTCTGATCTTCGACAAGCACGTTGCGGCGGCGCAGCATCAAGTATCAAGAATTTGTATTCCAACCAGTCTTTATTTAAACAGTAATAAAGAACAAACAAACTTCAAACTAAACAGGGCAAAACTCCCGGAATTGATCGAATCTCATACCAAATGATCAAATATCTTCCGCGGCAAACTTTAAACAGGCTACTAAAACTCTACAACAACATCTTTGATAATGGTATATATCCACAAGCCTGGAAATGTGCCAGTGTTTGCGCGATCCCTAAACCCAACAAACCTCTCACAGAAATATCTGGTTACAGACCAATATCGCTCTTTTCATGCTTGGGAAAAATCCTGGAAAAAATCATATCCAAACGCCTTCTATGGTACATCACGAAAAGTAACTTCATTAGCCACCACCAAACAGCTTTTAAGAAAGGCCACAGCCCAATCGATGCCTTACTGTACTTCGAACATAAGGCCTCAACAGCCATTTCCACCAAAAACCACCTCACGTGTCATAGCCTTGACTTTCAAAAAGCATTCGACCGTGTCGGTGCTCACATAATTTTAAAACAACTGCAAGAATGGAAAATAGGAACAAAAATGCACAACTTTATAAACAATTTCTTAGCAAACCGCAAATTTCGTGTATGTATCAATAATATATACTCCAATACACACAAACTCAATAATGGTATACCGCAAGGTTCTCCATTATCGGTAATTTTATTTATCATAGCTTTTAACAACATTAGCAACATAATTTCGAAATATAACCACATCGAACATATAATTTACGCAGATGATGTACTTAAATATTTTCTCAGCTTCCAAAGATGTAAGCAGTATTGTTTCCAAATTTCCGAGTATCTAAAAGCGTATGATAAATGTAAACTTTTTCAAATTTGCAAAAAAAAAAGAAAATGTAATAATACAAATTTAAATTTTCACAATAAGCAAATAGAATTAACAAAATCGCTTAAAATTCTTGGAATTATTTTTTACTCTAAACTTAACTACAGAGAACATTGAATTTACATTAAAAATAACATTTCGAAAAGACTGAATATTGTCAAGAATCTAGCAAGAAGAAAATCACTTGTACACACAAATACCTGCATAAACGTAGTTAAGGCATTAATATTAGCCAAAATGGACTACGGTCTACCTATTTACGGGAGCACCTCAAACACCAATCTTCGTCTCATACAAACGCCTTATCATGCCGCAGCACGTAGAAGTATTCGGGCATTCAGAACTTCTCCAATCAAAATGATATTAGCTGAAACAGGACTCCCTCTCTTAAGGGGAGGTTCTCCTCTTTTTTTTTTTCAAAAAATCAATTTTTTTTTTTTTGATGAAATGAAAGGTATGAATGTCGAGAATATGTGTGCAAAAGGATTTTTCGATCCGCAGCATATTTATCGCATAGGAGCGTCTCTGATGCGTCGAACTTTCGCGCGCGGAGAGAGAGACTTACGACTTTAAACGCGTTTATCTCAAAACCATTTTTTTCATCCTAACGTCAAGCGTAACTCATGATCTACTTATCCGAGTTACTTCATCTATAGCATTTCTTAAAGGGTATGATTTTTTATATGACTTATACCTAAAACAAATATAAACAAATGTGTAATAATAGTCTTTTAACAAAAGAAAAGTCGAAAAAAGATGGTAAAAATTGAACTTTTTCTATGATTATGCATAAATTAGATGATTTTTTATAAAAATTATTCAAAAATAGGTATAAGTCATAGGGAATTTAATATTCTTTACTATAAAAAAAAAATTTTTGATTTCAGTTCACTACAAGTGGCTACAGCCTTGACGTTTCCGAACAATGTCTCGCTTGCAGAGGTTGACAAGACCCGCCATTTTTGGGCCGCCATATTGGATTTTGTAAAAAAAAATTTGTTTCTTGTATTTTAGAAAGATGGCTTAATAAATCATCAAAACCGTCTATTCGTTTCATTATCCGACAGTAAATGAAAGAATTTCGCTTTATTTTCGGCCGAAAAGAGGAGAACCTCCCCTTAAGGTATCCCCTAAACTTTTCCTAGCAAACAACAAAATCCTACATCAGATTACTCAAAAAGTATCAAAACATAAACGCGTTCCGAAACGTAAATCCGCTATATACCGATGTATACAAATGGCAAAGGAAATCCAACTATTCAGTACACCAACTCCAAACAAGCAAGATAATTCCCCTCCGTGGCTATTAAGCAATTCGTCGTTTGTACTTGCGCTACAACAACACAAAAAAAGTTACACAAACGCAGAAAGTTATTATCAGCTTTACAAAAACGCCATTCAACCTTTCACATCAACCGGATGGAAGTGCATTTTCACCGACGGCTCAAAAAATCAAAACTCCACTGCTTTCGCAGTTGTCGACAGTGAAGGCAATGCCCTTGAAGCTGGTATACTCGCAAATTCTTGCTCGATATTCACAGCAGAAGCTGTAGCAATCTTAAACGCAGCCGACTACGCTTCGAAAACCCATGGGAAATTCCTTATCTTAACAGACAGTTGGTCATCCATTACCGCAACACAAAATATAAGCAACGATAACCATGTAATAACAGCAATAAGAAATATTTTATGTAGAAACACTCACAAAATTAAAATCATGTGGATACCAAGCCACATGGGTCTACCGGGTAACGAGCTTGCCGACAGAAGAGCCAAACTCGCCTCCAAAGAGCCCCTTCATATGTTTTCATATGCGAGCAAAAAGGACATCTACGCAAAAATTTTCAACCACACCAAAATAATTAAACAAGAAAACTGGAAACCAATTGAACACCATTACACAACCATCAACCATAATGGAGAAAACCCGGACTACCCAACTACCTCGCACCCCTCTGACATAAAGAATTTCATACGGCTCCGCATTGGGCACACTAAACTGACACACGAATACTTACTAAACAAAAGCCCTAAGCCAACATGCCCCCTTTGCAATAACAATCAAGCAAACCTCAACGTGGAGCACATTCTAAAAAATTGCCCAGCAACTGCATCACACCGGAAAGACATCTTTGATGAGTCAAATCCTGTTAACACACTGATGACACCAACAGCCGACAACATCCAGAAAATCAACTCATACCTTAAAAAAATTGGTTTTTATGACTTGATTTAATTTTCAAATTAACCACTCCTTACTATTGTATTTATATTGGCTAAATGAGTGCTGTGGTTGTTCAGTGATCTGTCAATCCCACCTCTAATCCTTTCCTTTCCTTGTCCTTTTGTACTTATGTTTCCCACTATTTTCTTCTCCTCGGCTTCAGCCGCTTGTATCGTTTAATGTTTCTTGTATTCTTTGTATTATTCGTTATTCGACATTCGACGAACAAACAGCCCAAAAACGAAACCCCCGCGTTTTATTTAACCCGCTCCGCGTCGAATTGTTCATGGTCCTTCGAGCCATTCGCGAGTGAGCCGCGAATGTTTAACTCACAAATAATAAACAGAAAACATTTACAAACTAAACTACAAACCACAAACGTGAAAAGTGAAACAAACAAAAGAGAAAAAACCAAATTGAGTGACAATATACTGTAACGATGAGACAGTCTGTCGCTGTGCAAAGCAACCCTGCCGCTACGTGCCGTGCTATAACCCAATCTGGCAACGACGGCCGCGATAGTAACTTTTAGTCCAACAAAGGCAATAGCGGCCTTTAGACGGTCGCACATGTTTGCAATCATGTGCGATGGGGGAAATGTGGGATGAGCGTTTACACGGTCAAACATGTGCGCACACTTCAGTTGTCTCGCTGCTGCCAACGAAGCACCATGCGCTTTCGCATCAATTTCTTTAAATTTGCATAAAAGCACCTCTATGCTGCGTTTCTTTTAATTTTTATTTTTATATTCTTCACCTTTTACTTTTCACAGTTCGGGATTGTGTCTATACACCTCAAAGAACTCCTTCTATAATATTTCATTTTTTTGCGACACCATCCTCACTGCTCGCTGTCCACCGATCGAATGAAAAAATGCACTATGTGTGTCACACAGCCGTTTACACGGTTGCACATGTGCGTCGCGCCGACAGAGAAATCAAAAAATTTTGAAAACCGTCGCACATGTCCGACGACACGAATTTCTTGCGTTTACACGGTCATTCTTCTCGTCGCGCCGCACATGATTGCGGACATGTGCGACCGTCTAAAGGCCGCTAATGATGGAAACTTTTAGTCCACTCCGGAATGTGCGGGAACGATCTGCGCGATGGCCTGAGAGGTATAAAAGGCAGCCGGATGCGGCGCAGCCAGTCAGTCTGGTTGACAAGTGAAGTTGCCACACGGAGTAATTCAGCAAATACTTAAGTGTACGAACAGTAAAGTGTAAAACTGTGAATAATAAAGTGACTGTCTGGTTTTGAATTGGCTACGTTGGAATAATTAAAATTGTTTAATTTTCCAATTACACAATCCAGTGATACGTAACAGCCCACTAGACGTAGTATTCGTAACATTTGGTGTCAGAAGTGGGATTGTGGAAAATTGAAAATAAATAAAATTATAAAAGCACGGACATGGTTAAACTCGAGCTGCTGAAGGGTGGACCAGCTGAAGAAGGAGCTGGCTGCCTGGAATTTGCCGACTGCTGGCGGGAAGGTGGAATTGCAGTTGCGCTTACGAGAAGCATGTGAGGAACGAGGCGTCGATTGGACTGTGCACCAGTTCGGAACACATGAACAAGAGGCGTCGGCCAAAGTGGAGGAATCGCCTGCGGGTGCTGCGTCGATCCAAAGTACGGCTGCACCGGCTGGACCATTACAAGCATTAGACATGAGCCAGCTAATGATTGCAATAAAAGGCATGTTCGAGACTTCCAATCGTGAAAATCGTGAAAATCGTGAAATGTCGGCGCAGATGGCAGCTAAAATGGAAACTGCGAATCAAGAGATGACAGCGAAGCTGGAAACTACGAATCTCGAAATTTCGGCAAAAGTCGAGACTGCAAATCGTGAAATGTCGGCGCAGATGTCAGCGAAAATGGAAACGGCGACTCAGCGCTTGGAGCAGAAAGTGGAGGAAATCTCAGACAGGATTAATGGGAAAGTCGAGCACCTGGAGACGCGGGTAGAGCACTTGGATAAACGAGTCGACAACCTGGATGATCCCCTGAACAAACGAGTTGGCGACCTGGATGATTCCTTGAACAAACGTGTTGACGATCTTGATGATTCCCTGAACAAACGAGTTGATAGTGTGGAAGATTCGATGAACAGAAAGATGGACGAGCGGCTTAGGGAGGTACAGCCGCGAGAATGGTTGCCGCCGGTTCCGGAAAGTGTTGCCACCCGAGCAGAAGTGCCTACTTATGATGGGACTACGCCGTTCGATACCTTCAAGCTACAATTCGACCTGGCTGCTCTGGAAAATCAGTGGACCGATGTAAGGAAAGGTCGGATATTGGCGCTGGCTCTTAAAGGTGCTGCGGTTGAGGTCATAAAATCAGTTCCAGAATGTTTACGAAGTGAGTACGAGACCGTCATAAGGGCGCTGGCAGCCAAATACAGCGACGAGCACAACAGAACGCTGTACTACTGTGAGCTGAAGAACCGCAGGCAAAGATCCAACGAGGCGCTGCAGACATATGCAGCAGACATTGAGCGGCTCGTGCAGCTGTGCTACCCGTCCTCCGGCGCTGATGATCTCGAAAGGATGAAGATTAAGTCGTTTATTGAAAGTCTTCATGATCCAGAAACACGTCGCAGTGCATTGATGATGGGCAAGCCGACATTTAAGGAGACGGTGACCAGCGCTATGACATATGAAGCGGTTTGGATTGGGAGCACTCGGTACGTACCTGCAAGGATACGCCAGATTCAGGCGGACAACGACATTCCGAACCAGGCCATAAGCTCTGAGATACCGGGCAGGCCACGTGTGGTCTCCTCTAAATTTGTTTGCTGGGTATGTGGCAAGCAGGGCCACATATCACGAGACTGCCGCCAACGAAAGAGGCGTTCCCGTTCTCGATCGCAATCGCCGGAAGCGAGGAATACTGACAATCGAGGCCCAGCCAACAAGCGCAGGGCAGAGGACGGCGAGCCGTTAAAAAAGGGGCGTGAGCTGATCCCCACAATCTGCCGCCCCACCGTCCTTGTCTCACAGCTGAAACGACAACCCGGCAGCTTGACAATTGAAGGAAGGATAGATGGAAAGTTGTTCGTGTTGACACTCGATACTGGAGCGTCATATTCGATCATAAAAACGAAGCTGCTGAAGAACTGGGAACCGCTGCATGGCATACAGCTGCGGACTGCGACTGGCGAGCGCGCGCCGGTAAGAGGGAAAGTTACAAAAACGATTGCTATCGGCACCAGCAGCCTGGAACATGAGTTCATCGTCGCGGATATAATGGACGACGTGATTATCGGCGTGGATTTCATGATTAGGCACGGTTTTACGCTGGACCTGAAAGAACATGTGCTGAGATATGCCAACGTTGAATTCCCGCTGCACACCGGCTACGAGCGAAGCGTGGCGGTAAGGAAGGTTGTATAGTTTCAACACCGGAGGATACCAGCGAATTCTGAGGCGATTGTGTGGGCAAAAATGGACGAGGACGATGGGACGAGTCGGCTGTGGGTAGTAGAAGCACCGAAACAAGGACACGACAACATCATCATCGGACGTACATTAGTGGAACCTAAAAATGGCAGAATACCAGTCAGAATACTGAACCCCCTGAATGCACCCAGATATGTTGGGAAAGATGAAGTAATTGGCGAGTGTAAGGACACTGTAGCAGTAGTCAATTGCGAGAGTAGCCCGCCTGGAGGTAATAAGAAGAGCGGTTTTAACATGGCCGCCATACCGCAGGAGAACCAGTGGAGCAGCGAGTTGATGGCCAAGCAGAAACAGAAGGCGAGGTCACTCCTGCAGCACTATGGGTCAATTTTTGCGGCAGAAGCAGGCGGAAGAACAGCCATAGTGAAGCACAATATCGACACCGGAAGTGCAAAACCGATTCGCCAACCGCCAAGACGAGTTCCTTTGGCCAAGAGGGAGGAGGTCACAAATTTTATCGAGAACATGCGGAAAGACAAGGTCATAGAGCCTTCTTCGGGCCCCTGGTGCTCGCCGGTCGTGCTGGTCAAGAAAAAGGATGGCAGTACCAGGTTTTGTGTGGACTATTGGAAGCTCAATGATGTGACCAAGAAGGACAGTTATCCACTACCTCGGATCGATGACACCCTGGACACACTGTCAGGCACGCAGTGGTTCTCCACGCTCGACTTACGCAGCGGCTATTGGCAGGTAGAGCTTGCAGACAAGGACAAGGAGAAAACGGCTTTCAGTGTTGGCGATGGTTTGTGGCAGTTCACCGTCATGCCGTTTGGACTCTGCAACGCACCAGCAACATTCGAGCGGCTAATGGAACGCGTGCTAAGAGGGCTGCATTGGCGGACGTGTCTGGTGTACCTCGACGACATCATCGTGATGGGTAAAAACTTCGACGACCACCTGGGAAAGCTAAAGGAGGTATTCGAGCGGATACGAGAAGCTGGGCTTAGACTCAACCCAAAGAAGTGCTCGCTGTTCCAAAAGGAGGTCAAGTATCTGGGTCATACGGTTTCCGCCCGCGGAGTACATACGGATGAAGGCAAAATCACGGCGGTGAAGGAGTGGCCCCGGCCACGCAATCTACTCCGCAGTTTCCTGGGCCTGTGCACATACTACCGCCGATTTGTTCCGGGATTCGCGAACATAGCCAGCAGCCTGCACAAACTGACGAAAAAGGGCCAAGCTTTCGAATGGAACGAGGATCAGGAACAGGCTTTTGCACGTCTGAAGGAAAAACTGTGCAGTGCTCCAATTCTGGCCTTCCCCGTGCCTGGGGAGATGTTTGTGCTGGATACAGATGCAAGCGGGAATAGTATTGGCGGTGTGCTATCACAGATAATAGAGGGCCAGGAACAAGTGATAGCGTACTACAGTAGGGTTCTATCGAAACCGGAACGCATTTACTGTGTGACACGGAGAGAACTGCTGGCGGTATTGGACTGCGTGAAACACTTCCACAAATATCTGTATGGACAAAGGTTTCGCCTGCGCACAGATCATGCGGCATTGAGATGGCTCCTGAACTTTAAAGATCCTGAAGGGCAATTGGCGCGGTGGATTGAGCGACTGCAGAGTTACGACTACACGATAGAGCATCGCAAGGGCAGTAGCCATGGAAATGCCGATGCCTTGGCCCGCCGTCCGTGCAAAGTCGAATGCAGGCCGTGCTCGCGAGCCGAAAGCAAAGAACAGATAGTGGACGTCCGGTTGGTAAGCGTTATGCCAGAGGAAGAGTGGTCTGCGGAGAGGCTGCAAAAGGACCAGCGTGAGGATGCGGATCTTGCAAAAATCATCGAAGGCAAGGAGCAAGGCGCACGTCCAGACTGGCAGGAGATGGCCGGTGAAAGTCCGATCGCTAAGGCTTACTGGGCACAGTGGAAAAGTCTGCGGCTGAAGGAAGGCTACCTGTACCGCGAATGGGAGAGCGCGGATGGTCGGACCAGCAACTCCCTAATGGTAGTGCCGAAATGCAGAATCAACGAGGTCATCGAGGCATACCATAACGACTCCAACGGAGGGCACCTGGGCATCACCAAAACCGTCGCCTAAATAAAAAGACGATTCTACTGGGTAGGATGTCAGGAGTCTGTAGCCGAGTGGATTAAGAGCTGCGATCGATGCTCAGCCGCGAAAGGGCCGACAAGAAAATCTCGAGGCCGCATGCAGCAGTACAACGTGGGAGCGCCCTTCGAGCGGATTGCTATGGACGTCGCCGGCCCATTCCCAACTAGCACTCAAGGCAACAAATATGTGCTGGTGGTAATGGATTACTTCAGCAAATGGCCCGAAGTGTACCCTATTCCTAACCAGGAGGCCACCACGATCTCGGAAAAGCTGGTAAACAACTGGGTAGCCAGGTTCGGAGTTCCGTTGGAGTTGCACTCAGATCAAGGCCGGAATTTCGAGTCTGCGGTATTCAAGGAAGTGTGTGAGCTGCTGGGGATAAAGAGAACGCGTACCACTCCTTTGCACCCACAGTCCGACGGCATGGTGGAACGCTTTAACCGGACACTGGAGGAATACCTGCGGAAAGTGGTAGGCAGGAATCAAAAGGATTGGGACACGCATATCCCCCTGTTCCTGATGGCGTATAGGTCAGCCCCGCACGACACGACATCACTCACTCCAGCCCGAGCAGTGTTCGGCACAGAGTTGCGGTTACCCGCTGACTTGAAGTTCGGGGTAGTCAGCACGACGGGAGGCGCTAAGACGGACTACGTGGCCAATAAGCGGGCGGAACTGGAGGAAATTCACCAGTTTATAAGGAGCCGCACCAAACTGGTCAGCGATAAGGCGAAAGCCAGATATGATCTACGGGCCAACTCAGCAGGGTTCCAAGAAGGCGATGTGGTAATGCTCTACAACCCTCAGCGGAGGAAAGGTTTGTCTCCGAAACTTCAAGCGTCATGGGAAAGACCGTACGAAGTCGTGACTAGGATTAAGGACGTGGTATACAGGATTCAACGTTGCAGCAATAGAGGCGCTAAGCTGAAGGTAGTCCATTTGGAGCGCCTGGCGCCTCATCACAGCGGAGCCTCGGCACTTGTTCGGGACGAACAAGTCTAAGTGGTGGGCAGTGTAACGATGAGACAGTCTGTCGCTGTGCAAAGCAACCCTGGCAACGACGGCCGCGATAGTAACTTTTAGTCCAACCTGGCAATGATGGAAACTTTTAGTCCATTCCGGAATGTGCGGGAACGATCTGCGCGATGGCCTGAGAGGTATAAAAGGCAGCCGGATGCGGCGTAGCCAGCCAGTCTGGTTGACAAGTGAAGTTGCCACACGGAGTAATTCAGCAAATACTTAAGTGTACGAACAGTAAAGTGTAAAACTGTGAATAATAAAGTGACTGTCTGGTTTTGAATTGGCTGCGTTGGAATAATTAAAGTTGTTTCATTTTCAAATTACACAATCCAGTGATACGTAACAGCCCACTAGACGTAGTATTCGTAACAATACAAAACAGTCAAATCAACAATTAGAAACAGTGACACAACGATTAACAAGTGAACGATACTAAAAAGTGTAACTACAAATATTAAAAGCCATCCCCGGCCCCCTTTCTAAAAAAAAATAAAACACAAAAGCCGTCCCCGGGCCCCCCTGTTCGAAACAAAATACAAATTTAAAAGTTAAGTGCAGTGCAGAACAAAGCATAAAAGCACACAGTGCAGTGCAGTGCAACACAAACAAATTCAACACCCAAACGAGAAACCATCAAACAACAACAACACACAAACCCTACACAGGCGAAACGAGAAGAGACAGCAAAAAACAAAAGGGCATACATGATCAGCGGCACATCACAACGTTGGACAGACAACAATCAACAACATATAGAGGAAATCCTCATTCTCGGGCACTGGGCCCTAATAAGATAAGCCCGAAAATTTTTAATAACAATTAACAATCACATTCACTAACACCCACATACACTTACACTTTAAAAAAAAAAAAAATTTTTTGTGAAGTCAATTTTAAATACCCATATTCCCATACACATATACCCACAAAAATATTTTGCCGTTGAATATTGTACATATATACAATATTCAACTATTGTACATATATACAATATTCAACTGGATCAAAAATCCCGCAAAAGCAGTTCCTCTACTGCCAAGTTATATTTTGCACATTTCCCGTGCACATAAAAATCAGCCGCTTATCCCCATTTTCCAGCGCTCCTCCGCACATATTGCCCATTTCCTCTTCTCTTCTTTGTGCTTTGCACAAAAAATCAGCAGCAAACTGCCCAGTTGCTTTTTACATTCTGCGCGTCCACTTGTGCATATATTCACGCACTTTTCCTTGTGCTAAATTCGCACACACCAGTTGCCCACTTTGTCTTTGCCCTTGTACATAAGATCAGCAGCGACAGCCCAGCTGCTGTGTACACTCTGCGCGCCCACTGCTGCACTTATTTCCGCATTTCTCTTTGTGCTATATTCGCACGCACTTGGCAGCACGCCTTCCCGCTGCTTGGCCCAAGTGCATATATAAGTTAAGTTTTCACTTTTTAATTTTCATTTTTAAAATAAGGCGGACTTGTGTCCGCCGATAACTTTATTTTCCGAAACCTGTCTAAAGACTAACTTTACAATTGATTCTTTCTTACCACTAAACCACTGACCGAAAGTCACGTTTTGCTGCTTCTGCATTCTGCGTTTTGTCCGCATTTGCAGTCGCAGCGTCAGCAACTATGTGGCTGCGCGTGTGCTGCGCGTGTGGTGTCAACAACCCGCGTCGCTGCCGAAGCTTTTGCAAGCTGTTACCTTAACTCCTCCCCTCTCAAGTGTGATTGTCCTCGATCATCAATATAAGGGTATGTCGTTGAAATTTACGTATGTGTGGTGTTGTTTATTCCATCTAGCGGGATGACGGTTTGGCTCGAGCTAGGCTTTACTATTTCCTTTTCTATGTACTGGATTTTCATCGATCTCTTCCTCAGGAACATAAGAAGTACTATGGTGATTATGCAGACTGCAGTCGTCAAGCTTCCGATAGAGAATGTTGCCTTTTTGAGGAAGTTTATTCGGTGTGTGTTGCTAATGTGTAAGTCTTTCAAAGCCTCTAGTGAGAGTAGTTCGAGGTGGTCCTTTTCTAATGGGGCTAGTTGTAGTGTTGCGGGAATAGCTTCGATTGGTTCCGTTTCAATATTTTCAAATATTTGGCTGTTGATTTTAATTGTTGAATTGTTGAATATGACTACATGCGTTCCATTAACATCTTGGGATATTGCGTTGGCCTCTATTCTGCCGTTGAATTGGTTAAGCAAGATTACTCCAGGTTTTATTTCTTCCAGCGTGGGACGTGATGGCCATTAGTTGTGGGGCAAGTTGAATTTAAACTATTTATTATTCTAGTTATACATGAATCTTTACTTATTTCTACTACATTTATTTCTTGACAAATTGCTAAGTTATTATAGGTTTCACATTCTTTTTTTATTCCATACATTGAGTCTTTTCCTTTTAATATTTCCTTTTAATTATGATATTATTCGGCCTTTTTACAGGTCTTACAATAATTCTCTTAAATGTTTCCTTTATTGTGAGAGGTATTTTTATCATATACAGAATTTTCATTTCTTTGCTTAATACATTGACTTTTGATAATTCTAGTGCTTCTTCAGGATTATTAAATGGGACTTGTTCTTTCCTAAGTTTACTAATTGAATATTCTATTTCTTCTTTGCTTAACAGTACTGAATTTATTATATTATTCTTTGCCCATTGAATGGCGTATCTTATATTAATTAGTTCTTCTTTAATTAGTCTTACTTTATTTTGTAAATTAATTAGAATTTCTGTTACAATGTTGTCGTCTTTTCTTATTGTGTTTAACATTTTGTTTACTATTCTAGTTATATTATTTATACGTTGTTCGAATAATTTGTTTATTACTATTTGGTTATTGTTATTTTCGTTTAAGTTATTCAAATTATTGTTTATTGCATTTAAATCGTCATGATCAGGCGATCCGGCTATAAATTTCCATGTTTTTCCTATTACGTCTATTGATCTCTCCCTTCTGTTATTCTCAACTGGTTTGAGACTATTTAGGATCTGGAAGGTCTGGGTGATTTCGTGTTTGAGGATAGGGTATAGCAGGTTTTCCTTAGGGATTTGGTTGGTTATCTCGTCATGAGTCTCTCTCAAAAATTGTTCATATTTTTCCAAGTCAATGAAGTGAATAAGCCTGAATGTCCCGTCTTGTATTTTTGCTTGTCCGTTGTCTATTGTTACCAGTTGCGCTTTACTGTAGTCCAAAATTTCGATGTCCGACAAGGAGATGGTAATAGTGTTCCAGAGAATAAAAAGGCTGAGGTAGTTCATCTTTCCTGCAAGAGTAAAATTCAGTTCTTAATAAGTGCTTTATGAACTATTCGTCCTGATACTGTTTTTACCGTAGTTCTTTCATTTTCGGATACTATTTCTTTCTTATATTTCGGGGTTAATTTAGATCCTAATCGTTTATTTATTTTTACGTAAATAACTTCGCCTGGGGAGTAATCTTTGTTTTCTGATCTATTTTTGTTATGATAGGCGAGGTCTAGCTCTTGTTTTTTTCTGAGTTGGTTGATATTTTCTTGTCTTTGTTCTTCTAGTTGTTCCGGGTCACTGTAAATTCGATTTGAAAAAAATGTTTCTATGGGTTTGGCTTTTGTGGTTGAATGGATTGATGAGTTGTATTCTTGTACTGACTTAACCAACAATAATTCCTCGAATGTTATTCCTATGCACGTTGCTTTAAGACATCTCATTATTTCGGAAAGTGTGCTATGAAATCTCTCTACTTGTCCATTGCTTGTGCTACTATACGGCGGTGTGGTATAAACATTAATAGACATTTGATCTTTAAGCAAGGATGAGATCGTGGCGGAATTAAGAGATTTTTCGTTGTCTATTATTACGAGTTTTGGTATTCCGAAGGCAATCATTAATTCTCTTATTGGGTCTTTTATGTGTTCTATTGCTCTAGATGGTATTATTTTTACCTGCGCATATTTTGAAAATTTATCAATAGCTGTGAGTATTAGCCTCTTTTCCGTGGAATATATGTCTACATGAACAATTTCTCCTGGAGTCTGTGGAATGGGGGTCTCTTGAATCTGTGGTTTTGGTGGATGTCTGTCATATTTATGTTCGCGACATGTGGAGCATTGTTTAACCGCTTTTTCAATTTTCGAGTGCATGCTTGGGAAATAGAATTTTCGTAGGATTTGTGCCTTATTCTCTCGGCTATTTCTGTGTGCTCGTTGATGTTCTTTAATGATGATCTGCTCCTGTTCTGTTTCCAATGCGATGTCCTGTAGTAGAGTTTGCGTGTAACGAATTTTGAAATTTGAGAAATGAAGTGGATATATTTCCTGAATTTTACCCATTAAGCTTTCTGTTGTGTACAGTCCGTTTAACAGTGCTGGGTCTAGGTGTCGGTTGAATATGTCTATAATGTCTTGTGTCGAGTAGGTTTGTCTTGTAATTGTATGTCTGTGGAACCTGGGAAATGGTATATGAAAGGTGTAATTGTCCTCTATATTCGGGGTTTATAGTTTCGTCCGTTGCGTTATTTAAGTCAGAATTTGGGTGTAGGATTGCCTGCAAATATTGTCGACCCTCATTCTTTAGCACTCGGCCAACGATTGAGGCGATTAGTGTTTCCAGTTCTGGAGTGGCGTTCGTCTGTGGGGTATTGCTGGGATTTGGATTAGGATTTGCATTAGGATTTGCAGCGGGGTTAGTGAGGGTACTAGGGCGGATCATTTTTTTTTCGCGTTTAATTCTAATTTTTTTAATTTTAATTTATTTCTGTTTTATTATTAGTATTAGCCAAAGTTTTTTTCTTATTACTAAATTTGTATTTTGTTTTCTTACTTTTTTTTTATTTTTCTTCTGGAGGGTCTCGTGAGAATCGCAGAGAATTTTATGTTTATAAAGCTGGAGGGTCCCCCCGGAGGTGGTGAATCGCAGCTTTCTACTGTATTTATTTATTGGCTGTACGAGCCAGTAGTTATAGTTCACAAAATTAGTTTATAAATCTTAAAATACGTTTCTTAATTTTATTTATTTCCTTTTTGTTTTTTTCTGATTATTTCACTTAACCTAGTCTTACTCCTATCTCCTCCTGGCGACGGGATGTTGTTCCTTTTTGTTTCCTACTGGGGCACCCCTCTCCGCACGAGTGAAGGAGTGCGTTCTTTTCCTATCGGAATCCAACGCTGGGTTCGGGATCCAGATGCCACGGTCTCCTGTGGGCACGGCAGCTGTTGTACAGGCGTCTGGCCAATCACAATGTAACACTCGCGGACTTACACTGGTCCCTGCTCGGGCGCCAGTTAAGTTTTCACATTTTAATTTTTATTTTTAAAATAAGGCGGACTTGTGTCCGCCGATAACTTTATTTTCCGAAACCTGTCTAAAGACTAACTTTACAATTGATTCTTTCTTACCACTAAACCACTGACCGAAAGGTCACGTTTTGCTGCTTCTGCATTCTGCGTTTTGTCCGCATTTGCAGTCGCAGCGTCAGCAACTATGTGGCTGCGCGTGTGCTGCGCGTGTGGTGTCAACAACCCGCGTCGCTGCCGAAGCTTTTGCAAGCTGTTACCTTAACTTATATAAACAAGAAAGCACAAAGCGGATACAGTGGGACAAACTTCTCATTTTCATTGCACATTGAAAATTTTCTCCGACTTAGATTTAGATTTTCAATCGTGCATATATATATATACATACATACACTTGTACACGCATTCACTTTATATACATACAGTGGGACAAAGACATCCCACCTGTGCACACAATTAAAAAATTTTTCTCCCATATATAATTAGACACAGTTTAATAAATACACTAATAGAAATACTCACATACACATATATATATACATACACATACATACGTGCATATTCACACACACATTCACATACAAAAAAGTTCACTTTTTTTACAAACTAAAACACATAATGACATACACATATCGCCAATCTCAGCGCCGTTCCTCGAGCGCGTCGTAAAGGCCTTATTCCCGCCGCAAATTGGTCTATAGCCGGAGGACAGCTGGCGGTCGCCAGGCACGCCTGAAGAGGTGCAGCTGGCGGACATCGACGAACTTCTCCACGCCTGCAACCAAATAGGCGACCAGAAGGCGCCGGGCCCCGACGCCATTCCAAACGTAGCCTTGAAAGCAGCTATTATGATGCAGCACGAAATGTTCGTGGACGTATACAACTCGTGTCTTACAGAGAGAGTGTTCCTGCCCGCTGAAAGAAACAAAAGCTCGCGCTCCTGCCAAAGGGCAAAAAAGACCCAGAGGATCCATCAGCGTATCGGCCAATATGTCTACTCGACACTGCAGGCAAGCTTTTGGAGCGCCTGATATGCACGCGCCTGGACGATGCCATTGAAAAAGCTGGTGGTTTGTCGGAGCGGCAATTCGGCTTCAGGAAGTCAAGATCCACAATTGACGCAATTAGTGTAGTGGTCTATGCCGCACAAAAAGCCATAGAGGGTAAGCGCTGGAAGCATGGCAGCAAGGAGTACTGCTGTGTGGTGACACTAGACGTTAAAAACGCCTTCAACACGGCAAGGTGGGCAGACATCGTGGGGGCTCTGCGCCGCCTTCAAATCCCTAGCTACCTAGTGGAACTGGTAGCCAGCTACTTCAGCAGCAGAATCCTGCTCTACAGCACCGACGAGGGCGAAAGGCAGCACATCGTCACCGGTGGCGTTCCACAGGGGTCAGTACTAGGCCCTACATTGTGGAACGTCATGTACGACGGAGTACTGCGACTTCCAATGCCACAATCAACAACGATTGTTGGCTTCGCGGATGACATAGCTGTAGTAGTGACAGGAAAGCACCTACACGACGTTGAGGCAGCCTGCAACAGCGCAGTAGAGTCGGTGCAGGAATGGCTGACATCGGTCGGCCTGCAGCTTGCCCAGCAAAAGACTTAGGCGCTGCTAATCTCCAGCAGAAAGATAGTGGAGACAGTGCACATCAAGGTTGGCGACCACACCATACACTCGCAGCCAGCCATAAGATACCTTGGAGTCATGCTGGACACGAGGCTAAGCTTCAAGCATCACTTGGCGCACGTAAGCAGCAAGGCAGCGAAAGTTGTAGCTGCCTTATCGCGCATTATGCCGAATATTGGCGGCCCAAAGCACCCAAGACGCAAGCTGCTAATGAAGGTGGCTGCGTCAACGATGCTGTACGCTGCGCAAGTGTGGGCTCCGGCGATGAGGGTCAAGTCGTACCGGAGCCACATAGAAGCGGCGTATCGCCTCAGTGCGTTGCGGGTCTGTTGCGCCTTTCGCACAACGTCCTACGACGCCGCATGCGTGGTGGCAGGCATGGTCCCCATTGACTTGCTGGCGGAAGAGGCGTTTTTGAAATATGCGGAGCGTGGCAAACCTCCAGAATGCATTGACCATGAGAAGCAAACACTGGAGAAGTGGCAAGAACGCTGGAACTGTTCCAGTAAGGGGCGATGGACTCGCGCCCTTATAGCCGACCTGCAGCAGTGGACAAGCAGGACGCATGGACTGGTAAACCACCACTTAACGCAAGTCCTCACAGGGCACGGTTGTTTTAAGGCCTACCTCTACCGTTGTGGGTTTGAAGATGACCCGTACTGCGGCATATGCAACGGCAAAGTCGAGGACGCGGAGCACGTCTTGTTCGAGTGTGCTTGATACAGCGGACAACGACGCCGCTTGACCACACAGCTGGGACGTGTGCCCACAGTGCAGACGCTTATTAGCGAAATGCTTAAATCGGCCTCAAATTGGAGTGCAGCGGATGAGTATGCAGCGAGCATCATGGCGGCGCAACGACAAGTCGACAGAGAGTGCCGCGCGCAGACGCGGGTTAGGACGGAGCCAGTCTAGGCAGGAGTCCCCCCTGTGTTGTAATGCCGGGAGGCGGGTGCCACAGTGGTCGAACGTGGGGGGTGGTTTTTATGCGGTAAAAATCCGTAATGCTGGTGCTGGAGCACTGGTATCTTACGAAGATTTTCCACCTCCGTCAGAAAAAAAACAAAACAAAAAAAAAAACCATACACATATTTATACACATACACATACATACTTTTATTCGCACAGATTCACATTCACATCCCATACAAAAAAATCACTTTTTCACAAATAAAAACAAATTTTCATGCCAATTTGACTACACATTTAATTTATATTTATATTATAATAATTTTTACATACATTCCCAATTCCCATATACACATTTCTGTTTATTACCCATTCACATTCACAAATTTTGTTTGTTCCCATATATACATATTTATATATATATACACATAATATATTTCCCTACACATTTACACATACACGGGTGTAACATTTTTTGCTCGACAAGTATTCAAATTCGTTTTAACGAATTGTCTCATTCCCACCTCTCCCATACTCAATTATCGTTCGCGCGGACGCGGTTAGACTACACGTCTATTTTCCAATACTCTACACATATACTTATTTAAATTTTTTACCTTTTGTCGAGCTTCCAATCCAATTAACATGCCCGTTGAGCGATCCCCTAAACTACAAAGTGTAACAATGGAGACTCCGTCCTCCAGATATGCAAAATCATCTAAAGCACATTTGACAGTTCCTGTCACTCGGGAGCCACCAAACACTCGCTCCAAACTCTCTAGTCCGAAAGCAACCGATCCTAGTGTTGCCAAATTTAATTTCGAGTACGATAGACTCGTGCTATTATGCACACAATTTTCATCGGTTCCCATTGAGGATTTGACCAAATCCCTGGTCCAAATTAAGCAAAAAAATTTGCAAGCCCAATGGGAGAGGCTTATGTGCGCACATGAGACAGTCTTCATTGCTGGAGACAACAGCCAGCCCGACGGTTTCAAAGAATCGGCTAGGCAAAAAATCGACGCCTGCACAGACCAGTATGAGTTGTGCATGGCCCAGATGTCGGACATCATTGAGATGCTCCAAACTCAGTCCCCCCAGCCCGCTGCGCATATGGAACCGGTTCGACCCCTAGAACCAGCAAATACCCCTTACATTTGCCTACAAGTTCCGCCTTGTGATACCGAAACCTTTTTCGGGGGCTATGAGCAGTGGCCAATTCAATTCAGGCCGTAGACACTGACAATTGGGATCCGCTATTGGTTTACATATGTTGTACCAAATTGCCCCAAGAGACACTCGCTCTATGGGAGCAATCACTGACATCCCGGAAGGATCTGCCACCCTGGTCGCAAATGGATGAGTTCCTGACCGGCAGATATGAGGTACTTGAACGGCTGCAAAGTATTCGCCCTTCTAAGCCGAAACCGTCTCAACCTTCGACTTCCAATGTCCTCCCAAATCGGCCACACAAATCCCTAAATTATTATACTCAAGTAAAAAACGACTTCGCGTGCAAACTCTGCAACGCAAATCATCCCATACGGACTTGCCAGAGCTTCAAAAGACTCACCCCCAGAGTCGATTAAAATACGTTAAGAAGCACAATCTCTGCGTAAATTGTCTTGCAACCTCTCACCTTATTGAGGATTGTACAAGCAATTTTACGTGCGTATCTTGCCAGAATACGCACCACTCCCTGCTTCATTTCCCCAAAGGCAATGCGCAACCCTTTCAATCTCCTAATCGGTCGCATTCGACCACTCCACAGGTCGCAACAGCTCCAAAACCAACGAAAAACAACTCTGCTTCTCATTCCCTCCTTTCGGATGCGCAACCCTGCACATCTTCCAGGCAAAGTACGACCCAAGTACAAGCCTTACACTCCAATAATGGCACCCAATCCCTTCTGCCTACGGCACTGGTGTCTATTGACCACGCAGGAAAGTTGTTTGAAGTGCGAGCGTTGATCGACCAAGCCTCTCAGCGTACCTTCATCTCCGCGAAGGTCCAGAAACCCTTCCAAATCTCGGGCATGGGCGGTCAGATTGTGCAAAATGCCAATCATACATGCTTCTTGACTTTGGCAGTCCCTCAAACTAGCACGAAACTCTCCGTGCAAGCTATCGTGCTCCAAGAACTTACGAAATTGCTCCCACCTCGTCACATACACCCCCCTAATATAAAAAATTTCGCCATGCTAAATCTCGCTGATCCAAACCCCTTCAAGACAGCGGAGAACGATATAGTGATTGGCAGTGATCTCATCCCGCAGATCATGCTCGAAGGTATCCACCGAAATGTATGTGGCAGCTTACTTGCTCAGCATACAGTATTCGGTTGGGTATTAAGCGGTCCAGTACCCCCTTCGCATTTGACATGTGCCACAGAGGTACCAAGTCGCCATATGCATACTGGACCCGCCCTTCAAAATAATCTTCCCGCACTAAAGAAAGCCCTTTCGCAAGTGATTGCCGCCCTCAATCCCGTAGGGTTTCCACCCCAGGCATTAAAGGAAAATCGCTTCGAACCCACCACTCTTGCAAACTCATACTCAAACCGGCAAATTTCCCCCTTCGTTGCCAAACGTTTCGGCCCCGCAGGATGGCTTTCGCCTCTAATGAGATCCCCCAAAAGGGTTCGACAAAAACGGCCCACATTCACAGCAACTGACGGAAATTGCAGTCCCTCGCAGTTCCTCATTGCACCTCCTCCATCCCGGGTCCGAGAAGAGGTCGGTCGTCATCCATTGCGACCTGCCCTAAGCGCTGCAAATCCCGCCGACGTCGGACTGATCGGGTATAAACTCCAAGATCTATAAGATCTCCCTCGCGGGTGGAACGGTTCCAGCCATTCTCATGCTCAAACAGTTCCAATTCCGGATCAAAGAGCGGTTGACTGGCACCACCCTCTCGAAGAGCAAACCGACATTCTCGCTCGGTTCTCCTGCTTCTCTCGAGCCCTACAAACATATTTATTATAACGTGCAAAATAATTCCTCATAACTCGCGCTTGAAATTCTCATTCCCTCTCATGAACTAAAATGGCAACTCGGCCAGATTATATAACTCCATATTCTCCGGCTTTAGCTTAAGCGAACCTCGCAGCTTAGCCGATTTCTCATACCCACGATGTCAGCCTCAAACTTGTATGTCCAATTAACTGACATCCACCTTCTTTGCAGATCGTACGCTAGACGACCATCGCAGCTGCTGCCTTCGAGTTTGTCCCGCATGGCCAAAAGAGATGCAAGCATCCGCAGCGGCTACCATCCAGCAAAGAGGTCATCGGCGCACCCCTAAGCGCACCCACAGCCAGCCAGCCGTGAGCCGTACTACCACCAGCCAGACATCAGCCGCATCAAGGCAACCCTCCCCCGGTTACTTCATAAAATTGCACTCTGCAATGGCGGCCGCGATGGCTAAATGGCTGTGGTTGTTCAGTGATCTGTCAATCCCACCTCTAATCCTTTCCTTTCCTTGTCCTTTTGTACTTATGTTTCCCACTATTTTCTTCTCCGCGGCTTCAGCCGCTTGTATCGTTTAATGTTTCGGGTATTCTTTGTATTATTCGTTGTTCGACATTCGACGAATAAACAGCCCAAAAACGAAACCCCGCGTTTTCTTTAACCCGCTCCGCGTCGAATTGGTCAATATAATTAATTAAACATTTTAAATAGCTGAAAGCCGTAGTAGCTATAGCTTTAAAAAGTAGAATAGCAATTAATTGTTATTTTTCTGATAATAAATAAATAAATAAATATTTTTTTTCCTCGAATTTACATTCGCAAATTTCGATTGCGGCTTTATTCATTGTATTGTGAGTTTTACTAACTCCGTGGTTTTTTCCCGTGCTTTTTCCCCACTTTTCGAAATTCCTTTCATTATTTTTTATCTTTTCGTTGATCAAACTCGCGTGGTAAATTTTCGGAATATCTCGCGCGGTAAATTTTGCGTGTTCGAAACTCGTTCGATTATCACGTTATTTACTTGTTTTTTCGTGGACTGTGAACTATCGTTCATTTTAGGTCGCCCGACAGATCCACCAGCAATAAAACTGAGTCGGATCCCCTCTTGGTACCGTCAGAGCCGTCTGGGAAATTCGTTCGGACGCCTGACACCGAGACGGAGGGCCTTAGTTCTGACCTATTGGGTAATAATAATTTAATAATAATTGATTGGCACGACAGCCCGCTTACGCGAGACTAAGGCCTAGCTTCCCGCAACCACCCGTGTTGTGCGTGCGAATTTTGTACGCGGGTGGAAGGGACCTACAGTTTTATGCCGGTTCCGAACGGCAGGTTGGGAGCTTTTTCATAGGCAATTTTTACTCTCAGAGGTTTGCCATTTCTAGCTGAGAGGACAGCCACCGAAAGAGAAAACGAGTTTCCCGTTATTTTTTTTAGGTGTTACTACATGCAGAATTCGAACTTGCGTCGCTCTGCATGCGACTCGGTGGACCGCGCACTAACCAACTGAGCCACGGCGGCTGCCGCATTGGGTGCAATCCCCAAAAAACGCACCACCAGGGCACAAACAGTCGAGACTCGAAAATCTCAAAAGGAAGTGGCTCATGATCCCTCCATGAGTGCCTTCATTTTCGAAGCGGACAATCTAGTCCACTTTTGCACACAATTCTCCTCGCGTGCAATTGAAGAATTTTCTGTGCCCATGCTCAAGGCAGTTCAAGCCGATTTAAACGGCTATTATGAAGACATGAATATATATAGACGTATATATATATAGTGATGTGGATGAGTCGGAATCTTTTCCTAAACTGAAACTTTATTTCAAAAAATATTCCTTATGAGCTAAGATACATAATTTCTTACTTGCTAGTATATAATACATATTTTATGTATGCAGATGCAGCGCAAGCACTTTTGCATCTGCATGTGGGAACAAAACAAATGAGTGGGTGCAGATGCAACGTCTGCATCTTCACTTATAAATGTAAACAGTGGGATCTCGTTGCTTCTGTATCTGCATGTGCAAGCAACAGGATCCCATGCTTAATTTTATTGTTTACATAAAAGCGTACGTGATAGAATGTGGAACTTAATATTTAGTCTGCAGTGGCTAGCGGGCCAGGCATGGCATGCATGACTCCACCAACCCCAGATTAAACAGTCCCTGTTGAGCTTGGTCGTGCTGACAGTTCTATGTTTACATTTGTGTCTTTCTGTTTCTTATTTCTATTGTACATAATATATAATATGATAATTCCTATTGTAACTAAAATTATGGTTAGTGTGTTTATTCCGTAATTCAAATTTTTATGGAATTTCAATTCTTCGATTTTGTCAATATTTCCTTCTTGATTAATAACAATTTCAGAGAAGTTTATTTGTTTTTCAAAATACAAATCATTAGTTGTTTCCTCTGGGTAGGAATATCTTTCGTTAACAATAGTTCTTGTATTAGAAAATGTCTCGTTTCCTATTTCAATCTTACAGTCGTAAAAGTTTATTAAAACATTATTTGTTATTTTGATGTCCCTATCATCGCAGTTCTGTTTTATTCTTATGTTGAAAGCGTTTTTTACAAGTATTGTATCGTCTTCAATTTTTTCAATAGTGGTTTTATTATTATACCTTAGTTTACATTTGTTGGAAGTACAGATTTCACTTTCCTTTAGATTCTTGAAATTTATTTGTTCTTTGTATTCATAAATTCTATCGTTAATAGCAATTACATATTTCTTTTCTTCCGTTATTTCAAAAAATTGTTTGTTTGTCATTGGCGTAATTAATGTTAGGTCCGCCTTTACGTATGTTATGGGCAACTTAATTGCTAATATTAGTGACTTCTCTTCATACGAAAGCAGTCCCATCTCTGCATGTTTTAATTTATAAAAATCAATTTTAAATCTTTGAATTTCTTCGCATGACAAAATGCTAGGGTGTAAAATATTGTGCCTTGCTGATGCTATACTGTCCTGCAATTGTTCGACCCTGTTCTCCAAATATTTGAGTTTAAGCATTTGATCGGAGTACAACATGTGTTTGACTATTTTACTGTTTATTGTTTTCGATTCCTTAGAAGCGTTCAATATCTTTGTTCTGTCGTCTTCTATAGTTTTCTTTAGTATGTTAATGGATTCTTTGAAGTGTTCGTTTATGTGAATTTGCTTATTGACTGTCTCTATTATGTTATGATTATTTTCGTCCGTTGCTTTTAGGTAGCCTAATATTTCTTCTCTGTCCTCGTTATCCATGAGTCCGAATAACCATTTATACGTGGTGCCTATTACATTAACTAGGCCTCTACGCTTTCTTCCACTATCCGCTGGTATTAGAGTATTAATTTTAGCTTTAACTGTTTTTATTTCTCCGTATAGCAACTTTTTATCTCTTATATCGAATTGATTTAAATTGTTCTCTATATTACTTTCCATTTTGTCAATAATTGATATAATTTCCGTCGGGTTCATTATGTGAAGTATCGTCACTGTTTGATTTAATATTTCCATTTCTCTGATCCTTATCTTCGCGTATCCCATTTCGTTTTCCAATTTATTGATTTGAAGAAATGCGTTGATTGTTGTTATTGTTATTAGTATTACTGCGATCTTCGCCATTCCGTTCTCTATTATTATTAACGTACTCATTTGGAAAGTCTTCCTCGTTATTATTTCTATTATTTTCATTCCTTTTATTAATTTGTTTTATTTTTTCCTCGTGTATTGTTTTGGAGAGCTGTATTATATCTTCCTTCGAAATTATGTTATTCAGTAGGTCTATAGGTCTATGTTTTGTTGTGGAATGGATAGAGTTGTTATATGAAGTGATGGCTTTAAAAACTTTTTCTTGGATATCGTCTTTATTTTCTGAATCTGCGTTAAAAAGTCGAACATGTTCGTTAAGTGTGGAGTGCAGTCTTTCGACATCTGCGTTACCAGTTTTGAGATAAGGCGTTGTAAAGTGCGTATTTATCTGGTTGTCTTTTAAGAATTCCCTTATTGTGACGGTATTGAGTTCGTTATCCGTAACCACTAGCTCGGGTTTTCCTAGATATTGTATTCTTAATTTCAACGCTTTGATTATTGACACCCAAGATAGATCTTTGAGGGGCTGTGCTGTAGCGTACTTAGTTAGTTTGTCTATTGTTGTAAGGAACATCACGTTTATTAAGGGATACCATATGTCGGCATGGATTATCTGATTATATTTTTGTGGCGTTTGGATTACAGTCAGATTGTGTTTAGTCGGGTTTCTGTCGAATTTAGATTTGTTGCATATTTCGCAATTATTAATATACTTTTGTATTTCTTTTTGTAGGTTTGGGTAGTAATATTTTTGTTTGATTTCCTCGAAAACTTCCTTTATTCCTCTATGGTTATTTCTTTTGTGCTCGTTTTCTATAGTACTAAGTAGTTTTTCTTTGTCCGTGATATCCTCCAGTAACAAATTAGATCTCATTATTTTTTAATTTGAATTATTACTGAAATATTTGATATAAAGGTTATGAAATTCAATAAATAATTTGTCGTCGGGGCAGAATATTACTGTTAGGCCTTTTCCTGGTAGTTGTTCTTTCATGATTTCTAATAGGTTGCTGCTAGGGTCTACAGATATTATATTTCTTATCTTTTTTTTAAATAGTATTTTTGTGGTGCATGATTGTTTCGTGGACGTTTTCAGGATTATTTGCTTTTTGAAAATATTAATTGGGTTTTCTGAGATTTTTATGAAATCACTACTGTCAGTTTCTGCACTGTGAACAGTGTCGATATCAACATCTTCCAATAATTCATTCATGTTTATTAATGCATCTTCGACTTTTGGTTTTTCGTACACAATTCTACTCAGTCCGTCTGCTATAACGTTTTCTTTCCCTTTTATATATTCAATATCGAACTCGAATTCGTTAAGTTTAATCTTCCAGCGTTGTAACTTTGAATTGGGTTCTTTTAAATTGTTTAACCATACAAGTGGACGATGGTCTGTTTTTATTGTAAATTTACGGCCAAACAAATATGGGCGGAAAGTACTTTGTTGCCCAAACTATAGCCAAGAGTTCTTTCTCTATTGTGCTATAATTTTTTTCGTGGCCGTTTAGTGACCGGCTTGCGTAACATATTGCTTTGTTACCTTGCATGAGAACTGCTCCCAATGCATAGTTACTAGCATCAGTGATAAGTGTGAATGTTTTTGTAAAATCAGGATGAATAAGTATGGGGTCTGCTTTGATCAATTTCTTTAGTTTTTCAAAAGAGTCGATGTAATCTTGATCTCTCATATTTATTTTAGCGTTTTTCTTTAAATAAAGGGTGATCCAACTAGAGGTACTTTTTTCAATAACCTTTTTTTGACAGATCACGCGTGAGTCGTGTCAAGCTGTCATATTATTTTTGTTCAGTATTGTTTGGCATTTCATCATGGAAAGACTTACGCCTGAACAACGTTTACAAATCGTTCATCGGTCCATATTTCTTCAAAAATGATGCCGGTGAGAACAGCTAATTTCACGTAATGGGCCGGTCGATTGGCCACCAAGATCGTGTGATATCACACCGTTAGACTTTTTTCTGTGGGGATACGTAAAGTCTAAAGTCTATACGGATAAACCCGCTTCGATTCAGGCCTTGGAGCAAAACATCACGCGTGTCATTCGCCAGTTACCAGTCGAAATGCTCGAACGAGTCATCGAAAATTGGACTCAACGGATGGACCATCTGAGACGTAGCCGCGGCCAACATTTGAAAGAGATAATCTTCAAAAAATAAATGCCAAAGAATGTTCTTTCGAATGATAATAAACATTCCCCGTTAAATTTTAATTTTCTGTGTTTTTTTCTTTAAAAAAGTAGGGAACCTCGAAATGGATCACGCTTTATTTTACCATATGGTAGGCGATTTTCGAATAATATTTGATGAATTTTCTATAGTATCCCGTAATTCCTAAAAATGCTTTTATCTCCTTAACGCTCTTTGGAAGTGGAATCTTTTCTATTGCTTCCACTTTTTGCGGGTTTGGTTTAATGCCTTCCTTTGTAATCAAATGGCCTAGGAACGTTGTCTCTTGCCTTAGAAAATCACATTTATTTATTTGTACTTTTAAATTTTCCTCTTTTAGTCTTAGTAAAATTTTATTCAGCGATTCTAGATGTTCTTCTACACGTGTAGAAAATACTAGGATATCGTCCATATACACAGTACAAATTTTCCCGATATAGTCTTTTAGAATTCCGTTCACTAACCTTTGGAACGTTGCCGGTGCATTTCGCAGTCCAAAGGCCATTCTTAAAAATTCATAATGTCCGTTCGCCGTGGAAAACGCTGTTTTATGTATGTCACGTTCATCCATTTCGATTTGATGAAAGCCTTTGGCTAAATCGAGCGTTGAAAAATATTGACATCTTCCCAATTTGTCAAATATATCATCTATATTCGGAATTGGAAATCTGTCTTCCGTCGTTACGCTGTTCAACTTCCTATAGTCAATTACAAGACGCCATTTTTGTTCATTGGTTGCGTCCAGCTTCTTTGGTACCAGCCAAATAGGGCTGTTGTAAGGACTCGAGGATGCTCTAATTATGCCTTGGGATAACATTTGGTCTATCTGTTTCTCTACTTCCGGTTTGTGGATTTCTGGGTAACGGTAAATTTTGGAGTAAACCGGAATGTCATTTTTAGTCATTATTCTGTGTTTTGTTGCGCTAGTAAATGTTAAATTATCGTCCTCATTATAAAATACACTTTTATATCTTTTTAGTATATTTATAAGTCTGTTTCTGTCCATACCGTTAAGGTGATTAGTGTCAACGAATTCAGTGACGCATTTGTCTTTTACAACATTGTTAAAGATTTCCACCTCATTTTCCTTGTAACTTATTCTGCTGTAGGTTTCTTCTTCCTTTGTTAAATAAAAGTTGATTATTGCTTTGTTCGTCTTTAGAATTCTGTTTGGGTAATCTATTATGCACCCAAGTTTTGTTAAAATGTTGTTACCAATTAGTCCGTCAAAGTTCTTGTTAAAGTCGCATTCGAGAAATTCACCCATGAACTCTTCTTCACTGAATTCCTTGAACATTGGAAATTTACAAAATTTCCTAACTCCCAGTGCTGTGACTTGCACATTTACTTCACTCTTCCATTTTGGATTGCATACACCTTCATTGATCAAGCTGAACTCTGCCCCAGTGTCAATGATGAAATATAGTTTCCTTACGTGTGTGTCGATTACTATATAGGGTAATTGTTTCTTGGAACCGACTGAAAATTTGCGTTTGCGTTGCTGATATCCATAGGTTCTGGTCTGTTATGATTTGACATTGCTGACCGATTATAATTTCCTGATTGATTGAAATTTCTCGATTGATTAAAATTTCGCATTTGATTCCCATTTCCTTGCTGATCGAAATTTCTCTGCGGGTTAAAATTTCCCGGTTGGTTGTAGTTTGCGTTCGTTGTCTGATTCGACATTCTAGTTTGGCTTGACCCGTTGCCATTGTTGTTATAGTTTTGATTATAGTTGTATTGCCTGCTATTCTGCGGATTATTATAATTTTGATTGTAATTATTTTGCCTGCTATTCTGCGGATTATTATAATTTTGATTATAATTATATTGCCTGCTATTCTGCGGATTATTATAATTTTTGTTATTGTTATAGTGTTGTTTATTGTTCCTCGCGTTGTCGCTAAAATTGGTTCTGAAATTCGGCTGGGTAGCTGGATAAATTCGTGTTGTTGGTCCGTACGGGGTATAGTTTTGTTGTCTCGACTCCAAAATAAGTTTGTACGCTTCGTCTAAGTTTTTCGGGTTTCTGCCAAAAATCATCGTTTTAGTTGGCTCGGGTAAATTCTCCCTAAAGATTTTAAAAGCGATCCTATTGATCTCTTCCGTTGTGTAAATATCGTCCCTATGGGTTAGGTTCCTGTTGTGTAGTCGATTTACCAGTTTAGTTATATTATGGTGGTACTGCTCGATGGTCCCATTTATTTTAATTGTCTTCAATCTGTCCATTAAATCATTACTGGTTTCTTTTTCGCCGAAGTTATTTTTTAAAATTTCTTTCAATTCTGCCCAAGTCTGTGGGGTAGTGTGTCTGTGGAGGACTTGCCTTGGGTCACCTACGCATTTACTTTTAACATAGTCAAACAAAATTCGTTTGTTATTGTCGTCAAACGCTTCTATGGTCGGTAGCACATTCTCTACCTGCGCTATAAAATCAGGCAACTCGTTTATATTTTTTCCATCAAATTCTTTAATATGACGGATACAATTTAACACTAAGTTGAACATATTTATAGTATTTGCCTCCATGATAATTATTTTTATTTATAAAATTTATTTTATAAGCTTACTTAACTTTACTTCGATGTTCTGGACTGCTTCCTGCTTCAAATCTGTGTGATGCTTTGTACTGCAATGTCCACTGTTGTTTTGCCGTCTGCGTCTCGGCTGTTCTGCTTCTGTTTGTTGGGTCGCCGTCTGTGTCTCGGCTACTCTGCTATTATTTGTTGGATCGCCTTTTGTGTCTCGGCTACTCTGCTATTATTGTTTTCGCTGAGTCATTTCATTTTAGCATCCGTGAATTTGGCTTTTTACTTTTACGTATTGTGTGTAAATACTGTTACGAATTTACTTTCACAGGTTCGTTTGGATTGGTTTTGAAAATAAAACAACTTTAATTACTCAGCAAAAATCAACAATCACTTTATTTCGCAGATTTACGCTTCGCTTGTATCTACACTTGTTACCACTTTGCTTGCTTAACACAGACTCGACCCCTTGCGCTGCCACTGCTGCTTTTATACCAGTTTTCTTATCGCGCCGAAGTTTCTTGCAACTTCTAATTGGAAAGCGCTCGACCATTCTCGCACAGCCCATTTCTTCGAGAACCATCCTTGCCATATCGGACTATACCAAGCGAATTTATAACAGTTTTGCTGTACTTCACAGTGCATGCCTAAAAGTATGCTTGGAAAACATTCGTGCGGAGAAAAGCATTCCTGTACAGTGCGGCACAGAATTTCTCATCGTATCACTGTCCATCACTTAGACTTGTTCGTCCCGAACAAGTACCGAGGCTCCGCCGGAGTAAGACGCCAGGCGCTCCAAATGGACTACTTTCAGCCTGGCGTTTCCGCTACAGCAGCGTTGAACCTTGTACACCACGTCATTAATCCTGGTCACGACCTTGTATGGTCCTTCCCATGACGTTTGAAGCTTTGGAGACAAACCTTTCCTGCGCTGCGGGTTGTAAAGCATTACCAGATCGCCTTCTTGGAACCCCGCTGTGTTAGCTCGTAGATCATATCTGGCTTTCATCTTATCGCTGACCAGTTGGATACGGTCCCTTATAAACTGGTGGATTTCCTCCAGCTCCGATCGCTTATTAACTGCGTAATCAGTCTTAGCGCCTTCCGTCGTGCTGACCACTCCGAACTTCAAGTCAGCAGGCAATCTCAGCTCTGCGCCGAACACTGCTCGGGCTGGAGTGAGTGATGTCGTATCGTGCGGGGCTGACCTATACGCCATCAAGAACAGCGGAATATGCGTGTCCCAATCCTTTTGATTCCTGCCTACTACTTTCCGCAGATATTCCTCCAGTGTTCGATTGAATCGTTCCACCATGCCGTCGGACTGGGGATGCAAAGGACAGGTGCGAGTTTTCCTTATTCCTAGTAGCTCACACACTTCTTTTAATACAAGAGACTCGAAATTTCGGCCTTGATCCGAGTGCAACTCCAGTGGAACTCCAAATCTGGCCACCCAGTTGTTTACCAACATTTCCGCGACCGTGGTGGCCTCCTGGTTAGGAATAGGATACACTTCGGGCCATTTGCTGAAATAGTCCATCACCACCAGCACATATTTGTTGCCTTGAGTGCTAAGTGGGAATGGCCCGGCGACGTCCATGGCAATTCGATCAAAGGGCGCTCCCATGTTGTACTGCTGCATGCGGCCCCGAGATCTTCTTGTTGGCCCTTTCGCAGCTGAACATCGATCACAGCTCTTAATCCAATCAGCGACAGACTCCTGGCATCCTACCCAGTAGAATCGCCTTTTTATTTTGGCGACAGTTTTTGTGATGCCAAGGTGCCCTCCGCTAGAGTCGTTATGGTATGCCTCGATCACCTCGTTGATCCTGCATTTCGGGACTAAAATTAGGGAATTGCTGGTCCGGCCGTCCTCACTCTCCCACTCGCGGTATAGGCAACCATCAGACAGCCGCAGACTTTGCCACTGCGCCCAGTAAGCCTTCGCGATCGGGCTCTCACCGGCCATCTCTTGCCAGTCTGGGCGTGCACCTTGCTCCTTGCCTTCAATGATTTTTTTAAGATCCGTATCCTCGCGCTGATCCTTTTGTATCCTCTCCGCAGACCACTCTTCCTCTGGCATAACGCTGATCAATCGTACGTCCACTATCTGCTCTTTGCTTTCGGCTCGCGAACAATGCCTGCATTCGGTTTTACACGGACGGCGTGACAAGGCATCGGCATTTCCATGGCTGCTCCCCTTGCGATGCTCTACCGTGTAGTCGTAGCTCTGCAGTCGTTCGACCCACCGCGCCAACTGGCCTTCCGGATCCTTAAAGTTTAGCAGCCATTTCAATGCCGCATGATCTGTGCGCAGGCGAAACTTTTGCCCATACAGGTATTTATGGAAGTGTTTCACGCATACCAATACTGCGAGCAACTCCCTTCGGGTCACACAGTAGTTGCGTTCAGGCTTTGACAAAATTTTGCTGTAGTACGCTATCACTTGTTCTTGGCCATCTATTATCTGTGACAGCACACCGCCAATACTATGCCCACTTGCATCTGTATCCAGCACAAACATCTCTCCAGGCACGGGGAAGGCCAGAATTGTAGCAGTGCACAGTTTTTCTTTCAGTCGTGCAAAAGCCTGCTCCTGTTCTTCACCCCACGCGAAGGCTTGATTCTTTTTCGTCAGTTTGTGCAAGCTGCCAGCTATGTTCGCAAATCTTGGAACGAATCTTCGGTAGTATGTGCACAGGCCCAGGAAACTGCGGAGTTCGTGTAGATTGCGTGGTCAGGGCCACTCCTTCACCGCCGTGATCTTGCCTTCGTCCGTATGTACTCCGCGAGCGGAAACCGTGTGACCCAGATACTTGACCTCTTTTTGGAACAGCGAGCACTTCTTTGGGTTGAGTTTAAGCACGGCTTTCTGTATTCGGTCAAATACCTCCTTCAGCTTTTCCAGGTGGTCGTCGAAGCTTTTGCCCATCACGATTATGTCGTCGAGGTATACCAGACACGTCCGCCAATGCAGCCCTTTCAGCACACGCTCCATTAGCCGCTCGAATGTTGCTGGTGCGTTGCAGAGTCCAAACGGCATGACGGTGAACTGCCACAAACCGTCGCCAACACTAAAAGCTGTTTTCTCCTTGTCCTGGTCTGCAAGTTCCACCTGCCAATAGCCGCTGCGTAAGTCGAGTGTGGAAAACCACTGTGTGCCTGACAGTGTGTCCAGGGTGTCATCGATCCGAGGTAGTGGATAGCTGTCCTTCTTGGTCACGTCATTGAGTTTCCGATAGTCCACACAGAATCGGGTACTGCCATCCTTTTTCTTGACTAGCACGACCGGCGAGCACCAAGGACCTGACGAAGGCTCTATGACCTTTTCTGTATGCATGTTTTCAATCAAATTTGTGACCTTTTCCCTCTTAGCTAGAGGGACTCGTCTTGGCGGTTGGCGGATTGGTTTTGCACTTCCGGTGTCGATGTTGTGCTTCACTATGGCTGTTCTTCCGCCCGCTTCCGTTGCAAATATTGACCCATAGTGCTGCAGGAGTGATCGCGCCTTCTGTTTCTGCTCGGCTGTCAATTCGCTGCTCCACTGGGTCTGCGGTATGGCGTCTATGTTAGAACCGCTTTTCTTACTTCCTCCGGGTGGACTGCTTTCGCAATTGACAACTGCTTCAGCCTCTCTACACTCGCCAATGACCGCATCTTTTCCGACATATCTGGCTGTGTTCAGTGGATTGAGTATCCTGACTGGTATTTTGCCATTTTTGGGTTCCACTAATGTACGTCCGATTATTATGTTGTCGTATCCTTGTTTTGGCGCTTCTACAACCCACAGCCGACTTGTCCCATCGTCCTCGTCCACCTTTGCCCACACAATCGCCTCGGAATTCGCTGGTATCTTCTGGTGTTGACACGAGACAACTTTCCTCACCGCCACGCTTCGGTCATAGCCAGTGTGCAGGGGGAATTCAACGTTGGCATACTTCAGCACATTTTCTTTCAGGTCCAGCGTAAAACCATGCCTAATCATGAAATCCACGCCGATAATCACGTCGTCCATTATATCCGCGACGATGAACTCATGCTCCAGGCTGCTGGTGCCGATAGCAATTGTTTTTGTTACTTTTCCTCTTACCGGCGCACGCTCGCCAGTCGCAGTCCTCAGCTGTATGCCATGCAGCGGTTCCCAGTTCTTCAGAAGCTTCCTTTTTATGATCGAATATGACGCTCCAGTATCCAGTGTCAACACGAACAACTTTCTATCTATCTTTCCTTCAATCGTCAAGCTGCTGGGTTGCCGTTTCAGCTGTGAGACAAGGACGGTGGGGCAGCGGGTTGTGTGGATCAGCTCACGCCCCTTTGGGCTGACCCGTTTTAGTTTAACGACTCCTCGTCCTCAGCCCTGAGCTTGTTGGCTGAGCCTCGATCGTCAGTATTCCTCGATTCAGGCGATTGCGATCGAGAACGGGAACGCCTTTTGCGTTGGCGGCAGTCTCGTGACATGTGACCCTGCTTGCCGCATGCCCAACAAACAATTTTAGAGGAGACAACGCGTGGCCTGTCTGGTGTCTCAGAGCTTATGGCTTGTATCGCAATGTTGTTGTCCGACTGAATTTGGCGTATCCTTGCAGGTGCATATCGAGTGCTCCCAATCCATGTCGCCTCATATGTCATCGCGCTGGTCACCGTCTCCTTAAATGTCGGCTTGCCCATCATCAACGCACTGCGACGTGTCTCGGGATCATGAAGACCTTCAATGAACGACTCAATCTTCATCCTTTCGAGATCATCAGCGCCGAATTTTGGGTAGCACAACTGTACGAGCCGCTCAATGTCCGCTGCATATGTCTGCAGCGCCTCGCTGGTTCTTTGCCTTTTGTTCTTCAGCTCACAGTAGTACAGCGTATGGTTGTGCTCGTTGCTGTACTTCGCTGCCAACGCTCTCATGACGGCCTCATAATCACTTCTCGAGCATTCCGGAACTGATTTCATTACCTCAGCCGCAGGACCTTTCAGCGCCAGTGCCAATCTCCGACCCTTCCTGATATCGGTCCACTGATTTTCCAAAGCAGCTAAGTCGAATTGCAGTTTGAATGTATCGAACGGCGTAGCACCATCATAAGTAGGCACTTCTGTTCGGGTGGCGAAACTTTCCGGAACCGTCGGCAAACATTCTCGTGGCTGCACCTCTCTAAGCCGCTCATCGATTTTCCTGTTTACCGAATCCTCCAGACTGTCAACTCGTTTGTCCCACTTGTCCATTCGCGTCTCAAGATGCTCAACTTTCCCGTTCAGTCTATCGGAAATTTCCTCCACCTTCTGCTCTATGCGCGCAAAATTTGTCGCCATTTCTCGGTTGCACGCTTCCATTTGCTCCGATATTTCACGGGTCGCCGTTTCCATTCTTGCTATTTCTTGATTCGTCGTTTCGATTTTTGCCGAAATTTCCTGATTCGTGGTTTCCAGTTTCGCTGCCATTTGCGCCGAAAGTTCCTGATTCGTGGTTTCCAGTTTCGCTGCCATTTGCGCCGAAAGTTCCTGATTCGTGGTTTCCAGTTTCGCTGCCATTTGCGCCGACATTTCGCGATTTTCACGACTGACATTCTCAATTTTCGCAGAAGTTTCCTGAAACATGCCTCTCATTGCAACCATAAGCTGGCTCATGTCCATTGCTTGTGGTGGCGCAGCCGCTGCAGTCGTACTTTGTATCGACGCAGCACCCGCAGGCGATTCCTCCACTTTGGCCGACGCCTCTTGTTCCTGCGTTCCGAACTCGTGTGCAGCCCAATCGATGCCTCGTGATTCACACGCCTCTCGCAAGCGCAGCTGCAACTCCACCTTACCGCCAGCAGTCGGCAAATTCCAGGCCGCCAGCTCCTTCTTCAGCTGGTCAACCTTCAGCAGCTCCAGTTTAACCATGTCTGCGTTTTTATAATTTTATTTTACTTTCAGTAATACAATCCCACTTCTGACACCAAATGTTACGAATTTACTTTCACAGGTTCGTTTGGATTGGTTTTGAAAATAAAACAACTTTAATTACTCAGCAAAAATCAACAATCACTTTATTTCGCAGATTTACCGTAGGCACACAATTGGAGCGTATGAGCGTATGGGCGTATTGCGTTGTCAAATTAAATTTCATGTATTTCAATGAAAGCGCACACAATTGACGACGTAAGCGTATGAGCGTAAAAACGTCGTACGCTCACTTAGATCTATTTCTATTTTTTACGCCGCGTATGGGCGTATTCGTGTATATTCGTGTATTCGTATACTCATTCGTGTACGACACGACCTCAGCAGCGCGCGTATACCACTGCCGTATACATAGCGCCAGCAGCGCAGCGATGGAGTTTATACGTTGCTGCTCACGCTGGAATTGTGAGCAAGGCAACGTGTGAACGTATTTTGACAGCGTATTTACGCCGTACGCCCATACGCCCATACGCTCATACGCTCCAATTGTGTGCCTACGGTTACGCTTCGCTTGTATCTACACTTGTTACCACTTTGCTTGCTTAACACAGACTCGACCCCTTGCGCTGCCACTGCTGCTTTTATACCAGTTTTCTTATCGCGCCGAAGTTTCTTGCAACTTCTAATTGGAAAGCGCTCGACCATTCTCGCACAGCCCATTTCTTCGAGAACCATCCTTGCCATATCGGACTATACCAAGCGAATTTATAACAGTTTTGCTGTACTTCACAGTGCATGCCTAAAAGTATGCTTGGAAAACATTCGTGCGGAGAAAAGCATTCCTGTACAGTGCGGCACAGAATTTCTCATCGTATCAATACGTTTTGTGTAACACTTTCGTTTGTTTTTACTCTGTTTTCGCTTTTCGATATTTTCCCACTTTATGTTTTGTTTAATATTTTCCTCGAAGATTTTTTTTTTTTCAATCTGTTTACACTGTTATTATTAGTACTAATTGTTGTTAGTTTTTCCGCTTTGTAACGTTTGGTTAAACTGTTAGCAATTTTATTCGTCGTCACTTGTATTTAATTTGCTGTGCAATTTCTAAGCCGCTCTTGTGTTTCGAAGTTGTGTTTGTTCTTTCTTCCAAAGACAAATCCTTTTGTCTAAGGGCCGATTTGTTAATCCTCGTCGCCAGTGATGTGGATGAGTCGGAATCTTTTCCTTAACTGAAACTTTATTTCACAAAATATTCCTTATGAGCTAAGATACATAATTTCTTACTTGCTAGTATATAATACATATGTTATGTATGCAGATGCAGCGCAAGCACTTTTGCATCTGCATGTGGGAACAAAACAAATGAGTGGGTGCAGATGCAACGTCTGCATCTTCACTTATAAATGTAAACAGTGGGATCTCGTTGCTTCTGTATCTGCATGTGCAAGCAACAGGATCCCATGCTTAATTTTATTGTTTACATAAAAGCGTACGTGATAGAATGTGGAACTTAATATTTAGTCTGCAGTGGCTAGCGGGCCAGGCATGGCATGCATGACTATATACATATAGGAAAGTCGGTATCACCCCTGATGACGACCTGCCAAGCGACTTCAAGCTTCTTGCTCGAAGGAAGTTGGAGCTAGGCCGAGATCGAGCATGTAATACAATCGCCCAGATCTCAGATCTTATGGACGTTCAGCAACCTCCCCCCGCTGAAACAGCACGTCCAGCTGAAATTTCTGCAAATTCAGCGTCTGAGCAGGCAAATAATTCTATTTGCCTGATTGTGCCACCATGCGACACAGAAATTTTTTCCGGTGGGTACGAAGAGTGGCTGTCTTTCCTGTGACATGTGACATGTGCTGTGACATGTTTACGGCGGTTTACATAAACCACCCTAAACTCACCTCTGCCCAGAAACTGTATCACCTCAGATACAAGACAGCCGGAAAAGCTGGTGCGATTGTGAAGCAGTACGCATTAAGCGATGCTAACTTTGAACTGGCATGGAATGCGCTGAAATCACGATTCGAAAATCGGCGCATTCTAATTGACAAACAAGTCAAAGGCTCAACTCCCTCAAGTAGCTACTGAAAATAGTGAAGCGCTCCAAAGGCTTCAATCGACTATGAACAATACTCTGTCCGTCTTATAGCCTATGTCCACCGAGCGCTTAAATGCATTTAAGGGCTCTGTTAAGTTTGACAACAGTCAAGCGTTTCCACTGAAACTGAGTTAACTCCGACAGCTTGTTTTTGTTGACATTTTCATTTGGAAAAATCAAATTATGCATTTGTTTCTGGGCAGCCCCAGCTATACCCATCGCCGCAATTTCCTTGTATACGTATGTATGTGTGGTTTCTTGTAGCCTCACTAGCAAAACCACTACGCTTTCCCTCTCAACAGTCTAGGCATGTCTGCGTTTTCATATTTGTGAAAATTTATCTATTTTTTTATTTTTTTATCAATTTATTTATCATTTGTCAATGTCTATTTCATTTGTGAAAGTTGTGGGCTGTTTGATATCAGAGCTGTCTGAACTTTTAATGTCAAGAGGGTTCATGGAAAATTTCCTTTTTTTATTTGCTATTTCAGCATTTATTATTTACAAATAATAGAAGTATTCACTTCGTATATGGGAACAATCCCTCAGTTCCCGTAAAGATCTCCCCACATGGGAGCAAATGGATGATTTCCTTACCAGGAGATATGAGGTCGTGGAACGGCTCAACACCGTTAAACCAGTCAAGTCCGGGTTACCTCCGAACCGGGGTTTCAACAGAACTCAGAAATTTATGGTGGAAAGTGAGCGGACCTTTTCATGTCCGATTTGCGGCGCTCCTCCCGCGCTCAAATTCTGCAGCACCTTCAAAAAAATGTCTGTTCGAGACCGAGTGAAGGCAGTGCGAACACACAACTTGTGCGAAAACTGCCTGTCATGAACTTGTCATGAACTCACTTGAAGAGGGATTGTACGAGCCAATTCACCTGCTCACATTGTCAGAGAAAGCACCACTCGCTGCTTCACATTTCGAATGACAACAACCCGCGTCGGCAACGAAACGTAGTTGCTCAAGTCTCCACGACCCAGCCTCACAGTCCACAAGCGCGAAAGTCCCCCGTAAGAACGGCCCGGAGTTCTAGGGATGAGTCAAGGTCTGATGAACAGTCCCGCTCATCACGAACATCAAAGAATCGGCCAGTGCACGGTCGAAGAAAAAACACTTCTTTCCACTGCTCTTGTTTCTTAGCGAACACCATAAGATTCGAGCCCTTATCAATCAAGGTTCGCAACGGACATTTATCTCGTCCAAAGTGCAGAATCGACTGAGAATCCCTACGCAGAGGACTCAGATCGAAATATCTGAAAATATGAAAATATGAAAAAATAAACATAAATAATACCGCTCATTATTATCTCATCTCCTTCCCCACCTCGTTTACTTACCTTATCCCTATATACTTACCATTTGTGCATATCCGCTATTCCCCATCCGCTATCCTCTCTTGTATATTTACCCTATGTACTCCCCTATGTACCTACCGACGGCATCCCTCGCTGTCCAAAACGGTGCTTGCGCGGTCGACGGTCACTCATCCTTCGATCCCCGATCTGAACACAACCAGCGATCCGCGACGCGACATACATCGTTTCCACAAAACGACCACTACTACAGTTTATATTAAACACCGAATCAACAAACACCTTATACATTTTCAATTCACACAAATCATAATTATAATCACCTGGATTAACACGAACCCACACATTGTGTATACACAATGTTTATAAATATTAGACAACACCAATACTCAAAACCATTGTAATTGTTCACATTTACATTTTACCACTACACACTGAATTACTACTAATAAAGACGAATTATAACGTTTTGAAATCAATCATTGTTCTACCATTATTTAGTACGCGTTCGTAGAGATTCTTCGCGGCGCGCTCACATATTTTTCGAAGCGAACGTCACAGGCACAAGCTCGTTATCACAGCTTCGAATTAGAAACTTTATCCATAATTTACTCCTTACGACGATTCCGAACCTACCTTGAAGGAATACCCTTCCGATAGTGACCGGTTGTAATTCATTAGCCTCTAGAACTGGAAAATTATGACTACAATAATCAGTATGGGCCACGCGGATGCCCTAAGCCGTAATCCAGTTATATGCGCTATTGATTCCGAAGATATCGATATCATATTACAAGCAACTCAGAATCGTGATGAGAACATAACTCGATTAAGAGAAAGACTAGAGGCTGAAGACGTTAAAGGGTTCATTCTGACCGATGGGTTGGTCTATCGTAAGACCCGTGATAATAGGCATCTTTTATACGTACCACAAGAAATGGAGGCAAATGTGATACGAAATGTTCACGATAAGTTAGGACATTTAGCTGTCAAGAAATGTGTTGATCAACTGTTGCTTTATTATTGGTTTCCAGATATGAGAAACAAGGTGGAGACATTTATTAAAAATTGTCTCAAATGTCTTGTACATTCCACTGCACCACACTTTATAATATTCCGAAGAAACCGTTCCCATTCGATACTATTCATGTCGACCATTTCGGTCCCCTCCCGTCAATCTTATCGAAGCGTAGGCACATATTGGCAGTTGTAGACGCCTTCACGAAGTATGTAAAGTTATACCCGGTAAATACCACAAGTACAAAAGAGGTGTGCGCTTGCCTAGACAAGTATTTCGATTGTTATAGCCGTCCCCGGCGCTTAATAAGTGACCGAGGGACTTGTTTCGCGTCATTAGAATTCAGTTCGTACTTAAAAGATAAGAACTTTGGTCAGGTTGAGCGGGTAAATCGTGTTCTGAAGGCCATGTTGGCCAAGCTGACAGAACCGGTCCACCATTCAGATTGGACAAAAATGTTGAGTAGTGTTGAGTACGCGATTAACAATTCCATTCACTCCAGTACGAAGCAGGCACCTAGCTGTTTATTGTTTGGAGCTAGCCAACGTGGCAGTTCAGTCGATATTCTCACGGAACATTTGGAAGATAAAGCTTTAGATAGTACCAACAGAGACCTAAAAGAGATCCGTCTCAATGCTGCAAATGCTATTGAAATCGTTCAGCAACGAAATGCCAAATATCATTCCGCTAAACAAAAATCCCCACCTAAGTTTGAAGAAAGCGAATTTGTTTTGATTAGGAATGTTGACACGTCAATTGGAACCAATAAGAAGCTCATCCAAGGCGAATTCATACCAGGTGATAGCGTTAAATGAGGCGAATTGATTTTTTTTGTGTTGGAAAAGGTCTAGATTGTCAAAATGCCTGTGTAAAACTTTGACAGTTTAAAAATGAAAAAGCAAGTTTTGTTCTGATTGGCTGATTTTGACAATCTAAACCCAGAAAACAAAAACAAAATACATTGAAATTTTGTTGCTGTCCTTACGCTATCACCTGGTATGAATTCGCCTTGGTCTAGAGCTGCGGTCTGTTTTACCCTTGACCAAATCGCCGGTGCACTCACTGCCGTTGGCCAGTAAACGTTTGCGGTGGAGCTGTTTGCAGCTCTGTATACAGTGCTAAACTTCTACTCGCCGACGAGGATTGTGTTGCAGTGTGGCGCCGACTCATTGGCCGGCGACCGCCCGGGCTGCTGACTGAGTTGGTCATGCTGCATGTTATGTTCGCACTCATATTGCATCCGATGAATGTTCTTTGTACTGTAAGAACTGTAAGAACTGAATAATAAACCATTTGCGATTCTGCACATGAGATACAGTTTATAGGTAAAAAACTCTTGAAATTGATTCAGTCATAGAATCAAACAATATGTGGACTTATCTGATGTTTAGAAAAAGGACTTTTTGACATATAACAATATTTACTTATATAAGTTATGGTAGTTGGTACTATGTAGCAACTATGATATTAGGCACTATGTACCAATAAAACACAAATTCCACTGGAGCGCTTAACGCTGTTGATTTATTGAAGTTCGAAAAATAACTAACTCTAGTCTTCTAATTATAGTTTTAAGCTACCCTGATCTTGGCACTGGCTGCGCTGCTCGGTGGAGCATGAGAGTGCTTCTGCTGTTGTTGTTGTTACTGCAGTTCGCTGGTGTTGGAATGCGAGATACCGTTGCTGCCGTTGCTAGCGCAGCTGGGGTACGGACTTAAGCTCGTGTGGGAGAAAGATAATTACGGTTTAGTCACGTACTGTGTCTTGTTGCCAGACTGCCGCAGCTGGTGCAGCTGGGACAAAGCTTAGATTTGCTGAGTTGCTGTCTGTCCCACGGTGTCCGAGGAGTCGTGTGTTAACTGCCCTACTCGTAAGTTGAGGCCGCCCTCGGCCGCTTTTGTGAATACTGCGATCAGATTCTCTTCTTTGCATGCGGCTCTTTTGTTTCTAATTGCTCTCCATTTCTTAAATAGGAAAGCAATGCCTGCTACGCCTAGTATGACCAACCATATCGATACTCCCTGGGTAGAGCGTGTCTTGATGACCTTGTGCAATTCATTGATGTGCTCTATGTTTTTCAAGTTGACCTTGTGTAGATACGGCAGGCTGAGAATTTCTAGGTGGTCTGACAAGTTAACGAATTGTGTTGATGGGACCCCAGGCTGTAGTGCTGTTGTTTTCCTCTTGTTTATGAAAATAGGACCATTTATGCGGACTTCTCGCTCAAAGGCTATCAGGAAGGTTCCGATTAGTGTGATAGGATTGGATTACTGACTCCCGAACTTTGACGGTTTGGTCGCTTACGATAACGAGCCCACTACCCACTTCGACAAGAGGGTTAAGCTGGTTGAATATTGTTTTACACGTTGCCGTATGATTGTTAAATAGTTGTTGAACGCATATGACGCCTGTTTTGATTTCGCAGAAGGTTGCCGTTGGCGCTGCCGTGCAATTAGTAACAGGAATCGCTGAGTCCCCGCAGTCCACGTTGGTTTCTAGGAAGATTGTTTTCTCGCCATGTGCCACCGGGAACACCCTAACTAAATTACATACTTTCTTAATTCTATGAAATTTTATTATGAAATTAAATCGGTATTTTGTAAAATTTTCACTTTTGAATTGCTTACAATATCGCTTATGCTAACATTACATTCAGTAGTTAAAATTTTTCAAATCTCTCTATCATTCAGGATAACCGGGTTAACTACATTTAATTTCGCCAAAATTATGGAATAGATTATATTGTCTAGGTCCGTTATAACGGTTCTAGCTTCTAGCTATCAGTACTTCGAACAAATGCCCTGTGTCAATGTCTGCTTTCTTTGTGGTACTTAGAATTTTGTTAACTGTTGCGGTAAGGTCATTTATTTGCTCCTGAATCCGCGTATTTATAGAAAAATTGCGTTATTCGCAACAAGTTCCTGTGCTAATGCCAATGCATTAGGTAAGTTACTTGGTTTCGAAGAAAACAAGATATCGCATAATGGCTTATTCAAGCCAGAAATAAATACGCGAAGTGCATCGCTCCGATATTTATCATTTAATGAAGCTATTAACGCGCTTTTTCCTTCGTGTGTCATAATTACCTTGTTAACTATTAATGTTAGTTTTTTCTCAACCTCTTCGTAAAATTTAATTACGTTTAAACGCCCCTGTCTCAATGTTGATAGCTCTTGTTCTATCAAGTGGAGTGGACGTTTGTCTGCAAAGGCGAAATCCAGTCTTGCCATTATCGCTTGAAAATTCAGCACAGTATTAAATGACGACAGCCGCCGTGGCTCAGTTGGTTAGTGCGCGGTCCAACGAGCCGCATGCAGAGCGACGCAAGATCGAATTCTGCATGTAGTAACACCTAAAAAAAATAACCGGAAACTCGTTTTCTCTTTCGGTGGCTGTCCTCTCAGCTGGAAATGGCAAACCTCTGAGAGCAAAAATTGCCTATGAAAAAGCTCCCAACCTGCCGTTCGGAACCGGCATTAAACTGTAGGTCCCTTCCACCCGCGTACAAAATTCACACGCACAACACGGGTGGTTGCGGGAAGCTAGGCCTTAGTCTCGCGTAAGCGGGCTGTCGTGCCAATCAATTATTAATTATTATTATTAAATGACGATAACGTGGCATCGGCTCGACCCGTAATTTTGTTTCGAATGATGGCAACCGCCTGGTAGTGTCTCGAACTACCTTCATACGGTTGGAACAGGGTATAGGCAGCAAAAGCCGCCTGCCGCCATGACACATACTTTGATTCGTCCCCACTGAACTTAGGTAAGGATTTCACAATTTCTAAGGATTCCTCGCAAGACTTCGTTTATAGAAATAGGTTGGTAATCCTGCACTTGAGATGGTGCTTCCAGTGCCCTAAGTCTTTCCGTCAAATTGTTAACTGTCTGCTTAAAGTGAGCCCTTACCCTCTCTGCTGCTGTTGCAGCTGCCGTCGTTACCATCGTCCTTAGTTGGTCTTCACTTATTTTACACCGTATCTTTGACAACAAAGTTTATGAAGTTAAGTTTAAAAAAAATAATAATAGTAATCTTTAAAATAAACAATTTTATTTTTTATAATTTTATTTTGTATTTTTACTTCTTTTGCTGCGCAAAGCTTCGTTAATTTTGATTAAAAATTTTACTAGTATTTTGTCTCGATTTCTTTGTGCCTTATCTATGATTTTTCTTCTCTCATATGTTCCCTTTTTCTTCCTTTTTTGTATGTCCAACTTTTCGCTTTTATATTTTCTTTACAAATTTCAACTTGATAATTTTTCTTCAATTCACTTCCTTAATCTACTATTGATTACCTGCAGCATTGTTATCCCGCTGGTATTTTTCCTCAACATTTCCTGATAGGGTCGCTCTTTTGGTTGCATTTTCCCTCGGTGTTTTTTTCTTTTTAGTTTGGCCTCGTTGATTCATTTTTAATTTTCCCTCGTTGGTTAATTCTTAATTGTTGACTGTATTGCTTCTTACTATTGACGATCTACAGCTTTCCTTCTGCTTTTCGAACTTTTTGATTTTCACTTCAGTTTTTCCTCCATAGTGATTTTAAATTTAGTGTGTTAAAGTTCCCTTTATTTAGTTGCGTTGCAGGTGGGATCGAAATGTTGGGTGCCAGTTATGGTAGTTGGTACTGTGTACCAACTATGATATTGTTACGAATACTACGTCTAGTGGGCTGTTACGTATCTCTGGATTGTGTAATTTGAAAATAAAACACAGTCAGTTTCTTAAACGCAGACAATAAAATAAACCAACAGTCACTTTATTATTCACAGTTTACACTTTACTGTTCGTACACTTAAGTATTTGCTTAATCACTCCGTGTGGCAACTTCACTTGTCAAAACCAGACTGACTCGCTGCGCCGCATCCGGCTGCCTTTTATACCTGCCAGGCCATCGCGCAGATCGTTCCCGCACATTCCGGAGTGGACTAAAAGTTTCCATCATTGCCAGGTTGGACTAAAAGTTATTATCGCGGCCGTCGTTGCCAGATTGGACTAAAAGTTACCATCGCGGCCGTCGTTGCCAGATTGGATTATAGCACGGCACGAAGCGGCAGGGTTGCTTTGTACAGCGACAGACTGTCTTATCGTTACACTGCCCACCACTTAGACTTGTTCGTCCCGAACAAGTGCCGAGGCTCCGCTGTGATGAGGCGCCATGCGCTCCAAATGGACTACCTTCAGCTTAGCGCCTCTATTGCTGCAACGTTGAATCCTGTATACCACGTCGTTAATCCTAGTCACGACTTCGTACGGTCCTTCCCATGACGCTTGAAGTTTCGGAAACAAACCTTTCCTCCGCTGCGGATTGTAGAGCATTACCAGATCGCCTTCTTGGAACCCTGCTGAGTTGGCCCGTAGATCATATCTGGCTTTCGCCTTTTCGCTGACCAGTTTGGTGCGGCCCCTTATAAATTGGTGAATTTCCTCCAGTTCCGCCTGCTTATTGGCCACGTAGTCCGTCTTAGCGCCTCCCGTCGTGCTGACTACACTGACGAACACTGCTCGGGCTGGAGTGAGTGATGTCGTGTCGTGCGGGGCTGACCTATACGCCATCAGGAACAGGGGGATTTGCGTGTCCCAATCCTTTTGATTCCTGCCTACCACTTTCCGCAGGTATTCCTCCAGTGTCCGGTTAAAGCGTTCCACCATGCCGTCGGACTGTGGGTGCAAAGGCGTGGTACGAGTTTTCTTTATCCCCAGTAGCTCACACACTTCCTTGAATACCGCAGACTCGAAATTCCGGCCTTGATCTGAGTGCAACTCCAACGGAACTCCGAACCTGGCTACCCAGTTGTTTACCAGTTTTTCCGAGATCGTAGTGGCCTCCTGGTTAGGAATAGGGTACACTTCGGGCCATTTGCTGAAGTAATCCATTACAACCAGCACATATTTGTTGCCTTGACTGCTAGTTGGGAATGGGCCGGCGACGTCCATAGCAATCCGCTCGAAGGGCGCTCCTACGTTGTACTGCTGCATGCGGCCTCGAGATTTTCTTGTCGGCCCTTTCGCGGCTGAACATCGGTCGCAGCTCTTAATCCACTCGGCTACAGACTCCTGACATCCTACCCAGTAGAATCGTCTTTTTATTTTGGCGATGGTTTTGGTGATACCCAGGTGCCCTCCACTGGAGTCGTTATGATATGCCTCGATGACCTCGTTGATTCTGCATTTCGGCACTACCATTAGAGAGTTGCTGGTCCGACCATCCGCGCTCTCCCATTCGCGGTACAGGCATCCTTCCTTCAGCCGCAGACTGTTCCACTGTGCCCAGTAAGCCTTAGCGATTGGGCTTTCACCGGCCATCTCCTGCCAGTCTGGACGTGCGCCTTAGTCCTTGCCTTCGACGATTTTCGCAAGATCCGCATCCTCACGCTGGTCTTTTTGTAGCCTCTCCGCAGACCACTCTTCCTCTGGCATGACGCTGACCAACCGGACGTCCACTATCTGTTCTTTGCTTTCGGCTCGCGAGCATTGCCTGCATTCGACTTTGCACGGACGGCGGGACAAGGCATCGGCATTTCCATGGCTACTGCCCTTGCGATGCTCTATCGTGTAGTCGTAGCTCTGCAGTCGCTCGATCCACCGCGCCAATTGCCCTTCAGGATCCTTAAAGCTCAGGAGCCATCTCAATGCCGCATGATCTGTGCGCAGGCGAAACCTTTGTCCATACAGATATTTGTGGAAGTGTTTTACGCAGTCCAATACCGCCAGCAGTTCTCTCTGTGTCATACAGTAGTTGCGTTCCGGTTTAGATAGAATCCTACTGTAGTACGCTATCACTTGTTCCTGGCCATCTATTATCTGTGATAGCACACCGCCAATACTATTCCCGCTTCCATCTGTATCCAGCACAAACATCTCCCCAGGCACGGGGAAGGCCAGAACTGGAGCACTGCACAGTTTTTCCTTCAGGCGTGCAAAAGCCTGTTCCTGATCCTCGTTCCACTCGAAAGCTTGGCCCTTTTTCGTCAGTTTGTGCAGGCTGCAGGCTATGTTCGCGAATCCCGGAACAAATCGGCGGTAGTAAGTGCACAGGCCCAGGAAACTGCGGAGTTCGTGTAGATTGCGTGGCCGGGGCCATTCCTTCACCGCCGTGATTTTGCCTTCATCCGTATGTACTCCGCGGGCGGAAACCGTATGACCCAGATACTTGACCTCCTTTTGGAACAGCGAGCACTTCTTTGGGTTGAGTTTAAGCCCGGCTTCTTGTATCCGCTCAAATACCTCCTTCAGCTTTTCCAGGTGATCGTCGAAGTTTCTACCCATCACGATTATGTCGTCGAGGTACACCAGACACGTCCGCCAATGCAGCCCTTTTAGCACGTGTTCCATTAGCCGCTCGAATGTTGCTGGTGCGTTGCAGAGTCCAAACGGCATGACGGTGAACTGCCACAAACCATCGCCAACACTGAAAGCCGTTTTCTCCTTGTCCTTGTCTGCAAGCTCTACCTGCCAATAGCCGCTGCGTAAGTCGAGCGTGGAGAACCACTGCGTGCCTGACAGTGTGTCCAGGGTGTCATCGATCCGAGTTAGTGGATAGCTGTCCTTCTTGGTCACATCATTGAGCTTCCGATAGTCCACACAAAACCGGGTACTGCCATCTTTTTTCTTGACTAGCACGACCGGCGAGCACCAGGGGCCCGAAGAAGGCTCTATGACCTTGTCTTTCCGCATGTTCTCGATCAAATTTGTGACCTCCTCCCTCTAGGCCAGAGGAACTCGTCTTGGCGGTTGGCGAATCGGTTTGGCACTTCCGGTGTCGATATTGTGCTTCACTATGGCTGTTCTTCCGACTGCTTCCGCCGCAAAAATTTACCCATAGTGCTGCAGGAGTGACCTCGCCTTCTGTTTCTGCTTGGCCATCAACTCGCTGCTCCACTGGTTCTCCTGCGGTATGGCGGCCATGTTAAAACCGCTCTTCTTATTACCTCCAGGCGGGCTACTCTCGCAATTGACTACTGCTACAGTGTCCTTACACTCGCCAATTACTTTATCTTTCCCAACATATCTGGGTGCATTCAGGGGGTTCAGTATTCTGACTGGTATTCTGCCATTTTTAGGTTCCACTAATGTACGTCCGATGATGATGTTGTCGTGTCCTTGTTTCGGTGCTTCTACTACCCACAGCCGACTCGTCCCATCGTCCTCGTCCATTTTTGCCCACACAATCGCCTCAGAATTCGCTGGTATCCTCCGGTGTTGAAACTATACAACCTTCCTTACCGCCACGCTTCGCTCGTAGCCGGTGTGCAGCGGGAATTCAACGTTGGCATATCTCAGCACATGTTCTTTCAGGTCCAGCGTAAAACCGTGCCTAATCATGAAATCCACGCCGATAATCACGTCGTCCATTATATCCGCGACGATGAACTCATGTTCCAGGCTGCTGGTGCCGATAGCAATCGTTTTTGTAACTTTCCCTCTTACCGGCGCGCGCTCGCCAGTCGCAGTCCGCAGCTGTATGCCATGCAGCGGTTCCCAGTTCTTCAGCAGCTTCGTTTTTATGATCGAATATGACGCTCCAGTATCGAGTGTCAACACGAACAACTTTCCATCTATCCTTCCTTCAATTGTCAAGCTGCCGGGTTGTCGTTTCAGCTGTGAGACAAGGACGGTGGGGCGGCAGATTGTGGGGATCAGCTCACGCCCCTTTTTTAACGGCTCGCCGTCCTCTGCCCTGCGCTTGTTGGCTGGGCCTCGATTGTCAGTATTCCTCGCTTCCGGCGATTGCGATCGAGAACGGGAACGCCTCTTTCGTTGGCGGCAGTCTCGTGATATGTGGCCCTGCTTGCCACATACCCAGCAAACAACTTTAGAGGAGACCACCCGTGGCCTGCCCGGTGGCTCAGAGCTTATGGCCTGGATCGCAATGTCGTTGTCCGGCTGGATCTGGCGTACCCTTGCAGGTGCATACCGAGTGCTCCCAATCCATGTTGCCTCGTATGTCATCGCGCTGGTCACCGTCTCCCTAAATGTCGGCTTGCCCATCATCAACGCACTGCGACGTGTCTCCGGATCATGAAGATCTTCAATAAACGCCTCAATCTTCATCCTCTCGAGATCCTCGGCGCCGAAGGACGGGTAGCACAGCTGCACGAGCCGCTCAATGTCTGCTGCATATGTCTGCAGCGGCTCGTTGGATCTTTGCCTGCGGTTCTTCAGCTCACAGTAGTACAGCGTTCTGTTGTGCTCGTCGCTGTATTTGGCTGCCAGCGCCCTTATGACGGTCTCGTACTCACTTCGTAAATATTCTGGAACTGATTTTATGGCCTCAGCCGCAGCACCTTTAAGAGCCAGCGCCAATCTCCGACCTTTTCTTACATCGGTCCACTGATTTTCCAGAGCAGCCAGGTCGAATTGTAGCTTGAAGGTATCGAACGGCGTAGTCCCATCATAAGTAGGCACTTCTGCTCGGGTGGCAACACTTTCCGGAACCGGCGGCAACCATTCTCGCGGCTGTACCTCCCTAAGCCGCTCGAGCATTTTTCTGTTCATCGAAACTTCCAGACTATCAACTCGTTTGTTCAGGGAATCATCAAGATCGTCAACACGTTTGTTTAGGGAATCATCCAGATCGCCAACTCGTTTGTTCAGGGAATCATCTAGGTCGTCGACTCGTTTATCCAAATGCTCTACCCGCGTCTCCAGGTGCTCGACTTTCCCATTAATCCTGTCCGAGATTTCCTCCACTTTCTGCTCCAAGCGCGCAGAATTTTCCTGAAGCTTGACTTCCATTCGCTCCACCACTTGCGCCGATATTTCCTGGGTCGCCGTTTCCATTTTCGCTGCCATTTCTCGATTTGTAGTTTCCAGCTTCGCTGCCATCTCCTGATTCGAAGATTCCAGTTTCGCTGCCATTTCACGGTTGGAAGTCTCGAACATGCCTCTAAGTGCAACAATTAGCTGGCTCATGTCCAATGCTTGTAGTGGCGCAGCCGCTGCAGCCGTACTTTGCAGCGACGCAGTAGCAGCAGGCGATTCCTCCACCTTGGCCGACGCCTCTAGTTCTTGCGCTCCGAACTCGTGCACAGTCCAATCGACGCCTCGTGCCTCACATGCTTCTCGCAAGCGCAACTGCAACTCCACCTTTCCGCCAGCCGTCGGCAAATTCCAGGCAGCCAGCTCCTTCTTCAGCTGGTCTACCTTCAGCAGCTCGAGTTTAACCATGTCCGTGCTTTTATAATTTTTTTTTTTTTTGTTTACTTTCAATTTTCCACAATCCCACTTCTGACAACAAATGTTACGAATACTACGTCTAGTGGGCTGTTACGTATCTCTGGATTGTGTAATTTGAAAATAAAACACAGCCAGTTTCTTAAACGCAGACAACAAAATCAACCAACAGTCACTTTATTATTCACAGTTTACACTTTACTGTTCGTACACTTAAGTATTTGCTTAATCACTCCGTGTGGCAACTTCACTTGTCAAAACCAGACTGACTCGCTGCGCCGCATCCGGCTGCCTTTTATACCTGCCAGGCCATCGCGCAGATCGTTCCCGCACATTCCGGAGTGGACTAAAAGTTTCCATCATTGCCAGGTTGGACTAAAAGTTATTATCGCGGCCTCCACAAGGGTAGTCACCTTGTCGTGGTGTGGGGGCTTGCCGCGGGCAGGGACGCCGCAGACTGTTCCACTCCGAGTGATGAACGGAGTGGAATAGTCTGGTGCGGAGCCCGTACTAAGCACTACCCCCCCTAACCCAGGGTATTACGCGGACCGTGCCCACTGGGTGGTTTGCAGCCAGGGGGTATACCGGCTGTATCATTACGGTGCCTTCCTGATACCGGGCCGCCTCAGGAAGTACAATGACCTTGCCATGGTATGCGGGCTCTGCCATGGTCGACCAACCCTGTCCCAGCCAGAATTGTTGGCCGCCATCGCCTTCGCCTCGCGCGCGGGCAGGCGGCCGCACCGCAAATATGATGAGTCAAAAAAAGGAAATGGCGGTAAAAATAAACGAGGCATGCCACTCGTTCTGCGGGACTACACCGCAACTCAACTTGCAGCAGTACCGGAGCATGCGCTCCAAAACACAGAAGTAGACCTGAGGCCTAGCACCAGCCGAGGAAGAATACCTTCCAAGGTGGCGAGGGGCCCACTCAGGGGCGGACGAGGGGCCGGCGGTGCTGGCAGAGGGGGAGTATCGAGACGAGGCAGGCCTCTGTTTGATACCTCTGCTCTGGCAGCATCAATCAGCACTCGTCCCACCACAACTCAGGTGAGCAAGGCTCTGACTCTCCCTACTGGTCCAGGAGGCATTCAGTCCAGACTGGTGGTGGGGGCGGAGCCCACAGGCTCGGTCCATAGTGCTAGCGTCGCTGCGACTGCACGGGAATTACCACCGTCATCCACCGCTTCGGCGCTGGCAGTAGGCCGAGCTGCTGACGTAGAGGCAAGTAGGCCCAAAACACAGCTCCCCAAACTACCTCCCTTAGGGCAACCAGGCGACCTGGATGACCCTCTAAGGCGTGGTTTGAGCGAGGCTAAGGTCAAATGGTACCTCCGATACCTCGGGCAAGGACTGAGTAAGGAGGAAGCCAGGAGTAAGGCGGTAGAGCATGGGGGAGGACCCACAGCTACGGCGACAGCTGCGGCTGCTCAACCGACTCAGCCAAGAAAGAGAGGGAGCGACAACATCACTCCACCCCAACGTCCTGAAATTAAAAAGTCCAGGACGTGTACTCAGGCACTGGTCGCTAGGACGGGCAAAGCCCAGATTAGCGGCCAGTCTGGAGATGGGCCTAAGACGGGTGCAACGTACTCGAGTGTCCTCAGAAAACCTGAGGCCATTCGAGTGGCGGTTCTGCCAAGGGACTATCCCCAGACGTCACTGAGCAAGGAGGAGCTCTCTGTCTTGGAAGAAGCTATCGTGGAGGAGATAGCACAACGGTGGGCTACCCCATTAGTGTTCACCGGAATCCACTTCCAGCCGGGACATCTGTTGCTGGACTGGCTCCAGCAGACGGTCCCGAAGTTGGAGGAGTGGAAGGGAGTAGAGCTTCGTGTGTGCCTTGGAGATGAAGTCCCCAAGACATACCACGTCACTCTATTCCTTCCCAGGAGCGCGGGTCAGGAACCCAGCAAGCTATTCGCGCTGTTACAAGCGCAAAATGCTGGGGTTTCCACTAATCTTTGGAAGGTGGTGACTTCCAAGGACGAGGGCAAGGGCGTGTTGTGGAACCTGGTCGTTGACGAGAAATCCTTCACCGCGATCAGGGAAAACAACAACGCCTTGAACTTCAGATATGGGAGTATCCCAGTTCATATTCCCAAATCTGGAGGCCCGAGCAGTGAGGTAGCACCTCCCATTACACCAGCTGAATCCGGGAATCCACCGGATGAAGCAGGGGGCTCAGGTATGGTGCAGTCTGCCGCACCCGGGACCTCACCGGACGGCAGGAAGCAAGCCAGAGCAGAAGCAACAGAAATAGGTTCTTCTCAAGATTCCCTTGAGGAGATAAACCTCGAAGCGCTGGGGCTGAGAGGCAGCTCAAACGAGGAAGAGGAGCAGTTGTCGGACGAGATCTCGTTGACGACACTGCTTGAGATGGATGAATCCTCTCCTAAGCTCTAACCCTCGAGCAATGAAGGTTCTGCAGATCAACCTTCACCACGCGAAGGCGGCGTCGGCCGTCCTAGCGCATAAGTTCACCCGAGACCACATCGGGGCGGCGCTAGTGCAGGAGCCTTGGTGCTATAACGGCAGAGTCTGCGGGCTCAACTCGCAGCAAACCAAGGTAATTTGGGACACAAGGCACGAGAAACCTCGTGCCTGCGTGGTAGTTGAGAAAAATACTAACTATGTTTGTATTTCAGAGTACATGTCCAGGGACCTGGTAGCGGTGGCGATGATGGTCCATATCGAGGGTGGTGACCTCGAGATCGTCCTAGCGTCGGCGTATTTTCCAGGAGACGACATGACAGTTCCCCCCCACGAAGTGCAGGGCCTGGTGGAGTACTACAGGGCAAACGCCTTGCCACTCCTAATAGGCGGGGACATGAACGCCCACCACACGATCTGGGGAAGCACGGACGATAATCTTAGGGGTGAGTACCTACTTGATTATATACTAGCAACTAACCTAGTTATACTTAATTCGGGATGTTCCCCGACATTTGTCACTAGAGTTAGGCAGGAGGTCCTAGACCTTACCATATGTAACAGTAAGATTAGTGACTATGTATCTGATTGGAGAGTATCGAATGAACCCTCCCTATAGCGGCCTTTAGACGGTCGCACATGTTTGCAATCATGTGCGATGGGGGAAATGTACGATGAGCGTTTACACGGTCACACATGTGCGCACACTTCAGTTGTCTCGCTGCTGCCAACGAAGCAACATGGTATGCGCTTTCGCACCATTTTTTTTTAATTTGCATAAAAGCACCTCTATGCTGCGTTTCTTTTAATTTTTATTTTTATAATCTTCACCTTTTACTTCTCACAGTTCGGGATTGTGTCTATACACCTCAAAGAACTCCTTCCACAATATTTCATTTCTTTGCGACGCCATCCTCACTGCTCGCTGTCCACCGATCGAATGAAAAAATGCACTATGTGTGTCACACAGCCGTTTACACGGTCGCACATGTGCGTCGCGCCGACAGAGAAATCAAAAAATTTTGAAAACCGTCGCACATGTCCGACGACACGAATTTCTTGCGTTTACACGGTCATTCTTCTCGTCGCGCCGCACATGATTGCGGACATGTGCGACCGTCTTAAGGCCGCTTATCAGATCATAGGATGATCGAATTTAGATTAGCAGCCACCCAAATGGAGTCATCTCCAACAAAAAACCCCAGGAAGGCCGACTGGGAAAAATTTACAAGGTTGCTCGAAGAGGATCAACCCTTGCTGGATGTTCGGGGCAGGATGCGACATCCCCTCGAAATCGAGCAGGCGGTTGAAACAGTAAACGGGGCAATAATCAGTGCTTTTCACTCAAGCTGTCCTGAGAGTAGGAGGACCAGGAAGAAATCCACACCGTGGTGGAATAGTACCCTGGCGAAACTCAAAACAGACACGCGGAGACTCTTTAACAGAGCAAAGCGGACAGGTGACTGGCAGGAATACACTGCCGCTCTCACTAAGTACACAAAGGAAGTACGGAAAGCGAAAAGGGCTAGTTTCCAATCGTTTTGCGAAGAAATTTCTTCCACCCCCCAGGCAGCGAGGCTGCACAAGGCGCTAGCAAAGGGGGCAACGGAAAACAAGATGGCACTCAAATTACCGGATGGTAGTTACACGCGCAATGAAGAGCAAAGGGCTCTCGCTCTTCTAGGTGCACATTTCCCTGGGGCAATCCCCCAGGACGCACCTGCTGTATGTACCATCTACCGTCCAAACAGAGGGGACTGGGAGCTGGCGCATAAAGTCATCTCTCGGGATAAGATTGACTGGGCATTGAACACCTTTCAACCCTTCAAATCGCCAGGCCAGGACGGGATCTTTCCTGTCTTTCTACAAAAAGGCAGGGGGGCCCTACTCAGGCATCTCACTGGCATAATGAGAAGCTGTCTAGCAACAGGGTACATCCCCGCTAGTTGGAGAAGTGCCCTGGTAGTTTTTATACCAAAAATAGGAAAAAAGGACTATACGGAGCCGAAGTCCTTTAGGCCAATCAGTCTAACATCCTTCTTCATGAAGACCATGGAGAAGGTGTTAGATCAGTATATTAGAACCGTGACGCTTAAGAGAACACCTCTGCATGCAAAACAGCATGCGTATAGGGCAGGCAGATCGACAGAGACTGCCCTATTTCAGCTCACGAGTTCAATCCAAGAAGCTATTAAAAGCAAAGAGATTACCCTGTGTGCTTTTCTGGATATCGAAGGAGCCTTCGATAACACGTCGCATGAGGCGATAGGAAGAGCGCTCAGCAGGAGAGGAGTAGAAGCCTCACTTAGCCGATGGATAAGAGCCATGCTCTCCACCAGATCGGCCATAACGAAGGTGGGCACTACCAGCAGGAGCGTGCTGACAAAAAGAGGATGTCCACAGGGCGGGGTACTATCACCGCTGCTGTGGAGTCTGGTAGTGGACGAGCTCCTTGAACTACTGACAAGCAATGGCATAACGTGTCAGGGATATGCCGACGACATTGTCATTATTGCTAGAGGAAGGTTTGAAGACACTCTCTGTGACATAATCCAGAGAGGCTTAAAAATAACCCAAGAATGGTGTGCCCGAGTAGATTTGCGAATAAACCCGGACAAAACCGCCATAGTACCTTTTACATGGAAAAGAAAGCTGCCACACATGCGGACAATACGCTTACTCGGGAAGAGCATAGCTTATAAACCAGAGGTGAAGTATCTAGGTGTAACACTAGACTCGAAGTTACTCTGGAATAATCACGCGGAGGCAGTTATCAGTAAAGCAACGAAGGCGGTCATGGTATGCAGATCATTAGCAGGCAAAACTTGGGGATGCAAACCGAGCATACTGAAATGGATGTATACCATGATTGTGAGGCCAGCACTCACATATGCAGCAGTGGCATGGGCCCCAAGAGCCACACCCACGACAGTGAGGAAAAGGCTCGACAAGGTCCAGCGACTTGCGTGCACGTGCATTACAGGAGCTATGAGAACCTGTCCCACGGCGGCACTGGAGGTGATACTTAATATATCGCCATTGCACGTAGCAATTGAGATGGCGGCCAAGCGTACAATCCTTGGATTGGCCAGAACCAGTAAGGGGGAGGATCACATCCTTAGGCATAGAGACTTAGATGTGCAACCCTTATGTTTTGTATGCGATGGATACAATAACAAGAACATATAACTACGAGAAACACTTCGAAGTTTATATGAGCAATAAAGTAGACTGGGCCTGGGAAGACCACCAAGTCCATTTTAAACCACACACAATTAAGTGGTTTACAGACGGCTCGAAAACGCACGAGGGAACAGGGGCGGGGGTGTTTGGACCTCGCCTCAGGCACTATGAGCCCATGGGGAAAACACCCAGCATATTCCAGGCTGAACTCTATGCAATCAGGCTCTGTGTGCAAGTCAACCTCGAGCGTGCGTACAGAGGGCAGGACATCGTCATCTGCTCCGACAGCCAAGCAGCCATCAAAGCACTAATCTCATATGAGATAACCTCAGGATTAGTGTTGGAATGAATTGAGGCATTGAATGCACTGGGCAAATGCAACCAGGTGAAGATCCTCTGGGTTCCAGGACACAGAGGTATCGAAGGAAACGAGGAAGCGGACAGTCTCGCTAGAACCGCGGCAGCCACGCCCCCCCCTAGGACCTGAACCCTTTATTGGGCTGGGCAAAAGCGCCTTAACGGAGTCACTGAGACTTGAGGAAAGGACCAGGAACACAGAACACTGGACTAGCGCCTCCGGTCTCAGGCAATCGAAAATCTTTATCAAAGATTACAACCCCAAATGGAGTGAAGAATGCCTCAAACTAAGGAGAAACCAGCTTAGACAGGTCACAGGTCTTCTAACTGGGCATTGCAGATTGAGGAAACACATGCATACAATCGGGATAGAACCGGTAAGCGTCTGTAGACTCTGCGAAATAGCAGAGGAGACTCCCGAACACATCATAATGCACTGTAATGCGGCTTGTCGCAGCAGGTTGCGTTACCTGGGCCAGTTTTGGCTTGCAGAAGAGGACGTCAAACACCTAGACCCCTGCGAGTTACTAAGTTTCATTAGGGCGGTAGGTCTAGGGGATGTACTCTAACATTTGTAAGGGGCACAATAGATCAATCCTGGTCTCAGTGCAGTTTACCCTAATCAATTCTATTCTATTATCGCGGCCGTCGTTGCCAGATTGGACTAAAAGTTACCATCGCGGCCGTCGTTGCCAGATTGGATTATAGCATGGCACGTAGCGGCCGGGTTGCTTTGTACAGCGACAGATTGTCTTATCGTTACAATATTAAGTACTATATACCAATAAAACACAAATTCCACTGGAGCGCTTAGCGCTGTTGATTTATTGAAGTTCGAAAAATAACTAAGTCTAGTCTTCTAATTCTAGTTTTAAGCTACCCTGATCCTGGCACTGGCTGCGCTGCTGGGTGGAGCATGAGAGTGCTTCTGGTGTTGTTGTTGTTACTGCAGTTCGCTGGTGTTGGAATGCGAGATACCGTTGCTGCCGTTGCTAGCGCAGCTGGGGTACGGACTGAAGCTCGTGTGGGAGAAAGATAATTTCGGTTTAGTCACGTACGGTGTCTTGTTACCAGAAGCTTAGATTTGCTGAGTTGCTGTCTGTCCCACGGTGTCTGTTTCGTACAGGGACGATCTCCTGTGCGATTGACTTGTTCGCACAGGGACGATCGTCTCTGGCCGAAGTAGTCAGTCGTGCAGTGAGCGTGAAGCGGACGAGACGTCCACTTTTGGTGCAAGTTTTTAATCGGTGGGAGATGTGCGTGTGCATGTAGTACGGAAAATAAATTGGGTTTTTTGAGCTGATGGCTTTTTCCCAACGAGTGCGCGTTTTATTTAAATCGGGTTGCATTCCGTAGTTTCCACCGCCAATCGAAGATGGTGGGAACATTGTGGTACGTGTTGAGCCAGATGTTAGCGGCCTATGGAGCGTCCATTTTTTTGTTTTCGATTCCTTTGTGCGCGAAAGAAACGGGGCATTTCCAGCGAGCAGCGTTGTGGGAAGAGCTCTCACGTGGAATGTGTGCTAGAAGGAGCGAGTCGCCGATTGTTGCGCAATTCGTTTCTCTTCCATTCGATCAGCGAACGCAGAAGCGAAAGCATCGCGAGTGAGCAGTTGTGTTGGTGAATTTAAAAAAAAAGAGGAGAAAGAAGAAGCGGCAGCAATCGGTGAGCTACAGTCCACTAGGAGCGTGGTGCGGGTAACAGGATTTAGAGCAAATGTGTTATTATTGTGGTGAACGGAAAATTGTTTGAGCTTCAGTTGAGTGCTTGTTTGGTGCATGCGTTTTGGTGCGAGTAAGCATATTGTTGTGCTCGGAAATTTCGTTTGTGTGCCTTCATGGCGCACGCGTTTGGTGCGAGCAGGTTTATTGTTGTTGGTGTGCTCGGAAATTTCGTTTGTGTGCCTTCTTGGCGCACGCGTTTGGTGCGAGCAGGTTTATTGTTGTTGTTGTGCTCGGAAATTTCGTTTGTGTGCCTTCTTGGCGCACGCGTTTGGTGCGAGCAGGTTTATTGTTGTTGTTGTGCTCGGAAATTTCGTTTGTGTGCCTTCTTGGCGCACGCGTTTGGTGCGAGCAGGTTTATTGTTGTTGTTGTGCTCGGAAATTTCGTTTGTGTGGTTGCTTGGCGCACGCGTCGGTGCGAGCGAGTTTATTGTTGTTTTACATGAAGGTTTCGTTTGTATGCCAGTCAGGTGCTTGCGTGGCGCATGTGGTTTGGTGCGAGCGAATTTATTGTTGTTGTTGTACAAGGAAATTTCGTTTGTGTGCTTGCATGGCGCATGCGTTGGTGCGAGCGAGCTTATTGTTGTTGTACAAGAAAGTTTCGTTTGTGTTCTAGTCGGGTGCTTGCTTGGCGCATGCGTTGGTGCGAGCGAGCTTATTGTTGTTGTTGTACAAGGAAGTTTCGTTTGTGTGCTAGTCGGGTGCTTGCTTGGCGCATGCGTTGGTGCGAGCGAGCTTATTGTTGTTGTTGTACGAGGAAGTTTCGTTTGTGTGCCAGTCGGGTGCTTGCTTTACGCATGCGTTTTGGTGCGAGTGGGCTTATTGGTGTTGTTGTGCATGGAGATTTCGTTTATTGTGTGCTATTTAATGTTTGTTTGGTGCATGCGTTTGGTCGGTGCAAGTGGCCACATAGTGGTTGTTGTGGTGCAAGGAAAAATCTGGAAACATGTGCCTGCAGGGCGTATCCCTGTCAGACAGACCTAACCGAAACACCAACACCTTGATGCAAAAATTGAATGCAACTAATACATAGGTATGCATTTCTTTCAAATTCCAAAATTAATTTTATTCTATGTTCAAACGTTAGCGAGAAAAGGAAGATTTAAGCAATTAATAATTTATGTATGAAAGAATGAGATAGCGATATATTTAGACATGGCACATGCCACCAGACCTAACCGAAAAGGAAGATTCAAGCAATTAATAATTTCTGTATGAGAGAATGAGATAGCGATATACAAATGGCACGTGCCACCAGATGTCAGACCTAACCTACAAATAAAACAAACACGACCGCCAAACTTACGATTATCACGTGCGAGAATTGTGAGTTTAAGTTTAAATAAAAATAATAATAATTATAATAAGAATGAACAGAAAACCTGAGAAATCTGGTAAGTAATACGTTAACTGCTCCTCTGTGTATCTTTTCTAGCATTTATTTCTTTACAGATCCTAAAATGTACAAACAAACGTTCAAGACCGGAAAATATAACGACGAAGGTTCAACGCCCATGAAGAACAGTGACAGTTAAAACTGTTTGTTCTAAGTTTGTTAAAACTGGAGGACAGTAAATAACAGCAAATGAATGAAAAAAATTAAATAAAAAACCAATACTTTTATATAATTGTGTCTTCTTCTTCTTATTACTACCCGATAGATCTAACTGATATTTCGGTTATATGTACCCGATTTGTACGTTAGTCCTAACAAATATATACGTTAGGGCTACCTGGTATGTCTAACTGATATGTCGGTTATATGTACCCGATTTGTACGTTAGTCCTAACAAATATATACGTTAGGACTACCTGTTATGACTAACCAATATATCCGTCATAGCTAACTAAGTGAGCGAGAGGGCTATACGCTTGTTCAGGCTTTAAAGTGCGTGCGTTGGAAGGTGATACAAAATCACATGTACACAAGAGTTTCCGTCAGATTTTTCACACGCTCTGAACAAATCTAACTGAAACTTTGTTCCGGACGCTAACAGATATATCAGTTATACACTACCAGTTATATAACCGGTTATATAACCGATAGTGTTCTTGTAGGATGGTTTCGGAGGTGCAAGTGTGTGCGCAAGGGACGCGCGTAACTGCGATCCCGCTGTTGCTGAGCTGGTGGTGCGAGTGTGTGCGCAAGGGACGCGCGGAACTGCGGTCCCGCTATTGCTGATTTGGTGGTGCGAGTGTGTGCGCAAGGGACGCGCTTAACTGCGGTCCCGCTATTGCTGAGCTGGTGGTGCGATGGTGCCGTTATTCTTGGAATCAAAGTGTGCTAGATTGATATGCATATCTGAGCTAGAGCTGCAAGAATAAAAAAATTAGAAGAGAGCTAGAGCAGCAAGAATAAGAAAATGAAAAGAGAGCTAGAATAGCAAGAATAAGAAAATGAAAAGAGAGCTAGAATAGCAAGAATGAGAAAATGAAAAGAGAGCTAGAAAAGAGAGAGCAAGAACGCTTCAAGCAGTGGGCTAGTCAGAGTGCTAGGAATTCCAAGAATGAAGTCGGAACAGAAAATTGTGCTTAGCGACAGGTTGAAGCCTGTGTGCGTTGCGTGCAAGAAATGACGTCACAGCTGACGTTGCAGGGGCAAGAACAGTTGATAATTTTGGACTTTGCTCCAATCCTTGGTGCTTGTTTTCTATCTCATTGCAGTGAAATGGCAGCACGCAATAAATTGGAGGCGTTGGAGGCCGACGATCAGGCGCACACTGTGCTTCGTAAAGGGGCCAGAGTTTGAGGACGTCACGCTGGAGCAAGCGAAGGTACGCCGTCCCAACCTAGAAGTAGTTTGGGCGAAATATAATGACGCCTACGAGAAGGTAATCGGCGCGACGCCCAGGGAGCAGAGGGGGCAGCTGGAGCAAGCCACGCTGGTGCGGGTTGAGGAAGAGTATTTTGAGGCGCACGCTTTGTTCAACGCCAAAATCAATCAATTGGAGCCAAGACAGGTGCAAGTACAAAATGAGCCAGAGATCAGGGTGCAGGTGCAGATGCCAGTGCAGCAGAACGACATAAAGAACACGTGGGGCGAGTTCGATGGAGCACCAACCAAATGGCCAGGGTTTCGCGACCGGTTCAAGGCTACGGTGCATGAAAATGCGGGCGTGGACCCGGCGTACAAATTCTTGTATTTAGCGAGCTCGTTGGTGGGGCATGCTAAGCTGACGTTTGGGCAATGGCAATTTTCTACGGAGAACTACAGCCAGGCAATGGGAGCTAGCCCGGGAGAGTGACACCCCGACAGTGGATCAAATGCTGTCTTTTATTGACAGGCAGGCGATCGCGCTGGCCAATACAGCGGATAATCGCAGGCGCATGGAGTCTGTGGTTGTGGTGCCAGAGAGAGCTAGACAGCCAAAAGCTACAGGTGCTGTTGCTGGCGCTAGAATGGTGCAAGGGCGGGCTTCGATATCGCGAGTGCCAGATCCGCGGACAATGACTTGTGAGGTGTGTGCCGGGAATCACATGTTGTATCATTGTCCGGAGTTTATGGCTCTGTCATTAAAGGCGCGCAAAGACTATATTTCCAGGCGCAATTTGTGTCCGAATTGTTTCAAGAAGGGTCATGGAGCGGAGAATTGTTATCAGGGCGATTGCTGGAAGTGCCCAGGTAGGCCAAAGCACAACAGCGCGCTGTGTCCAAGCCGCGAACCACCGAAGCAGGCAAACAGCGCGCAAGCCAGGATTGAGGGCAAGAATCTACCAAAGCAGAAACGCAAAGTAGACCGACGTCAGAAAGGGGCCAGAGTGAGAGGCGGGGAGCGAGGGCAAGGTGTGCCAGTTAACTTAAGCGAACCAGACGAAAAACGATCGAAGCTTGAGCAAGAAATAAAAGATAAATGGTTTGAACAGTATTCAGCTGGTGCTAATATTAATGCAAATCCGACTATGACGTTGTTACCGAGGCCATGGTCGGAATTGTAGATGATGGGTGCAGGTATGGGCCGGTGCGTGCATTGCTGGATACGGGAGCACAGGTCAATTTGATGACGTTCGCATTACAGCGAAAATATCGCGTATCCACGCAACCTATGGCGCAGAAGATGGTGGGCATTGACGGTGTGCCAATGCAAGTGGGCAAGAAGGCGAACATAAAAATAAAGCCATGGTTTGCAGCGGCATATGAGCTAGAGGCAGAGCTGTGGGTTCTGCCAAAAGAGAGCCAGTGGGAGCCAGTATTACCATCCGGTAGTATACGGATGATGGCACAAGATGGTTTACCAGATCCGCTTGCAGATCCGGATTACTGGCAACCGAAAAGTGTGCATGTCTTACTAGGTCAAGGATTGTCATCAGTATTATGCCGAATAAATTGAATAACATGACGTTAATGGAAACGGTGCTAGGTATGGTCGTTTTTGGAGAGCATGCGCAGAAAGTCAACGAGCAAACAGGTGAGCTAGTGTCTATGATTGAGTGCGAGAATAATGAGGAGCTTGACAAGTTGTTTAAGAAGTTTTGGGAGCTTGATCAAATCAAAGAGCATGCAATGAGAACGCCAGAGGAGGAGCTAGTTGAAAACAATTTCGTTAATACATATCGCAGAGCCAGCGACGGCAGATTCGTTGTTACCATACCATTGAAAACAGTTAATGACCTTGGGAGCTCAAGAGAGATTGCGTTGCGTCGCTTCTTATATTTGGAGAAGCGATTGGAAAGGGAGCCAGAACTCAGAATGTCCTACATTGAATTTATGAGAGAATATGAGGGGCTTGGGCACATGGAGCTAGTTAGTGAGCGTGCTAGACAAGGTGCATTAGTTTACTATATACCACATCATTGTGTTACCAAGAAGTTTCGCGTGGTATTCGATGCTAGTTGTCGTACTAATAAAGGCATATCGTTAAATGAGGTGCAGTTGCTAGGTAAAAAGTTGCAAAGGGATTTGCATGAAATAATTATGCGTTTTAGAAGGCATAAAGTCGCTTTCTCTTCGGATATCAAAATGATGTTCCGGCAGGTGCGGATTGCTAGACAATCAATGGGATTTGAATAGAATATTTTGGCGCGAGAATAGGCAAACCACATTGAGAGAATACTGGCTGACTGTAGTCACCTATGGCATGACGTCATCAGCACATAATTCAGTGCGAGCAGTTATACAGTGTGCAAGAGATGCAGAGGAGAGATATCCGGAAGCTGCGAATGCAATCATAAATGACATGTATATGGATGACTGCGTATCTGGTGCTGGCAGCGAGCAAGATGCCATTACGTTGGCAAAACAAATGGCTCTGATTTTGATTGGAGCAGGGTTTGAGCTTCGTAAATGGAAGTCGAACAGTAGGTTGTTCATGGAGGAAATGCATTCAAATGAAAAGGAAGAGATGATGCAGTTCGATGAAGAAGCTAAGGTGCTAGGGCTAGTATGGCTAGTTTCGCAAGACAAGTACACATTCATTGTGAAAACACCAGTTATAAGGGAGCCAGTTACAAAGCGGCTGATTGCAAGTCGAGTGCTTCAGCTGTTTGACCCAAATGGATATATTTCTCCAGTAACAGTCGTGGGCAAGATTATTATACAGGACTTATGGCGCTTGAAAGTGGCATGGGACTAATAGCCTATTTCCACTGGGCCTTAACTGCAGTTTACGCTTAACTGCAGTTTGACATCGCATTTAAATGCTCAAATTCCCATACAATTGTTTTTGTATCAAAGTGCGTGAACTCACTTTCAAAACTGAGTTAACTCAGTTTTGCCATTTACAGACGTCTAACAGAAAATTTTATGTTAAAAGCGGGAGCAATATTCACAAATGTACAAATTTTGATAGCATGCTTTCAGGGGCTGCAAAAGCCGTACGAACACAAACGAGGGAAGGGATTTGAATTGCGTTCGGTGTGGTTAATTTTTTCCCAAAAGAACTGCTTTTACCGGCATTTTCAGCATAAATACAAATCGTCTGTCATAAACGAAGTGAATACTTCTATTATTTGTAAATAATAAATGCTGAAATAGCAAATAAAAAAAGGAAATTTTCCATGAATCCTCTTGACATTAAAAATTCAGACAGCTCTGATATCAAACAGCCGACAACTTTCACAAATGAAATAGACATTGACAAATGATAAATAAATTGATAAAAAAATAAATAAATTAATAAATGTTCACAAATATGAAAACGCAGACATTCTTAGACTGTTGAGAAGGAAAGCGGAGTGGTTTTCATGTAGTAGAGAGGCTACAAGAAACCACACATACGTATAGAAGGAGATGGCGGCGATGAGTATAGCTGGGGCTGCCCAGAAATAAATGCAGAATTTGATTTTTCCAAATGAAAATGTCAACAAAAACAAGCTTTTGGAGTTAACTCAGTTTCGGTGGAAACGCTTGACAGTTGTCAAACTTAACAGAGCCCTTAAATGCATTTAAGCGCTCAGTGGAAATAGGCTATAAGAATTGCCAAAGGAGCTAGAAGATAAATTTAGAGATTATTGGGACCAGATTAAGGAGCTAGAAAACTTTAAAATCTCAAGATGGATTGGTGCAAGAAATAATGCAAAGTTAGAGATGCATGGGTTTGCTGACGCTTCTGAGAAGGCATATGGTGCTGTTATCTATGTGAGGATAGAACGTGAAAATGGGGCAATAGCATGTAATTTGCTAGTATCCAAGACAAAAGTGGCGCCAGTTAACAAATTGACGATACCGAGACTAGAATTGTCAGCCTGCGAGTTGTTAGCTAGATTAGTAAGGAGTGCTAGACAGTCAATGGAATGGAGCGATGTTAGCTATACATTGTAGACAGATTCGTTTGTGGTGTTGTATTGGCTAGGCAAGCAGCCAAGAGATTTGAAGACCTGTGTTGGTAATCGTGTTGCAGCGATACAACAAAGCGTTGGGGCAGGTAGATGGAAGCATGTGAGTACAGCAGATAACCCAGCGAGTAGGGGTTTGAAAGCAAGTGAACTGGTGGACAACAAATTGTGGCTGCAAGGTCCGGCCTGGTTATCTAAACCAAAGGAGCAGTGGCCAGCTGATAAGTTTGAGCAAGCAAAGGAGCAGCGGTCAGCTGATAAATTTGAGCTAGTGAAGGAGCAATATTCGATAGAGGCAGAGCAAGAAATCAAAGTAAATGTAGTGAAAGTGTGCGAGGGGCCATTGAGTATTTTTGTGCCAAAAATGGGGGGAGGCGGTATAGTCGTCCCACTCACACAGTATGAGGGCAAGTTGGAGAGAACATTAAATATTTTGGTATATTGCAAGCGCTTTATAGATGCCTTAAGGGTGAGATATTTGAAAAGAGAGAGAGCTAGAAGATCGCGAGTTGGTCGTAGGCCAAGGAGCAAGAATGCAAGAATACCACTTCCGAGTAATGAAGAAAGATCGCGTGCGATGGAATATTTGGTAAAAGAATCACAGGAGCAAGATTTTTATAAAGAGCTAGCGATGATACGGAAAGAAAATTGGTTGCCAGAACGAAGTAAGCTAGAGCCATTACGTCCGATCTAGGACAAAAATGGATTGATAAGAGTCGGGGGCAGGTTAATAAATGCAGAAAAAGAATATGAAATGAGGCATCAGGTTATCATTGCGAAGGGTTCAAGGTTAGCATATTTGATAATTGACTATGCGCATAGACAAACCAAACATGGAGCAGTGCAAGTTATGACCCAGTATATTCGGCAGAAATATTGGATTCCTCGGATAAGGGATGAGCTCAGAAGATTTTTACACAAATGTGTGGTGTGCGTGCGTTACAGCTACAAGCTGGAGCAACAGTTGATGGCAAATTTACCAGCCGATCGGGTGCAAGTGGGCAAGCCTTTTTTACATTCTGGTTTAGACTATGCTGGGCCAGTCAATGTCCATTTGAGGGTGCGAGATGATTACGTAGCGAAAAGCAAATGCTGGATCGCGATATTTGTGTGCCTGAAGACCCGGGCTATTCATATTGATATGGTGCTAGATCTAACTACTCAATCATTCATTGCGTGCTATGAGAGATTTATCGGAAGACGTGGAAGATGTGAGCGCATGTACAGTGACAACGCGACGACGTTTGTTGGTGCAGATAGGATGATCAAGAGAGCAATTGACTATTGGAGGGAGCAAGAGGTGCTAGAACATTTGAGTATGAAAGGTACAGAATGGCACTTTATGATTCCAGCTGCCCAACATCAAGGTGGAATTTACGAAGCAGCTGTGAAGTCCATGAAGTATCATTTAACGAGAGTCGTGGGCCAGAGAACGCTGGCACAGGACCAGCTTGCGACGTTATTGGTGCAAGTAGAAGCGATTCTGAATTCGCGGCCGTTGTATCCGATATCAGACGATCCGACGGATGTGCAAGCATTGACACCGGGGCATTTTCTTATTGGAGAGCCGCTGGTACTGCCACCTCCCTTTGCATTGGACGAGCAACCAAACACGGAGGGCATTAAGCTTTGGAAAGAGCGCCAGACTATGTTAAAGCATTTTTGGGCTAGATGGCAAGTTGATTATTTGAATAGTTTGCAGGAGCGCAAGAAATGGCGCAGAGAGAGAGAGAATTTGAGAGTGGGCCAGCTAGTTCTCATCAAGGCAGAGAACTTTCCGCCAGCGCAGTGGGCGCTAGGCAGAGTGTGCAAGTTAATTCTGAGCAATGACAAGCTCCTACGATCCGTGGAGATTGAGACCCAGACAAGCAGATTGACCAGACCCGTGCAGAAGCTATGCATATTGCCGGTGGAGCCTGCCAATGTGGAGCCGGAGTGACTAGAGTGCTAAGATTAGAATTAAGTTGATTGTTAATTGTATTGTTATTAATTGCTAATGCAAGCTGATTGTATTTAATGAAAACCGTTGGTTTTCGCTGGCACTGTTTCGTACAGGGACGATCTCCTGTGCGATTGACTTGTTCGCACAGGGACGATCGTCTCTGGCCGAAGTAGTCAGTCGTGCAGTGAGCGGGAAGCGGACGAAACGTCCACTTTTGGTGCAAGTTTTTAATCGGTGCGAGATGTGCGTGTGCATGTAGTACGGAAAATAAATTGGGTTTTTTGAGCTGATGGCTTTTTCCCAACGAGTGCGCGTTTTATTTAAATCGGGTTGCATTCCGTAGTTTCCACCGCCAATCGAAGATGGTGGGAACAGTGTCCGAGGAGTCGTGTGTTAACTTATAATATCAGACTTCATTGTTATAAAGTTGAGCTATTTTTAATTTACCCCGAGCAACAAGCAGGTGGACGACGAATAAACAAATAAGCAGATTGGCTAAATGAGTGCTGTGATTGTACAGTGATCTGTCGATCCCACCGCTAATCCCTTCCTTTCCTTGTCCTTTCCCTATTTTCTGCACCCCGGCTTCGGCCGTTTGTCTCGTTCAATGTTTCATGTATTCTTTGTATTACTCGTCTTTTGAACGTCGAAGAATAAACACCCAAATCATACCCGAACCAACCGTGTGTCTTATTGATCCCGCTCCGCGCCGAAGCGATTAATCATGGTCCTTCGAGCCGCTCGCGATTGTGCCGACGCGGAAAACAAACATTTTTAAAATAAATAACTTTTAAAAATCAAAAAGTGTGAAAACTACAAACAGTGAACAAGTGACAAACAAATCAAAAAAATTACAATTAAACAAGAAACAAACACAAAAGTGACACTAACTAAAGTGAAACACACAAAAAAAAAAACACGAAGAGTGACAACGCAACAAACAGTGAAACAATACTAAAAGTGCACGCACAAAACTAAACAGTGCACAAATTCCCAAAATTAAAAACAAAAAAGTGCAAAGCATTCAACAGTGACACAAACGAAGGGCAGCAGACTACATACAACCAACAACAAACACACCCACAAGAGACCACAAGCAGAAAAACAACAACAAGACACAACCCAAAGCAGACAAAAGGGGCAGCAACAACAAACACACTCAACAAACACACAACACATCACAAAGCAGTGAGGAAGAGCACTGCAAACAACAAAAGCAAGCAGCACAACAATCAGCACAAACGGCGGACACAAACGACGTAGAGGCAATCCCCATTCTCGGGCATTGTGCCCCCTTAAGATAAGCACAACAATTTTTATTAAAAATTAACAAATATCTCTACAATCACATACACTAACACAAAAACATATATTTAAAAAATATATATATATACTCCCATTCTCTAAAATCCAGTTAAAATATTATACACTGGTACCCCGCCCGCTGTCCGCTTTTCGTGTACATTTTTCTGTACACATACAAATTAACGCAGTGCATTCCCGCTACTGCACATAATTTTGCGCTATTTGTTTGCACATTCCCTTTTTGCGCTGCAGCCTGCATCCCACTTTTTTCTAATTGCACACATTTCCCATAATTTGCTTTGTGCATATTTCAGATCAGCAGCAAGCGCTCCCCAGCTGTTGATCTTCCACACTTCTGCACATAGTTCCGCATTGCCCTTTGTGCTATATTCGCACGCACTTGGCAGCACGCAATTTCGCTGCTTAGCCCAAGTGCATAAACACAAACAATAAAGCACAAAGCGGATACAGTGGGACAAGTTGCTCATTCTCACTGCACATTGAAAATTTTCTTCGACTTAGAAAATTTTCAATCGTGCATATATACCTATTAGGGATCGCAATTTTTTGCCATTTTGCGATCCCGGGATTTTCGGGATTGAAAAGTCAAATCCCGGGATCCCGGGATTTAATCCCGGGATTCATATAACAAATTTTTTTAATAAAACAATTTTCCCGAAACAAGTATTTAGTTTATAATATATTTACCATAAAAATGGACACAGTCTAATCACATTTGGGTAGTTTTAAGATTTTTTATCTTGAATTTAATCACATTTTGTTTTACTTAAAAGTGTTTCATTTCACATTTAACCTTCACTCTGTGCATGGTTTTTACACCCTAATCCCGTGCAATGGGGAACTGGTTCCCCATTTTTGAACCAGTATAGTTTGTATGGGAATGAGTAAAATAATAATTTGTTGGGAAATAATTATATTATCATTATAGTATGAAATATAATTAATGTTGTTGTTGTTTGCTTTCTTGTATTAGTATTTTTATTTTATTTATATGTTTACCGTCTTTGAATCTGTTATTCCACCGGTGAGTGTGCTTGAGATTTAGAACTTGAGTGGTTCAGAACTTGGATAAGTTTTGCATACAAAATGTATTGGTATAAATAACGGGATAATTTATTCCCCATAGCACAACAAACAGTTTGTGTGCTTTTTTTGGCTATATCTGCCTAATCATACTTTAAATGAGATATCTGTTTATGCTTTTAGAATCCTCTCATCAATACCTTTCCAACGATATAAGTATAAATATATCGTTTAGAATTAAAAACCTTCACAATTTAATGCTTTATGTTGTCGTGGGAACTGTATACCCCAAGCACGGAGTGAAGGTTAAGTTCAGTTTGATAACATTTTGTCAAATGACACTTATGCACCGTTCTGACTATGTCATATATGGTGTCATTTGTAGTCAGTTAAATGAGAACGGGTTGTAATATGGTGTCATTTGCGTTTGCCTGCATGTATGACTACGATTTGCCATACGAAACGACAATCAAATGAGAACGATCGAATTTGTGTCGAACGAACGATTTGACTACTTACGTTTGATGAGAAAACAAAAAATGTCAACATGCTGGCAAACCTTGTCATATGTATTTTTCGTCAGTTTTTGCCGTGCAATGAGAACGCATTTGACGACATAGGACAAACATGACATATATGGCAGTGTTTGTCGTCAGTGAATATGACACCAAATATGACATAGTCAGAACGGGGCATTAAACATAACTTATTGTTTTGCAACAGATGTATCATAAAGTGCATATATATCCATATTTGATAAAAAAAAATAAAATAGTTAATTTGTTTGTACTTTTAGTTTACTTCGATTATTTCGGTAAAAAAGTTAAGCGTTTTGATTAACTAAAAACTGAAATCTTTAAAATACTAAGGCATTAAGTGTTTTGTCCTCTAATCTAGAGCGAAATTTATTACAAATAAACCCTGCTGAATAGAAACATCTTTCAGATTCAACACTTGTTGGTTGAATGCTTAGTAAATAATTATGAGCCTTTTCCAAAAGACGCCCTCTATCTCCTCCCTCCTCCCTCAGATAAGGAATTGGGTTTTTGTGCTTTAAAATTTATTTCATTTAACTTTGAAGTATCTTTTGCAATCCCGAAAATCCCGGGATTAAAGGATTTGAATCCCGGGATTTTCGGGACTGGAAAAAGTCCGGGATCCCGGGATTGCGATGCCTAATACCTATACATACACTTGTATAGGACATTCACATACACTTTATATACATACAGTGGGACAAATACATCCCACCTGTGCACAAAATTAAAAAGTTTTTTTCTTCTTACATAATTAGACACACTTTAAAAAATACACTTACAACTAACAAATATATTTAACGCAAAATTCTTAATCTTCATCAATATTTATTTTATCTCCTTCAAAATATGCTCCATTAGAAGCGATACACATATGCCAACTTTTCTTCCAATCATCAAAACATTTTTTATAGGCGCTTTCCGGTATGGCTTTGAGTTCCCTCTGCGAATTCTGTTTTACGTCTTCTATGGATTCAAAACGCGTTCCTCTGAGTGGTAATTTGAGTTTGGGAAACAGGAAAAAGTCACACGGTGCAAGATCAGGTGAATACGGTGGCTGTTCGATGGTATTTATTGAATGTTTGGCCTTAAAATCGTTGATAATGTTGGCTCGGTGCGAGGGAGCATTATCGTCATGAAAAATCCATGAATTATCCTTCCACAATTGAGGCCGTTTACGGCGGATATTTTCACGCAAACGTCTTAAAACAGTCAAATAATAGTCTTTACCGACTGTTTGTCCTTCAGGGACGAATTCATGATGCACCACACCACGAATATCGAAGAAAACAATCAGCATTACCTTGATTTTCGAGCGACTTTGGCGTGGTTTTTTCGGTTTCGGCTCGTCTTTTCCTCTCCATTCCGATGATTGTGGCTTGTTTGCATGTCGTACTCGTAGACCCATGTCTCGTCACCAGTTATGATGCGTTTCATGAAAGTTGGATCGGAATTGGCACGATCAAGCACGTCCAAAGAGACCTGTTCACGGTACTCATTTTGAAGAAAATTCTCAACAAAATCGCAAAGCACTACTGAGGTGAACTGGTTTCAACAGCTGCCGTAAACAAACTGTCTGACAGATCGCGCTCATTTTTGGCATAGTAATTAAGGACAGTGCTACCAACCTACAGAAACTTAAAATATCGAAAAATATACAGCGCGCGAATTTTAAATGAGAATTTCCGGAAACTTTTCGGTCACAATGTATATACAGTATTGTGCAAAACCTAAGCAACTTTTGTATTACTCATGGATAAAACTCCATATTTGCCAATAGTTCAATTCGATGTGGGAATACTTTTATATTTATGTAATGCTCACAATGTAATTACAACAAATATATAAAAAAAACCAAACATATCAATTCACAAACGATAAAAACATTTACAAAAACGAAACAAACTCCATAATTAGCTGTGCAAAACCTAAGCAACTTTATACTAGTATTTGGTGTAATACCCTTTGCTTTGTATGACTGCAGCACATCTTTTAGGCATTGACTCAATTAGGTTTAAAATTGTGGTTTCAGATATTTTTCCCCAATTGCACATTACTGCGTCTCCGAACACTTCTTTTAACTTAAAAAACAATTCGCCCCTATTACGAAAGCGTGTTCCACCCAAACGCTTTTTAAGAATGCCGAACAAATTTTCGATGGGATTCAAGTCCGGTGATTGGGCCGGCCAATCAAGGACTGTAATCCCATTTGAACTGAGCCACTCTTTTACCAACTTCGATGTGTGTTTCGGATCATTGTCGTGTTGAATCACCCATCGAAGTGGCATATTGTCTTCAGCATAGGGCAGCATCTGGTTTTCTAAAACATCCTTATAGACAAAGCGATCAATTTTTGTCGAAATTTCGTGTACAGGGCCAAGACCAAAACCAGAGAAGCATGTCCAAATCATAACACTCCCACCACCATGCTTTAAGTTCCTTTGCAGTAACGTTATGATAACCGTAATTCTAAAACAGTAGCTGAAGCTAACAGCGTTGGCTACGTTTTGCACAGCGAACTTCCCTGCAAGGACAGTGACCATCATTTGATCAATCATACTATATGACAATCACATGTGATGAAATTTCGATCACAATCTCTATCATTTTTCCACTAGCAGTGTGAAAAATGTGATGGGTATTTTTGTGTCCATGTGATTCCGCATCACCTTCGTACACAGGCGATTTAAAACGTGGTCCAACATATAGTTGTCTCGCTCACTCTAATCAGCAATGATCAAATCCCAGTCACGTGTGATTAGTCACTGCTGATAAAATTTCTATCATCAGTGATATCAAAAGGCATCACATTTGACGCATAAACCTATCACAGCTGATTGAAAATAAAAAGCCTTGGCATTTTATTATTTCATGTGTTTATTTTTATAAAAAAGGTTTTTTATTAATCAAAAATCATTAATTTACACAGTTATAGTACGAACCAAAGTAATTAAATTATTAAAAATTTTGCAAATGTAAGGAAATGAAATTGACCCTCAGTCCACGACATTTTTGAGGTTAGGAGCGCTAGCGCTGAACACAATCTGCAAAGATTAAATGAAAAGAACGCTAACATTAGGCAAACAATTCTTTTGATACGCTTCTCATCTATTTTTAATAAAATTTAGTTAACATATTTATTACAAAAATAATAAACAATTGTACTTATCTTTTATTAAATTTTCCACCGCTGACTTGTTTTTGACACACTTTTATTTCACTTTTCACAATTTGCGCAAGCGTCATAACGGCACGTGCCGTATGTACATATAGTGTCATCTCGTTTTCTCATACAGGGAAATTTTGTGTACTGAAACTTCTTTTTCCCGCTTGCATGGAACATACTTAAAAATTTCCTTTGTTAATGTTTATGTGTTAGTTTCAGCGAGAATTTTTGTAAATGGCTTGGAGTTTCGATCACACGCGTCTGGCAGGGTACAAGAACAGTGACGGTCATATGGTCGGTCATATGACCGACATGCCTGTCAGGCATTGCCTGACCGAAGTTTCGGTCAGCTCTCCGAACGAAGTTTCTATCATTTTTGTACAGGCGGTGTGAAAAAACTGACCGAAACTCTCGTGTACGTGTGATTTTTTGTTTAACTCTAACACACATCTTTTGCGTATTAAGAAAAGTGTAGTTGCTCTGCTCTAACGCATACGTATTCCAACCTCCAAATATTTAGTTTTTAATGACTATTTCACCGCCGCCTCCGCGGCAGCCGCCGTAGCTCAGCGGTTAGTGCGTTGGCCGCGAGTCAAGACTCCGCGAGTTCAAATCACCGTTGCAGCAAACTTTTTTTTTCGGTGTTGCAGCAAATACCGAAAAAAATGGAAATGCCAGTCAGTTGACCGGTAATGTGCTGAAATTACTGACTGAAATGCTGATGCAAGTATCGGTCACAATGTGATGTATAAATCGGTCATTCATGACCAATACTCAATATTGCAAAAATGCAGGTTTTTATTGAAATTTTTTGGAAAAACCGTTTGCTTTTACTTCTGTCTGAATTTATTTTAAATTAATTTAACCTTCACACTGTCACCAATTTTTATATACGGAAACCGTCACTATTAACATATGTTAATATTTTTCTTCTCATCCGTTTTATAAAGACAGTTTTCATTTTTTGAGCTAAGTTGGTAAGCAAAAACATAAAATGGACTGTGCTAAAGAGATTTTAGGTTCACTTGTGGAAGGGGGAAAAGGGATGAATGGGGTTTCAGCCCCTACAATGTGGGCGAATTTGTTGCTTTTTTTTAAGAAATGCCATAAAAAGTGCATTTTCAAATATATTTTCATCAAATTTCGTATTTAATACTGTTAGGTAATACTACATCACATATCCAAATTTGAACGAGATCGGTCAACTATATCATATAGCTGCCATAGAAACGATCGCTCAAAAATGCGATTGGTACAAACGGGCTAAATTGCTAACAATTGGTGCATTTTCAAATATATTTTCATCAAATTTCGTATTTAAGACTTTTAGGTAATACTACATCACATATCCAAATTTGAACGAGATCGGCCAACTATATCATATAGCTGCCATAGAAACGATCGCTCGAAAATGTGTTGCATTGCGATTTGTACAAAAGGGCTAAATTGGTAACAATTGGTGCATTTGAAAACTGATAGTTGGCCGATCTCGTTCAAATTTGGATATGTGATGTAGTATTACCTAAAAGTCTTAAATACGAAATTTGATGAAAATATATTTGAAAATGCACCAATTGTTAGCAATTTAGCCCGTTTGTACAAATCGCAATGCAACACATTTTCGAGCGATCGTTTCTATGGCAGCTATAAGATATAGTTGGCCGATCTCGTTCAAATTTGGATATGTGATGTAGTATTACCTAAAAGTCTTAAATACGAAAGTTGATGAGAATATATTTGAAAAAAAATTTATGGCATTTCTTTAAAAAAAGCAACAAATTCGCCCACTTTGTAGGGGCTGCAACCCCATTCATCCCTTTTCCCCCTTCCACATGTGAACCTAAAATCTCTTTAGAACAGTCCATTTTATGTTTCTGCTTACCAACTTAGCTCAAAAAATGAAAGTTGTCTTTATAAAACGGATGAGAAGAAAAATATTAACATATGTTAATATGTAACCAAAATAGGGGTAAAAATTTTCATTTGTAAAAAAAAGATGGAAAAAATTAAATTTTTAGTTTTCTGATTACATATATAGAAAGCGGTTGACAAATTGGCCACTGAGCCGAAGCCGCATGAAAATCGGACTTAAACCCAAAAAGTTATAGCAAAATCAAAATTGAAATATTAACATATGTTAATAGTGACAGTGTGAAGGTTAAGTAAAATAATATAAAAAAAATTGAATTTAAAAAAAAAATTAATTTGCGGTCCTGCTTGGATGACCCAATATTGTCGCAATCGAAGGCGTTTTTGCTTAGCGCGACATCATCCATTGGCATCGGCTTTCCTTGGTCTTGAGCTTCGGTACTTGTTATGGCCCAATATTGAAGTTACTGAAAAGTGCAGAGTTATTTAAATATTCAAATAATATTTTATTAATTTAAATCAATTCGATTTCTTCTTACCTTCTTTCTGTTTTTCTTTTTTTCGGCGTTTGAAGCACCGGAGGTTTGAACATGGGTTCGCGCGTCGTATTTGACTCGAGGCGCGCGCGATAGCCAGCTGAGCTACGTAGCTATGGCAGCCGACGGCTCTTAATCATTTATATTAACTCCGATGCGAGTTCTTGTTAGCAGTTGTTTCTATTGTTGTCTCATTCTTACACATGCGTGTATAAGCAATTAATGTTTCTATGGTTGTCAAATGGTTTGTTTCAGTTTAAATGAAAGACAAATTGCAGCGATATGTTGTCTCATATGGGCCAAATTTCATGTAGTGGAGTTTCGGTCAGTCGCGTCTTGTAGGGAATAAATATATTTATACACACATATATACACACATATTTATACACATACACATACATACAAAAAATCACTTTTTCACAAATAAAAACAAATTTTCATGCACATTTGACTACACATTTAATTTATATTTATATTATAATAATTTTACATACATTCCCAATTCCCATATATACATTTCTGTTTATTACCCATTCACATTTACAAATTTTATTTGTTTCCCATATACATATATTCCCAATACTTACCAATACCTATTCCAAATACCAATACCTATTACTTACCAATACCTACACAAATTTTGTTCAATTCCCATATTCACATTTCTATTTATTACCCATACATATATATTTCCCTACACATTTACACACACAAGTGTACAATTTGTTATTTATTTATTTATTTGTTGCTAGACAAGTGTTCAAACTCGTTTGAACGAATTTTCACATTCCCAACTCTTCCCATACTCAATTTTCGTTCGCGCAGACGCGGTTAGACTACACGTCTATTTCCCCAATACCCTACATTTACATATATTTATTCAAACTTTTTACCCTTTAAGCTTCCTTAAACAAAATGCCTGTTGAGCGATCCCCTAAACGACAAAGTGTCACACTGGAGACTCCTTCCTCCAGACACACAAAGTCAGCCCATGCACATTTGACAGTTCCTGTCACTCGGGAGCCACCAAACACTCGCTCCAAACTCTCTAGTCCGAAACCAACCGATCCTAGTGTTGCCAAATTTACTTTCGAGTCCGATAGACTCGTGCAATTATGCACAAAATTTTCATCGGCTCCATTCAGGATTTGACCAAATCCCTGGTCCAAATTAAGCAAAAAAATTTGCAAGCCCAATGGGAGAGGCTTATGTGCGCAAATGAGGCAGTCTTCATTGCTGAAGACAACAGCCAGCCCGACGGTTTCAAAGAGTCGGCTAGGCAAAAAATCGACGCCTGCACAGACCAGTACGAGTTGTGCATGGCTCAGATGTCGGACATCATTGAGATGCTCCAAATTCAGTCCCCCCAGCCCGCTGCGCATATGGAACCGGTTCGACCCCTAGAACCAGCAAATACCCCTTACATTTGCCTACAAGTTCCACCTTGTGATACCGAAACCTTTTTCGGGGGCTATGAGCAGTGGCCGTCCTTTCGGGACATGTTTACTGCGGTTTACATCAACCACCCCCAGCTCACTCCAACCCAAAAATTGTATCACCTCCGATACAAAACGCAAGGCAAAGCCGGTGCTATTGTTAAGCAATATGCATTAACCGATGAGAATTTCGGACTCGCGTGGGAAGCCCTAAGATCCCGCTTTGAAAATAAACGCATGCTCATTGATACTCAAATCCAATCCCTTCTGAATATCGCTCCTGCCCACACTGAAAATAGTGAGGCGCTACAGCGGATCCAAAGCACTATAAACAATTGTCTGTCTGTTCTCAATTCTCAGGCCGTAGGCACTGACAATTGGGATCCGCTATTGGTTTACATATGTTGTACCAAATTGCCCCAAGAGACACTCGCTCTGACACTGACATCCCGGAACGAACTGCCACCCTGGTCGCAAATGGATGAGTTCCTGACCGGCAGATATGAGGTACTTGAACGGCTGCAAAGTATTCGCCCTTCTAAGCCGAAACCGTCTCAACCTTCGACTTCCAATGTCCTCCCAAATCGGCCACACAAATCACTAAACTATCACACTCAAGTGAAAAGGAACTTCGCGTGCAAACTCTGCAACGCAAATCATCCCATACGGACTTGCCAGAGCCTCAAAAGACTCACCCCCCAGAGTCGATTAAAATACGTTAAGAAGCACAGTCTCTGCGTAAATTGTCTTGCTACATCGCACCTCACTAAAGATTGTACAAGCAATTTTACGTGCGTATATTGCCAAAAGATGCACCATTCTATGCTTCATTTCCCCAAAGGTAATGCGCAACCCTCTCAATCTCCCAAACGGTCGCATTCGACCACTCCACAGGTCGCAACAGCTCCAAAACGAACGAAACGCAGTGATCTCATCCCGCAGATCATGCTCGAAGGTATCCACCGAAATGTATGTGGCAGCTTACTTGCTCAGCATACAGTATTCGGTTGGGTATTAAGCGGTCCAGTACCCCCTTCGCATTTGACATGTGCCACAGAGGTACCAAGTCGCTATATGCATACTGGACCCGCCCTTCGAAATAACCTTTCCACGCTAAAGAAAGCTCTTTCGCAAGTGATTGCCGCCCTCAATCCCGTAGGGTTTCCACCCCAGGAATTAATTGAAAATCATTCTGAACCCACCACTCCTGCAAACTCATTCCCAAACCGGCAAATTCCCCCCCTCGTTGCCAAACGTTTCGGCCCCGCAGGATGGCTTTTGCTTCTAATGAAACAGAGAAAAAGGGTTCGACAAGAGCGTTGGTTTGACGCCACTCGGTCCACATTCACAGCAACTGACGGAAATTGCATTTCCCCGCAGTTCCTCATTGTACCACCTCCATCCCGGGTCCAAAACGAGGACAGTCGTCACTCCAGTGCGATTTGCTCCAAACGCTGCAAATCCCGCAGGCGTCGGACTGATCGGGTCTAAACCCACGATCTACCAGATCTCCCTCTTGGGGTGGAGCGGCTCCAGCAATCCTTCGATTCTGAGCCAAACGGCCATCGCTTAGAGTTCAACTTCCGGGACACCGAACGATTGACCATACCACCCTCTCGAAAAGCAAGCCGACATTTCGGTCGGTTCTCCTGTTTCTACGAGCCATAATTGTCACGAAATTCTTTTCACTTCCCCTTAAGACATGGCAATGCAGCCAATTTAAATGTGTATTTTCCCATATTCCCCCGGCTCTAGCTTAAGCGAACCCCGCAGCTTAGCCACGCTTTCCCATCCCCATGATGCCAGCTTAAAAACTTAGCTTAGAGTTCAACTTCCGGGACACCGAACGATTGATCATACCACCCTCTCGAAAAGCAAGCCGACATTTCCGTCGGTTCTCCTGTTTCTACGAGCCATAATTATCACGAAATTCTTTTCACTTCCCCTTAAGACATGGCAATGCAGCTAATTTAAATGTGTATTTTTTCCCATATTCCCCCGGCTTTAGCTTAAGCGAACCCCGCAGCTTAGCCACGCTTTCCCATCCCCATGATGCCAGCTTAAGAACTTAGTTTCCAAATAACTGACATCTAATCTTTTTGCAGATCAACCATCGCAGCAGGTGCCTCCAAGACTGCTCCGCACGGACCGATCATCCAAATCAGCGCACCCCTAAGCGCATCCACAGCCAGTCTGTCGTGAGCCGCACCCCACCAGCTAGACCACCAGACGTCTCAGCAACCCTCCACCCGGACACATCATTAATTGCATTCTGCAATGGCGGCCGCGATGGCTAAATGAGTGCTGTGATTGTACAGTGATTTGTCGATCCCACCGCTAATCCCTTCCTTTCCTTGTCCTTTTATACGAATATTTCCCCCTATTTTCTGCTCCCCGGCTTCGGCCGTTTGTCTCGTTCAATGTTTCATGTATTCTTTGTATTACTCGTCTTTTGAACGTCGAAGAATAAACACCCAAATTATACCCGAACAAACCGTGTGTCTTATTGATCCCGCTCCGCGCCGAAGCGATTAATCGCAGATATTTACTCACCATGGCTTTTACTTATTGGCAGCATAAAATATGTATGAGAAACACCGTCGGAAGAATGCAAAAATGCAGCAGTATCAAAAGTATCAAAAGAAACAGCTGATATAGGTCCACCACGATTTCTTTTTATTGGCCGTACAACAATTACATAGAAAGTGACGGCAAAATAATGCCAGAAAAGTATCAACAAAAGCAACTGCAAATATGATTTTATGATAACAAACCATTTAAATAGTCAGTTAGAATAAAAAACGCACATAAATCCTGTTCCGGGGTAGTTTTTCATATAAAATAATATTGTTTGGCAAAGGCGGTAATGCTGGCAAATTCGCGAACAAGTAACAGCTGATGGGTTTTCACCTCGGATTTCAGCAGGATCATCAAAAGGATATTTATATGAAAATTTGCTCATATATAATGCACGACTGTAGCGACATAAACTAAAATTAACCATATTTGTTGATTGCAAATTGCTAACAACTTACTGTGGAACTTCCTCAGTAGTAAAAACGTCCTTCCGGGTCATATATAAATGAAAAACCAATGTTCATTATTTTGCATTTTCAGAAGTCCGCGAGCTGCCACGTCTAAAAGATAAATTTTTGGCGCGGAAATGTATCTGCAAAAACAGTTGTGTACTTATTCACCACTTTTTCATAGAGAGCAAAATTAAATTTGTATGAAAAATTACTAAAGAATTTTGCAAAACCACAAGAAAACAAGAATAATGCAAGAGGTCGCATTCCATGCGAATGAAATAGTTAACAATTTGAAATTGATTTATGCGCAGAAAATTGTATTTACTAATCCTTTTTAGTGGAAATCAGTTGTACGACAAATTCATTTCAGCGGGCAAATAGCGAACAGCTGCTTTGGCTGCTCTCTCACTTTTATTATCTAAATACGCAAAGATAACCATATGTTCAAATTTTTTTAGCGGCCTTTAGACGGTAGCACATGTTTGCAATCATGTGTGATGGGGGAAATGTACGATGAGCGTTTACACGGTCACACATGTGCGCACACTTCAGTTGTCTCGCTGCTGCCAACGAAGCAACATGGTATGTGCTTTCGCATCAATTTCTTTAAATTTGCATAAAAGCACCTCTATGCTGCGTTTCTTTTAATTTTTATTTTCATAATCTTCACCTTTTACTTCTCACAGTTCGGGATTGTGTCTATACACCTCAAAGAACTCCTTCCACAATATTTCATTTTTTTGCGACGCCATCCTCACTGCTCGCTGTCCATCGATCAAATGAAAAAATGCACTATGTGTGTCACACAGCCGTTTACACGGTCGCACATGTGCGTCGCGCCGATAGAGAAATCAAAAAATTTTGAAAACCGTCGCACATGTCCGACGACACGAATTTCTTGCGTTTACACGGTCATTCTTCTCGTCGCGCCGCACATGATTGCGGACATGTGCGACCGTCTAAAGGCCGCTTTTGACAGATTGGCCGTTTGAGCGAAGTTTCAAGACTAGTATAGACCAGCGTTGCCACATGAAAAAAATTTGTAACCAAAAACCAAAATAAAAATAACCAAAATGAAACAAAAATAACCAAAATGTTTATTCGGTATAAAAAAATAAATAACTCGCACATAAAATTCAATATCTAAGGAACATTTAAAAGGCTGAAATACATATAACTAAACACAAACACAAAACACAAAGTAAAGCAATCTCAATTTCTATTATAATTACACAAAGCAACAAATTTCGAATTTGAAATTTTTGCTGTTGATCAGTGTTGTTTGAATGACAGCACGAACCGAGAATCCCGATCCCTCGGCAAGAGCTCTTTGGCCAACATAATATTATTGATCGTTTCAATATCAAGTTTATTTCTGTTTTTGGTTTTGACAAGAGCAAGTTGTGAAAATTGCCTTTCGGCCGAGGCAGAGCTGTGGGGCAATGATAATAGTTTCAGAACAAAATCAGTCAGCTCTTTGTATGCGTATTCCTCCATGCCATTCTTTACTTTGCTCACCTCGACCCAAAAATCCTTTATATCTATATCGCTTTTAAAATTGGTTTTTGCAGCGAAATGCAAAAATTTCCACTGATTAACAATGATTTCAGGGTCGCAGCGGAATAAATTTGAAAAATGTGGGAGTAGGGAGGAAATGCACACGTCTAAATCGGATAATACTTTTTGGGGCCTTACAATAGATAATAACTTAATTTTTTCATTTTTGAAATCGAATCTAATTTTTAATTGATTTAAGATTTCTACATAAAACAAAAGTATAGTCTTTAACTTGGAGAATTTCATTTTTGTCCATATTACAACTTTTCATGTACGCCTCAGTTTTACTTCCAACATAAATGCTTTCTATCGGTAAATAGTTTTCTTTTTTGCAATAATCAATTTCAGATAAATCAGTAGTTTCTTGTAATATATTAAGTTTTACAAAATTGCTAATAATCAGTCGACAAGTAGCGTCTAAATGTGAGTACAAATAAGGTAATCGTACTTTTTCGGATTGAAACTCTTTGTTTAGAGTATTTACAATATTTAGTGCGTAGGATAAGAAATAAAAGTAAACTTTGTTCGGTTTTGACATTTGTTCAGCAATGTGAGCAGCGCGGATGCCATAAACTTCCAAATAGAAAGATATAAAAAAGTCGTAGGCTATCCCACTGTTCAATCATACGATTGATTACTGCTTCTAGCGATAGTCATCTGGTTTGAGAAACCCCTAAAATCTAATGGGGCTTTACATGGCAGAATTCTTGAAACTCTTCGAGTTCAAAAATTCGTTTTGGACTATGAGAAAAAAACGAATAAATTTTGCGGCAACGTTGTTCAACTTCATATGGCAATTTTTTGCACGCGTATGAACAGCATAAGTGAAGCGAATGACATGTGCATTTAATATAAAATATATCAAACTCCTGTTTAAATTTGGCTTGAAGCCCAGCTATGCTTCCCGCCATTACGCTTGCACCATCTGTTGCGAGTCCGATCAAATTGTCCATTAGTACACCTATTTTCAAAAAATATTCCTTGATGGAATAGTAAATTGATGTTGCACACAATTTTTTTAACTCCAACATTCAATAAACCTATCCTGTACTAAACCAGATTTATCAGCATACTTTGAAATCAACGCCAATACATTTTTAGTGCAAACATCTGTGGTCTCGTCTAAAATCAACGAAAATTTGGTTCTTTTCAATACTGAAGTTATTTGAGAGCTTGCTTTTTCGCCTAGCTTTGAAGCAATCTGGGTGGATTTCGTTCTGGCGCATTTGCGATTTTAGAGTCCGGACAGCACTCAGTCAATAAACTGGGCAAAGAGTCCATAAGAAGAAATGGCAAATTGTGCATAATACAATACATTACTAATGTAATTTCTGCTTGTTGCACTTGCTTTTTGAAGGAGGTCTCTTCGTGCGATAAAAATGAATTAATTTGAATTTGGCTTTTCTTACTGGCGACGTTTTGCTTGTGAATGCTTGTATCTGCATGCTTCTTCAAATATGAAGCGTGGTTTAAAAATGTTTTATCGCACGCAGTGCAAAAGCTTTTGCCGTTTTTCTCCGATAACCACTGAAATGTGCTCTTCCATTCATCACGAAACATCCGTTTTCCGACTTTCAAATTTTCAGATTCAGACTCGCTAAAAATACAATGATACATATATTTGTATATTTAATGGCGGAAAACAGCTTCCAATAACGTTACCTTGAGGAGCTCAAGTTCTCATTTTCTTTGGGATACCCTTTTCGTGCACGTTTAACAAACCTGTAATAGTAAGCATCGATGTTTAATTGTATTCCAATGGAATTTAATTGGCAAGATAGTAATAAATACTCTCTTATCCATTTTTATTTGTGCTCGTACGTTATTTTTCAACGCGTAACCAAAAATGTCTTTTAACAGTTATGCCTACTTTTACAAAAAAAAAGTAGGTCTAAAACAGTGTTGTTGACTTTTTTAAAACTTACTTTTTTACGAGAAACAGAATTGGCCATGAGTTGCCACTATCAATCAATATCAATATTATTGCCACTCCCAATAATATTGTGCTCGTTGATATTTAAGATAATAATATTGTGTTCGTTGACATTTAAGATACATTTTGATCAGTGCGCAACATTCTAAAATATAACCAAATGGGATCAAAAATCACCAAATAACCAAAATCCATTTTCAAAAATAAAAATAACCATTTTTGGTTAAAAATAACCAAAACGGCAACGCTGGCATAGACTCTGATTGTAGTTTGTAATAAAATATATGTTACACTATATTTGATTAATGTAAACGGATTTTTAATTTTTTTATTTCTGAGCCTTTTGACGAATTATATGCACTTTTTTCTTTGTGTTTTTAGCTTATTCAAGTAATATTATATTTTTTTTGAGTTTGCTTCTTCTTGCATCCTAATGTCGCGTCCGTGTTTGAAAAACATTATTTATTGTTGTCATTAGTGGACGAACTTTTCAAATGGAAGTTTATAAATAGGCGCATTCTTCTCGTTAGGAAAATATAATAATTGGTTCCCGGAAAAATCGGAAAACAAATTTATGGGTGTTTAAAATTTGTCGCATCCGTAACCGGAAGCTCCGAATATTTGATTCTTTTTCGATTTCCGGTCAATTTCCGAATTTCTTGAGATACAAATTTTTCTTTCAAACTATTGACTCATTGACATTTTAGTAATAAAATAAAACAAAATATCATAAATATAATTTAGGTTGAGAATTACAGCTCAATCAAATTTGTACGATATATTGTACAATGACCCACACAGGAGTAAAACTGCATCAAACTTTTTTTTAGTTTTTTTAAGTTTTAGGATGAGAAAACATAAATTATAACAACAAAAAATCAAAATGATTTCATTTTGATCGAAACCTATATAAATTATATGTATAAATAATTGAGTCACATTTATCAGGCCTTATAAAACCGTTATTGTTGTTGCAAAGCCCTTTTCCCTTCAATAAAATACAGAATCAACTAAACACCATATAGCTTTGTAGAAATATACCGAATATAGCCGATTCTTATTAACGTAGTGGGAGTGGCTAGTACTCATGTCTAACATTACATAATCTTTGTCTGCCCAGTAAGAGCCTATTTACACGAAGGCTTTTTCCCCCTGCGTTTTTTGCAACTCTCTTTTGAAGTTGCTGCGTAAATCTTCATGCATTTACATGAAGACTTTTTACTTGCAATTTTGCTTGGCTTTTTGGACGTTTAAGCGGCCAATCTTCTTTCATTCACATTTTCGCGTAGTTTTTGATATTCTCATTATTAAAAGAAAAATGGATTTAAACAAAGAAGAAATTATTGAAAATATTTTAGAAGTCACTGAAATGGCTATTAACTGCTCAAATTTAAATAATAGGGAAGATGTAAATATAATTGTTAGCGAAGCGTCCGGCCGGTTTGAAATTTAAAGAAAAGTGCGAAAAAGAGCAAAGCAAATGTCAAAAAAACCCCTGGAATTCGCTGACCGTGCGTGTTTGCCTACCCCGCTGACTTCTCACCACTTCTCGCCAACAAACTCGTCACGCATGACTTTTAACGCAGGGGGAAAAGCCCTCGTGTAAATAGGCTCTAAAACACAAAATCGTCTAGTAATTATTATTTCTGAATAAAAATAGTCGAACAGTCGAATTTTATTAGTCATACGATTTAGTGATGGGCGTGGCATTCAAGCCAACAGAAAAATTCTTTTACCAAATCCATAACTTAAAAAAAATGCAAACATCACTGGCAGCCTTTGCCTTCCATTTGTACGATATAACGTACAAAGCTTTGCAACCCTTGTGGTCATTTGTATGATATATCGTAAAATTCTTTAAAGGAAAAAATTCTTTAGAAGCAAACAATTTTAAATTTAATAAGTTTTATAAATCAACTGAGATTCAAACTTTGAAATTGTTTGGCTTTTTGCTACTAAAAGTATTACATATTTAAAAATTCCTCCGCAGAAGTATCGCATCGCCAAATTCTTGCAAAGAGCTGCTTACAAAATATATTTATATTTTTAAACAGAATGGTACAACACAACACGACTTCATAAGAATTAAAAAGCCGTTTCATAAAAATACGTTCGCTTTGAAATAAAAAATCTTTAAAAAAAATTGTACGATATATCGTAAAAATTTCCGGAAAGGGTTAATGAAAAATACTGTACAAATATGTTCAGCTAGTTAATTAATTTAATTTAATTAATTTATTAAGTTGTTTCTAAAACCAGTTTGCTGCGATGTGATGAATGAAAGATGCATTGCTAATGATTGTAAGAGCTGTGTGCACGATATTAAACAAGATCTAATTCCAATAGAGTTCTTCAAGAAAATTAAAATAAACCACACTAAGAACTTTTAACTTTTTTTTCCGTATTTTGATTGCTGTAATTTTGAATTAACTTGTTATGTGTTATTTTTACTAAAAGTTGAAGTGTTATAATGAAAACCATTACTGTATTTAAAAAGGGGAATACCCTTGGAAAAATTTGTCGCGTCCGTGATGTCGCGTCCATATTCTTGCTGTACCAAATTAAAAAAAGCTAAGAGAAAATTCTCATATTTCATAAATCTACGAAGAAAAGTTATCCTTTGACCTTCATTTGCATGTATATATAGTATATAAAAAGAAAGTTCCCAAAAATTGCTAAATTTTCCATATTTCTATAAGAGCTTCAAAAAAACTTATATTTTTTGTCGCATCCGTTTCATTGCAAAATTGCTTATAATTTTGTACTAATTTGTACTAAATCTTTCCAATATATTTCTAAAATGTAGCGCTATTTCAGCGCGTTAGAACACTAAAAAAACATTTCGACTTTTTATGTTTCTTTCTTGTTTTTGCTGTAATTGAAAGCGTGCGAATGTCGCGTCCGTACCACTGGGAGATGCTCATATGTATACATAATCGGCACTACTTTGAGACTAAGAGTCAAACCTAAATTGGAGCGTCAGCGGCAAGCAACTGTCAAAATTGCTTCATGCCCATACAAATTGTATGGGGCAAACCGCAATTGAAACGCTCTGACGCATAGCTATTCGAATTTCCAATTTTGACAGCGCGTTAGCAGTTGAAGTTGGCTGCGACAAACAAAAACGCCTGTGATTTATATTTGATTTAATTTGGAGGAATTTATTCAAATAAGAGCTAAGTTTTGCAAAATAATAATAGTTTGTTGGTTTTTTTTGGCAACTAAACAGATATTTTTTTGACATTTGTTTTCATTTCATGATTTTGACAATCCCAACGCAACGCTTCAATTTCGGTATGCCGCACTGAGCGAGAGCGTTGCGTCAGAAAACGCAACGCTAAACGCTCCAATTTAGGTTTGACTGTAAGGCCACTAAAGCTTTTTGTTAGAGGTTTTCAGTTATTTTTGATTGTCGAATTTATGATTTCCCCCATACAAAAGTGTTCTGGGCTTTGTTTTCACGATAAAATCTATGTATCAAAATGGAATCAACCACCTGAACAAGTATTTGACTGTCCCGATAATTTCCCAGTTTTTACTTATGAACCTAAATCAAATTCAATATTGTTTTAAACTGTAGTGAATAATCTAAATAAATAAATTTTATCAGTTTGATAACACTGATCAACAGCAAAATGGCTTTTCTGGGTTTGATATCAGTTTTAGGGTAATTAGGTACCGCTGATTTCGAATCCGCAAACCGTTTTTAAAACTTAGTTTCCGTTTTCGCAAAAAATGGGCGTGTCACTTTTTCGGATTTTTCTTGACTTTTTTCACGTTTGGGATTGTAATTTCAAAACCAAAAATCCGGTTGGTATGATTTTCTCTTTGTGGCATTTACAACACCTCACGGCTTCTTTTCCAATGTCAATTATTTTTATAAGTTTTATAATTCCGCGGAAATTGGTCCTCAAAGTCGGAAAATATAGAATTTAGAGGCCTTTTCTTTGATGTTGAAAAACATGCACCTTTTTCGTAAATCAACTAATGAGTTAGATGTTAAATGAAAGCTGAAACATCAAGTAATACAACACAGCCAAATTATGTGATTCCCATTCCCATTAAGAAAACGTATGAAAATTGATGAAAATGGTTATGGTACATTTTTGCTAGTATTTCGATAAGGATGAGAATCACACCAAATAATTTGGCTGTGTTGTATTATTTGATGTTTCCACTTTCATTTAACACCCAACTCATTAATAGATTTAAGAAAAATGTGCATGTTTTTGACCATCCAAGAAAACGCCATGAAATTCCATATTTTCCGACTTTGAGGTCCAATAACCGCGGAATCGTAAAACTTATAGAAATAAATTACATTGGAAAAGAAGCCGTGAGGTGTTGTAAATGCCACAAAGACAAAACCATGTCAAACGGTTCGTTGATTTAGAAATTACAATCCCCAACGTGAAAAAGTCAGGGAAAATCCGAAAAAGTGACACGCCCATTTTTTGCGAAAACGGAAACTAAGTTTTAAAAACGGTTTGCGGATTCGAAATTAGCGGTCCCTAATTACCCTAGAACTGATGTCAAACCCAGAAAAGCCGACCATAAGTCGAAAGTCGAAATTTGTTGGCCTGTGTAATTCATACCATCATGACATTACCTTCTCATCACCAACAGTTTGAAACGATTCGATAGTGCTTATCGATTCTTCGGTGGTGCCATAATCCCAGATGTAGCAGCGCTAACCAATGAGGTGTTGGCTGGTTGATTGACTCGTTCCATAAAAGTGATGTCGTAGAGTTGTTGTGTTGTATGTAAAATCAGATCATATTTATTTGCGATGTTATTCAAATCCGAAAATTAATTACTTAGACTTGCTGTAAGCATGTCACTGCCGCGATATACACACGCCATTGTGGCAAGGTGGGTGATGCTCATACTATATACCGTTCCGTTCCGTGCTTTGGTGCCGCGAATATGCCAAACCAGAAAAGTAAACAAATTTTTGAAACATGAACACCGATATGTAATTGAAATATTTTCGCGTACTAAAGCTAATTTTCACCACTTTACGAATCTGAAACTCCACTAACAGCAGCAATTGCTATTTCGGACGACGGTTGGGAAGCTATGCGGGGAGTTGAGTTACTCGCAACTGGGTCAGTTTGGATGGGATGAACGAGTGTTCGAGGGTGAATGTCACGGGCGCGACGACATGGTAATGATTTTGCTATTATCGTGTTGAGCTTATTTAGCCCCGTTTTACATTTTGTACTCCAATATACGTGTAAACATACGTATCGGGGTAACTCATTATTCATTGCAAAACATGAGTGCTGTATGTATGACTGTGGTATAGATACCTGTGAACATGTAAAATGTACTAGAGTGGAATCAGTAATAGAAAATATTGCCCGCTAATTTGGGGCGACGAATTTAGTAAATGTACATACATATATGAAAATTTTTTTAAATTTTATCTATTTGGAATCAGAATATCGGATTCTTTGAAGGAGGAGGGCAATTTTGACATGGTCATTGCTAAAAAACAACATGAGGCGTATTGCAGTTTACTGCGGGAAATCGGTTTGGACGTAATTGAACTTCCCCCAGACGACACACTGCCAGAAGGGGTCTTTGTAGAGAATGCTGCAGTGATATGCAACGGCGTAGCGCTTATTGGAAAATCTGACAATCGGATGAGGCAACGAGAGGTATACTGATAACATGCATTTAATTTAATTTCTAATTTTGGAAATTACATTAACCCGGATAGGCGGATAGTATGGCAATAGTATTAAAAAAAGAGCTTGACATTCCTGTGGTTGATGTCGACATTCCGAACGCACAATTGGATGGCGGTGATGTTTTGTTTACGGGTGCGATAATGTTATTAGCTGTAACTAACAAATTAATTAAACCTCGGCATTTACAAATACGTCCATAGGCCGAGAATTTTTTGTTGGCATTTCGGATTTTACGAATGAAGACGGTGCTAAAGCGGTTGCCATTGCATTCCCTGAATACCCAGTGACACCAATTAAGGTAAGGTAATACATAATATATACTTAAAATGTTGTGAAATTTGTTATTTCTTAGGTAAATGGGGAAAGGCGGTTAAAGTACTACATAACAATGGCTGGTCCTGATGTATTATCTGTTAGTACCAGCGCCTGTTGCCAGGAGATCGTGAAGCGCATGGAGCGGGAAGCCAGTTTTAAGTATCAAAAAATCACTGTGCCCGAAGAACATGCAGCGAATATGCTCTACGTAAATGGCACTGTTGTACACCGGTCACCGGAAGAGATACCGGTTTCGCATAAGGTTATAATAAAAACGATTTTTTTTCTGTTTATATATCACAATGATTGTCGTGTATTACAGCTAATCAAAGAAAAAATAGACATCTCCAGCCGTAATATAAATATTAGCGAATTCGGACGATTCTCCAGCGGTTTAACGTCGTCTTGTCTGCTTCTTCGTCGTTGGAAGTCAATACGAAGCATTTAGATGGAATTAAAAGCGGACTTTCCGAAAACCGAAGTGTTGCCGACAACGTTATTGTTAGTTAATACCCCAGTTCAGGAAATGTCTTGTTCCCGTAGCCTGAATGAAATCATTCGTATATAAAGTTATAATGAACGAAGTTTATGTCTTGTTGTGTTAGTAGCTGATCCCAGTAGACCTATTACCTCTCACCTTTAAAATGCGTGATTCCTTGTTAAAAAATACAATAAAATTTCTATCAGTAGAATAAAAAACTACAAAATATTTTTGGCAGTTTTAATTGGGCATTGCATACGATTCAAAAAGAACGTCGCTATTTTATTCATCGACCAGATGAAGGGGGCTACTGCAACCATGCATTTCACCTTCTTCGAAATGAAAACTATGAGGCTTCATGTAAACTTCTTTTTATTTAATGAAACTAATTGTATAGATAAATATAATTACGCCTATTCTTGCCATGTTTCCAATTGAGTTTTTTATATATTTGTTTTCTTTTCAAGATTTCGATTTTCAATTTATACAAAGCTTTTTTCAATTATATTCTAATTTTAATTTCAATGTTGAAGTATGCGTTCGCATGTTGTAACTGAAATAATGTTAACCTTAACATATCGAGATAACATGGTATGGATGATAGGTTATGTGTGATGAAATAATATGCAATGATGAGCTACAGTGAAATTGTTTCTCTTTATTACTTAACTGTTTACGGTAAAAATAATTAACGATTCTTTAATTATTTCTGGGTTTGTTTAATTTAGTTCTTAATGGTTGGTTTTGTTTTTGATTTATCTTCACGATTTTATATAGCTGTCTCTTTTTTTATAAGTGTCGTAAAATCCTAAATTTTAGCAAATGTAGGCACCCTAAATATTAAAGCTTTTTGCAAAACATTTTTACTTAATGTAATAACAATTTCTGTTTGGTTTTGTTTGACTAGTTTAACTTACTGTTTTGAGATTGCGTTTTTATTAATGAATTTCGTTTTAAAGAACGGTTCACAGTAAATCGGTACACATAAAATGCTCTATATCTCGAGAACAAAAAAAGCCACACTTAAAGTTTTTGCGTATAATTAAAGGTAATTTATTTATCTCGATGAAGGAAGGAATGAAGGAATTATTCTATTGCATTATGTATAAAATTTCGGGTCTGCTTTTTGATCGACGCCATCAGACTTTGAACAGATGCTCTATTGACATTTGCAGCGTAATGGTTCCAATTAAGAAGCATTGAGTCGGCATTTTTTATCACACCCCACTTCTTTTTAATTTGTATTTAACAATAGTCCAATATTTTTCGATTGGCCGGAGCATGGGGCAACTGGGTGGACTGAACTCTATTGGCAATATTTCTACATTATTTACATTGTACCAGCTCAAAGCTGCGTTTGAGTAGTGAATAGTAGCCAAGTCTGGCCCAAATTGTACAGATGAATGATGATAACGTATAAAAGGCAATCATCTTTTTTGAAGGCATTCTTTGATATACATTTGGGATGCCATTGTGCCAACCATCACAAACGCCCTACTCTTCAGGCTACAACTGCAAATTGCTTGCCATATCATCACTTTCTTTGCATATTTTTCGACTTTCCTACATTTATATTTAGTGCTAACACCTTCGCGGTATAATGCCACATCAAATTTTTGTCCTTCAATTTGATTAAAATCTAGCTTGACGTCTGCCTCATCGTCCGTAACAATAAAGCCTTAAAATTTCGTCAACACTTTATCATACAGCAAACAGGCGCGCGTTTTTGCGTCACAGTTCTGTTAATCGGCCCGATCGGGATATTTTATAGCACGATATGATTTTAACCCCGCTCTTAGTCGTATACGCCGAGCTGTGCTTTTAGGGGTTCCCAATTTTCTGGCAACATTATTAGCAGACAACCCGAGGTTATTTTTTGGAGCGCGTATCACACGATTGTCCAAATAAAAGTTTCTTGTGCCGATTTTTTTATACATTCTTTGAGCTCTATTAATGCTTAATGTACCCTGGTATTTTTTATAACACTACAAACTGTCGTTTTTGGTAACTTCAACACTTTAGCTGTTCCCGAGCAAGTAGGATTTTCAACGAATTTGTTCACTTTCAGTTTTCTTTGTGCGTACTCCATCGCTTATAACTTCGCGTAATGACAACAAAATCTAATAAAATTTCAATCATAAAACGATACATTCATTGTCAACAGAAGCCCATTAAAATTTTTTAGTACAAGAGTGTTACAACTCAGCAGTAAACGGTAATGTGTGTACCGATTTGCTGTGAACCGTTCTTTAGTTTTCCTATTTTATTTACTTTCATTTTTACTTCCACTTCAAGCATTATTTTTAGGTATTTCTTTGTTTAAGTTGCAGAGTTTAGTTTGCGTTGTATTTTTGCTTTCTGTTTTGTTCTTGTATTCGGTATATCATTATGTGTAGATTAGTTGTATGTCTCTTTCAATATAACATTTCAATATTCTATAAATTGGTCTTTGTTCATTAAATAATGAAATATACTTGTAGGTAATTAAAATTTGGGACTCTCCTTTTTTGGTTATTTTTAAATTGGTGAGCACTTACAGTCAATAAGTAACTTAGACATTCAACAGAATAAAGAAACCCGGAGTTAAAGTACAAAATGGGAAATTATAAGATTTCTGCATCGAAATACTACGCCCATGCGATTTTTCACTTGCTGAAATAGTTTTATACAATAAAAATAATGGGATAATAAAATAATCGCTTTGAAACCGCATTAAAGTTGGCTAAAGAGCAGAATGGAATGAAAATTGAAATTTAATTTGAAACCAGAAAACTTTTGGAAATTATAGTGGTGGCTTACTAGTTTTTATGAATAAGTATTCAGAATTTGAAACCCAGACTTAAGTGCTCTTGGGAGTTTTAAAGCTGACTTTGAGTATTCTCTTTATTTGTATTAATTTCTGATAAAGCTTTTTTAGCAGCAGTCTTAATTAAATGTATTTAAGTAATGGTTTGTTTTATGCGTAACTACGTCGGTTGTGCAGTAATAATCCGATTACTAATTTTGGATCTTCCACTTTTTCAAAGGGAAAGATACAAAATAAATGGTAACAAAGTGGAGCATACGAGAAAGGCAAACAATTAATTAATAACTTTATTACATCACGGTGATCTCCGAAAATACTATAAGTATTTCAAGAAAATTAAGTATATTCATATGGTTCATATAAAAACATGTTTTGTGAAAAATCGCAGCTGCTGAAAAATAATTATGCAAACATACGAATTTCGGTTCCAGATGAAAAAGGTGGAAATACTGTGATGTTACGTGACGGTACTTTGGTTAAAGTACAGGTTTTCTGTATATATTGTCCGGTCGACCTTGTAGAATAGTACACTATGTGATATCATTTCCATTTTTATTTGTTTTATTTTACAGGTGAGTATAATGGGCATTTGAAAACGTTAAGTATATGAGGGTTTAATAAAGTGTGATTTTTAATTTTAAATGTTGAGTTCTATTGTAGTATGTATATATACTTCGATGCTTCTGTCATTTTGCTTGTCCGTATTTGTAGCTTTATAAACCCGCACATATCGTAATTGGCTTCATTTTGTCTATGGCTGAGTTTTGCATTCTTGTTGGTAGATTTCTATGACTATTTTACTTCTTTGTTGGTTTTACTGTAATCTCTGTTTGGATATATGTATAGCACAATACATTTACAATAATTAAATACAGATTTAAAAATTGGTATTACAAAATTTCATAAATCTTTGTTCCGATTGCAATTTATTAACAGAGTCATACAACTGCACTGAATTCTTAGTTGTCAGCCCAAGTATTGTTATCTACAGTTTATTCAAGAAATTCTTAATGCTATTACTTATATAAGTCTTTTTACTTTTTGAACTGCTTAAAAACGCTAAAATTCTACAATAATGTGTATCCGCAATCACTGATTTCTTTTACAAAATCACACGATTAAAACCGTTCGGAAACGTTTCACACTGACACCGTCACAACAAGCATACAGTCACGTACCAATTAGATTAATACTTAATACTAGTCGCAAATGTGTTAGGCCTTTTTCAGTTAAAAAGTATACTAATTGGACAAACCCATTTTTGAAAGTGTGAAACGCTGAAAATCGAGTCTAACTACAAGTCCTTTGAGGGAAACATATTAATCCGATATGGATAAATGGGTGTGTGTATGTGGGTTTTAGAATTTTCAGTTTAAATGCGCAATACGAATGAACCATGTCGGTCGTTGGTTATGCAGACGAAAAGTAAAATTTATTGAGTCTTGTAATACGTGTGCTTGTAATCGACTTACCTCTCGCACGGTTCAAATTCGAAGAGCTGGCTTTTACGCCTCGGTATGCATCAACTTCGTACAATTCTTATTTCCAATTTGGGATTTTGATGTGCTATGTAAACGTGTCCTGAATTCGCAGGGACACGCTCCAATCCGAACCGCTACTATCATCTATATTTTTCCTAACACGCGAAATGTCCTAAAAAGTCTAAATATCTTTTTATGCAATCACAATGTTAATTGTTAATCTGAAAAAATTCTGGGTATGCACACATGAGTTCAGTTTTGCTAACAAACTAAAAGAACATATGTATAACGTAGACTACATAGAACTGAATGTACTGCAATCATTCGAGTATTTTGTTTGCCTCTTTTGTTTAAGTACATCGATTTTTTTGGCTGTAATCGTGTGATGAGGTCTAACAAAGCGTCAGCTTATGTCATTGCCGGATTCTCGAAAAAATTATTATTTCAGGAACGATTGAAGGTATTGCGGCGTTGTACCTTCGCTGTCATATCCCCGTGTTACAAACGATTCTAATATTTTTCTCCCTAAGGCTACTTAAATGTATGAGTACATTAGAAGAAGTAGACAACTAGATAAGAACTTAGAGTTATGCTTGTCTCATTTCGTGAAGGCCTTACAATAAGCCATCTTCAAAATGAAGTCGCTAGAATTACTATTACTTAAATTACTGCTACTATTGTTACACATGCGCTCTCTCTTCCTGGTGAATTTGTTTTTTGCTGTCGTTGAGTTTGTAAATGTTGCTGATGTTGATGTCTGCAAAAGAGTTGACGAATCTGGCGAATTTATATTGGTCTCGGCATCTGCATCCTCGGCGATGGTGGTTTCCATGATGCGCACAGAGTTGGCGGCTCTGTGGCTGACGACGTAGTCTGGATTGTATTTGACACTGGCTTCGGTTGTGGACGTCGAGAGCATCAGCATCTCGATATTTATCACGGACGTGGCGCGCTCGGTTTCTTCTATTCAGCTGCCATACTTATTGGAAGATGCGTAGCTATTAACTGCAGCGGATCCGTTCGATGGCATGTGAGTATCAGGCACTAAATGTGGAGTTCTACTAGATACGGGTGGCAAAATAGGACTAGTTGGCCAATGGTATGTTGCAGCAACATTATTGGATGAGGGAACACTTCTATGCAAAAAGCAGTTTGATCTTGATTAATAAAGTTACATACATTGATTACTGTGTTTTTGCAATTAATTAAAAAAAAGATGTTATTGAATTGCGGTAAAATATGCATGAATGGTTCGAATATTGAATAAATTCGGGATTACAAATGTAAGGAAAATATCTCTATGTACTTAATTTAAAAGTAACGATCTTTTCTTGTGAACGATTCAAATTCCACACAAAAATTCAACATTTTTTAAAGCCTCTGAAATCACTAAAAGCCACTAAAGCCTCTGAAAATTACAATACCTATGAATCGACAACCGTCAGATCGATTCTGAATGAATTTACAAACTGATACTGACGTTAAGGAGTTTGGACGTGCGAGTTATTAGACGATGCCACTTGAGGTCCAACGATTGTTTTTTGCTGCACTCATTGTTCTTATTCATTCATATTTAACATTCAACTCAACTTAAAATGTCGCATAGACATGAGCTCAGGAGCAAAAATGTGATTCCTTTTTTCTTATGTATTGGAAAGAAGAAGCGACATTTTTGTATTGCACGTTAAGCGTATAGAATTGACAGATTTTTCCATTAATGTCTCTTGCACGACAATTACATTTCTGCATGAAAGTGTTGAATTTTGTGGATGTGGAGAGGAGGGAGAAATTAAATGTGCATAGGAAGGCAGCACTGTGTGTGTTATAATGAATGATAACAAACCTTGAATGTGGAAATAACATTGGAGACGCATTAAAGAGAGATTGAGGCGATTGTTGCATTGACGTTGCTGCCGCATCTGGATGTAAAAAGTTTCTTCGCTGTTCGATGCGTTCTTGATGCTGGGTCAGGCAACGAGCAATTATTTCCGGCAAGTTCTCCAAATGATCCTGCAAGTACCAATGGTCGCATTAGAAAGTGGATAACGATAGCAAGAAGCGTACTCTCAACGTACCTGCAATGATTGCAATTTGTCTTCGAGGCTGGTTAAACGTTCCTCGATAGCATCTTGGCGACTGGACATATCCGAAATTATTTCATAAACGGTGTTTTGAGTCTAAGGACATACAAATACCAATGATACAAAAGAGCAATGATACAAAAGAGCTAGTTAAATGTGTTCTGGCTAAACGTTCATGGAATGCCGGATGTAGTGCTCAAAGTGTTGCGCTAGTAGTTACCTTGGCCATGTCGGTTATTGTATTTGCGTTGTCCATGAGTTTACGTTGATCCATTTTAACTTTTCGTAACCTGGTTGGTATTCGGTTGTATTGAAAATAAATAGCGTTAGGCAAAAGTGGCGAGTAAAGGAAAAAAATGAAATGGCATGACAGATTACTTGGCACTAATTGAACGAGGTGAATACCGCATCAAATATCCTCAAATCTTGATATGCAGCATTCTGCACACATATAAATAGATTCCATGCAGTACATAAAGATGTACACAATTTTCAATTACTTTTGTAGCTATGGGTAACCTCACCTCATTCAATATTTGTGTGTTAGGCCAGATCGCAAAACGTCCGTCTTCAATTTTCAGAACCATAAAATAAACATTTAGTAGTTGCAAGTGTTATCATTGAGTTTTATAAAAAATCGTTCGTTTTGCGATTTGTGGAACGCCCGAAACCTTGCGAACAAGCTTTTTAAGCGTACATCACTCATTTAATACTACACGAAATATATAGTACAAAACATATATTTTGCATACAATAAATTTCGAGAGTTGAAATGTTTTTGAATTTAACTTACGTAATCATATAAATTTATTGTGACCGCGCTTTGTGCAGCACTGGGTCATACTATTGTATTTCAATAGATGTTTATTTAAAGCAGTGTTTTCAAGCTTTATGTTTTTGTTTCTTACGGTGGCAACGAACATGTTTTTGAAAAATACTTAGCGATGAGAAATATAAATTTCGTCGTTAAGATTGCAGAAAATCGTATCTCAAATTCAATCATTACTACTCTTGCTTGCGGTGGAACCATTGACAAGTTGTGGCTGGGTTGCGCACACGCAAATGCCTAACCAGATTCCGGCACACAATTTGCACTCGTGTGTCCAATGTCGCGGTCTTGCACTTTCATACACATATGTACACGTTATGAAGCAGTAGTGTTTTTACCGATTTGTGGTTCTGAGCTTCCTGAGCATGCGGATGCGGATGAGGAGAACGAGGATTAGATAGCTTCTGCAATCTTAACTCTAACGAAATTCGGGAAACTAATATTCAAAGTGAAAATTGGAGTTTACATTTAATGTGTAAGTCCACCAACAACACCGAATGCTTCTAATCAAGCTACCCTTAGGCGAGCAGGTAGTCGCGAAATGAATTGTGTATAGCGCCAAGCTGGAGGTGACCGGACAATGGGCCAGATGGCCTGTACTCTTACCCCCTAACCGATATGGCACAAAGCCAATGCTTGTTGCTGATGAGGTAGGGCGGGCGGTGCGTGCAAAACAGAGAGTGGGGTAACATTTTTGAGATACGAGATTCTAAAAAGTTAACGACGTGCTCCAATGTTGTTATCAGCAGGATTTCTCATACAGATTTGCATACCAGATAATAGGCTGTGAATTTATGTACATGTAAACAGGGCTTTACAACCTAGTTACAGGCTAGTAAAACGAGTTGAATCGAGTGCTTGCAATTGCTTTTGCTATATATTGTACAAGTATGCAGTTGGAAGTTCGCTGCTGCGCCAACTGGGTGAGATGGTTGCTTCGGGGTGAATGCTTGCAATGGCTACAATTCGAGTGTTGCGTGATAACAAGCGAACGAACAAATACGGGAAAAGGGTTGCTTGTCAAAATTTTAAACTGGGCATGGGCGCCATCGGTTGTTTCTTTATACAATAATAGTTAGTTTGAAGGACACACACACACATACAAGGAGTAAACAAAAGGCACAATTGGACTCTTCGTTAAGTACGAGTATATGTGGAGACATTTTTAGACACAACACCGTAAAGCGGGACTTCTCGAGGGTTAGTTGGGGCATTGATTGGTCAAAAATGCTATTAGTTACATTCGAGTTTTCAGCATGTCCACTACGACATTCTGTGTTATTTGTAGTTGCGGCACAAGTACACTGCACGTACATATATCTGAGAGTTTGCACTATAATACTCACGCATATATAGCTAGAAGGAACTTTCTTTGGTGGGTTCTTACACGGCCGGGATTAACCCGTTTTACTAGTCTTGTATGTTTGTAAATGAGCCAAGTTTCACGAAGAACATTCGCCGCAGCATTTTTCAGCTAAATTTATGAAGTAAGAAAAAATGGAATAATTTTATGTTAACGCTTGCATATATAATACATACATGTCAAAGTAAGATGATGGCATAACTAAATCAAACACACAAAATCATATTATTGCGACTCAAATTATATATATGTAATATGTAGAAAGGAGTAAGCTGATATTTACAATGTTTTTGGTTGACACTCAGGTACGTAAGCATGTATAATATATGTATACATGTATTTATTTTATTTGATTAGTAGCCACTTACAATTCGCATGAAAAATTAGTGGGAAATATGTAAATGAAATGCATAAATGAAAATTAAAAGTACGCAAATTAAACAAACGAATGGGGCTCTTAGTATGCGTAGTACCCTTTTTGTTAACTGCGTATCCATCATGAAGTTATGTACATGCTTCTCCGCCCGAGTTAGCTCCAGTTTTCTCGAAACGACAGCCACGAGCAGCGCTGTGCAGCCAGCCCCCTGTAAAACAGTGTCATATACAAGCTTTTAATTTAAGTAGCCACCCGTTTTATAGATTTCAATTTAATAACAACAGTCTCTGTAGGGGTTTTCGTACCACGCAACTTGTGCAGTTTTCACATAAACATTTTCATATAAGAACAACATTATGTAATGGAAACTATCGTTAGGCAGTTTTTACAACGATTGGCATTTTAAACACATGGATTTGATACACACATTTGTATATATATCAAAATGGAAGTTCAATATTTTCAGCTGCAAATAGTCGTGAAGTGCAAGAGACGAGAGACTGGGAGATGAGTCGAAAGGAGTGATCTTGAACGATTCTCTAAGAGGAGTGACAATTCTGAAATTCGAGGGAAACATGGAAAGGAAACTGCATAGTAATATGACTTTAGTATAAAGTAAATAATAAATACTTCCTCAATTATGTTAAAATATGCAACAGATTAGGAAGAATCAAAGTTATGTTCAAAATGAAAATGTCGACTGTTGCGCTCCAACGTTTAAGTATTCGAGTCAATTCGTACTGTATGTAATGCTATAAAGAACATAAGTTTGATGTATACCTATGCACTATTTACCGCACCCCATGTCGATCTAAGTACCGCCTTGTAGCAAATTTAAAGGGAGCCAGGTAACTATCTGAGCTACGCGTCGCGACGTAATGAATAGTTTTCAAAAGCTTCTATCAGTTTAACCCTTTCGGTACAGGTTTTTACTGGGGACAGTTAAAATTTTAAATTTTACGTTTTGGGCTTCTATGTGGTTATATTAGCAACATTCCAAAAGAAATTTTTAATTTTTATACTCGGACCATGTATTTCAGAGTATTTTTCTATGAGAGCAATCACATCGTTGTGGCTGTAATAATTACTTAAACATACAAATTTTTACGCATACTGAAAATTTGAATACTTCTTCATTTACTTCAGCCAAAAATAAAAAAAAAATTATCTAAATTGAAAGAAAACGTCATATTAAAAAGTTCTCTAATTTTTTCTGCATCTTCTTCCTTTACTATGTCAAGATATACCCTTAAAAATAAACGTGTATACTTACTTCTCTTCTTTAAACTTGAATACTCAGTTTTTTAATATCGTATTTTTCCTACAACTTTAAACTATTCTAAGGCGCCTGCTACACGTTCAATATTTATTGTGATATTTGGATCGCGATCCATATTGATGGATTGATAGATCGCATGTATTTATCGCGTCAGTATTCACATAATAGTTATTTTGAGTTGTTCGTGGCTTAAAAGATGTAGCAATTCTTCCAACTTGAAAATGAATTCTTTTAAAATTTGTTTTTCTGTCGCAAGCTCTGATTCTACCGGTAGCGCACATGCTTTATTTCTTATTTGTTCTATTTTATTTTAATTTCACCATGTACTGCCGAACCGCTTATTGATATCATGAAATATGCTACACGTTCAATATTTATTGACAGTTTTGTGATCCGCGATCCAGATTTCAAAATATTTAAATATTTTGCGATATGGATCACGATCCATCAATATTGCATGCTAAACGTTCAATAAATATCGCGATACTGGTTCGCCGTCAATAAATATTAAACGTGTAGCAGGCGCCTAAGGAGCAACAAAAAATGTATTCTTGAAACCACAGAAGGTTCAGACTTCCACAAAGTAGCATTGTGCCATATGGCAAAAAAAAGCGAAAGGGTTAAATATCTATTAACCCTATCCTTCCCATGGTAGCCATATGGCTACCAAATTCAAATTTGGAATTTCGATGTATAATTTTCGATTTTTCCCCATTCTATGAATTGTATCGCTTAAAAGAAACATTGCTCTGAGCTTTTTCAGCAAAATATGTAGTTTGTTTTTATGGGAACATTGAAAATTGTTAACATTTGTGCAACGGTTCCCGCTCGACAGGGCAGCAGAATTAAATGGCAAAAATGTAATATTGCTCTATGTTTAACAAAGGACACCAAATAACTCTAAAATTCTAACAAATAACTCTAAAACCTTGTAAGGGACATTTTGTTTTCATATAAAATATGTTTTAATTTTGCTTCATAAAAGCCCAGTGTAGTCTAGTGTAGTATGGCTACCTCCTCCTCGCACCTCCTACTGGAAAGTCGAAACCATTTTAAATATGATGCAAAATACTTTTAAATAGTTCTCTCGTTTCAAATAACCAACTGCCAATTTGTTTCTATGGCTATTTCATAATTCGGGAAGGAAAGGGTTAATGTCAGTTGAAATAATGATGTCCTCTTACTAACTTACAATATTAAAAGTATTCTCTTTACTCGAACTTTGTGAAGCATGCGGCAAACAGTTTTATGTACATATGTATTGTTTTCGACTACTGACTACTTTTTTTTTACTAAATGCCTTTTGTTATAGTAGTATTTGATTTAATAATCCTTTCTAAACCCCGAAGAATATTTCTGGCTTGACTGCGCTTGTTTGTTTATGTTCTTGTTTATTTTGGTTATACTTAACTCACCATAATTCCTGTACTGACGGCAATACCGCGTCCGCAATACGTATTTGGAACAATATCACCAAACCCAACACTTAAAAACGTTATTGCTATCAGCCACATTGCATTCAAAAGATTTGCATGTTCTTCGTCATGAAACCTGTACGGGTAGTAGACACACATAATATATGGTTGGAGCAAAACAACAAAAAACAAAAAACTTAAAATCACAACAAATTTGACTTAAGGCAGGTTCTCACCTTGTGGATCCGAAGAAGTGCACTTTTTTTAGGAATTTTTTTTGAGAAAACGGTTAAAGATACAACGCTGAAAATTGTTTCTGGATATGAACACACATTTATTTAGAGAATACAATTTTTCAAATTGAATGAATCAAAAAAGGGGGGAGGGGGCGTCCATCAGTGGCGGCATGTCGGCGAGGAGGTGTCCCGCTACCGGAAGTGATTCCGTCAAAACCCGTGATCGGAAACACAAAAGTCGAACACATTCTTAATGTGTACCGTATTATCTATTGAATGAACCAAGATCATGAAAAAAAATCAAAATTACAAAAGTTATGAGGTTTTGAAAAAAAAATTAAGATTTTCGCATTTTTTTGTTCACTTATTATTTTTTTAAATAAACAATTATCAATATTTTTGGCTGATCGGTGGTTCATTCATTAGAAAAAATCCTAAGGAACATTTGGAAAAAATTTGGTGACGATTGGTTCATTCCAGCGCCTTCAATCACTTCCGAAAGGTCCGAAAATGTGGTTCTGAGAAAAACGCGTTTAAAGTTTAAAGCGCGCTTGGCCGGTGCTCTACACTGCTCTATGTAACGGCCTGTAACTTTTGTAATTTTTCAGATTTTGATCTGAAATTTCTGGAGTACATTTTTGAAACATATATCTACACGATAAGGCAAAAAAAAAATTGTTGTTTTTTTTTCCACAAGGTGAGAACCTGCCTTAACGAGGAGCACAGAGAGCAATAGCAAAATATTGCACCAACGTTGTCATGCCGTAGAAACGTAGCAGTAATAGTGAGTCATTTGTGTACACGGTCAAAAGTAGCCCAAAGGATGCTTTTGTAAAGGTTGCGATTTTTTAGCATTATATGCAATTTGTTTGTGATAATTTATTAGGATCGAGTTTTTTAAAAATGGTCTGGGGAATAAGAAGTTTTGGTAGTAGTGATAGCAGTCGTTGTAGTTGTTACTTCGAGCTGTAGTTGCGGCTGTAATCAAAATAGTGATAAAGCTGTAACTGCGGTAGTCAAAATTGTATTTGTTTAGTTAGTGTAGCTGTAGATGTGGTAATTGCAGTTGTAGCAATTGTACGAGTGACTGATAATACGCACACACACACACGCACACACTCATACACACTTAATTGACAGTGGCTTATTTAATTGACAAATGGGAGGACAAGTAAGTGCAACTTGAGACGAACAGCACGGGATCAGTGACGAACGCCGAGCCTAGTGCTCAAATCCGCCCTCCGACGAAAAACTTGATGGTAGTGTCCGGAGGGGTAACCCGCATCTGACGTGAGGAGGTTTAGTGTGTTAAAGTCTCACACTGACGGGGTTAGGCTTTCGATGCTTCCACCTCGTTAAATATAAAAAAAAAACAATCATACACACTAGCAACATACAATCAACGTAACATAGATAAATTTGCTTATTGCAGATGGACCAAATCAGTCTCAAGCATCACGTGTAAAGTTGTTGCATCAATTTGAGTGGATTGAACTAACCAGCACCGTGCGACGATGTTAAGCCTCGGTCCTATGAGGGGAGAGAGAGGGCGACCCTGAACGAGATAAACTAAAGGTTTGCTTGAGGTAAAAACATAACATAACCAACCATGTGTATTTAAACCGAACATACTCGTATTATCGATGGCTGTTACAATTCTGAAGGGTAACGAATTAGAAGCTCTCGCAATTCTCTTGACTCATTTGACAAAGGAAGGCAATGTGCCGAATTTTCGGTTTTGTGTCAGGCCGGTTGTTTTAATCAATTTTTATGTGGACTACATCGGCTGAGTTTCTGCCGAACGTTTGCGTCGTTTGTGCGAGCAACGGTAACGTCACGCTGAATGCTTTCCACTTACACCAATGCGTGCATTGCATGAGCGAGATCGAAAGAGTGGGACAGCAGTTGCGACATGCGGTATGTGGGTATGTGTGAGCACTCACACATACATACAACGCGCTTCCTGTTTTATCAGCGTGTCAGCTTTATCTATTTCCTAGCCTCTCGCAATGCCGCTTTCATTAATCAGATCAATTGGTTTTTGGGTACTTACCACCATGCCACAGGTAAGGGTAATACCGCGTCCGCAATAAGTGTTTGGCACAATATCGCCATAGCCCACACATAAAAATGTGATGGCTGTGAGCCACATGGAGTTTAGCAAATTCGCGTGCTCCTCATCGTGGAACCTGTTTTTGTACGTGTGTTTCGTTTCGGTTCGGATTGCAGCGCGCACACAGTAGAGTGGGTGGATAGTAGAGTGGGGTGAGAAGTGGAACAAACAAATAAACAGAGATGTGAAATTATGTGAACATTATTCCAATAAATAAGAAAATTAAGAAAAAAGTATAAAGGAAACAATAAGAAACAAGCAAATGAACGATCGAACCAACGAACGAACGAACGAACGAAAACTCAAAGCTTAGAGAAATTATTGAAAAATTCCAAGTCGAATTTTGTGGCAAAACAGCGCGAATCAAAAACCAAAGAAGCCTGCGAATGTTTCGCGTAAACTTTTTATATATTGTATGTATGCATGTATGAATGTATTTAATATTAAACACAACTTCGAGTAGGTAAAAGAAAAGTAAGTGATATCTTTGAGCAAGATGTGCTTGTATTTGAACTGAAAATTTCGGTAACTGTTTTTTGGTGATTCTGTGTATGTTAAAGATGTTATTAATATTGTTTTAGTTGTTATTTTTGTTGATGTAGTTCAGGTTTGCTGTGTCTTGTTTCTTATGGTATTTTCAGTTACGAGTAGGAACGCACGAGTAAAAATCAAAAGCGCTTGTATGATACAACAAGGAGCGGTATGCAACTTGGTGCCCAACTGGGTACTAAATTATTTAATAAAATGCAATCGTTTGTACTGTGGGGAGTGTATGAAAACATTTTTATATGTCACTATGTTATTGCACGTTGGTTGGAGTGTGATGAGCAAGCCAAGTACATGGATTTATGGGCAATTGATAAAGGTATGGGTGTAGGTATGTGGGCATGTGGAATGTTGCGGGCTGTGGCTTGTGTACAATGTGGGAAGACTAAACGGGGAAAAGTGGATTGTTGGTAGATTGGTAACTCAATGTATTGTATAAAGGTTAATGTGTAATACAAATGTTATTTTTGTTTCGGTTTGTGTCAATTGCACTGTGACAAGTACTGTGTGTGTATGTGTGTGGGTGTATGGGCAACCTAAAGCTTCTAATCTTAAACTATTTCAAGGTACCTGGGTATATTTTGTAGCCAATTTGTACAGGACTTTGTTAGTACTCTGGAGTGAATTGTTTTGTTATAAATTTAGTTCTATATTTATGTTGGGTTTTGTTTGCTTTCGACCATATGACGATGAGGAGGAGGAGAAGGAGCGGGAGAAGGGCTTTGAACAAAAAATATTCTCAGCAATAACTTCGGAGTTGGAGAAAGATATTGAAATTTTAGAATAAACGCCTTCTTTTTGACTTACGAGCACTTATTTCTGAATGATTTCAACAATGATCATGCCATACTATTAAAGCCGAATTATTCCAAATTAATTCAAGTAGAATGGAATATATTTTTTGGAAAAAATCAATACATAAAAATTTGAGTTTAAAGATTGTTGGAACGGAAGGAGGAAAAAGAAATCAAAGAAGATGTGAAAGTTCAAAACTATGTACAACAAAAATTAGGTTAGATATATATGTATTATACTGTTTATGTGTACTTCACGGACGCTTCAACTAATTCAATTCAATTCAATCGAAAATGCAATTGAGCACTCTTAATTTTGAACGAGTATTAATCAAAAATGTCTAATCAAAGGACAAATGAGTACGCACGTGAAAACGGTAAATAAAAAGAACGACGACATCAAATAACCAACTAAAAAATTAATATCGTAATACACGTATAATGTGAATGAAGGACATTAAAAATTTAAACATAGGTATAAGTAAGATAGGCTTAGCTCCGGAATACATAGTATAGTATAGAAACATTATTAATATCACAAGTATATCGCTTAATAAATGACAAAAAAAGTGTTGCAGTCGAGAAGTGGAGCACGTGTTTTGGCTAAACTCCATTTTATGCTTTTAAAATATTTTCGTTTTGCTTTGCTTGGTTGGTTTGTTGGTGTGGTTGCATGGGCTTGTTGGCTGGTTGGTTTAATGGCGTAGTATTTTAAATTCTTGATCATTATCATTCATCGTAATTTATAATCGGCAGATGAAAGTGTCTACTAACTCGTTGCAGGCAGGTAGTTCAATCCACTGTGAAATACTCTACTAAGTTGACGCTGCTGATCGGATGCGCTTCGCTTGACTGGGCTTTTCAAATGACATATGTATGATTTACTTTACGCACAACAAATTCAAAAGCCATTTTACAATTAAACGTTTGCTAATATCGGCACGTTAATTGACATTAAAACTAAAAGTAAAGTAAAAGTGTAAAATGTGACGGAAGTTATAACACAAGGTCAGATAAAGCATTTAAAGACAAAAATTATGGTAAAAGGTGAAGTGATTAATATTTAATATTCATTAGATAATAGCATGGGATATAAACATATAAAATACTTCAAGAAAAAGTATATACTGTAGTTGTACAACGTTAGTAGAAAAACATTATAGTACTATGTAGTAAAAGAAAGAGAATAGAAAAGTTCACTTAAACAGAGAGAAAATAATATTTATGTATTAAGAATTCATTTTACGACAAGTGTAAGTACTTAGTTGGTACTACATTTAAAGACATAGTTGTGAATATATTTACTAGCAAAAGAAAATTAAGTATGGTGTTGACTTTCAAGCAACAACTGTTACTGATCAGATACGGCATATCGATATGATTTGATACGATGATTTGGTTTCATATAATAATAGATTAAATTTTATCAGGAATGAGAAAATAAAGTGATTTTATTTTTCGATGAAATTTTATAAATTTCTAAGATCTCAATTAGTTATAGATCAAATACTATTATCTGATTTCAAGAGAATTTAGAGGCGTAAGTTTAGAGCCTCTTACATATTCATTATATTATGTAAGCATTGCACTCTTTTCTAGTACTTTTTTCAATTTACTAAATTTAAATAACAAAGCTCAACGTTTTTATACACTTTATTCCCTAGCGCAAGTACTATATAAGGTGCGTATCATAATTATAAGACACTCAGAAAATTTCACTTTGCAGCTTCGCCAAATCCAAACAGTAATTTTTTTAGAAAAGCAGAAATGCAGAATAGTTTTGTGAAGTATCAGTTTTAATTTTAGGCATAACTTAATATTCCTAGAAATTCCTGTCAAATATACCGTTAGCTTTTATGAAAATGAGTAATATTTTGGGTACCTGCACTGTGCGAGTCGAAATTTTAGACATGGGGGACCTACAGAGCGACTTTTCATAGGTATACTGAGTTGAGATCCACCGTTTGGCTGGATTGGCTCTAGTTTAAGAGAAATCCGACTTTGAAGTTTGCTGATTTTAGTCGAGTTCGTCGCTTCTTCGTACGTTTAAATGCTCATAGGTCCTAAATCGTTCCGAATATCGCTTTACTGTCTTTGGCAAGTTTGTAGATATTTTAACGACCAACAAATTTGCTTAATACACCAATCCAGAAAAAATACATTCAAACTGTGTATTTGCGATATGTGCATTTGGTGCAAAGTGGCGTATAAGTGTCATTTAATTATAATTAACTATAATAATTTATATAATACTTTATATAATTTATATTAGTTCGTGCCCGATTTTACTAGGTGGCGTTTCAATCGTTCACGGTTGGTACTCATGACTGAAATGCATACTTGTTGTAATTCTTTGTAAAGGTGACAAATCAAACTTTGAATTAAGCGTCAAATCATTTTGATTTCTTTGAGTTTGCTTGTTGGAAAAGCGCATTGAAGATGGATAACGAAAACGAACATTACCGTCATATGATGTTATACGAGTTTCGGAAGGGAAAAACTGTTGGCGCCGCAGCGAAAGCTATTCAAGCAGTTTATTTGGACCGTGCTGGTCCTGATTTGCTAAATTTCGAGTTAGTGATTTTAACCTCAAAGACCAACCTCGCGCTGGACGGCCTTCCAACCTTGACGACGACGTTATTCGCACTCTTGTTGAGAACAATTCACGCATTTCAACGGAAAATGTTGGCCAAGAACTGAACGTCACCAAATCAACTGCATTTCGTCATTTAAAAAAGGTTGGGTACACTTTGAAGCTCGATACTTGGGTGCCGCATCAGTTGAGTGAAAAAAATAAAGTGGACCGTGTAACAACAGCCATTTCTTTGCTTCGACGTATCAAATATGAGCCTTTTCTGGATCGGTTTGTGACAGGTGACGAGAAATGGATTCTGTACAACAATGTCCAATGAAAACGAACATGGAAACAGGCACACGAGAAGGCGGAACCGGTCTCCAAAGGTGGATTGCATCCGATGAAGGTGTTGCTGTGTGTTTGGTGGGATATCCGAGGACTGATATATTTTAAGTTCTTGCCCGTTGGCGAAACGATTACCGCGAATAAGTATTGTCAGCAATTGACCCAATTAGATAAAGCAATTGAAGAAAAACGTCCCATTTTGGCCAGACCACATGTTGCAAAACCGACTCTGTCCAAACTTAAGCAGATGAACTGGGAAATCATGTCGCATCCTCCATATTCACCAGACATCGCGCCTTCTGATTACCACTTATTCCGATCATTGCAGAACAATTTGAATGGAAAAAGATTTGAAACCGTGGACGACGTTAAAAACCACCTTTTTCTCTTTTTTAACGAAAAAACGCGTGATTTTTATGAATCCGGCATCCGTAAGTTGGTTGATCGTTGGGAGCGGATCGCCGAACATGATGGCGAATACATAATTGATTAATAATAATTTTTTTTTTAATTTCAATTTGAGTTTTGACTTCAAATCGGGCACGAACTTATGCACTCATCCAATATAATAATTTTTATAATTAATTACACAGGGCAACAAATTTCGACTTTTGATCGGCTTTCTGGGTTTGACATCAGTTCTAGGGTAATTAGGGAGCGCTGATTTCGAATCCGCAAAACGTTTTTAAAACGTTTCGCAAAAATGGGCGTGTCATTTTTTCGGATTTTCCTTGACTTTTTTCACGTTTGGGGTTGTAATTTCAAAACCAAAAAACCGGTTGACATGATTTTCTCTTTGTGGCATTTACAACACCTCACGGGGTCTTTTCCAATGTAAATTATTTTTATAAGTTTTACAATTCTGCTTTAATTGGCCCTCAAAGTCGGAAAATATGGAATTTAGAGGCGTTTTCTTTGATGTTGAAAAACATGCACCTTTTTCGTAAATTAACTAATGAGTTAGATGTTAAATGAAAGCGGAAACATCAAGTAATACAACACAGCCAAATTAATTGGAGTGATTCCCATTCTCATCGAAATAATAGCAAAAATGTACCATAGCCATTTTAATTTTTTTTGGTTTAGAGCAATTCAAAATTTATTTGTTTTTTGCTTGTATTCCAGACTCTAAATGAATCATATAAAAGAACATATTTTGAGACCCTAAATTTTTTAAGGAAAAAGTATAAAAATGATGAAAATGGCTATGGTACATTTTTGCTATTATTTTGATGAGAATGGGAATCACTCCAATTAATTTGGCTGTGTTTTATTACGTGATGTTTCCGCTTTCTTGTTATCATAACTCGTTAATTGATTTACGAAAAATGTGCATGTATTCCATATTGCCGCGGATTTTGAAACTTATAAAAATAAAAAAAAATTGGAAAAGAAGCCGTGAAGTGTTGTAAATGCCACAAAGAGAAAATCATGTCAACCGGTTTTTTTTTGTTTTGAAATTACAATCCCAAACGTGAAAAAAGACAGGGAAAATTCCGAAAAAGTGACACGCCCATTTTTTGCGAAAACGGAAACTAAGTTTTTAAAACGGTTTGCGGATTTGAAATCAGTGGATCCTAATTACCGTAGAACTGATGTCAAATCCAGAAAAGCCATTTTGCTGCTGATCAGTGTTATAATGAAATGACACTCATACGCCACGTTGCGCTGCGCAAAAAAATGCACATATCGCAATTACACAGTTTGAATGTATTTTTTTTGGATTGGTGTCTCTCAACTCAGTATACCTATGAAAAGTCGCTTGTAGATCCACCCATGTCTGAATTTTTGAGGGTAAATTTCACGCACAGTGTAATTAATGGTTCCATCCCCTTTCTTTCCAACATCCAACAACTGCTTTTACATGGAATTTATAAGCTTAACCATAATTGGGGCTCCAGATGGCTCCACTCCTTTAAAATTGCAATTTTTGATTCCCCAACAGTGTTTTATTTGCATTTTCCCCATAGACACGACTCCGCACATATTTTGGCTGTCTTCTTAAACATCCCTATGCAAAGCAGTGATGCTCAATCACTAACATACTGTCGTGATGCCAGTTGGGTATGCAGTCGTGATATATTGCATACATTTATGTGTTAGCACTGCTTTGTTTACGAATGGTTCTGATGCAAGCAAATACTGCAAAATGGACGCACAGCAAAAGCGAAAATGGACTGCGAAACAATATTAGTATTGCAAACTTTCAATACTATTTTGAGTAATACATGAGTATGCGTCGAGCAGGTCTTTGGCATTTAAAAAAATAAATTTCGAATCTTAAGTTACATTGACAAAAAAACAGGAAACTAGTTAAGCATATAATAATTTCTTGTGTGAATCTTGATAATATAATAACAAGTTCCGAAGGTCCTGGAAAACTGAATTATGAGTATACTGAAAGTCAAACCAATTGCAGAAATGAAACTGTTAACAGCGAAATTTATGTCAATGCATCGTAATGATGCGCAGTTTGCGATGCCGATGCGATCGATTGCTCATTGGATGCGTTCACGAACAGGATGCATTGTAACACTGTTGCATTTTTTGTTTACGAACGTGATGCTTTGTACTGTTGCAAAGCAACTGACGTTTAAGAAGACAGCCTTTCAATCGGGATCAAGTCGTGCGAATAAGTTGGTCGGTCCATAGTTTCACCAGAGCAATATTCTAAAACCCTGTTGTTTGCCGACTTTTATGAATTGCTACGTTATTTTTCATAAAAATATATGGTTTATATATGTTTTCTAATCAAAATAGAAGAGCGCTGCGATTCAACACTCCAGTATACTCTGCACTTGCCGTTCTTGAGCTCGTGAAGCGGAAATTAACCGTTCCATGTTTGAAAAATACGCCCCGCACCATCACAGATCCACCACCGAAATTTCTTTTAGAAAATTAAAGGTGTTCCTTACTGAAAACCCTCCAGTAGCATCGACAATCTGGTCCATCCAAATTGAATTTCTTTTCATCAGAAAAGATAACATTTTGGCAAAAAATATGCATTTCTAGTTATGTTAGTTAATATATTAAAATATGTTTACCATATCCCAGCAAGTATCCACGTTATTTCACGCAAATCGGAGTCGTGCAGCATTGTGGCGCAATAGGAGTGAAGGGGCCTTCTTCATAACAGCTCGGACAATATTTTCCGAGTGGTTTAACAAACGCCAAATGGTAATTTTAGACCCTGGCCGGCTGCTAGCTGCGAACAAGAGGCGAACGAATTGCTCGCTTTGAACAAAATTCTGCGCTTGTCATGGTCAGACAGCTTTTGTTTTCGACCAGTACTTCGTCGTTTGGCTTAATTGTGTGGATCCGGCAATAGCACAACGAGAACGGCCGATTTCCTTCAAAATTTCGCTTACACTAAGCCCGGCAACGTTAAAAGCAGTAATTTCGCCTTGTTCCTATTCAGCTACTAATTTACCAACAGGCACTTTAGTTTAAATTAATTGAACTAAATCCCGAAATCAACACCTCAACTCAGTTCAGTTGAGTAACTCGTCGAGTTCGGACGTGTGTCCTATTCGCTGCTCATCATCGTCAGCATGGTCAGCTGTTCTAAGTGCAAACTGCCTTGCTCTGCTGCGGACTCTGCGACGTGTGGCACCTGTTGCGCTTCGTGGCATTTTAAGTGCGCCAGACTGAACGTTGCTGCTGATTTTTCAAATCAAATCCTAATCTAAATTTCTGGTGCGACTCCTGTATCGCTTCTCCGCGCGCACCTTGCGCTTATTTGTGCCGTTATTCCTCGACAAGCTGAGTGAGTTGCGTGACCTATGTGGCTCACTTAAAACCAGCGATAAAGCGATTGGAAACTGGGAGAGTAAGCCGATTTTTGTGCGTTTTTTTGCAATTCACATACATAGTCCGTGTGTGCTGGCAGTGATCAGCTCTTCACTGTGTCTGCTCTTTTCCCGATATTAGGGATTCCTTTCAATTATTTGCTGTGCTTTTATCGCTGCTTAAAACGTCAAACTCTGAGCATTTGAGTGAAGACAAGCTGATTCCGCGCTCGCGAACGGCTGCTAAGTCGGTTGTTACCCGCTCCCGCGCCAAGGCTGCTGATGTTCGTGTGCCCGCTGCTAAGGAAGCCTCTACTGCCTCTTGCTCGCCGCTGCCTGCTGTAGCCGTTAATTCTGCGAAATCGTCGATCATTTCACCCTCTCCAATGCATTCTGAAGTTGCGCCTGCTGCTACTGCTGCTGTTCGTGCTCACGCGTCGTCGGCTGTTGATGGGATCGCGCCGCTTGCTGATACAGAAATTCTTGCTGGATTAATACCACTAAATGCTGAGCCCTCTGCCGTGCGACATCCCACTACACCGCCCTTGCTTGCCGAACCATCAGACCTCTGAGTGGATTAAGGTGAAGAAGAACAATACGAAGAAACAACTTGTTGTTGTTGGTTCAAACCAGAGCTCTGAGTTTGATGTTGCGTTCGGTTAATGTGGCTATACATATCAGGGCAGTTCACGATAACGTGTAAACGGTCTGGCATCATGGCATTTGCAAAATGTGATGGCAAATATTTTCAACGCAATAACAAAATGCACACATTTGCCCATGCCGAGCAGTGGCAAATTTCCCACACTGAAACTCTATTGCATATTTTCGGCATGGGCAAAACAGATTTGACAATCGATCGACAATCGCTGTTACAGTTGTCGAGATGAAGCAGACGAAAAAGAAAATAAAAAGAGAAAACCCGAATAAAAAGTGGACGGAGCAGGAGATTCGTACAATTTTGAGTTATTTGCAAGAAGCGCTGGAGTTAGAGGTGTGAATTGTTTTCGGATTCCACAGCGGCAGCAACTTATGCATGCTCTTTATTCACGCTCAGGGGCGGATTCAGAAAAATATTTCGGGGGGGGGTTTCAAAAAGTAATTCTTTGATATTCATAAATTGTCTTTTCATTTGTATGTAGTTTTAATGTCGATCCTAATTTTTCGGGGGGGTTTCAACCCCCAAAACACCCCCCTGAATCCGCCACTGTTCACGCTCGCTCCCACAGCGCAAATATTCGATTCTTCTTCTTGATTTATTCTTCAAAAACAGCTGTGAATTTGTTCTGCAACCAAAATTGCCATGAAATTTTAAAAAGTACGCTCAGTGTTGATGGCAAATTTTTGAAATGACATGCATTTGCCCAAATATTTGCACGTTATCCTGAACTGCCCTATCGTGTTTTGCGCCTTCGGTAACTGCTGAAAATATTATTAATTATGTTGCTAAGCATGCATGTATAGATAAACAGCTCCTCAGCTGTTATAAGTTGGTGAAAAAAGATGCCTCTCTGGACTCATTGAGGCGAGTCAATTTTAAGCTGGGCGTCTCTGATTCGGCATATGAGAAGCTACTGGTTCCCGATATCTGGCCTGCCAGTGTAATCATTCGTCCGCTTCATTTTTTTCCGAAACCCAAACCCATTTTCTACCAAAATGTGTCTGGTCTCAGGACTAAGTCTCAATCTGTTCTCTTGTGGAGTTCGCAGCTTCACTTCGACATCGTCGCCCTCACTGAAACGTGGTTACATGCTGACTTTCTTCGACCACGAATTCTTTTCGTCTGTGCATCTTATATTCCGCCGAATAGTGCTGAACAACATTATCGAGGGGATGTTGATAACGTGACATCTCTAGCGCTTAACAAACTTGTTGGTGAGAAACACCTTTGTGTTTCGGGAGACTTTAATCTCAGTGGTTTTGCTTGAACTCATGGCGATAACTCTTTTGGTCTGATCCCTTGCAATGTCAATAGCGCTTGTGAATTATATTTGGTTGACAACTTTTTAAATTTAGCTCTTGCGCAAGTTAACTGTTTCAAAAAAAGGCTTCAAAAAACTTTGGATCTAATCTTCATTGGCAATAACTTAGATGTTAATTTGATGGAGTGTCTGTCCCCACTCTCCTCGGCTTTTACTCACCACGTTCCTCTGACACTTGAACTGAGCTTCTACCAGTTCTTATGTGTTAGTAGCGAAAATCAGAACCCATCTTTCAACTACAACTTGTGCGACTTTTTAAACTTAGATAATTTGCTTTTTGACTTAGACTGGGACACTTTGCTTCTTAGCACAGACGTCTCGCGCTGCTTTGATATTTTTAGACCCAAAGTGGTGGAAGTCTGTCTTGCCAATATCCCGCTCAATTCTACGAAAAGGTATAAACTGCCATGGCATACCAAGAATTTGAGGAAGCTTAAAAATCTGAGAAACACATTTTTTCGCAGATTAAAAAAAACGGGTGACGTGAACTCTCTTAATAAGTACAAACATTACTCAAAAGAATTCAACTGTCTTGATAAATTTTTATACAAGAATCACATCTTAAATTTTGAATATAATATATATATATATAAAATATACTTTTAATATAAAGTCGAACCCTAGAGCTTTCTGGCGTTTTATCAATTGGAAGAAAAATTGCTCAAATATTCCCTCTGCTTTATTCTTTAATAATAAGTCAGCCAACTCTGCTGCAATGGCAGCAAACCTTTTCGCTGAATTCTTTAATTCCAATTTTATCCCCAGTACTGAAGCCCCGGATGAGTTTTCATGCTGTCAGGAATCATCATTGGATTTTGGTTCGTTACACCGTGCGACAAAAATGAAAAAATTTTTTCGCACTGGAAAAAATCCATATTGGCGTGAAACTAGAGACTAAACATAGTAATACTGCGTACTCAGTTTTTCATTTCTACATCCTTTGTCCTTTTAAAAGGACTTCAAAATTTTGAAGGGGATAAAAGATAAAAAAAATATAAAATAATGTTACGAAAATCCGAGTTTTCCAAGGTTCCTTTGGATTTTGTTTGAAAATAAAACTACTTCAATTAACGCAAACGCAGTCAGCAACTAACAATCACTTTATTTACAGATTTACACTTCGCTTGTATCTACACTTGTTACCACTTTGCTTGCTCAACACAGACTCGACCCCTTGCGCTGCCACTGCTGCTTTTATACTAGTTTTCTTATCGCGCCGAAGTTTCTTGCACATTCCAGTTGTACTTTCTCTCTCGATTGTTCTAGCAAAGTTCATTACCTTTCGCGAACCATCCTTGCCATGTCGGACTATCCAAGCGAATTATACTAAATTTGCCATACTTCAAACTGCATGCCTAAAAGTATGCTTGGAAAAGCATTCATGTACAGTACGGCACGGAGTTTCTCATTGTATCACTGCCCATCACTTAGACTTGTTCGTCCCGAACAAGTGCCGAGGCTCCGCCGGAGTAAGACGCCAGGCGCTCCAAATGGACTACTTTCAACCTGGCGTTTCTGCTGCAGCAGCGTTGAACCCTGTACACCACGTCATTAATCCTGGTCACGACCTTGTACGGTCCTTCCCATGACGTTTGAAGCTTTGGAGACAAACCTTTCCTGCTCTGCGGGTTGTAAAGCATTACCATATCGCCTTCTTGGAACCCCGCTGTGTTAGCTCGTAGATGATATCTGGCTTTCATCTTATCGCTGACCAGTTGGATACGGTCCCTTATAAACTGGTGGATTTCTTCCAGCTCCGATCGCTTTTTAACTGCGTAATCAGTCTTAGCGCCTTCCGTCGTGCTGACCACTCCGAACTTCAAGTACAAATTCGTACAAATTATTAGGTCTGTTTGGCAGAGAATAATTTGTACGAATTTGTACAAATTTGTACAAATTTTTACTGGATTCTGTTTGTTGACGCCAAATCTCCAGTAACGAGAGAGAAACTGAGAGCGTAAAGTGACAGTTCATTTCGTGAGAATTTTGTCCAGTAACATTTTGCCAGTAAGAAGAAGAACAAGAAAAACATATGACTGGCTGCCATATGAAATATAAATTTTGGAGGCAAATGGAAACAGCAAAGAAATTGTGCGTTCGCAAATCTGCTGACCCACAACCGTCTTGCTCAGCTTTACCCGCTGCAGCTGAAAGGGAAGAATTGCAGATTGAGCGCAACGAACTATTAGCATTTTGCATTAAATGTCTGATTTAACTTAATTTTCCCTACCACTTCAAACCTCAAATGAAACTTTTAGATCAGCTGTTTCATTCTTTAACCCTCCTGTTTACACCCTTTTTACTGTGTATTGTGAGTGGGCCAAGTCCCAGTGGTGTAACCAAGAGTTAAAACTTGCAAATTCTTACAAATTGCTGTTTGTTCACTTTTTTGGATAGTTTGATTTTAGGGAGCGTAAGATGGCTTACTCCCCTGATATTTTTTACTGGATAATTTTTACTGGAAATCTGGCCAAACAGACCTATTCTCTGCCAAACAGACCTATTAACGGCTGTCAAAAATAAACTAAATGTCGCAGCTTGTTCAATTTTTGACAAGAGTCAACTGACAGATGACTGTTGACGGGAGCAGTGCTGCCATTTCAATTAAGAGGCGGGAAATTCAAAAAGTCACGGACTTATTGACCCGCCCTCGTATGTAAGGACCTTGTTATAGTCTGTAAGAATTGTTGTTCATAGACTGAATTAATAAATAAATAAATTCAAAAAATCGCTCTACGCACTGTGAATACTTTTAATATAATGTGTCTTACAATTTAATTATGATTGCAGCTACCCAAAATATTACTCATTTTCATAAAAGTTAACGGTATATTTGACAGGAATTTCTAGAAATATTGGCGCATAGTCATAGTGGAAATAAAGTGCACTTTAAGTTCAATAAAGTATACTTTTAAATAAAGTAGGCTCTAAGTCAATCATAGTCGAGTTAGAGCATACTTTAACGCTTAAAGTACACTCTAACTTTAAAACAAGCAAAAGCTGTTGCTAAACCAGTTAGCAATGAGTCAAAATGAGCAGAAATGTCACTTTTTAAAAATACTTTAAATTCAAAAAACGAAATAAATCTAAAAAAATGTCAAATGTTTCATTTCGAGGAAATTGAAAGAGGTTTCAATATTATGAACGACGTCATTGTGCTGAGACGGCGAAAAGAATATAAAAGCCGGATGGATCCCTTCGAGTTCGATGACGAAGACTTCTATAGTCGTTACCGGTCGATAAAGTTGCTGCTCAGTTTGCAATTGATGTTTTGATTTGAACATTCAAGAACCAAGCGGCAATAGAATACAATTGTTTTCTTTACCCCGTAAAGTAGGCAACAATTTTCATAGCGATCAGCTGTTTGTTTGTTTTGTTTATGTCAGAGATGAGCAAATTAATCCTCGGAAAGTTGTGCAGTCGATTTTTTTAGGCTGCCGTCTGTTTTTCACAAGTAGCCGACCGTAGTCGTTTATTTTTAACTGCTAATTAGTGTTCAGGAAAACAAATATTACAAAATAAATCGGTATGGGCATAATTCCGAAAATATTGATACGATGAGAAATTCTGTGCCGCACTGTACAGGAATGCTTTTCTCCGCACGAATGTTTTCCAAGCATACTTTTAGGCATGCACTGTGAAGTACAGCAAAACTGTTATAAATTCGCTTGATATAGTCCGATATGGCAAGGATGGTTCTCGAAGAAATGGGCTGTGCGAGAATGGTCGAGCGCTTTCCAATTAGAAGTTGCAAGAAACTTCGGCGCGATAAGAAAAGCGGTATAAAAGCAGCAGTGGCGGCGCAAGGGGCCACACAGACTCGAGTGTTAAGCAAGCAAAGTGGTAACAAGTGTAGATACAAGCGAAGTGTAAATCTGTAAATACAGTGATTGTTGATTTTTGCTGAGTAATTGAAGTTGTTTTATTTTCAAAATCAATCCAAACGAACCTGTGAAGTAATTTTCGTAACATTTGGTGTCAGAAAGTCAGGATTGTATTACTGAAAGTAAAATAAAATTATAAAAACGCAGACATGGTTAAACTGGAGCTGCTGAAGGTTGACCAGCTGAAGAAGGAGCTGGCGGCCTGGAATTTGCCAACTGCTGGCGGTTAGGTGGAGTTGCAGCTGCGCTTGCGAGAGGCGTGTGAATCACGAGGCATCGATTGGGCTGCACACGAGTTCGGAACGCAGGAACAAGAGGCGTCGGCCAAAGTGGAGGAATCGCCTGCTGGTGCTGCGTCGATGCAAAGTGCGGCTGCAGCGGCTACGCCACCACAAGCAATGGACATAAGCCAGCTTATGGTCGCAATGAAAGGCATGTTTGAAGCTTCCAACCGGAAAATGGAAACTGCGAATCGGGAACTTTCGGCGCAAATGGCAACGAAACTGGAAACCACGAATCAGGAAATGTCGGCGCAAATGGCGACAAATTCTGCGCGCATAGAGCAGAAGGTGGAGGAAATTTCCGATAGACTGAACGGGAAAGTTGAGCATCTTGAGACGCGAATGGACAAGTGGGACAAACGAGTTGACAGTCTGGAGGATTCGGTAAACAGGAAAATCGATGAGCGGCTTAGAGAGGTGAAGGCACGAGAATGTTTGCCGACGGTTCCGGAAAGTTTCGCCACCCGAACAGAAGTGCCTACTTATGATGGTGCTACGCCGTTCGATACATTCAAACTGCAATTCGACTTAGCTGTGGACCGATATCAGGAAGGGTCGGAGATTGGCACTGGCGCTGAAAGGTCCTGCGGCTGAGGTAATGAAATCAGTTCCGGAATGCTCGAGAAGTGATTATGAGGCCGTCATGAGAGCGTTGGCAGCGAAGTACAGCAACGAGCACAACCATACGCTGTACTACTGTGAGCTGAAGAACCGCAGGCAAAGAGCGAGCGAGGCGCTGCAGACATATGCAGCAGACATTGAGCGGCTCGTACAGTTGTGCTACCCAAAATTCGGCGCTGATGATCTCGAAAGGATGAAGATTGAGTCGTTCATTGAAGGTCTTCATGATCCCGAGACACGTCGCAGTGCGTTGATGATGGGCAAGCCGACATTTAAGGAGACGGTGACCAGCGCGATGGCATATGAAGCGACATGGATTGGAGGCAATCGGTATGCATCTGCAAGGATACGTCAAATCCAGCCGGACAGCGACATTTCGATCCAGGCCATAAGCTCTGAGACACCGGGCAGGCCACGGGTTGTCTCCTCTAAAGTTGTTTGCTGGACATGTGGCAAGCAGGGTCACATATCACGAGACTGCCGCCAACGAAAGAGGCGTTCCCGTTCTCGATCGCAATCGCCTGAAGCGAGGAATACTGACGATCGAGGCTCAGCCAACAAGCGCAGAGCTGAGGACGAGGAGTCGTTAAACTAAAACGGGTCAGCCCAAAGGGGCGTGAGCTGATCCCCACAACCCGCTGCCCCACCGTCCTGGTCTCACAGCTGAAACGGCAACCCAGCAGCTTGACGATTGAAGGAAAGATAGATGGAAAGTTGTTCGTGTTGACACTGGATACTGGAGCGTCATATTCGATCATAAAAAGGAAGCTTCTGAAGAACTGGGAACCGCTGCATGGCATACAGCTGAGGACTGCGACTGGCGAGCGTGCGCCGGTAAGAGGAAAAGTAACAAAAACAATTGCTATCGGCACCAGCAGCCTGGAGCATGAGTTCATCGTCGCGGATATAATGGACGACGTGATTATCGGCGTGGATTTCATGATTAGGCATGGTTTTACGCTGGACCTGAAAGAAAATGTGCTGAAGTATGCCAACGTTGAATTCCCCCTGCACACTGGCTATGACCGAAGCGTGGCGGTAAGGAAAGTTGTCTCGTGTCAACACCAGAAGATACCAGCGAATTCCGAGGCGATTGTGTGGGCAAAGGTGGACGAGGACGATGGGACAAGTCGGCTGTGGGTTGTAGAAGCGCCAAAACAAGGATACGACAACATAATAATCGGACGTACATTAGTGGAACCCAAAAATGGCAAAATACCAGTCAGGATACTCAATCCACTGAACACGACCAGATATGTCGGAAAAGATGCGGTCATTGGCGAGTGTAGAGAGGCTGAAGCAGTTGTCAATTGCGAAAGCAGTCCACCCGGAGGAAGTAAGAAAAGCGGTTCTTACATGGACGCCATACCGCAGACCCAGTGGAGCAGCGAATTGACAGCCAAGCAGAAACAGAAGGCGCGGTCACTCCTGCAGCACTATGGGTCAATATTTGCAACGGAAGCGGGCGGAAGAACAGCCATAGTGAAGCACAACATCGACACCGGAAGTGCGAAACCAATCCGCCAACCGCCAAGACGAGTTCCTCTGGCCAAGAGGGAAGAGGTCACAAATTTGATTGAAAACATGCATACAGAAAAGGTCATAGAGCCTTCGTCAGGTCCTTGGTGCTCGCCGGTCGTGCTAGTCAAGAAAAAGGATGGCAGTACCCGATTCTGTGTGGACTATCGGAAACTCAATGACGTGACCAAGAAGGACAGCTATCCACTACCTCGGATCGATGACACCCTGGACACACTGTCAGGCACACAGTGGTTTTCCACACTCGACTTACGCAGCGGCTATTGGCAGGTGGAACTTGCAGACCAGGACAAGGAGAAAACAGCTTTTAGTGTTGGCGACGGTTTGTGGCAGTTCACCGTCATGCCGTTTGGACTCTGCAACGCACCAGCAACATTCGAGCGGCTAATGGAGCGTGTGCTGAAAGGGCTGCATTGGCGGACGTGTCTGGTATACCTCGACGACATAATCGTGATGGGCAAAAGCTTCGACGACCACCTGGAAAAGCTGAAGGAGGTATTTGACCGAATACAGAAAGCCGGGCTTAAACTCAACCCAAAGAAGTGCTCGCTGTTCCAAAAAGAGGTCAAGTATCTGGGTCACGCGGTTTCCGCTCGCGGAGTACATACGGACGAAGGCAAGATCACGGCGGTGAAGGAGTGGCCCCGACCACGCAATCTAAACGAACTCCGCAGTTTCCTAGGCCTGTGCACATACTACCGAAGATTCGTTCCAGGATTTGCGAACATAGCTGGCAGCTTGCACAAACTGACGAAAAAGAATCAAGCCTTCGCGGAGCAGGAGCAGGCTTTTGCACGACTGAAGGAAAAACTGTGCACTGCTCCAATTCTGGCCTTCCCCGTTCCTGGAGAGATGTTTGTGCTGGATACAGATGCAAGTGGGCATAGTATTGGCGGTGTGCTATCACAGATAATAGATGGCCAAGAACAAGTGATAGCGTACTACAGCAAAATTTTGTCAAAGCCTGAACGCAACTACTGTGTGACCCGAAGGGAGTTGCTCGCAGTACTGGAATGCGTGAAACACTTCCATAAATACCTGTATGGGCAAAAGTTTCGCCTGCGCACAGATCATGCGGCATTGAAATGGCTACTGAACTTTAAAGATCCGGAAGGCCAATTGGCGCGGTGGATCGAGCGGCTGCAGAGCTACGACTACACGGTAGAGCATCGCAAGGGTAGCAGCCATGGAAATGCCGATGCCTTGTCACGCCGTCCGTGCAAAACCGAATGCAGGCATTGTTCGCGAGCCGAAAGCAAAGAGCAGATAGTGGACGTACGATTGGTCAGCGTTATGCCAGAGGAGGAGTGGTCTGCGGAGAGGATACAAAAGGACCAGCGCGAGGATACGGATCTTAAAAAAATCATTGAAGGCAAGGAGCAAGGCGCACGTCCAGACTGGCAGGAGATGGCCGGTGAGAGCCCGATCGCGAAGGCTTACTGGGCGCAGTGGCAAAGTCTGCGGCTGTCTGATGGTTGCCTATACCGCGAGTGGGAGAGTGAGGATGGCCGGACCAGCAATTCCCTAATTTTAGTCCCGAAATGCAGGATCAACGAGGTGATCGAGGCATACCATAACGACTCTAGCGGAGGGCACCTAGGCATCACAAAAACTGTCGCCAAAATAAAAAGGCGATTCTACTGGGTATGCCAGGAGTCTGTCGCCGATTGGATTAAGAGCTGTGATCGATGTTCGGCTGCGAAAGGGCCAACAAGAAGATCTCGGGGCCGCATGCAGCAGTACAACATGGGAGCGCCCTTTGAGCGAATTGCCATGGACGTCGCCGGGCCATTCCCACTTAGCACTCAAGGCAACAAATATGTGCTGGTGGTGATGGACTATTTCAGCAAATGGCCCGAAGTGTATCCTATTCCTAACCAGGAGGCCACCACGGTCGCGGAAATGTTGGTAAACAACTGGGTGGCCAGATTTGGAGTTCCACTGGAGTTGCACTCGGATCAAGGCCGGAATTTCGAGTCTCTTGTATTAAAAGAAGTGTGTGAGCTACTAGGAATAAGGAAAACTCGCACCTGTCCTTTGCATCCCCAGTCCGACGGCATGGTGGAACGATTCAATCGAACACTTGAGGAATATCTGCGGAAAGTAGTAGGCAGGAATCAAAAGGATTGGGACACGCATATTCCGCTCTTCTTGATGGCGTATAGGTCAGCCCCGCACGGCGGCGCAAGGGGTCGAGTCTGTGTTAAGCAAGCAAAGTGGTAACAAGTGTAGATACAAGCGAAGTGTAAATCTGTAAATACAGTGATTGTTGATTTTTGCTGAGTAATTGAAGTTGTTTTATTTTCAAAATCAATCCAAACGAACCTGTGAAGTAATTTTCGTAACAATATATTCTCATTTGTAACTTCGAATCGCTAGATTTTGCAGAGTTGCCGTTTCTTTTGTTTGCTGTTTCAAAAAGTCGCTGCTACGTAGAAGCATGTTCTAAACTGACTATGGTAACTGAAAAATTAAAGTCGACTTTATCTTTTTAGTCTTTTGCTAACTAAAGCCGGCTTTTATGCGGGACTATGATTATGCACCATTAAGTTATGCCTAAAACTAAAACTGTAGCTTCACAAAATTATTCTGCGTTTTTTCTTTTCTAAAAAAAAATACTGTTTAAATTTAGCGAAGCTGCAAAGTGAAATTTTCTGAGTGTCTTATAATTATGATACGCACCTTAGTACTATATAGAATGGTGGTCAAAAACATACATAGCATGTGAGATACAAAGATAATTCTAAAAGGGGGGTCCGAAAGCAAAAACTTTGCAACTAAAATTTGATCTGCTCATGTTCTTTTCTTCGGCATTTCAATATTTGCAGCTAGCAACTATATAAATATGCAGTAGTGGCAATCGATAAAGGTATTTGGCATAAGATTGGTTCGCTGTTGAAGAATTTTACATGCTCAACAAAATACGTTGGTATTTTGCCGAAGGATTTGGGGTAAATTGTGAGGACCTTAAAAATGTAAGTGTAGGTAAGTGTTTAGAAATGATCAAAATATGACAAATTAGAAAGCGCAAACAAAAAATGTTTTTCCGATGCGCATTTCTAGTGTTACAGTGCTTTGCTTTTGCTTCGAAGAATGCTCCTTCACTGTGATGATAAAGCGTTTCGAACCATATTATTTTTTAATCTATAGTATTATAGTATGTGTTTGCCGGCCTCGATAGCTCAGCGGGTAGCGCGCTGGCTTCTCATACCGAGCGCCCCGGGTTCGATTCCTGGCTTGGGCTGGAAAAAACACTCATCTACTTCTATCGCTATCCACATGAAGGGAATGAGAATTACAAGAATCGCACAAGTGCGCTCTTGGCAGGCAATGGCAAAACTTCCAAGCGTGAACGAAAAAACTGCCAATCGCCGTTCGGATTCGGCGTTTAACTGTAGGTCCCCTCCCCTTTCTCTTCCCATCCGTTTGAAATGTGTGTTGTATCACATGTTGGAAAAAACAGTGTTGCATACGCATTTCAAATGGGTGGAATCTGTGGTATCACAACGGGCCCGTTAAGAGGCCTAAGTGTGTCTCATACAGAGGCAGCCACCGAAACCTAATCTAACCTATTATATGTATAATCATCAAAATGGTCTTTTATTGATAACACAGCACAACAAAAAAACACTTTTTTTGGTTTTTCTACTATTTCTTACTAATTTGGGTGCGCTGAATTCGAATCTATCCTCAGATTGTGTCCAGCAGCTCTAGTTAGTGAGATATAGGTACCGTGTCTTATTTTCAGTTTTTCCTCTACTTTTTCCATATTTTTGATCGTAATTTCTAAACCAAAAAACCCATTGACATGATTTTCACCTTATCGCATTAACAACACCACACGACTTCTTTTCCGATGCAACTTATTTTTATAAGTTTTAAAATGCCGCGGTAATTGGACCTCAAAGTCGGACAATATGGAATTTTAAGGCGTTTTCTTTGATGGTCAAAAACAAACACATTTAATAATATAATGAAAGTCGACACATCAAGCAATACAACACAGCCAGATTGTATGGCGGAATACACATTCGCATCGAAATAATAGCAAAAATGTACCATAGCCATTTTCATCACTTTTCATACTTTTTCCTTGAAAAATTAGGGGCCTGAAAATATGCAAAGTTTTTAATTTTTTTTTTTGTTTCGAGCAATTCAAAATCTTTTTGTTTTTTGCTTGTGCTTTGTTTTGAGCGGTGCCCAATGAGAATTACATGTTATGTTTACGTTGAAATTTATATCGGAAAGGTAAACTTTGTGCACCTCAATAAAAATTAATATCATGGTTTTCATTCGTTCTACTTCCGCCAACCACACTATGTACTGCTGGCTGTCGAAATGCGACGGCTATACGCTGCAGCCACAAAACCCACGAGCGCCACCAAAGCCGCAGAAAGTAGCGTCACCATTAAGGACTGGCAACGAAGATGGAGCCAATCCAGTAAAGGGCGTGGACGTTTGCGCTGATACCCGACATCGCGCGATGGACAGAACGCGCACATGGTGAGCTGGATTATTACACGACGCAGATCTTGAGTGGGCACGGCTGCTTCAAGCAGTACCTCCACCGAATTAAATACGAGGCGGATCCTTTCCGCCTGCAGTACCCAAAGGAGCAGGAGACCGCGGAGCATGTGCTGTTTGAGTGCCCGCGCTTTGAGTCAGTCCGAGGGGAACTAACAGTAGCTCTTGGGGAGCGTCCGTCTGTGTCAAATTTGACTGCACACATGTGCGACACTTGGTATAAGTGGAAAGCAGTATGCTCGGCCAATGCCAGCATTATGAAAACGCTCCGCGTCCTAGAACGCCAACGTAGGTTAAATAGATAGTCCGAGGTGGTGGGCACGGTGCCGCACCCTACTGCTACCAGGAAGTAATTCCTCACAGGACGTCCCCTGGTAGCAGTCTGTAGGAGATAGAAGGGTTTTTAGTGGGTGTAAGTCTCACACTCCGGCTTTTAATGCTTTTCCCTTCTGAAAAAAAACCACACTATGTACGAATATATATTTTTAAACTCTAATTGCATTAACCAAAGCAGACACGCCACAGCACGCGTTTTTGTTTGCTTGCTATTTATGTTATGTTATTTATTCTCATATCTCATCTAAAAATCTTCCAGTTGTCGCACCTTTGGGACACATACTTAATTAAAATATGGTCTTACTCAGCCACTTTGCTCTGGCTTTTGGAAAATGAAAACAATACAAAACTAGAAAAAGAAGATGCAATGCGGGCAACAAGCATGCAACGGCGGCGTTAATTAAACTAGCAACCACGCCCGATTAATTTGTAACTAATGTGCTTAATCGATAATTGATAATTGAAAAGGCATCATTTACTGCTCACAAACAAAAAATAGGTAAATAATAGCAGAAGATAGTCGAACTACCAGTAAGTAATGTTCCTACTGTAAAAATAATTGAATAATTAAAACACCTAATTGATGGAATAACAAAGCGTACAATCCAGTCACCAACTCACGCATTCAGGTCGCTAGCAATGCTCACATACACACATCGATAGAAGGACACAGACACAGAGTGTGTACCATTTGTATGAATGTGTAATTGTATGTAGGTAGGTATGTATGTACTTAATTATTTATATGCGAAAATTTTACAGTGCAACTATTCTGCATACACATACTATATTAACTGTACGTGCACACACATTTAAGCCACATCAATTTGTTCGCAGTTACACATGGATATATTTTATAGGCAGTATTACGAAAAAAGTCTTACTGACACACAAGCAGCGGCAAGCAGATAAATCTTTAAGTGCACATCTATCTAAGTGTTAAAAATTTCGCAGAACTGCTAACTGATGCGCAACTACTTATAAGAAATTGCAAACCTAACACAAACTTTAATCCATTGTTTTGCATATCAATGCACTCATATGATGTGCAGTGTTTTTAGAGAATTTTTTCGTAGGAAATAGCCGTCATTAAACTTTAAGCCTTAAATGTAAATTGCATTAATGATTAAGCATGTATTTTAAAAGGACTGGGTTAGAAAGAAGAAAATGCTACTCTATCAATTATAATTTTGTTCTTTTCATTATGTTCTCTGCTGTGTGCAACTATATTGATTTGAAGGAGACAGCGAGACGAGATTTACCCCTTTGTGCAGAACAGACACTGGTTTCTTACGGGTTTTGTCCTTATAGTCTGTGCATCAGTTGACAATCTTACTAAGAGTTGCTGCTGCTACGCATAGAGTATTTTTTACATTGCTTTGGACATTTTCAGACTGGGCGATGGAATGCATGTCGAGGTTGTGGTTTGGTGTTTACAACAGCTGTACAAGTATTGGTGGATAAGATGGTGGATAGTGGTGTAGTGGAGAAGGCTCTTAATACATGCATACAAAACGAGCACCAGGGTTCGAATTCCAGCGCTATCAAATATAATGCAATATAAATATCCGCAGTCGGCTGCCGTTGCTGGATTACAACGATCTAGACTAATGGATTTTAGCGCTTTGCGAATTTTGAACTACGACACTCGTTGAGCGGGGTGTATGTAGGTGCTAGATACTAGTATTGCGCGACTTTTTATTATGAATTCATATTTATTTATGTTGTCTGTGTTTCAAAAATAGTTTCCGTCTTAATAAATCATTTAGTGTGTTGAAGTGAATTGTCTGTGTAATATATTGAAAATCAAGTAATTCAAATTACATAATCAAATACAATACGTTTAGGTTAAATGTAAGTGGACTCAATAGGAAATAGCATAAGTATTTGGTATAAGTAATGTTAAAAAAATGTATATTCAATACATAAATTAAACGAAAAAAACAAATTTAAGTGGTCTAGAAACGTTTGCAATAAAAGAAATTGTTTACCTTTCACATTGCCGAAGCGTCCATGAGGCAATTATCCACAAGGATACCATGAAGACGAGGAGGACCGTCCCCGGGCATATTGTCATTAAGGTCTTTAAAACGAATCTGAAATAATTGTATACGACACTCACTTTATTGCACGTTAAAATAGCTCTTAAAGAAAACATCTAAGACTACGTACATATTCTTAGGTATGTAGGAATGTATGCATATACAAATGTACATATCGCACACGCACTACAAAAGTGACACAACTCAAAATGTTTCATTTTCGGGTTTATGTGTTAATACTGTGCACAATGCATAAATCTACCAATCAGCCAAAGCTCAGTATATTTTGTTGTTGTTAACTGTTGCAAAAATACAGTTAGGTCTCTCTTCATGTCAGAAGTTTGATACTATTTGATCGCTGCAGCTCAATGCAAAAGAGTCCTAACTCAAATTGTGTCACTTTTGACGAAATAAATGTTTATTAAAGTTAATTTTAAGCAAAATTCTGACAATTTTTGTGTATATTTTTAATTATTTACGTTATTTAAAAAAAAAATTGTTTATTTAGCTCAAAAACAGTTTTTGCGTTTTCTGAAAAATCAAAAATTTTGAGTTATGTCACTTTTGTTGTGCGTGTGCGATATCTACTACATGCAATCTTAATTAATTAATTCAGACTTTGCAACATTTTAACCCGAATCTTTAAATGCCTGTTTTGTTACTTTTCGTAGTAAATAGGTAAGTCTTTTGAAAGTGTTTCTGAAAAAATCAAGTTATAAACGCATGATAACATTTTTTTAATTGAGAGGAGTCAACGAGGAGGAGCGTGCTAGAATACTTGGTATCGTGACAAAAATGTGAAACCCTATACTACTCTGCTCTACTTCACTTCACTTCATATGCATCACAAGCCGCCTGTTCACCTGCTTGCAAAGGACACGGCAACGTGGCGACACGGCAAGCGTCGCACTATGGCTCAGCTACCGGCAAAACGTTGCAAAAATCAAAAATTTCATGAAAGCGTTCGATTAAATGAATACACGCATCTTATTGAGAAATTCCTTATGAGGGATTACGAAAATGTAACTTTAATTGATTCTTTAACATTGATTTGTATGTAAATGAAGCGACCAATCGGTAATTTGTTGGTTGTTTCTAAAAGGTACGTTAATTGTTAATATAATAAAATAAAAAATTTTTCTTTTGTCTTAAAAGTTGTTCGATCTACCGATTGCTCGAAAAGTCTATATTTCGACCCTTTTTCCAACTTTGATCGAGAATAAAAAAAATATACCAAAAATAACCTCCGCGAAATTGAGGGTGGTTATTTATTATTCAATTATTTGCCTAACTTCCAGAACTCAGCTGCCGCTTTTTGCCACTTTACTTTGTAGAGCAATAAAAGTGAAGCAACCTCGAGTCGAAAAACACGCATGTATACGGAAAATCGCGCGCATTTAGTACGGTCAAAAACCCATTTTGTGTCGCTGGCATCTAACCATATCCATATTTTTAATCAGGCTCAAACGGACCGTCCGATTTCAATGAAGTTTTCTTAATTGGGTTCGTCTTGAGTCAGTTCAGGCTTGTGCGAAAAGAAAATTTCGGAAAATCGATTGGAAAAGTCGGAAACTGCCTGTCACTTTTGACCGTGAAATCTGAAAATTTTCAGACGATAAAGTTGGAACCATAAGTCACACATCAATTAAATTCACTACGAACTTACTATTTAGTCATGTCCTTCGACGGAGGGAATGAGGCGGGTATTCGACGAGGGGGCGTGGCACCCCTCGTACAAGCCAAATCTTAATAATGGAATATCCTTGAAATTGTAAGGTGCACAGCATTGAAATTTAGTATTGTGTCGTCCCATAGATAAGTCATTCTACTGGTAAGATTTGATGGGCGTTGGACAAGGGAAGTGGCACATTTCTTCTGACCCAAATATTTTGCTGAATTATAAGTCGCAAAGCAATGAAGCTAAGTACGAACCTACCATTTATTCATATCTTTCGACAGCGAGAATGGTACGGGTATTAAGCAAGGGGGCGTGGCACCGCCCATTTAACTTAAATCTGGTTCAAGCGCAATCCATTTCTTTACTGAAACGTAGCAGTCTCGATTTCAGCCTCGATAAAGTTAATCAGAGAAGAAACTTACTTCTATGGTACATAAAATTGTAGCACATGGAAAGGATTTAATAGAATACCAGTGCTTAGCAATAGGGGAATGGTCTAAAGAAGCTCAAGAATGCAAAAATAAGGACTACAAAGGGTATAGATGTATGAATACTTGCAAAATATCAAAAATCATTATTAAACATTCCTTCCAGTGTAGAAAGCGATTTTGAAAAAATCTAACTTAAAAAAAAAATGTTGTTTGTAAAAAATTACGTATGAATCAATAAATTATATTAATTTATTGGAAAAAATATATGCAAAAATTCATTTTCTAATGCAAACAAAAAAGTCATTTCATTTTAGTATGAAGTTTTAGTAAATCTTAACTTTGGCAACGAATTTTAAAGCTGTTAATGTGGCACCCTGTTTTTATGCTTATGTTTAAAGCTTGGATATTACACTTTCAGATGCAATTTAATTTTTTAAATATCTTTATTGGTTCAGAAGTTATGATTTTTGCAACGAAAAACGGCAAAACGAGCCATAGTGCTTCGGTCAGCAGACGACTTTATTATATTTTATTGCCTATACATTGCAGCAGTGGCCATTGAGGGAGAAAATTAATAAAGAATGGATACACTCGCCACGTACGGACGGGAGGTAGCATGCACATATAGTACGTACGGTGGGGGCAAGAAGAGCTGTCCGACGTCCAGCTACTTACCTTGTATTAAAATTAATCCTATTGAGAGCGCCTATGCTTCGCGATGATGCGTCCGTAAATAACTTCGAATGTAGCAGCATAACTCGACATATTAAATATAATCGAAGGAACATGGGTAGTGATAAAGCTACGTCGTACGGTACCATTTCGGTGCCCATGGTTTTATTTTTATTTGCCAATTTTGTCGTCCATTGGAAATAATATTCACCGGGAATTGGATGAATGGCGCATATAAAAAGTTCTAAACCTATTTGACTAATTCGTTGCCATGTCATTGCGATTCTCCAGTCGTCTGCGCAATTGTCTATCATGAACAACTGCAAATGGTGCCGCCGAAAGGGTAGGTGAAGCGCGGGCCGGCGCAACAGAGCAAGGCCGAGAGAGAGAAGAACAAGAAGAAGAAGAAGATTACAAATTCATTATTAAAATATAATTGGAAAATTATTGATTTATTGTTTTGTGACAAACGAACAAAAAACATTCATGTAAGAATAATAACAATAATAACTTTGTGTAGCTGCTAGCATATTTATACATATAGTACAGAAAGTAGCGTAGGCAGGCGGAATTGAAGGCTGACAACAATACGGGCCCGACTTCGGATACAGGCATGACTCCGAGTACAAGTACGAGTACAATTGATCGACTGGCAAGTGGTAAGTGGTAAATTGTTTCAGCTGGTGCTGCACGGTACCATTGTGGCAGACACAAATGTAGCAACCCAAGCATTGCGGGTTGCTGGGTGCTGGTGAGCCTACTATGTGTGGTGTGGGAGGCACTCTTGCTAAATTTAGGATTGACATGGTATACAAATCATTTGAAGGACATAACGGCTTATACGTTGGTGTAGATATTGGTGCGCATATCCATCTACGGGCACATACGTATCTACGTCCGTGTGTGTGTGGCTCGTAAGTAAGCTTCGTACCATACGTATGTACATTGTTATGCAGGTAGGTTTTTGGCACATTGGTGAGTATTCGCAGGTACGATTAAATATTTATATGAGCATAGTGTGTAGCTATGCAACGTGAGGCCACGTATAAGGAGATTGCATCTGCTGTGACATGTCATGGAAACTAAAAATCGCTTCGATTTTTATTTGGTGGTGTTATTGTACAGAGTTTTCTTTTTAGTAACTGAGGGCAGGCAGTGTATTCGAATGCAAATAAAATAAAATCTGCACTAGCTGCAATATAAAATACTTTAAACTGAAGACAGTGTTCACTTGTTTATTGGTGAGTTACTCCATTCGGCCACAGATACTGGGCCTCCCGACAACACTTGTGCGAACTCAAGCAATTTAAACAAAATCATAGGCATAGGCAAGGCGTACCGTAGTATCTTCATATTCGACCCTTCTATATAAACGGTACACAGCTATAAGTATACATAAAACTGGTGTCGGTGTGAAATTTGTTTTCTAATTCTCAACACAACCCGCATGCGTTGTCAATATCCTGTATGCACTATATTTTATATAAATTGGTTTGGTGTATGGCTGGTATTAGACTTTTAAGAAAAAGCAACATTGTGTGCTTCGCAAACGTTATTGCACTTTGCTTACGAATACTCATAGGGAAGAAGCTTTAGGAGAACAGTAGTGTGTTGAAAATACGAAAAACTGGAATTACTTGAGTGGTGTGGGTTCATTAATGATAAGGTATACACTACACACTTTCTATGATATTATCTGAAGAGGAGCACGCTAGCTGAAGCTTGAACACTTTTTAGTTAACTTTAAATTAGCATCTTTTACAAAAGCTCATACGAATATACGAAATAAAAAATAATCATACAAAGCTTTCACTATTCTACCATAAAAAAATTACTCACGAATATGTCAAAACTTTTAATATTTACTTACTGAATTCTGCAAAGCATAATAAAAGTTCAATATTAAAAGATTTCATCAAAAGGTTTTACATCAATGAGGGAGAATGGGAAAGTAACATTTGGTTATGGCATATTTGATGAGTTTAATTGATGGAAGAAAGCAATCGACATGGAAACAAATCTAGAAGCAGATACCATGAAAAGGAAAACGGCTTTTTTCACAAAAATATGATTTTGTTTGTATATAATTTTAACTAAAAAGCACAGAAAAACAAACTGAATGATTAAGAATAAGAATTATAAATTGGTTTTCGACTTTTGTCAGATTCAAAAGTTAATTATGATAATTTGAAGCACCACTTTCATGTCTTTTATATATGTATCTTTCTTCCTAAAGAATTAAAAAGCCTGTTTTTGAATTTACTCGATTTTTCAATCTATGGAAGCACCCGCCTTGGGTGCCTTGAAAGACTTTCAAATACTTTTTGGCAAAGACAATGACTCTCGCTGTTAAGTGTTTAAGCGAAAATGTTTCCGGGCCTTATCTCGTATAATTCATAATTGTTAATATGTATTTGGCTGGAAAGTAATGTCACAGATATAGATCTATAGTGTTTTTATGGTAAAATTGATTCCGGCTCTCGTCAGATATCTATACTATTATATAAAAACAAGTGTGACGTTTTTTGAGCCACAATCAGGCAAAAACCACTGAACCGATTTAGATGAAAGAAGCACAAAAATTTGTTATCTGGGAAAATGGTACATAGGCTATATGAGAATAACCACGACCCTTCTTACGCCTACAATGGTAACAAAACTCATCTATGGTATGCTTTTGAACGCAATATGGGTATCAAAAGATTCAGCGTCTCATTGCAGCAAACATAATCTATTATATAACCGGCCACGCCCACTTTCCGTGCCAACTAAACTACCAAATAGGAAGCTACGGAACATGTCGGTAAATCAGTATTAATATCACATGATTCCGCGTTTCATTGATGCTTACATAGGATATATAAGATTGACAACGCCCACCTGATATGCCTTTTCGCCACGCCCACTATAATAACAAATCAGCCATGGTATATTTGTCACAGCAATATGAGTGTTAAACGATTTAGCGATTCAATAGGGGGAATGGGATGGGTTTTTGAGAAGGGGGCGTGGCACCGCCCATACAACATAAATTTTCAATATGGAATATCTTCGGAATGAGAAATCGGGCAGCATTAAAATTTTGTGCGGGGCCACCGTTTAGATGTGCCGTTTCACTGGTAAAAGTTTGTAAGCGTTGGACAAGGGGCGTGGCACTTTTTAAGCAACTCAAATGTTTTGAATAACTTTGAAATTACAAATCACACATTAAAGAGATTTGACATAAACTTACGATTTAGATGTGCCCTTCGACATGGGGAATGGGGTGGGTATCGGACGAGGGGGCCTGGCACTGCCCATACAACCCAAGTTTTTTAATATAAAATATTTTCGGAATTTTAAGTCGACCAGCATTGAAATTTAATATAGCATCATGGCTTAGACGTGTCGTTCAAGTGGTTAAATTTTATGGGAGTTGGACAAGGGGCGTGCCACTTTTTAAGTGACCCTATTGTTTTCAATAAGTTTGAAACTGCAAATCACACATCAAGATATTTGACACATACTTACGATTTCGACGTGCCCTTCGACAGGGAGAGTAGGGTGGGTATTGGACGAGGGGCATGGCACCGCCCATAGAACCTAAAGTTGTAATGTGGAATATCTTTAGAAAAATAAGTTGGAAAGCTTTGAAGCTTTGTATACCATCGTCCCATAGATGTGTCATTCTACTGGCAAAATTTTATGGGCGTTGACAAGGAACGTGGTATATTTTTTGCGACTGTAACTTTGGAAATGAAAGTCGCATATCAATGAAACCGGGTCACACCCTTCGACTGGCGATATAAAGGGGGTTGGTTTTAGCCGGTAAAAACTTAGGGTAGAAGGAAACACGAATAACTGGCGGTTAAAGAGGTTAGACCGTTAGAATATTTAATTATGCATATACATTTTGTATCTTTTTCTGCAAAAAAGTACTTAAAATTACACTCATTGTTCAATAATACATATATACATCTGCAAGTATCAAATCATGACGAAAAAATACTCAAATACTTTGTGACCGATTTGTCTCGTCATTTTTGGCCCTGAATTCATCCTTTTCGTTTGCATACCTCAATGCTTGCACGCCAAAGCAATCTGATTATGAGCCAAATTCAACGCATCAATCAATGTCAATCATCGTAATATAAAGCACAATAAACAGTCAAATCGATTGCGTTGCATACATTGCATGTCGTGTAGTGGTATGCTTTTCAGCAAGTGCGGCATGTATGTAGAAATAGAGATCACGATAGCCCGGATCATCCAACGGAAAGTTCCACAACACGTAAAAATTAAGTACATTGGTATATGTACAAACATCCGTCTCTCGAACGGCATCAAATTTATTCGCATTTAACTTTTAATTATACGATTTTTTACTTTTGGGTAAGTTTATATAAAACATTAAATTATTACGGTGTGACCAAATAAGTAATAAATGGTACTTGGTCTGAAGGAAAGTATAACGAATATTGAGCTAGTCAGTTTTGCCAAGAACACAAAGCTTCTACCCCATGTGTCGCAAAAAAGTGTTTGTTGCAAAAAGCCTATACCTGAGTATTTGAGTGGCTGTGAAACATGGTAGGACAGATGTTTCTTATTATTCTATAAAGAAATATTTATTCCAAGCGAATTTTTATTAATTGAAAAAGTTGCCATTTGATTTACACTTCATTGAAACCTTGAGAATGTTTGCTTTCAGCCGAAACAATAATTTGCCTCAGGGTATAATGCACAAAACGCAGATCATTGTTTAAGGAAATCATGCACAAATAACAAAGCATATAATTGGGCATGAAAGATTAAAGAATATTTCTAGATAAGATAATATAAGTAAACCTGGGAAATAGCAAGGCGACTACACTAAAGAATATTTAATGCATGCTTATGTATGGGGAGTTTTCACGTAACGCCAACCAGGACTAAATAACGGAATATGGGTATGTACGTATGTATTTATAAGTAACTTCACGAGAATGTGTGTGGAACTATGCACTAATACTAATAAATACAATATTTTTAAGGCATTTATAAAATTTCAAACACAGCGAATGGTTCTATTGCAATGGTATTCAGTATGCAGTTCAATGGAATGGGAAAACATCAATACTGAGGATGTACATTCAAAGCTGAAATAAAAAGAGTATAGAGGGTGTCACAGCACATACGTAAATGACCCCGAAGTCATAACGGCGCTTTATGAAATGTTTGAACCAGTTGTAGGATAGGTTTAAAAAATGAAAAATCAAAAGTAAACGCGAGTAAACAACGATTTAAGATTTACTTTCATATACTTGAACATATGTATGTATGTACAATAGAACAAAAAACACTGAGACTAGGATCCAATACCATATGATAGTTAATTTTCACTGAAAGAAGAGTTTTGTTGAGTAGTTAAAACCTTTCGATTTAATTTAGAGCCATATCAAGACGCAAATTTTTCCAACTGCAGTTAGTAACTGCTTATTTTCTCTGAGTTAGCCTTTTGCAAAGCGGCTCTCTCCCAAGTATGTACTGCAACACCCTTGCATGCAACTACGACGAGGACGACGATGACGACGATGGTGAAACGCAGACCATAACATCTGAAAAAGAATTAAAATTCGCACTCACTCTCACCTGCACTTCCAAAGCATGATAAGCTATAATAAGACCTAAAAGAATCACAGTCGAAACAGATATTAAGGTTTTTAGCGCTGTCGAATAAAACGAAGCCTGAAATTGAGAGGGGAATAAAGTCATGTTAGAACGTGCCACTTCGGTTGCAATTAATGTGGCGCGGTATGCAGATGTGACTTGTCGACTTAGCCCGTCCACTCACCTTTGTATAAACACCAGCGCTGCTTAACTCATTCTCGATGACCATCACCACGATACCGAACATTCCCATCACCAGAGCGTAGTCACTGATGCGTTTTCGTTTTTCGAAGAGAGCTTTTCGTTTGCCCAATCTGTATCCGACATTGGGTTTGTGCTTTGCCGAATTCGTTGACGGTTTGCGAGATGTATTACCGCCAGTTAGGGCACGTTCCTCCATGTACCTATGCAGACATAAGTGAGCAGAAGGGGACACATACATATGACTAGATTTAGTTCATCAAATGCATTCCAATCCAATTCCGTGAGTGAATTTTGTAGATACATCGAATACCCGTGCTCGTAAGTAAATATTATACAGTGGTGTCTGGATATACATAGTGAACTAATTATTGCAAGGCCTGTTCACAATATTGAGGTTGTTCACTATATCAAGGTTAAAATTTTTGTTAAAAAACTCGTTTTATTTGCTCAAAATACATTTTTTGTTTTTGCTTGAAAATTTGCTCGATATCAAAATTTGGGTGTTCACTATATCGAAGTGTTTACTATATACAATTGCAAAGCCAAAAACAGCGTTGTAGGAGAGAATTTGATGTGGATTCTCTGAATGTTGTGCATCTGAACTTATAGGGAACAGTGGGATAAATTAGTGCATGACATTTTATAGTCAAATAAACTAAGATAATAAAAACACGGTAATAAAAATCGATTAATTTGTTTAGTATATTCCCTGTAAATAATTTATTTATGAAGTAAAACAGTATTGAGAAAAGTTACTTTTAATTATTACGGCAGAAGTCAGTTCCACGGTAAACTCACTCATGGTATGCACGCGATATTATTTGGTCAGACAGCCTAAAGACTATAACCACAGAACAAACAATATACAGAATGCGCATCTAGTGTAAAGAAAATTTTCTTTGCGGGTTCCAGCGGTAGGACCCGTGTGTTGATGCGGGGGAAGCAGTAAAGGGGATGAGAACGCACAGAGCGCGAGAGCGTAAGCTGAGAAGCTGCGACCGCGCACCACACACTGTGGTTGTTGTTGTTGGGCAACAAAGCGATGCACAGTGTTGCGAGTAGTGACAAAAATGCCAAAATGCAACTGTATAAGCGCAAAAATCTGAATACGAGGTTTAGTTGGAAATACTTCAGTTAAGAGAAATCCGAAGTTTTATGAAAAAATATTGGATAACATAGAAGTTATGAGCTCTTGAAGTACGCTCTTCCAGCGTTGAAAAAAAATTGCGTACAAACAGCAAATTTTTGCTTTGACTTTGATGTTGAATATTTCAAAATAAATTAGGAGCAGGTCTCTAAAAGTTACTATTGTCGTAAGTCTTATATAATCTAGGTCTGACAAGACCAACATTTTGCTGATTACTCTCACCTATGAGCAGTACCGTTATGATGAAAATTAAGTAAAGAAAGCAAGGGAATAAAAAGTGAGTTCAAATTTTAAAAGTGATTTAAAAAAAACGTTAAATATCACTTTTGAAATTTTTTGATATTTTGTTTTGGAAAGTATGTAGATTATGTTGTACAATTTTTAGCTGCGCATATTTGCGCCAATGGAAGTTATTGGCATTTTTCGGTGAAGACTTGAGTGCAAATTCGCGATATTTTCACAGTTTGGTTGAAAGCCAATAGCAATCGGTCAATTAACCCTTTGAGTACGGAATTATTTGGAGACTTTTATGCATATGGAACGGATTTAATTTTTTGCTATATGGATTAATATGTAAGAGTAATACATTTTATTTGGAATATGCTTATATTGGTGATATAAATATATATATAAAATCAACGCCTACTTATCAAAATCAGATGACGAGTCAGACTCGTCCACCGTAACTTCGCCCAAGTAAACACATGACGAGTCTCACTCGTCAAATGTACTCAAAGGGTTAATGCTCTGCTGGTGATGGAAAAATTTGTTGAAGATAGCTTCGGAAAATCAATTACGATTACCATTATATTCGAAATAGAGGGGTTAATAGAGTTTCGACAGTAAACTTTGATTTTTTTTTCGTACAGAACCAAAAGTTGACAACCTTACTACTTCAATTGTATGGGAGGCGCCCTCTGAGGGTGAATTTTTGAACTGTTATCAATTTTGTATTTTTGGCATTCAGGAATGTTGACGATTTTTTAATAAATCATTCAAATCGGTTAAGTACTTTGCCAAATACGATGGTTCTTCGCTTACTTGACTACCTTTACAAGTGTGGAGCCAGTTCCATTGAAAATTACTAGTTTTGTATGGCAGCCACCTTAAGAGTTGGATGTAGCGGTTAGGTGTGTATAGGAAAAATATGCGAAAGGGAAAATAAATTGGGGCCAGTCTTACATATTGTACGTCTGGGACCAACCTGAGAGCAGCGGGAGCCCACTTTATAAAAACGATGGTTTTGTATAGAAACCTCATTAAGGGTTGGAGATAGGTGGTAGGAGTATTCGAAAAAAAGATTCAGGAGGAAAAATTAGTGGAGTCAGTCTAAGATTTTAACCCTCTAAGAGCAATTTCTAAGCAGCTGTGGAGCACTTTATCGCGATTTTATTTTCAATCACTTTTGAAAAAAGCGCATTTTATCTATATACACATTTATAAATAAATTTATATTAAAATACAAATATTATGAATGTATCTTTTATGAACTGAGATAATTTTCATTGTTAATATAAAGTTTTTTCAAATCCGTTTGTATGGGAGGTAGTCGAAGTTTCGGTCTGATTTCATTGAAATTTTGCACAGTAAGTTCTTTACTCATACAATAATTGTATACCAAATTTCATTTATATACGACCACTCCTTCTATTTTTGTCACTCCGCTATATGAACTCGCAACACTGTGCGATGTGCCCAGTTTGACCGCAGCCTTGTGAAAAAGTGTAGCACAGAAGAGACCTTAAATGTATCAATATGTATCACCTTCCTTTTTTTTAAGTATCAAAGTATCAATATGGAATAAACCCAATAATTTTTTTGAGAAAACACTTTCTAAAATTATTTAACATTTCTTTATAACAAAAAAGTGAACGTATCGAAGACATATTAACAGCCCGATTCTGTACACTTGATAAATTCACCAAATTGACTATTTGTCAAGTTTTTATTATTTGTCAAGAATCGGTATTCTATCCCAAAAATAAAAGCTCTTTTCTTGATAAATTGTCAAAAGTGTGAATGCTATTGACAACAGCATACAAATTGAACAGCCGATTGAAAATGGAAGAATTGTGCATGTTTACACTTTTACATCAGAGAAAATAAAAAAAAATTCCTTTACCTCCCACGAATTATTTTTTGTATGCAAAAAGCGCCTATTGTGATGAAACTATTAAAAAAGAACGTACGAACTTATTTCCAGCCCAGCCAGGATTCGAACCGGGGGCGCTCGGTATGAGAAGCCAGCGCGTACCCGCTGGGCTATCAAGGCCGGTTTTTTTCTGCAAAACTTACTTTAGTTAAACTTTTTGTCTTATTTTTTGACAATTTGACAAATGTCGCATATTCACCTTATGTTGAATTAAATGAGCTTTTTACTTTATCAATGTTGCATCAGAATACCAGCAAAGCTTTTGCTTGATAAAAATCTTGACAAAATTTCTTGATAAAAAATTTGTCAAGAATACACAGAATCAGGCTGTAAGGGTATTCATATAAACGTGTAAAAGCCTTGTAAAACTGATAAACCGTATAAGTTTATCACCTCATAAACTAATTGTCAAAATTTGTATGAAATTTCATTTATACAAATGAGATAATGATTTCGATGCGTAAACATATACGGGGACGTTCAATTTCAAAATTTTAACAAATTCAAAACAATAAGCTGAAAAATGGAAGAGGTAAGAATATAATGTAGCCGCCGTGGCTCAGTTGGTTAGTGCGCGGTCCAGCGAGTCGCATGCAGAGCGACGCAAGTTCGAATTCTGCATGTAGTAACACCTAAAAAAAATAACGGGAAACTTGTTTTCTCTTTCGGTGGCTGTCCTCTCAGCTGGAAATGGCAAACCTCTGAGAGTAAAAATTGCCTATGAAAAAGCTCCCAACCTGCCGTTCGGAACCGGCATAAAACTGTAGGTCCCTTCCACCCGCGTACAAAATTCACACGCACAACACAGGTGGTTGCGGGAAGCTAGGCCATAGTCTCGCGTAAGCGGGCTGTCGTGCCAATCAATTAAAAAAATTAAGAATAGAATGTAACAAAATTGGTACTTCAGCTATGTAACTTTTTAATTTCGGAAAATTCAAAAGAGAAAAGAGGATGAATCCCTCCCACTGTTGAAGGCATTTACAGACTTTGCAAGCAAAGTTCGATGCAGTCAAACAATATCCCGTTTGAGGTATTTGTTTGAGAAATTTCAATTTTTCGGTGATTCTCGGCATTTGAATTTTATGATTTTGACAACTAAACACCTGATCGATAAAGAGCATTTACAAATACTTTTATACGTGCGTTCATATAACACAGTGCGTAAATGTATAAATATATGCGGTAGGTAAACTTATATGCTTAAATGAATACCCTTATTCAGTTTAACTTGGTACTAGTATAATAAAAGCAAAAATGTCTTACATGTAGCAGTTCAACTCGGTGCTAGTATAATAGCTCGGTGTGAATACCCCTATTAATATTTCTTTTAAGTAATATATTACCAGTAATATTATTAGCAATATTTTGGAAGTAATAAAACTTTTTTCATATATATTACTTTGGGTTTCAAGTAATATGTAATATAACGTTATTATTTTTCGAAGCCACTAATATGTAACAAATATTAATATGTTACATTTTAACCCTAGTGTGTGTGCTAAAGGTTCGTTCAGTGAAAGACAATGAACTTTTGGATGTATGCTGCCACAGGTGTACACAATTTTTTTAATGCTTTTTGCATTGTACAGATTTTGTTCTTTTGTACTTGGAAAAGTATCAAAATTTGTACTGGATGAAAAAAAGAAGTGTCCCTCTAAAATTCGTCGCAAAATGTATCACTTTTGATCCACTTGGATCAAAACGGTCACACTGGATGTGTCGCTTGCATGTTGGTGGTGGCTCGTGCTTGCTCTCCGCTTACTTTTTTACAAACAAGAACAAGAAGTGGACAGGCAAAGTTTGCATAGAAAAATTGATTGAGGGAACGCCAAGACGAATAAATAAGGTGGTAGCACTACGAAAAAAAAATTCAATGAATTTTATTAGTTCTTTTGGTCTGTTTGTAAAATAGATGTTGAAAAAAGTACAAATGGCTAGAATGAAAATAAACATATGTGCAAAAATATTGGAACAACCAACCCGCATTAAGAAAGTGATAATAAGTGGAAAACTATTGCTGCAATGTTGTGCTAATTATCAAAGAAAAAAGTTTAATCAGTTCTGGTGCTGCAACGACCTATTGAATTTGCCTTGGCGATCGCTTTGTCAAATCAACCACCATTTCAATGTGCCAGAGTAAAGCCAAGCTGGCTTGCTGCGGAAAGCAACAACATTGCGTGTTGTTGTCGAAATGAGAATAAAGGCCAAAACCATCGAATCTATGCGTGTACATCAATTCGCGCTTACTCTCTCGGTTTCCTTTACATTTTCCTCACCTTTGTTGCTTCCAGTGTTGCCGATGCAAAATTTTAAAAAGTCGCAAAAGACGTGTCGCAGCCGAAAAAAAGGGTCATCAAGTGATCCAAATTTTTTTATACCATGTATATATACGCTTTAATTTTTTTACCTTTCGAAACTCATAAATTTCTGAAGGAGATAATTTTCTGTGAAAAAAAAACAGTTTTCCCCTTGAATTAATTGATGAGGGATATATTAAAAAGTCCCAATATGTATGTTTTGTATTTATTATGAAAACATTTGCATTTCAAAGCATATGCGTAATATGCTTACTTATCCATTGGAAGCCATCAAAATTAATTTAGCACGAATAGCTTAGGAACTGCCACAAAAAGACGCGTTAATTCAGATTAATTTGGTACATTTTTCCAGGAAAACTTTGACATAATAAAAGGGTAGTTTAAATATTGCCAGAGGTGTAATTTTTAAGTACTTAAAAGTTACCTTTGAAAAGTGAATACTTAAAGGAAGGTTAAAATAAAAATTTTACAAAAATACGAAACAATTTTCAGAATGTACATATAAAAGTTTTGATAAAAGAAAGGGAAGAAGAAAAGTGTCAAAATAAGCCTACTTTAAAAAGTCGGTGTCAGGTGGCATCGGTCTTCAAAAAGGGTAAATTTGACACTTTAGTCGCACAACGGCAACACTGGTTGCTTCCCGCCCGCGTCTGAAATGAAATCGCAAAATTATTTCAGATGCGCCTTCTGTATACTGTTTATTCTGTGCTATAACCTATACAGTGTTTCGAGATGGAAGGCAACACATTAAAGTTGTTTAAGAAATTATTGACAAATTGCGGTGCTCGGGCCATTATAAATAGCTTTTAATAACTCCTTTGTATCAGAAAGTACCGAATCGATTTTCGGCACACACAGGCCCAATTTGCACATTTTTAAATATTATCAGGGTTTGGCGAACTGTTCAGTACGAACAGTATTCTGTTTGAAATTCAATAAATATTTGCTGTGTATACAGAAGAATTTTGATTTTTGTTTATTTGCTTTTCAATCGCAAAACGCCAAAAACGTAGTATGAATGGCTTCAGTGGCTTGATTTGAAGTGTGTGCGATATTTGCGTAACGCGTAGCATAAATTCATATAAAAGACGTTCTCTGCTTTCATGCTTCGCCGTAGAAAATTCATGCTACAAATAAGAATTCCTTCTTTTCTAAATATGTCCGCATGCAAATTTATTTCCATATTTCACTTTATGTATAATAAAGCAGAAGACAACAACAGCAACAAGAAGGCACAGTTTCGCTTTTATATACTATTTATAATTTATCCGAATTGGTCGTGAGGTGGACCTTTCAGCACGTGCCAGAAGCAACCGCCCGCTGGGGGATTCACTGGTTAGCAGGGGCAGCATTGTTATAAAAATTTCATAGAATCCTAAGCCCAGTGTAGACACTCACTTTTGGGCACGCGGATACACATCACTGTGTACCGAAGCTTTCAGTGTAGATATGAATGTGCTTCAACTTAATTTTTCTTCCACTGCTCCTAAAATAAAACGCTGACTTTGTCGATATGGCGACACGAAATTGGAAAAAGTCGGTGCTGCGAAGAAGTTATGTTCAGATTTACAAAGTTGCAATCTGTAGCATCAGCACCCACAATTTTTGTATTGATATGTATCAAAAACCGGCCACCCAAAGCATTTTACTTAAGTCTTTAAGGCCGTACTTGATTTAATGTGCGATTAATTATGTTTGGCCACTATTTTAAGAGTTAAAAAGTCGTTCTTAGTCCAAAATCTAGATACTGCATTTATGAAAATACCAGTAGATAATGTTTGTCAGGAGTCTCCACATAAGTATGAACGCAGCTGTATAATGGTCACGCCGTTTATATGTGGCCGGAATATCTCATTATTAGGGGGTATTTAAAAAGAAAAACTAATCAACGACTTTGATGATGGCCTGGAATAGTCCTTCATTCATATTGTATCGATTGTGATAGTTGCGATCTACACAATTCTAAAAACTATAATTTTGTTTGTAACCTTTTAACGTAGCGATTTATCGTCGATTCAAGTGTGATTTGAGAGCTTGCGCTATGGTTGTTTGGCACAAAATGCGTGCAAAAACGCACATGTGTTTTTTGTATATATGTATTGTTACGAATACTGTCTAGTGGGCTGTTACGTATCTCTGGATTGTGTAATTTGAAAATAAAACACAGTCAGTTTCTTAAACACAGACAATAAAATAAACCAACAGTCACTTTATTATTCATAGTTTACACTTTACTGTTCGTACACTTAAATATTTGCTTAATCACTCCGTGTGGCAACTTCACTTGTCAAAATCAGACTGACTCGCTGCGCCGCATCCGGCCGCCTTTTATACTCTGTCCGGCCATCGCGCAGATCGTTCCCGCACATTCCGGAGTGGACTAAAAGTTTCCATCATTGCCAGGTTGGACTAAAAGTTATTAACTTTTTATAAATAAATATATATATAAATAAATATTAAATATTTAAGTGTACGAACAGTAAAGTGTAACCTATGAATAATAAAGTGACTGTTGGTTTATTTTATTGTCTGTGTTTAAGAAACTGACTGTGTTTTATTTTCAAATTACACAATCCAGAGATACGTAACAGCCCACTAGACAGTATTCGTAACAATACATATATACAAAAAACACGCGGCCGTCGTTGCCAGATTGGACTACAAGTTGCTATCGCGGCCGTCGTTGCCAGATTGGATTATAGCACGGCACGTAGCGGCAGGGATAGCAATCCGCTCGAAGGGTGCTCCCACGTTGTAGTGCTGCATGCGGCCTCGAAATTTTCTTGTCGGCCCTTTCGCGGCTGAACATCGGTCGCAGCTCTTAATCCACTCGGCTACAGACTCCTGACATCCTACCCAGTAGAATCGTCCTTTTATTTTGGCGACGGTTTTGGTGATGCCCAGGTGCCCTCCACTGGAGTCGTTATGGTATGCCTCAATGACCTCGTTGATTCTGCATTTCGGCACTACCATTAGGGGGTTGCTGGTCCGACCATCCGCACTCTCCCATTCGCGGTACAGGCATCCTTCCTTCAGCCGCAGACTTTTCCACTGTGCCCAGTAAGCCTTCACGATTGGGCTTTCACCGGCCATCTCCTACCAGTCTGGACGTGCGCCTTGCTCCTTGCCTTCGACGATTTTAGCAAGATCCGCATCCTCACGCTGGTCTTTTTGTAGCCTCTCCGCAGACCACTCTTCCTCTGGAATAACGCTTATCGACCGAACATCCACAATTTGTCCCTCACTTTCGGCTCGCGAGTTATGCCTGCACTCGGTTTTGCACGAATGGTGTGGCAGAGAGGCAGCCCTTCTTGGCGACGTCTGTTGTCCGGAACACTTTTCTCGCAGATGGCAGTCTCGTGATATGTGGCCTTGCTTGCCACATTGCCAGCAACTGACTCCAGATGACACTGCCCGCAGCCCCGCTGGTGCTTCCGAGCTCACTGTCTGGCTCTGGGTGACACGTCCAGATTGGGCTCGACGCTTTTCTGCAGATGAATGCCGAAAACTTCCTCTCCAGGCCGCCTCATACGTCATCGCGCTGGTCACCGTCTCCTTAAATGTCGGCTTGCCCATCATCAACGCACTGCGACGTGTCTCCGGATCATGAAGACCTTCAATAAACGCCTCAATCTTCATCCTCTCGAGATCATCAGCGCCGAAGGACGGGTAGCACAGCTGTACGAGCCGCTCAATGTCTGCTGCATATGTCTGCAGCGCCTCGTTGGCCCCTTGTCTACGGCTCTTCAGCTCGCAATAATACAGCATTTTGTTGTGCTCGTCACTGTATCTGGCTGCCAGCGCCCTTATGACGGTGTCGTAATTACCTCTCAAACCTTCCGGAACTGTTTTTATTACCTCAGCCGCAGGACCTCTTAGAGCCAGTATCAGTCTCCGACCTTTCCTAACATCGGTCCACTGACTCCAAAGCAGCCATCTCGAATTGTAATTTGAATGTGTCAAACGACGTAGTACCATCATAGGTAGGCGCTTCTATGGCAAAACTTTCCTCAACTGACCGCACCCTTGCTCGCAGCTGTACCTCTCGAAGTCGTTCGTCTATCTTTCTGTGCATCGAGTCTTCCAGACTATCAACTCGTTTGTTCAGGGAATCATCTAGGTCGTCGACTCGTTTGTTCAGGGAATCTACCCGCGTCTCCAGGTGCTCGACTTTCCCATTAATCCTGTCAGAGATTTCCTCCACCTTCTGCTCCAAGCGCGCAGAATTTTCCTGAAGCTTGCCGGACAACTCCCGATTTGTAGTTTCTAGTTTCGCTGCAATTTGCGCCGACATTTCACGATTGGAAGTCTCGAACATGCCTTTGACATTCTCGATTTTCGCAGACGTTTCCTGAAACATGCCTCTCATTGCAACCATAAGCTGGCTCATGTCCATTGCTTGTGGTGGCGCAGCCGCTGCAGCCGTACTTTGCATTGACGCCGCACCCGCAGGCGATTCCTCCACTTTGGCCGACGCCTCTAGCTCCTGCGTTCCGAACTCGTGCGCAGCCCAATCGATGCCTCGTGCCTCACACGCCTCTCGCAAGCGCGGCTGCAACTCCACTTTACCGCCAGCAGTCGGCAAATTCCAGGCAGCCAGCTCCTTCTTCAGCTGGTCTACCTTCAGCAGCTCGAGTTTAACCATGTCCGTGCTTTTATAATTTTATTTATTTTCAATTTTCCACAATCCCACTTCTGACACCAAATGTTACGAATACTAAGTCTAGTGGTCGAATGTTACGAATACTAAGTCTAGTCTCACACGCCTCTCGCAAGCGCGGCTGCAACTCCACTTTACCGCCAGCAGTCGGCAAATTCCAGGCAGCCAGCTCCTTCTTCAGCTGGTCTACCTTCAGCAGCTCGAGTTTAACCATGTCCGTGCTTTTATAATTTTATTTATTTTCAATTTTCCACAATCCCACTTCTGACACCAAATGTTACGAATACTAAGTCTAGTGGGCTGTTACGTATCTCTGGATTGTGTAATTTGAAAATAAAACACAGTCAGTTTCTTAAACGCAGACAATAATATAAACCAATAGTCACTTTATTATTCACAGTTTACACTTTACTGTTCGTACACTTAAATATTTGCTTAATCACTCCGTGTGGCAACTTCACTTGTCAAAACCAGACTGACTCGCTGCGCCGCATCCGGCCGCCTTTTATACTCTGTCCGGCCGTCGCGCACATCGTTCCCGCACATTCTGGAGTGGACTAAAAGTTTCCATCATTGCCAGGTTGGACTAAAAGTTATTATCGCGGCCGGCGTTGCCAGATTGGACTAAAAGTTACTATCGCGGCCGTCGTTGCCAGATTGGATTATAGCACGGCACGTAGCGGCAGGGTTGCTTTGCACAGCGACAGACTGCCTTATCGTTACAGTATGTATGCATTTAGGAATGTCGCAGAAATTTCAGTGCACTGCCTTCCATTAGAGATTCAGTGTCACGGCCCAGTATTTTACACATCCCCTAATTGAATGTGCTAATGGGTCTAAGTGACCGTAGACTCCTTCAGATAAAGAGCAAAATGTCTGTGCACGACTGTCGTTTTGATAGATTACTTTGTACCGGCGCATCGTTTATTCTGTATTTCTTGCAACCACTGTACTCCTGCTTTTGCCTAACTTTTCTGAGAAGAAAAACCAAAATTGGGATCTTATTCTTGCATTTGACATAAATAAATGAGTTGTATGAAAACTGGTGAGAAACTAGGACGGTTTGTGAAATTCAAGGAAATATCAGATATGAAAAACATTGCACTTTGTCTGCATACACTTACAGAGTGTGCATTCACAGGGGGATGTATGGTGCCAATTTATTGCTGTTAAATCTCGCATTGCAATTTTATTAAGGTTAAGACGGCAGTTTTGGAATATTTTGCAGAAAGTTTACTCCACAACTTTCAGACAAATTTACTACATCTATGTATGTGTACATAGATAGAACAACAAAAGAGACCGTAGTCTTGCCTCATTTGCGCAAATCAAATATAATTCCTGGAATGTCCAAATGTGCTAATATATGCCGAAATGATGCCGGAGATGTTACAAACTCCACTCTTGATAGTCTGTAGCTTTGATAACATGATAAGTGCATAAAACTGACACGCAACGCAGATATAAGCGCTTTAACCCTTCTGTCAATACGAAGGTACCTGGGTACCTATTGCATTTTTGAAGTAAAAATAACCTACTTTCGGCCAAGGAACGCTATGCTGGTATTTTTAATATCTTCCTAAATATCAATTGACTAGCTATTAGATAACTTATATAGAAAGAAAACTTTTTCTGTATAACTTTTAGAACCAAATTTTGAACACTACCCCTTTGTTCTATACGAAGGTACCCGGGTACCTTCATACAAAATACAGTAAAACAATACAGTTTCAACGTGAAATTAATCTTTCATATTCAAGTGCACCAAATTTGAAATCAAAGTTATATTCAAAGATAAGTTAATTTTAGGACATTCGATCGAAGTCATCGACTTCAGATGGGTGTTGCTCTAAGATGTTTAAACCTTTGAAAGGAGAAGTTTACTCTGAAAAACTAAGTAGGCAATTGCCAAAGTATGTAAGACCCAAGTAGGCGTAAAATTGTTATTCAAAAATATTTATTCAAAGCTTTAAATCTTACGTCCGCTATGCTGCAACGGATAATCTTTTTACTTCTGAAGCGCTGACGGAATACCTTTTCACAAAAAATTTCACAAATCTGGTGTTAAAAAGTAATACTCGACCCCTAAAGTCGTTTTTACAGCGACAAAATCTTTGGAGTTTTACTTTCCAAAGAGCAATGAAGCTGGGTGGTTCTTTCAACTATGCACCACGGCAAAGCAGTGCCAGGGGACAACCCGAAATTAAAAGTCTTTCGCATTTACAATTGTACAAAGGTCGCTATACGTTATGGCTCAAATATTGGCCCATTTCATTGCATGCTCAATATTTGCACCTTGGCAGCAAACATAAATTAGATACCACAAACAAAACCAGATGCTGTGGAGAATATCTTGAAAGGTGACATGAGGGGGAATTGGTGGTTCAAACTCCCACATATTTCCTAGCAACAAAAATTATGTGTGATGCATTGATTTCAAATGGTATTTTGGTCAAAAGTTGTATGCAGAACGCCTTCTTAAATGAAATCCTGTGTGCCCCGCTGAAGCCGAAAATTCAGAATAGACAAAAAAATTCCCTTGCTTCCACAATTTTTACACTAAAAATGGTTTTGAAGCAGTGGCCAAAAGCCAATGAGTCGTGCTATATCTGTTCCGATTAACGTAAGCAACAACGTAAAACACGAAAATGCTAAAATTATTGCACTATAAATATGTGTTTAATATTTTTAACTTGAATTATCAACAAATAACGCTTTGTTTTATAAGCCAACAACGATTTTCAACATTTTTGCGCAATTATTTTCACTTTTCCCATACAAATTGTATGAAGGTACCCGGGTACCTTCGTATTGGAGATAGGTGGAAATTATTCGTATTGACAGAAGGGTTAATGTACAGGTATTGCGCAATGTCGTCATCAAAGAAGAAGTAGCCAGCGCCTTTCGCATGAAGTTGCTCACAAATCAAAGTAACATCGATTGGGAAGCTACAAATGCCACGTTCAGACAAATCGTACAAGGAAAACTTGGCACAGTAAAGCCTACTGGCTCCTAACCTTGGATCTTAGACACTACCAGCGCAGAAATGAACTCAAAAGGCAACTTATCAATGACGATGCTGTGCGGCCAGCCTACAGAAAAGCCGCAAAGCTAGTCAAGAAATCAACGCATGTGTGAAGTCGACATTGTTGTACGGAAGCGAAACATGGCTAGTCTCGAATGCCATCACCCAGAGGCTACAAACTTTCGTCAATAAATGCCTGCGAATCATCTGCAGGATATTCTGGCCCACCATAATTAGTAACGACGCGCTGTGGAAGATTACCAATGAGGAACCCATTCTGAGGCAAATAAAGCGCAGGAAATGGAAATGGATAGGTCATACGGTAAGAAAACCACTCGACAGCATCACGAGAATGGCACTGGACTGGAACCCGCAAGGGAGCAGAAGTCGCGGTCGACCACATGGGACGTACAACAGCCCAGAATCGTGTACGATGGAAGAGTCTTCTTGAGGCCCTATACTTCAGTGAGGAGTGAACAAGGATTAAAAAAAGTGCATAAATACTATAGATAGCACAAATGATGTTTAAACTCAGAGGAAAATGTAAAGTCCACTGAAATGAAGTGGTAAGTTTCTTTAAACTACAGTTGAGCTCAGCAGGGGACTTAACTCTTTTCTATACATTTTTTTAGAAATTATTGTGCAGTACATATTTTTTATTATAACTAATGTTATTATGAATACATATATTTTTTGAGCCAAGTATGATTAAGTCGATGTCTTACAGTAGTCTATATTATTTACTGAAAGATAGGAGAGTTAATCTTGATGTATCTACAAACTAGTGGCAGTGGAGAGGAGTACTATACTATAATGACAGTAATGAGCATTGCGGCGTTTGGAGTTTTGGGTATACATACATTTCATACCTGGGGTAGTCGGAGTGGATGCCCACTAGCGCCTCGGCTGCTTCTTCGTTGCATCCGGATGAGATCTGTTCCCGATTCGCAATGGAAGGTGTTTTCATCGAGCCAGGAATTGAGAGAGTGGATGCTGGTTTGCGGAGCTGCGCACAGCAAACACATTGCAGTTGCATTTTAATTATTGATAGAATTTTTCGATCCAGCGACGATATATGGGCGGAAAAAAGAACATGGAGAAAAACGATTCAAATTAAACTTTTCTAAACAATTAATTTTGCTACTATTAAGCTAAGCGCTCGAAACAAACTACAAAAGAACATAAAATCGTATGATCTCGAGCGATAAATGCGAGCATACGCGCACACGTAAACATAACTACATACATACTCGTACATACGCTCGATAGACGCGCACTACGTACGTCGATAATATCGGATATAGAAAAAGCGAATGTAATACTTTTCGTTTTGTGTGATGCATTGTTTCTTGCTGTAACTGTTTGGATGGCTGGTGCAGACAGGAGTGCTGTGCAACGATTAAATTTAAGAGTGAGCATAATCCTTTTGAACTAAGTAGGAGTGACGCAATGGGTAAAACATTTACATATACAAATATATGGGGTGCAATTGTGAAAAAACACATACGCACATACTAGCCGAAAGTGTCGCGAAAGCCAAGTTAAAACTTGTGCAAACTTCTCTAGAATACACACACAGTTATGTACGTAGGTACGTGTACATACATACATATATAGGTACTTTAATAATAACAAGTATTTTGTTGCTGAATGGAACGAGATGTTTTTTTCAAAATTAAATTAAAAAAGTAGTAGGGAAAAAATAAATAATCCGCGGATTATTGAATCGGATTTGTGCCAGCCAGATACTGAGCCTTAATCACATTACCACCAATTAAAATTATAACATTCTCATACTATACAAAGTGGAATTCAACATAAATTTGTTTTATTAGTTTCGGCAGTAAGTGTGGTAGGAGTTTTGCTATTCAAACTTTTCATGTTACACTCAATAAAAAGGGTTCCAATGCTGGATTATGCGACAGGATGACAAAAGTAACGGAGGACCGAAGCCGGGAGGTGGTGGGAATATTATAGCAAACGCCACTCTTGTCTGTGGCTTTAAATTATTTTACTGCGTTTCCACCTCACCCACCCGCTATTTTGGCAATCACATGATACGCCCCACACCGCGCATAGAATATAGAGCACGTCGAATGGGATTGGCTTGATTTTGCCAGCAACTGAAATGTATAGATTTCATCTTTTTGTTGGTTTCTTCTTGACTAATTCATTCTAGCAATGCTACTCCTTGATACGTGTACGTGTGTGTTTTTACATGATTGTGTCAAGTGACTTGGCCGCACTGTCAACAGGTGCTGCCGCAGCCAAGCTCACGCGGGAAAAGGAAGACAAACAACGACCGCTCGCGCACCACTGTTGCCACTAAGAATTTTTTTCCCTACCAAAATTGGTCCCAAGTCGATCTCAGTCTACCAATATAAATTTGCTAAACAAAAATTTAGTTTCACTGCGTTATAATTCTATCTGGATCGCAGTCCACTAAATTTTGAAATCAAAGGAAGAAGAGTTAAATTTTCTTCAGAAAGGACTATATGTGGCGTTATAATCTCCAATAGCTTTAGATCTTCCCTGCAGAAATGTTTGAACTTTTGCATGTAAAATTTGTCTCAAGCTACAGAGTAAGTTTAAAATCATACAAAGTTGCCTACCAAAATTCCTTGAAAATCGCAACAAACCAGCCAACCTACCAAAACCTTAATTTATGAATCGAAGCTACCAATTTTGGTCCAATTGGACCAAAACGGCAACCCTGTCGCGCACGTTAATTCGCGTTAACACTTTAAAATTACTTTTTTTTATTAATTACTTGTCCGTTATTAAATAGAAGTCAATAAATACATTCTGGGAAATCCTGACAAATTCAGAAGTGGGATCCAGAGACTCAGCAGCCTAAATGTTGACGAGCTGCGTGCGAGAGGCAAAATTGGTCGAACGGTTGTGCGAGAACCAAGCGAACGAACGATACGCGAGCGCGCTGGACGATAGCATGGCACAATAAAAAAGGTAGTGGCAGGAAGGAGCGAATTTTATTTTTTTCCCGTCAGAGTTCGGTAGGCTGTCAGAAATTTTTGTCTGTTTTGTTTACATTCGGCGAACAGCATTGCCAGTCAACTCTTTTTCTGTGAAATGTTAAGCATTTTTGCAATGACGAAAGAATATTATTTTTCCAATTTTCGTTAACTTTTATCAATTAACGCAAAATCGGCGAACTATGGACTTAGCACTTTTGCCCCTAATTGTAAAACAACAGATTAAAACAAAGAAGCTATGTACTTTTGCTGTTAATTGGTGTATTTTTACGTTTTCGAATAGACCAAGTGGTCTATTCGATGCTGGCAATACTGTTGGGAAGAGAACCGTCCGTCCGATTTGACAATGAACCGAACAAAAACACTAACAAAATACACGCGAATTTTTTCGCTCCTTCCTGCCACTACCTTGTTTATTGTGCCATGGACGATAGCATGCAGCACCGAGTGGAAGTGTTGGAACGCGCCATTGACTCGATTCGTATAGGGTCGAATGGTTTCGTGGACCCGCAGTTGCCCATAACCACTAGAGAACTGCATAAATCCATTTATACTCGATAAGTCACGTGCAGTTTCAAAAACGGAACACGTATCCGAAGAGAAGCCGAAAAAAAGTACTAATTTTTCGGTACCTCTAAATTGTCGAGTAACTGCACGTTGTTACTCGACGCTAGCAGACTTCCTTCTCGTTGTTACGCAATTACTCGCGGAAGCTGTCGAGTATGTCGGAAGTTTTGAACTGCATGAGGAACCGCAAATACTTGCAGAACTTGTCGAGTATGTCGGAAGATTTAAGCAGCATGAGATACCGCAAATGCTTTGTGAAGTTTGAGTTGAATGTGCTTCAAAAGAATGTTGCGAAGCATTGCGCGCATTGCGCGAAGCACATTTTCTTTTATTTTATATTTATTTATTTATTTAAGGGGGAAAGCCACTGTGACGGGTAAAAAATTTGTTTGTTTTAAATCAAAGCTTATATATTCACAAATATGTGTACAAAATTTCAAGTCAAAATTTCAAAAATTGACTAAGTTACAACGATTTTAAAATTTTAAAAGATACATGATTGCATTACGAGAGAAATGGACTCAAAACTTTAAACGCGTTTTTCTCGAAACAACTTTTTTTGAACTGGCGGCATCAATAACTCGAACAATTATGAACCGATTTCTAATTTTTTGTTTTGTTCGTCTTAGTAGTGGTTAAGGTTAAGCGTAGCCGATTTGGAAAATTTTGTTTTTTACTATTTTTTAAACTGTCTCAAAACCAAAAAAACAAGGTCGAAAACATGGAAATATTTTCAATCGGTCGCCATTTTGTGAAAAATCAAAATAAAAAAAAAAACGGCTACGTACAAAGATAGCTACATTCATACAGATTACAATGGAGGGGGAATTTTTTTTCAAGCGCTACGTGATCATCTCTATTGTTTAAACTATTTAATATTTTTTAATAAAAATTTGTGGAAATATTATTAGATGTCTGCTTAATAAAATAAAAAAACCCGATCCAAAAATTCCTATATTTACTCGGTCAAAAAAAATGTTTAAAATCACTAATTTTTTGACCCGTCACAGTGGCTTTCCCCCTTAACGAATAATGTGAACAAAATATTTATGTTAATGTAAATATTAATTTATAAAAAATTTAAGGTAATATTGATGTTTTAGAAAATGTTAACTAGAATATGAAGAAAATTGTATTCTCTTGCTTTTGATTTTGTGAATTGCTGGAGATTTCATTTAATATAATTAAGTTCAATATAAAATAAACATTTTTTCTGAAATATTTCAGCTTCCACGCGTAATCGCTCGAATTTTGATTACGGGATGATAAATGAATAAATAAATAAAATAACTATTTTAATCAGTCACCGACTGGCACTCATAGCGAGCAGTTGTCTTCTGTGGTGTGCTCTCTGGCCTCTCGCCACTTCTGGTGTTATCCACGTGCTTTGCCACTATCGTGTTTGCATCCTCTTTATATAAAATTTACATACTCCAGTGCAAGAAAAAAAACTTCAAACTCTATTATTTCTTACTAATTTTCAATTATGGCCTCCGGGCCCACCCCCCTGGGACTAATCGGTTCGCCCTGCTGGCCGACAGTTCCAGAATAAAAAAAAAGAAACAAAACAAGCAAAAAGTTAATATTACTGATTTCTTTAACTTCCCAAATCTACCAACAATTAAAAGGAATATTAGTGATCCGAAATACATTACAATTGAATCGACCGAGGTAAATAAGCCAATTTCGCAATTTTCTTGCTTTGCTGTACATAAAGCTATATGTGCAGTGAGTAACGAAATAAAATCAGTAAGTGAGCTCCGCGATGGTAAAATCTTGTTGTTGGTGAACAATAAAAAAATAGCCGAACGTTTCATCGCTTTAAAGCAACTCTCTGGCATTTGTGGCATTAAAGCAAAATATCACGACAACTTGAACTTCACTAAAGGTACAGTATTCGCCCCCTTCTTGAATAACGTCAGTGAAACTGAAATCGTGAGCGAGCTAGGTCCACAAGGCGTGGTTGCTGCCTATAAATTTCAGAAAAAAAGCAAAAACAACCAATAAATTCCTAATGGTGTCGTGTTGCTAGCATTTGATTTATTTAATTTACCTGGACAAACTGATATTGGCTGGCGCAAGGTGAACATCAGGCAATACATACCAAACCCCATGCGCTGCAAAAATTGTCAGTTGCTGGGGCATACCTTCAAACACTGCAAGGGCAAATCAGCTTGTAACAATTGCAATCTTCCCCCCCCATAACCCCCACGAATGCACACGCACTCTTTGTGCCAACTGTCATGCTGACCACCCAGCCTCTTCAAACAAATGCCCAAAGTACGTGCAAGCTAAACAAATACAAACAATAAAAACTACAAAAAAATGCACTATGCGTGAAGCTATTAAAGCATATAATTCAACAGTCTCTTTCTCAGAAAATTCCCCTACTTTTTCATCTACTGTCTCTTGCTCCACAAACAATCAAAATCAACAAGATAACCAGCAGGTTAACTTTCCTGCAAGTGTCGCACCTGACACCTTACAATCATCGATCTACCCATGCCCAACAAACAAAAATTATCTGAAAATAATAGGGGACAGTGGGGAGTTTTGAAGCATGGGGAGTTGTGAAGCACGGCCATAGATGTCGCTTAGTAGTGGTTTTGATAGCTCTTACCTACTGTCAACATTTTTCAACCTAAAATCTCAGTTTTTTACTAGCACTCGTCTCGATAGCACACTTTTTTTGTATCTATCCAGACAGTGTAATGAACATTTTGTTCGAAAAGTTTTTTTAACATTCGTGTTAGTGGAATTTTCGTAAAATTTTCAAGCGAATCGAAAAGGTGAGTACAAACAAAATAATGAACAATGATTAGGCTTTTAACGTTCAAAAGGATTTATGCAAAAACATTCGATGTGTTACTGACGCGGTGGCATTTTTAAAATAGTCGCGAATGGGGAGAATTGAAGCACATCTAGTGGGGAGATGTGAAGCACGTCAAATATTACAGATGTAAACCTGAAATATATTTTACATGCGTATGCGCATTATTTGTAAACAAAATTCGAATGTTTAGTACAATTCCAAGGATTTTTTTCAACAAATTGTGTTATTTATATTTCTCGTATTGTTTTTCGGAATGATCGGAATGATTAAGCAACTTGCCATTTTTCACATTTTTTAAACAAGAGTTTAATTTTTGTTCCATTTTCTCAACTCTAATACATGAGAAACCTAATTATTTGTAATTTTCTCCGATCCCAATAAAGATTTTTCACCAAAATATGTAATTTTCTGCGATTTTTAGTCGTGCTTCACAACTCCCCACAATTTTTGAATACTCCGAAAACCATTTTTTTGGGCCAACAGACAAAAATTGTCGATTCTTTTTAATTTTATGCATATCCATCAACTAGGAAGTGTATTTTAATACGCTCTATAGATTATGTTTGATAGAACGTGAAAAAAATTATTTTTGTGGTAGTTTTAACCCCCAAAAAAAGCGTGCTTCAAAACTCCCCACTCTCCCCTACTCAAACCAACAATAAGATTCTCACCACAACAATTAATAAATCTTCTACTCAATTTTCTGACCCTCACCACTAAGCAAATAAACCAGGGTGCGGAAAAATTCGCTCGCGAACGATCGAAAATTCGATCTTCTCATATTGGCTCGTTTTGCGATTGTATTTTATCGCGAGAAATACTTGAGCAAACGAGCGGTTGCGAATGCATTGCCTACGTATTCGTTCGTGAGAGATCGTATGCAGCGAGTTTATGTATACACATTTCAAACGAACGAGCGTACGAAAGCGATCGGTCGTGGGAAGAACGCTGATGCAGAAAATCATTCGCAACCGCTCGTTTGCTCAAGTATTTCTCGCGATAAAATACAATCCCAAAACGAACGTTCGCGAGCGAATGTTTGATCGATCGCGAACGAATTTTTGTAAGGTTCGTCGGTAGAGCGTGGCTGCAAACCATCATTGAATTTAGTCTATTTTGCGATATATACGGACGAAGGACGATTTGTGAAATTATTTTCTTGTGCGTTTGCTTTTTTTATATCAATATGGGCAAAGTGTCAAATATTGACAAGACGAAACTTGTTACATATAATAAAGACACAGATTTTTCAAAGTGCATTTTGTGTGGAAAACAACTTAAAGGATACATATAAGGAAACACTAAAAGGCATTACGAGACCATATACAAACATAACACAAAGTTTTCTATTTTTTTGTTATAATTTTCCTAACAAAAGGTCTTTAAAATCTACAAACTTCTATACATAAGTTTCCTTTAGGAAATAAACTGCAGTCAGTAGCAGCCGAGTATAATAGCAAACTGCTCAAACTCCTATATACATTATTTATTGCCCAGACGAACGATCGCGATCGTTCAAAGATTCAATCTTCACAATACGAGTTACTGATTGAGTTTTACAACAAGCGCTCGCAACAAACGAGCGATCGCGAGAGATCGAACTGACGACGCTTGCAGCGACATTTTCTCATTCGCGATTTTTCCGAACATTTAGATTTCTCGTGAGAGATCGTAAATGCTTTTGCTCGCAGCGCAACTTTATCGCTCGCGAGAAATTAGAAGCACTCAGTTTTTGGTTGCGATTATTCGTGAGAAAGATCGTATTTTGATCGTTCTCCGCACCCTGAAATAAACACATAGAGGTGTCAACTCGCACAAACTTGCGTACCAGCGTAGTAGGTCCCATACGCACTTCGGCTATTCGAATATATTCGCGATGACTTCGGCAAACTTCTCAATTCGAAGTCAGCTTTCATAATTTGTACTTCAACTGTGCGCTGTAATGATCTTATTGCTGTTGTCATGCGCCTTGCTTTCAGCGCAGCAGGTCCCATACGCACTGCGGCTAATCGAAAACATTCGCAAAATTGTGTGCGTTGCCTTCACACGCAATATGCCAACAAAAGCAACAACACAGTTTCACTTGTTCGCGCTTATTTTTTGTGTGTATACCTTTTTTCGTTGGCGATCGCTTTCGCTTCAACAAATTTGCTGAGAACAGCTCATTATCAACATTGACTACGTGACGCGAAACTGAGAGGAGAAGTGTGAAAAAAGCCACAATACACACATAAAATTCACCAATACTCTCACATAACAGCTGATACTCCGGCCCCACAGCTGATACTCCGGCCCCACAGCTGATATTCCTGACTCCATACAAACTGAAAATGAAGGGTTGTTGTGTTGGTCAATTCCAAAATGGAGGGTTGTTGTGCTGGTCAATTTTCATGGGTGAGGGTTATCGTTGTGGTTCATTTTTAATTGCATAGAACATTAATTTATTTTGTGCACAGAGTTCTGTGATATGTTTATAGAAAAATGAATATAAAATTCTATTACTGCTTACAGATATAATAACATCGTTTGAATATGTCTCTAACATGTCATTATTTAAGTTTTCATTGACTCATTATCAAAAATCAACCTCGTGTCTAGAACAGTGCATTTTACACCAAAAGCATCTCTGAACTCCGATGATTTGGTGTTTAATTTGCGAAACGCAAATCGGGTTGACCCTGGATGGGTGCTAAATGTGCAGCTGCACATAATAACATAACAAATAACATAAAAACATAACAATGTTTAGAAAATGTATGCATTTTTTATTGAAATAATTGACAATTATGAAAATAATAACATGCATCGAGAAAATGTATGTCTTTTCTATTGAAATGATTGACAATTATGAAAATAATAACATGCATCGTATTAATACGCCTTTTTCTAAAAAATACGAAAGACAAGCTACCTCTAAATTGCAACTTTGCGCTTTGTTCTTACTTCAACGCGACAACACTGTTGAACCTATCACTGACCCACCCCTGTCGGACCTGAGACAACTGGTTCCCAAAATTTATTGGTTTTTCAACTGGTTTTTTGTAAGTTAATTTAACAATTACTTGTTCAAGTGACTGTCAGCGACGCCACGTTAAAAGGGTAAGTTTGCTCCAAGGAAACGAGTCGGTGCTGAAGTCAGCTATGACTGACAAGCAACCAGTTGAAAAACTACATGGTTCAACAAGTCCCATTTCCTACAGGGCCATGACACCTCACATAGGATTGTGTATGTGAAATGCAAATAATGGTCAACAAATTCGCTTCCCCTGCCAGTTTCGTATCACGTCATCACTGTTATCAATCTAATCGTTGCGCTGTCTGGTTGCGTGTTTTCGTATGCCTTGCGTTAACTTATTTGAAAAATTTGTTTGAATTGAAAAATTTAAGCGAATTCTGACGTGGTTGAATCCCAAACAATTTGTTTGAATTGAAAAATTTAAGGGGAGGTTCTCCTCTTTTCGGCCGAAAATAAAGCGAAATTCTTTCATTTACTGTCGGATAATGAAACGAATAGACGGTTTTGATGATTTATTAAGCCATCTTTCTAAAATACAAGAAACAAATTTTTTTTTACAAAATCCAATATGGGGGCCAAAAAATGGCGGGTCTTGTCAACCTCTGCAAGCGAGACATTGTTCGGAAACGTCAAGGCTGTAGCCACTTGTAGTGAACTGAAATCAAAAATTTTTTTTTTATAGTAAAGAATATTAAATTCCCTATGACTTATACCTATTTTTGAATAATTTTTATAAAAAATCATCTAATTTATGCATAATCATAGAAAAAGTTCAATTTTTACCATCTTTTTTTCGACTTTTCTTTTGTTAAAAGACTATTATTACACATTTGTTTATATTTGTTTTTGGTATAAGTCATATAAAAAATCATACCCTTTAAGAAATGCTATAGATGAAGTAACTCGGATAAGTAGATCATGAGTTACGCTTGACGTTAGGATGAAAAAAATGGTTTTGAGATAAACGCGTTTAAAGTCTTTGGCCGCGCAGTAAAATAGCACCAGAGCGTTCCTCCGCGCGCGAAAGTTCGACGCATCAGAGACGCTCCTATGCGATAAATATGCTGCGGATCGAAAAATCCTTTTGCACACATATTCTCGACATTCATACCTTTCATTTCATCAAAAAAAAAAAATTGATTTTTTGAAAAAAAAAGAGGAGAACCTCCCCTTAAGCGAATTCTGACGTGGTTGAATCCCAAACAATTTGTTTAAATTAAAAAATTTAAGCGAATTCTGACGGGGGTGAATCCCAAACAATTTGGTTAAATGTAAACATTTAAGCGAATTCTGGCGTGGTTGAATCCCTAAACAATTTTGTTTACGACCCTTTTTTTGAAACTTGACTTGATTTTACTCGTATTAACGTCATCAAGTTTTTATCATGAATATAAGTAATTCCGACAAAAAGCGTAAAAATAACAAGAAATGCGCTATTTTTTCCTGTCAAAGGAGCTATAGGAATGATTACGGGTCTCTTAAAGTTCGGCTTTTTAAATTTCCGAAAAATGAATATTTCAGAAATAAATGGAAGGCACAATGCAATCTCAAAAAAGATGAAAATATCGACAAGGCATTTATTTGTGATAACCATTTTGAACCTAAGTTTATTGGTAACAGACTTCTTAAAAAGAACGCAATACCAACTCTCAACCTGAACCTAAAAAAAATAACTTCCCAAAGTAACACATAGAGCTCCCCCCATTTATTTGATTTCAATGAAATAGAGGATGAAATTGATCAATATGTTTCGTTTCAACGTCAAGCACATCCTTTCGCAGAATTTAAGAATTGTGGTGATCCAATACAATTGTCAGACTCTTCAATGGACACTGTGGGAGATATTGCAGATTTTTTGGCTTTTGAGTATCCTTGCAGAAATAATGCGTGGAAAAATGTGTCCAACAATTTGGGAACGGAAATAAAAAAAGATGAAGAAGACTGCACTTATTGTTTAAAAAGGGAACAAAACGAAGCTTTTTACAGAAAGAAATATTGGGACGCATGCGGTGAAATTAAAAAACAAAAAAAAAATATTTATGACCAAAAGAGAAAGATTGTAAAATTACAGAAAAATTTGCTTTCGAATAAGTATAAAAGAAACAAAAAAATAAGAGCGACTAATATAGAACAGGCAGTTGATGATTTTGTCGCTAAGAAATCTTTGTCCGATAATACTGCCATATTTTGTAAAATGTTACTAAAGAAAAGAGTTCTTTGGCAAGAAAAAGAAAAAGTTATAGCACAAAGCATGTTCTTTTATTCTGCAGCTTCTTACCAATTCCTAAGGGACGAACTGAAATTAAATTTACCTTCTAAAACGTCGTTGCTAAGATGGGCTCCAATAAAATCATTGCAGCCAGGCATAAGCCAAAAATTGTTTAGCACGCTTGAAAAAATTTTTCAAGTTATGAATATCGACGAACGAGAAGCTGTTTTGATGTTCGATGAATTTTCTGTCAGAAAACATTTACAGTACAATCTGTTTAATGATGAAGTTGTGGGCTTTGTTGATGATGGAACCGAAAGAAAAATCCAACTTACTGGTCAAGTTTGCGTTTTTATGCTAAGGGGGCTGTATTCAAATTGGAAATAAGTTTTGAGCTATTACGCTTCTTCTACCGGCTTGACGTCAAATGAACTTAAAGAAATTATAAAAAATAATGTAAAAATTTCTCAAAAACTGGGTATAAACGTAAGAGCAATTGTGTGTGATCAAGGGTCAAACAACAGATCTTCATTCGCTAAATTGGGAATAACGTCTGAATCGCCATTTACCGTCGTAGATTCGAAAACAATTTATGCATTGTACGATGTTCCCCATCTAATAAAATCACTAAGAAATATTTTAACACGAAATGATATCACTTCGCCTGATGGACAAATTTCTTGGTGAATTATTTGCAGATTATATGAATTAGATAAAAACAATTCAACCCGCCTTTGTCCCAAATTGACAAAAAAAAACATATTTATCCTAATATAAATATAATATAATTACCTCTCAAATTCTTTGGATATTGATCTTGGTCTATCTAAAAATGTATTTTGCAATACTTTGTCTAATTCTAAGTTTCTTAGGTAATTTGAATTGTTATCTTTCTATCTGTTACTTCTGTTAGTCTGTAAGTTGTTAGACTGAAATAAATAAATAATTCATTTGAAAAAATGAAGGTTCAACACGCAACTCAAATATTTAGCCATACTGTATCCGCAGCCATAAAATTTTTGGTTGAAAATGGCTGTTATAATGATTGCAAAGAGAAAAGCTTTGTCCACAGCTATATTTATTGAAAAAATAAACAGACTTTTTGATTGTTTGAATAGCCATGTTCTTTTTGATAAAAATCCTTTCCGATCAGCTCTTCGTGAGAATAACAATATCGAAAATTATTTGAAGCAAATGAAAAACTATATCAAAAGTTGTCAGTATCCGAAAACGGTATACTGTTTAAATGGTATAGTTTTATCAATTACTTCCGTTTTTTCTCTTTCACAAGATATCTGGGCGGAAAAATCCAATTTTCTTTTATTATCAAGACTTAATCAAGACCCGCTTGAAAATCTTTTTTATTTGGTAAGAAAAAGAGGAGTTACAAACAATAATCCTTCACTTTTTGAGTTTGACCAAATTCTTGCGAAAATGATCTCAATGAAAATAATAGCATTTACGGCAGGAACCTCCAATTGTGAACCAACTGACGAAGGTTCATTTATAACAATTGACAATAATACCAGTTTGTTTGAAATTAACAATGAAACTCAAAATGCTATAAATCAAGAGTTCGGTGAAGAATTTTGCTTATCAAAGGACATATTTGATGCAGAGAAAGCGAATTCTTCAAATGCCTTAGGGATTATAAAAAATGAACATATGAGTGATGGTTCCCTTCGTTATTTCTCTGGTTTCATATTGATGAAAACTATGGAAAATTTGACTGTCATAACTGCAAAAAGTTAATAAAAGATGAGCTTTGTAATTTACAAGGAAACGAAATGTTTATATTTTTCAAAAATTTCAACTATTTTAACAGTAGTTTAAAACAAAAAGCTCCAAGCGACTAATTTTTTTTTGTTTCAAAAATCTTTTACAACACATTTCATACGTTTTTTAAGGCAACCCCTCATTCCTCCAATATAAAAAAGCTTTAGTAGGGGAGATGTGGGGGTTGTGGGCATGGGTCGGTTGTGGGCACCCCTACGTATATTTTCACAAAATGAAGATTGAGTTCGGTTGGTAATGTGATTCCCAAGCAATTACCCTATGTATGATTTATGCCAAATATCAAAGTAAACGGACGCGTTTGCTTTTGGAAATGAACGAATCAGTTTTTTTCGTGCTTGGAAAAGGTAGTGAAACTTCTTTCAAACATTTTCAATAGTGTATTAATCAGAGTGGATCGATTGCAAAGGTAAGTGCAATGCATTTTTATTTAGTCGAAGTATTATTCTAAACGAAACAATATCAATTTGAACCCAAAAATTTATGCAAAAAAATTTTTTAATTACTTTTTAAAATGTCTGCTAAAGTTGGTTGTGGGCACACAAATTGGGTGGGTTGTGGGCACCCGTTTTTTTTTAGTCAAATTTTTTATATACCTACAGTTTCTTGTAAAATTGTTCTAAAAATTTGTTCGGAACCCTCTAGAACATTCTTGTGAAAATCTTTGGCTCTTGGAAAAGGATCCTCTCCCACTGTGAGGGATTATCACTAAGATTTTCACACTTCATTCTAGATTTTTCGCCTTCCAGAATATTTGTTAAGTGAAGATTATCATTGAAATTTTCACGCTTCATTCTAGATTTCTAGAATGTTTTCATAAAATTCTATTTTTTGCAGAAATTACTATACAAATATTTTTTTTTTAATTTTGTGAAAACTACTTTCTTCTAGAAATACATTTCTTATAAAATAAAAATTTTTTTTTAATTAAAAACTTTTTATAAAATTGGAAAATTTTTATAAAAACATCAAATTTTATTAATAAAACATAGGCTCGAATTTTTTTTTTATAAAAAATGTAAAATTTTTTATAAAACTGTATCTCATTTACATAAGGTCAACTTTATAAAAAACGGAATATTGATAAAAAAATTTCTGTTTTTTATAAAAATTTCGCCTTTTCTTATAAAAATTCGAATCACTAGCGTCTTATGTCTTCGTTTGCGATATTGCAGGGCTTAGAAATTCGCCACCTTGCCGGGTTGATCTGCAAAGCGCTTGATCTGGCGTTGACACCGAAAACAATAAAGTCCGGTTTCAGTGCAACGGGTATCATGCCATGTAATCCGGACACTTTTAGTGACGTTGATTTCATTGAAGCCGTAGAACAATCACAACCAACAGAGCCATCAACTTCAGAGCCATCCACTTCGGTTCCACTCGCCGCATCAACGAGCAGTCATTCTATTTTTGATGAAATTGGTCCAGTGCGCGGTGTAACACCGAAGCAACCCTCAAATCGCGGTCGCAACCCAATGAAGAGCTCAACGTTGACATCCCCGGAAGTTCTTGCGAATTTGAAGGAAAAGGCAGCTGAACGGGATGCTAACATAGCGGCCAAGGCAACTAAAAAAGCAACACCGACCAAGCGCGCTAAATCGACCAAGAACGTGACACCAACTAAACGGGCGAAGGCGACTCCAGCTAAACCATCAACCAAGCGCGTAAAACCAACTTCCGCTAAGCATGACAAAGCAATGGGGTCCACGGCGTCTGACGAGGATGTGGACTTTTGTCTCATCTGCTTGCAGTTTTTGCCACGCAAATTGACCGCAGCTAACTCCATCAATTGTAACATCTGCGATCGAGCTTTTCATTTGAAATGTGCGAGCATGCGGGCTAGTTATTATACATGTCGAAATTGTGTTTCCGACGATGAATAACGCTGAAATAAGGCTTTCAGAATAATAAACTGTAATTTTCTTCAAATTAGTTGTTGTTTTCTTTCTTTCACCCCCGTTCGAAAACCGCCCTTCATTGCCGCAAATCTCTCAATGAGATTTCAGTGCAGTACAGAGTGCACCTCTGCTGGGTGCCTGGGCACAAGGACATAGAGGGTAATTGTATAGCCGATGAGCTGGCAAGAGCAGGCACGGAGCTGCAACACATCAGCGCTATGGAGGCAGTGGGAATACCACTCACCACTTGCAAGCTACACCTTGGAAAGGTATACTTGAGCAAAGCGAACACCAGATGGCGCAACGAACAAACGTGCACCACAACCAGACAAATATGGCCAGTGACCAACCAGAGCAGATCCAAGGAACTGATCCTGCTGAACAAACCCTCGATAGGGATTGTTGTGGGAGTCATTACTGGACACTGCCTCATTGGCCTACATGCTAGCAGACTGGGTCTGCCTTATAACGATTTCTGCAGAAGCTGCAGGGACGAGGACTGCGAGGAGTCCGTCGAGCACCTCCTCTGTACGTGTCCAGCGCTTGCGAGAACGCGATTCTCTCACCTGGGCAGGCACTTTCTGAGCTGCCTGGCTGATCTCGAAAAGACGCCACCGAGCATCATCTACAAATTCGTTAGAGCCTCCAAGTGGCTCCAATGAATACCGGAATCGGATAGGTGAAGTTTCCCCCCACCACGTGGTAACACAATGGGCCGCATGGCCTAAGTGATGCCCTAGAGGCGACCACTTAACCTACCTACCTACCTTTCTTTCATATTTTTCCATATTTAGCATTTTTTCCAAAGGTGCGCCCACAACCCCCCCTAAAAAAAATTTTAGCTGAAAATAACGATTTTACGAAAGTCCATATAAAATTTTGTTGAATGACGAAATCGGGTATACAACTTTATAATTAGTTAGCTTTGGTCTCTAGCTTTACACAGACACCCATATGTCCAAATAATATGCACTAGGTCGGTAATTATAAGCCGAAAACAAAACTATGCCCACAACCCCCACATCTCCCCTACAATTTGTGTGTTGCAAACGTAACAAAAGTAGATGAATACAAAATGTGGTTTTCAGAACCGTCTACTTGTAGGGAACATAAGCAATTTATATTAGATTACTTTTTAATAATTTTGCTAAGAAAAAATTGCATTTGGCTCAAAGAGAAAATTGCAAGTAAACCGAAAAATAAGAATAAAATAAAAATACTAAAGGACACATAAAACTGCTAAATAATATAAATTTTAAGGAAATGATAATAATAAATAATAATATGTTGCTGTTAATATATGAATTTAAAAATGTATCGGTATGAATTTTATTAGGTCAGAAGGCAACGTAGCCTACATGACAGCAGAAATTCATGGTTTTGGTTTTTTATCAATAGGAACGCACACTCTACTGTACGCCTTTGTAAATTCACATGGTTCGTTATTCATAGCAGAACCGAAAGCCATGGAAATTCAATTTGCTTTTCATCTTGTGCAGTTGCTCGAGCAACGATCGTATTGTTTTCATTCGCCTCAGCGCATACACAAGCAACACGCACATTTATTTTCACACGGACACACACCCTTGCATATTCGAATTTGCAAACGGTACGCCGCGGCGCGCCGTCTCGTGCCAAGCAGCACAGCACAGCTCGCAATTGATGTTCCTTGTCGAACATCCCACACAGAATGAAGATAAACTTCGAAAATTGAAGTTTGACGAAGCCAGCGACAAAACTTCGTATAGCCGAAGTACGTGTGGGACCTATTGTGCTAGATTTGCGTGACCGAAAAATTTTGTACTACGTGGTACCTCTATGTGTTTATTTGCTTAGTGCTCTCACTCACACAACCTCGCCACACCTGCCTACTCTAACCCAGTAGGAAATCCAACGATGAATTAATGCATTACGGAATGCTTATTTTTCGTTGTGGAGTACTCCATATTTCCCTTACGAATTCCCATTACTTTCTTAAAGAAATGGCCGCATGACGTAAGCATTATTTCGTAAAGTATAAAGGGAATCATATATGCTTACCTTCTCACTTACTATTGTAAATAGAAAAGAATGCAAAGAAAATGCTCGGACTACTTCGTGCTTGCATTCCAAATACTGTTTACTTTTTCGTATAGTAAGGTAATGCGAAAGTGACCGCATACCAAACATGCTTTACGCATTGTTGAAAAAGTAAGCATCTCTCCGAAGATATTCCCATTCCAAATGTACTTTACTTAGTAATGTAGCGGTATGAATGAAAACGTAAAGGGGCCGTAATGTGCTATTGGAATGGGCTTAAAATTATAAAAAAAATTACATATTCCGTTTATGCGTTACTCGCTACTTACGATAGAAGGTTTATTTGGGAATTTTATTATTGCCTGCGATAATTTCACTTGTGCGTTTCTTGAAATTCTCAACTGCTTTATGTGGATAGCGATGGAAATAGATGAGTGTTCAAACAGCGCGCGCAGGATTCGAACCAGGGCCTCTGGCATGAAAAGCCAGCGCTCTACCCTCTAGACTATCGAGCCCAACTCGCTACGATTGTTCATTCACTATTTTCCTCCAAACTCGGAGCTACTTGGAACATACCTTACTAATACCTTACTTTTGGTAGCTTGTCTTTTTTTAATTTTCATACATACTTTGCTTTACTTACTTTGTAAGCTTAGAATTAAAGTATTTATAACTCCGTTTACGAATACCTTACCGGGTAAGCATTTGTTTTCCTTCGGACGTCGTCGTGTTTTTAAATTTTTCATACATACTTTGCCTTACTTACTTTGTAAGCTTAAAATTGAAGTATTCATAACTTCGCTTACGAATACCTTACTTCTGTACGGTTCTGTTTTCAGCATACGAAATAAGGCATAAAGCATGCATTACTTTGGAATCACCTTACCAAATTTCCGACTGGGAATATACAAGAACAGAGCTACTATGCTCCCATGCAGCCACTGCAAGCTCACTACCAAGCTAAAAGCAACACGAACCTCAACTCTAACTCTAACTCAGCTTCATTTCTCTCAAATGATCTCTCAAGCAACAACAACGTAATTCAGAAAACTCCTAACCCTGACAATATACTTCTTCACCCTTTGAATGACACATTAATGCCAACAGAAGACTACACATCAATGTCTTCTGTTGACGAGCAATTTCAAAAAAAAAAAATATGAATATATACATACTGTAACGATAAGACAGTATAGCGGCCTTTAGACGGTCGCACATGTCCGCAATCATGTGCGGCGCGACGAGAAGAATGACCGTGTAAACGCAAGAAATTCGTGTCGTCGGACATGTGCGACGGTTTTCAAAAGCGGCCTTTAGACGGTCGCACATGTCCGCAATCATGTGCGGCGCGACGAGAAGAATGACCGTGTAAACGCAAGAAATTCGCGTCGTCGGACATGTGCGACGGTTTTCAAAATTTTTTGATTTCTCTGTCGGCGCGACGCACATGTGCGACAATCTAAACGGCTGTGTGACACACATAGTGCATTTTTTCATTCGATCGGTGGACAGCGAGCAGTGAGGATGGCGTCGCAAAAAAATGAAATATTATGGAAGGAGTTCTTTGAGGTGTATAGACACAATCCCGAACTGTGAGAAGTAAAAGGTGAAGATTATAAAAATAAAAATTAAAAGAAACGCAGCATAGAGGTGCTTTTATGCAAATTTAAAGAAATTGATGCGGAAGCGCATACCATGTTGCTTCGTTGGCAGCAGCGAGACAACTGAAGTGTGCGCACATGTGTGACCGTGTAAACGCTTATCGTACATTTCCCCCATCGCACATGATTGCAAACATGTGCGACCGTCTAAAGGCCGCTTATGTCGCTGTGCAAAGCAATCCTGTCGCTACGCGCCGTAATGCAATCTGGCAACGATGGCCGCGATAATAAGGGAAACTTTTAGGCTAACCTGGCAATGATGGCAACTTTTAGTCCAACCTGGCAATGATGGCTACTTGTAGTCCAACCTGGCAATGATGGTCGGAATGTGCGAGAACGATCTGCGCGATGGCCGGACAGGTATAAAAGGCAGCCGGGTGCGGCGCAGCGAGACAGTCTGATTTTGACTAGTGAAGGTGCCACACGGAGTAATTGAGCAAATACTTAAGTGTAAATACAGTGAAGTGTAAAGTGTGAAATAAAGTGATTGTTGGTTTACTTTATTGACTGCGTTTGAGAAACTGAGTGTGTTTTATTTTCAAATTACGCAATCCAGAGATACGTAACAGCCCACTAGAACTAGTATTCGTAACATTTGGTGTCAGAAGTGGGATTGTGGAAAATTGAAAATAAATAAAATTATAAAAGCACGGACATGGTTAAACTCGAGCTGCTGAAGGTGAACCAGCTGAAGAAGGAGCTGGCTGCCTGGAATTTGCCGACGGCTGGCGGAAAGGTGGAATTGCAGTTGCGCTTGCGAGAGGCATGTGAGGCACGAGGCGTCGATTGGACTGTGCACGAGTTCGGAGCGCAAGAACTAGAGGCGTCGGCCAAGGTGGAGGAGTCACCTGCTGCTGCTGCTTCGCTACAGAGTACAGCTGCAGCGGCTGCGCCAATACAAGCGTTGGACATGAGCCAACTAATGGCTGCACTCAAAGGCATGTCGGCGCAAATGGAAACGGCGAATCGAGAAATGGCAGCGAAGCTGGAAACTACGAATCTCGAAATTTCGGCAAAAGTCGAGACTGCAAATCGAGCAATGTCAGCGAAGCTGGAAACTACAAATCGAGAAATGGCAGCGAATATGGAAACGGCGACCCAGAAAATATCGGCGCAAGTGGCGGAGCGAATGGAAGTCAAGCTTCAGGAAAATTCTGCGCGCTTGGAGCAGAAAGTGGAGGAAATCTCAGACAGGATTAATGGGAAAGTCGAGCACCTGGAGACGCGGGTAGAGCACTAGGATAAACGAGTCGGCGACCTAGATGATTCCCTGAACAAACGAGTTGGCGACCTGGATGATTCCCTGAACAAACGTGTTGACGGTCTTGATGATTCCCTGAACAAACGAGTTGATAGTCTGGAAGTTTCGATGAACAGAAAAATGGACGAGCGGCTTAGGGAGGTACAGCCGCGAGAATGGTTGCCGCCGGTTCCGGAAAGTGTTGCCACCCGAGCAGAAGTGCCTACTTATGATGGGACTACGCCGTTCGATACCTTCAAGCTACAATTCGACCTGGCTGCTCTGGAAAATCAGTGGACCGATGTAAGAAAAGGTCGGAGATTGGCGCTGGCTCTTAAAGGTGCTGCGGCTGAGGTAATAAAATCAGTTCGAGAATGTTTACGAAGTGAGTACGAGACCGTCATAAGGGCGCTGGCAGCCAAATACAGCGACGAGCACAACAGAACGCTGTACTACTGTGAGCTGAAGAACCGCAGGCAAAGATCCAACGAGGCGCTGCAGACATATGCAGCGGACATTGAGCGGCTCGTGCAGCTGTGCTACCCGTCCTTCGGCGCTGAGGATCTCGAAAGGATGAAGATTGAGTCGTTTATTGAAGGTCTTCATGATCCGGAGACACGTCGCAGTGCATTGATGATGGGCAAGCCGACATTTAAGGAGACGGTGACCAGCGCTATGACATATGAAGCGGCATGGATTAGGAGCACTCGGTACGCACCTGCAAGGATACGCCAGATTCAGGCGGACAACGACATTCCGATCCAGGCCATAAGCTCTGAGATACCGGGCAGGCCACGAGTGGTCTCCTCTAAAGTTGTTTGCTGGGTATGTGGCAAGCAGGGCCACATATCACGAGACTGCCGCCAACGAAAGAGGCGTTCCCGTTCTCGATCGCAATCGCCGGAAGCGAGGAATACTGACAATCGAGGCTCAGCCAACAAGCGCAGGGCTGAGGACGAGGAGCCGTTAAACTAAAACGGGTCAGCCCAAAGCGGCGTGAGCTGATCCCCACAATCTACCGCCCCACCATCCTTGTCTCACAGCTGAAACGACAGCCCAGCAGCTTGACAGTTGAAGGAAGGATAGATGGAAAGTTGTTCGTGTTGACACTGGATACTGGAGCGTCATATTCGATCATAAAAAGGAAGCTGCTGAAGAACTGGGAACCGCTGCATGGCATACAGCTGCGGACTGCGACTGGCGAGCGCGCGCCGGTAAGAGGGAAAGTTACAAAAACGATTGCTATCGGCACCAGCAGCCTGGAACATGAGTTCATCGTCGCGGATATAATGGACGACGTGATTATCGGCGTGGATTTCATGATTAGGCACGGTTTTACGCTGGACCTGAAGGAAAATGTGCTGAGATATGCCAACGTTGAATTCCCGCTGCACACCGGCTATGAGCGAAGTGTGGTGGTAAAGAAGGTTGTATCGTGTCAACACAGGAGGATACCAGCGAATTCTGAGGCGATTGTGTGGGCAAAGGTGGACGAGGACGATGGGACGAGTCGGCTGTGTGTAGTAGAAGCACCGAAACAAGGACACGACAACATCATCATCGGACGTACATTAGTGGAAACTAAGAATGGCAGAATACCAGTTAGAATACTGAACCCCCTGAATGCACCCAGATATATCGGTAAAGACGAGGTAATTGGCGAGTGTAAAGAAGCTGTAGCCGTGGTCAATTGCGAGAGTAGCCCACCTGGAGGTAGGAAAAGCGGTTTCAACATGGACGTCATACCGCAGGAGAACCAGTGTAGCAGCGAGTTGAAACAGAAGGCGAGGTCTCTCCTGCAGCACTATGGGTCAATATTTACGGCAGAAACAGGCGGAAGAACAGCCATAATGAAGCACAACATCGACACCGGAAGTGCAAAACCGATTCGCCAACCGCCCAGACGAGTTCCGCTGGCCAAGAGGGAAGAGGTCACGAATTTGATCATAGAGCCTTCTTCGGGCTCCTGGTGCTCGCCGGTCGTGCTAGTCAAGAAAAAAGATGGCAGTACCCGGTTTTGTGTTGACTATCGGAAGCTCAATGACGTGACCAAGAAGGGCAGTTATCCACTACCTCGGATCGATGACACCCTGGACACACTGTCAGGCACACAGTGGTTCTCCACGCTCGACTTACGCAGCGGCTATTGGCAGGTAAAGCTTGCAGACGAGGACAAGGAGAAAACGGCTTTCAGTGTTGGCGATGGTTTGTGGCAGTTCACCGTCATGCCGTTTGGACTCTGCAACGCACCAGCAACATTCGAGCGGCTAATGGAACACGTGCTAAAAGGGCTGCATTGGCGGACGTGTCTGGTGTACCTCGACGACATAATCGTGATGGGTAAAAACTTCGACGACCACCTGGGAAAGCTAAAGGAGGTATTCGGATACGAGAAGCCGGGCTTAAACTCAACCCAAAGAAGTGCTCGCTGTTCCAAAAGGAGGTCAAGTATCTGGGTCATACGGTTTCCGCCCGCGGAGTACATACGGATAAAGGCAAAATCACGGCGGTGAAGGAGTGGCCCCGGCCACGCAATCTACACGAACTCCGCAGTTTCCTGGGCCTGTGCACATACTACCGCCGATTTGTTCCGGGATTCGCGAACATAGCTAGCTAGTGCAAGCTGCACAAACTGACGAAAAGGAGCCAAGCTTTCGAGTGGAATGAGGAGCAGGAACAGGCTTTCGCACGTCTGAAGGAAAAACTGTGCAGTGCTCCATTTCTCGCCTTCCCCGTGCCTGGGGAGATGTTTGTGTTGGATACAGATGTAAGCGGGAATAGTATTGGCGGTGTGCTATCACAGATAATAGATGGCCAGGAACAAGTGATAGCGTACTACAGTAGGATTCTATCTAAACCGGAACGCAACTACTGTATGACACAGAGAGAACTGCTGGCGGTATTGGACTGCGTAAAACACTTCCACAAATATCTGTATGGACAAAGGTTTCGCCTGCGCACAGATCATGCGGCATTGAGATGGCTCCTGAACTTTAAGGATCCTGAAGGGCAATTGGCGCGGTGGATCGAGCGACTGCAGAGCTACGACTACACGATAGAGCATCGCAAGGGCAATAGCCATGGAAATGCCGATGCCTTGTCACGCCGTCCGTGCAAAGTCGAATGCAGGCCGTGCTCGCGAGCCGAAAGCCGAGTGGATTAAGAGCTGTGACCGATGTTCAGCCGCGAAAGGACCGACAAGAAGAACTCGAGGCCGCATGCAGCAGTACAACGTGGGAGCGCCCTTCGAGCGGATTGCTATGGACGTCGCCGGCCCATTCCCAACTAGCACTCAAGGCAACAAATATGTGCTAGTGGTAATGGATTACTTCAGCAAATGGCCCGAAGTGTACCCTATTCCTAACCAGGAGGCCACTACGATCTCGGAAAAGCTGGTAAACAATTGGGTAGCCAGGTTCGGAGTTCCGTTGGAATTGCACTCAGATCAAGGCCGGAATTTCGAGTCTGCGGTATTCAAGGAAGTGTGTGGGCTGCTGGGGATAAAGAAAACGCGTACCACTCCTTTGCACCCACAGTCCGACAGCATGGTGGAACGCTTTAACCGGACCCTGGAGGAATACCTGCGGAAAGTGGTAGGCAGGAATCAAAAGGATTGGGACACGCATATCCCCCTGTTCCTGATGGCGTATAGGTCAGCCCCGCACGACACGACATCACTCACTCCAGCCCGAGCAGTGTTCGGCACAGAGTTGCGGTTACCCGCTGACTTGAAGTTCGGGGTAGTCAGCACGACGGGAGGCGCTAAGACGGACTACGTGGTCAATAAGCGGGCGGAACTGGAGGAAATCCACCAGTTTATAAGGAGCCGCACCAAACTGGTCAGCGATAAGGCGAAAGCCAGTTATGATCTACGGGCCAACTCAGCAGGATTCCAAGAAGGCGATCTGGTAATGCTCTACAACCCGCAGCGGAGGAAAGGTTTGTCTCCGAAGCTTCAAGCGTCATGGGAAGGACCTAACGAAGTCGTAACGATAAGACAGTCTGTCGCTCTGCAAAGCAACCCTGTCGCTACGCGCCGTAATGCAATCTGGCAACGATGGCCGCGATAATAAGGGAAACTTTTAGGCCAACCTGGCAATGATGGCAACTTTTAGTCCAACCTGGCAATGATGGAAACTTTTAGTCCAACCTGGCAATGATGGCTACTTGTAGTCCAACCTGGCAATGATGGTCGCGATCATCATGGAAATCTGTAGTCCACTCCGGAATGTGCGAGAACGATCTGCGCGATGGCCGGACAGGTATAAAAGGCAGCCGGGTGCGGCGCAGCGAGTCAGTCTGATTTTGACTAGTGAAGGTGCCACACGGAGTAATTGAGCAAATACTTAAGTGTAAATACAGTGAAGTGTAAAGTGTGAAATAAAGTGATTTTTGGTTTAGTTTATTGACTGCGTTTGAGAAACTGAGTGTGTTTTATTTTCAAATTACGCAATCCAGAGATACGTAACAGCCTACTAGAACTAGTATTCGTAACAATACTCTCACAACATACACATACACAAAATCTCATTACTTTCATTAGCTAACTCTTAATTTATCTTCAAACTATTATGTTCTCAATTTTGCAATGGAACATGAATGGATTTTATAATAATTACCATGAGCTTCAGCTCTTGGTGCAGTCCCTTTCCCCTTCAATAATTCTACTCAATGAAACCCACTTAGCTTACAATGCTCATGCATTCCAGTCCAAACGCTATATTGGCATATTTCATAACCTACCAAACATACCCTCTAGCAAGCAAGGCAATAATGATTAAAAAAGGCTTACCATTTAAAAGAATCTCAATTCAGTCCCCTATATCGGCGATCGGCATTGAAGTTGATTTAAACTTTAAGGTAAATATAATCTGCGCTTACATTCCGCCAGCACAAAGCTTCTCAAATGCCGATATCTTACACTTGCTGCAACAAGTCTCACCTCCCGTCATCATTGCAGGTGACTTTAACGCCTGGAGCCCTATATGGGGATCTCCATCGACAAACCCTAGAGGAAGTCAGATTGAAGATGCTTTATTAATCTCAGATTTAATATGCCTTAATAACGGTAGTGCAACACACTTTTCAACCCACGGTACATTGACGCATCTAGACCTCACATTCTGTTCAGCATCTCTTGCCCCAATTTGCACTTGGAGTCTGTCAAACGATTTGCATGGAAGCGACCATTTCCCAATTACCTGTAAAATAAACACCACACAGTTTCGCTCCAAATTTAAACCAAAATGCATTTTTAAAACGGACTTTGCTGACTAGCGCAAATTTTCAAACGTATGTGAAGAGGCTAACTCTAACATTCCTATTTCAACTAATACTAATAGCGAAGCTGCGTTAATACAAAAAATTATTCGATCCGCAGCAAATCTCTCTATACCGCGTTCTAACAGTAAGAAAACTTCGTATAATGTACCGTGGTGGAATGTTAATCTAGCATCGCTTAGATCAAAAAAGCAATTGGCATGGCATGAATATAAACGATCTCAAACCATTGAAAACTTAGTGGCCTATAAAAAATCGAATGCTATTTTTCGCGGCATGGCTAAAGAAGCGAAGCGACAGTGCTTCCGTGACTCCACAGCGAACATAAATCCATCTTCCTCTCCTAAAAGAATATGGAATGGCATTAATATTCTGTCTGGCGGCCCCAAAAACACTTTAATTTCCCGTATAAACACTTCTGCTGGACCTTTAATTACGCCTGACCAGATTGCGAACTATATGGCAAATCACTTCTCTAATGCTAGTTCTGATGAAAATTTCAGCTCCCAATTTCGCAATAGCAAGGCATCAATCCTAGGCAGCATCGCTGGAATAGCATATAATCCCTCTCCATCTGTAAAGATAATAGAATCAGAAATATCTTTCTCTGAACTCGAATATGCTCTATCTTCGGTAAAAGGAAAAATTCCTGGATTAGACAAGATCTCTTATCCGCTAATCAAAAATCTCCCAATTACTATTAAGATGCGACTAATTAAGCTACACTATGATCAATAAGTACCGGGACTGTGTATTTTAAATTTTTTTTTAGGTCGATAGGACCTTAACTGACATCTGTGTCAAATTTTGAGCGGGATTGCATCATTAGTTTTTGGTTGGCAGCTGTTAGCGTCAGTAAACTTTTTGTACTTCGTCGCATTTTACAATGGATAATTTTGCACCACGATAATGTGCCGTCTCACAAAGCACACATTATTCGCGATTATTTGAACAAACACAGTGTAAATATCATCGATCAGGCTCCCTATTCTCCAGATATGGCACCATGTGACTTTTCCTGTTCTCCCGACTCAAGTTACCGCTTCGTGGAAAGAGATTTGAGTCCATAGAGTTCATAAAAGAAAATGCGACGCGAGAGCTGAAGGCCATACCTGCTTCGGCTTACCAGAAGTGCATGGACGATTGGATTAAGCGTTGGCATATGTGTATTGCTTCAGATGGGGCTTATTTTGAAGAGGATAAAATAAATTTACCAGAAGAATAAAAAAATTTTGTTTTTTTGACACAGTCCCGGTACTTATTGATAATAGTGTATATAACAACATTTTCCATACTGGTGTTTATCCACAATTTTGGAAAACATCAAACATAATTCCTATACTTAAACCTGGAAAATCATGTACTGATGTCAATAGTTACCGCCCTATCTCACTTTTGAGCTGTCTCGGGAAAACTCTAGAAAAAATCATAGGCAACCGTCTGGCATGGTACGCCAGAAGAAATAACTTCATCAGCTCACGCCAAGTGGCCTACAAGAAAGGACATGGTACCATGGATGCCTTGCTATGCCTCGACAATTTTGTAGCCAACGCTCTGTCTAGTAAAAACCATGTATCTTTACTATCATTGGACTTCCAAAAAGCGTTCGATCGCATTGGAATTCACGTCATACTAAGACAACTAATAAGATGGAAGGTTGGCCCCAAAATGTTAAATTTCTTGAAATCTTTTCTTACAAATAGAAGACTCTCAGTCACTGTCAATGGCTCTCTCTCGTCAACCATCAATCTATCAAATGGCACGTCTCAAGGTTCACCCCTTTCTGCTTTTCTTTTTATCATTGCCTTTGATGAACTAAGCCACCTCCTTTCGAAATACAAAAATATTGAGCACCAAATTTATGCGGATGACGTTCTCATATATTCAAGTCAGTCACTCATACGTCAATTATTCGAAATACCTTTATTGATGTAATTAATGACATTTCATCATGGTCCACAACTTCAGGCGTATCACTCTCTTTAGAGAAAACTAATCTTCTCCATATATGTCGGAAAAGGAGATCGTGCGACATATCACTAAATGTTAACAACCATACTATTCAACCTAAAGATAATTTAATGTTATTAGGATTAATCATACATTCTAAGTACAACTTTAAACCGCATTATAATTATATTAGGAGTTCCTTAGTAACGAGGCTAAATATTATTAAATATCTTTCTTGTAAACATAGTTATACCTTGTGACCGAAAAGTTTCCGGAAATTTTAAATAAAACGCAAAATTCTTAATCTTCATCAATATTTATTTTATCTCCTTCAAAATATGCTCCATTAGAAGCGATACACATATGCCAACGTTTCTTCCAATCATCAAAACATTTTTTATAGGCGCTTTCCGGTATGGCTTTGAGTTCCCTCTGCGAATTCTGTTTTACGTCTTCTATGGATTCAAAACACGTTCCTCTGAGTGGTAATTTGAGTTTGGGAAACAGGAAAAAGTCACACGGTGCAAGATCAGGTGAATACGGTGGCTGTTCGATGGTATTTATTGAATGTTTGGCCTTAAAATCGTTGATAATGTTGGCTCGGTGCGAGGGAGCATTATCGTCATGAAAAATCCATGAATTATCCTTCCACAATTGAGGCCGTTTACGGCGGATATTTTCAAGCAAACGTCTTGAAACAGTCAAATAATAGTCTTTACCGACTGTTTGTCCTTCAGGGACGAATTCATGATGCACCACACCACGAATATCGAAGAAAACAATCAGCATTACCTTGATTTTCGAGCGACTTTGGCGTGGTTTTTTCGGTTTCGGCTCGTCTTTTCCTCTCCATTCCGATGATTGTTGGCTTGTTTGCATGACGTACTCGTAGACCCATGTCTCGTCACCAGTTATGATCCATGAAAGTTGGATCGGAATTGGCACGATCAAGCACGTCCAAAGAGACCTGTTCACGGTACTCATTTTGAAGAAAATTCTCAACAAAATCGCAACGCACTACAGAGGTGAACTGGTTTCAACAGCTGCCGTAAACAAACTGTCTGACAGATCGCGCTCATTTTTGGCATAGTAATTAAGGACAGTGCTACCAACTTACAGAAATAAAATATCGAAAAATATACAGCGCGCGAATTTTAAATGAGAATTTCCGGAAACTTTTCGGTCACAATGTATACATCCTACTACGCTTATTAATGTTGTCAGAGCATTACTGTTATCGAAAATTGATTACGCTCTGCCTATCTACGGACACTGTGCAAAGGCTTTAATCCGCAAAATCTCAGTACCTTACCATGCAGCTATCCGCCGAAGCCTTAGAGCGTTTCCTACCTCACCAATAAAGTTCCTGCTGGCCGAATCCGGCCTACCGACCATCCAAAGTAGAGCGACCGATGCAACATCTCGCATACTGGTTAAACAACTTGACGCTACAAACATGGTGCTAACCAATGCTTTCAACAACGTAATTGCACGAAAAACACAACTCAGGATAGCATCAGCCATATCTAGATCCGTCGCCGATACCTGGCTCATCAGCTCCACATCATTTGAAGATGCATTGAAGAACACACCAAGTATTGTGTATCGAGCAACAAGGCATTGGAATCTTACAGCGCATCAGGTTGGAGTTTCTTATATACCGATGGGTCTAAGACGTCTGACTACACCTCGTTGGCCGTAGTAAAAAAGGACTCCAATGCAATATGCTATTGGCTTCTTTATCCAATATGCTCAACTCACTGCTGCTCACTGCTGAAGCCTTGGCAATCCAACTAGTCGTCGAGTATGCGAAGAAAAACAAAGGGAAACATATGATATGCTCTGACAGCAAATCATGCATCACAGCGATCAAATCACCATCCAATTCGCACAAAATAATTTCATGCATCAGAAATTCACTTATTGCAGCACCAAATAAAATTAAACTTATGTGGATCCCTGGCCACGTTGGAATCTCAGGAAACGAAAGTGCTGATACTGTTGCCAAATATGTAATTAAAACACCCGTACCAACGTTTAACTTCACAAGCAATTTCGATGTGTACAACCAAAGAATATGAAGTAATATAGAACGCGCATGTGGGCGCAAAAGTGTTTTCGGTTGCTATGATCAGTGTGACCGCAGCCTTGTGAAAAAGTGTAGCACAGAAGAGACCTTAAATGTATCAATATGTATCACCTTCCTTTTTTTTAAGTATCAAAGTATCAATATGGAATAAACCCAATAATTTTTATGAGAAAACACTTTCTAAAATTATTTAACATTTCTTTATAACAAAAAAGTGAACGTATCGAAGACATATTAAGGGTATTCATATAAACGTGTAAAAGCCTTGTAAAACTGATAAACCGTATAAGTTTATCACCTCATAAACTAATTGTCAAAATTTGTATGAAATTTCATTTATACAAATGAGATAATGATTTCGATGCGTAAACATATACGGGGATGAGTGAGTGACGTTCAATTTCAAAATTTTAACAAATTCAAAACAATAAGCTGAAAAATGGAAGAGGTAAGAATAGAATGTAGCCGCCGTGGCTCAGTTGGTTAGTGCGCGGTCCAGCGAGTCGCATGCAGAGCGACGCAAGTTCGAATTCTGCATGTAGTAACACCTAAAAAAAATAACGGGAAACTTGTTTTCTCTTTCGGTGGCTGTCCTCTCAGCTGGAAATGGCAAACCTCTGAGAGTAAAAATTGCCTATGAAAAAGCTCCCAACCTGCCGTTCGGAACCGGCATAAAACTGTAGGTCCCTTCCACCCGCGTACAAAATTCACACGCACAACACAGGTGGTTGCGGGAAGCTAGGTCATAGTCTCGCGTAAGCGGGCTGTCGTGCCAATCAATTAAAAAAATTAAGAATAGAATGTAACAAAATTGGTACTTCAGCTATGTAACTTTTTAATTTCGGAAAATTCAAAAGAGAAAAGAGGATGAATCCCTCCCACTGTTGAAGGCATTTACAGACTTTGCAAGCAAAGTTCGATGCAGTCAAACAATATCCCGTTTGAGGTATTTGTTTGAGAAATTTCAATTTTTCGGTGAAACTCGGCATTTGAATTGACAACTAAACACCTGATCGATAAAGAGCATTTACAAATACTTTTATACGTGCGTTCATATAACACAGTGCGTAAATGTATAAATATATGCGGTAGGTAAACTTATATGCTTAAATGAATACCCTTATTCAGTTTAACTTGGTACTAGTATAATACAAACAAAAATGTCTTACATGTAGCAGTTCAACTCGGTGCTAGCACAGATAACTCATCATATAGATGTCCAGCGGCCAAGGAAAAAATGTGTCAAAAAGTTCGACAAATTTGGTCTCCGATAAGAGCTTTTTGGCCTCTAATGTCACTCACACAAACACCGCTTCACACGTATTGTACTCTGTTTTGAGATACAGAAATACACCTAAGTCTGTTTTTACACGGTAGATTGGTTCCAGAAGAAGCCGTGTAAAAAAAAACCGTGTAAAAAAAGACATTGATCGTATACAAAAATGGGTGATTTGTTCCTAATCTCTAAAACCTATTAAAATTTCTTTACCAAACACGTCTTATTGCATTGACAGTTCACAAAATATTAACACGTTTCAATTGCTCTGACCAGTAAATTTTATTGTATGCACATAAAGGGAATTCCCCTAAATTAGTGCTATTCACATTTGCTTTGACCAGTAAAAATTGCTTGTACGCGCTAAAAGGGAATTCACTTAAATCTTTAAGCTAGTGTTCGCAAACTATCGATAGCACTATCGATACTGTCGATGGTTTCAGACTTTTTTCTTTCATAAATACTTTTTTGTGATATGAACATACTTCGCAAAAATTAAATTTGACAAAAAAAATTTAAGTACATAAAATTTCAAATCGTGCTAAATGGAATAAAATCGTGTAAAAAAATTAAAAATATTCAATTTTCAAACCGTGTTATATCAAAACCGTGTAAAAAAAGACCGTGTAAAAACAGACTTAGGTGTATGTGATTTTCTAGTCAAAACGGCGCTTGTCTCTTATCATACCTTTTAAGCAGCCAGTCGGGATTGTGTGTTGATGGTTAAACGCGTAAGCGAGAGTGTCTCGGACGGTGAGTTCGCGGTTCAATCCTCACTGTAGCCGCCAACAATTTTTTAATGACTTCTTTTTAAATATAGTGTAATTCCTTTTTTTACGACCCGTGAAAAAAAGATGAATGAACAATTTATTTGGTTTCTAGATCTCTTGATTAGTGAATTGTTTGGTTTTGGAGACACATATAATTGTTCGCAAGTTTTAAAATCAATCAACCAAGCGCAGCATACGGTTACAAACAACCATACGGCAAAAAGATTCGGTTGATGATGACAGGCGCTCATGGGCGTACCTAGGTATGGGTAGAGGAGGGTAGCTCCCCCTACGTAATTCTATATTTTATATACATATGCTCAGAAATCTATATTCTATTCTATTTGAATTTTATATTCTGAATTCGGAAATGTAGTTATGTCTTTTCCCCCTTTAATTTGTTGCTGGGTACGCCCAGGCACTTGCTTTTCGCAAAAAAAATGAAAAGATCGGCAAATATTCCAAAACGAATGTAATTGTTCAGCAGTCACTTCATTGTCGCAATACAGTTACGCCGACGCAGAGGATAGACCTGCTGGCGCCGCAGCTATTGACAATGCGTTGCCTTACCAACGATGTGTATTGTTACGAATATTAAGCCTAGTGGGCTGTCACGTATCTCTGGATTGTGTGATTTGAAAATAAAACACAGTTTCTTAAACGCAGACAGTAAAATACACCGTCACTTTATTATTCACAGTTTACACTTTACTGTTCGTACACTTAAGTATTTGCTTGATTATTCCGTGTGGCAACTTCACTTGTCAAAACCAGACTGGCTCGCTGTACCGCATCTGGCCACCTTTTATACTCTGTCCGGCCGTCGCGCAGATCGTTCTCGTACGTTGCCAGATTGGACTAGAAGTTTCCCTGATGACCGCGACCATCGTTGCCAGGTTGGGCTAAAAGTTACTATCGCGGCCGTCGTTGCCAGATTGGCTCATCGTTACACTGCCCACCACTTAGACTTGTTCGTCCCGAACAAGTGCCGAGGCTCCGCTGTGATGAGGCGCCAGGCGCTCCAAATGGACTACCTTCAGCTTAGCGCCTCTATTGCTGCAACGTTGAATCCGGTATACCACGTCGTTAATCCTAGTCACGACTTCGTAAGGTCCTTCCCATGACGCTTGGAGTTTCGGAGACAAACCTTTCCTCCGCTGCGGGTTGTAGAGCATTACCAAATCGCCTTCTTGGAACCCTGCTGAGTTGGCCCGTAGATCGTATCTGGCTTTCACCTTATCGCTGACCAGTTTGGTGCGGCTCCTTATAAACTGGTGAATTTCCTCCAGTTCCGCCCGCTTATTGGCCACGTAGTCCGTCTTAGCGCCTCCCGTCGTGCTGACTACCCCGAACTTCAAGTCAGCGGGTAACCGCAACTCTGTGCCGAACACTGCCCGGGCTGGAGTGAGTGATGTCGTGTCGTGCGGGGCTGACCTATACGCCATCAGGAACAGGGGGATGTGCGTGTCCCAATCCTTTTGATTCCTGCCTACCACTTTCCGCAGGTATTCCTCCAGTGTCCGGTTAAAGCGTTCCACCATGCCGTCGGACTGTGGGTGCAAAGGAGTGGTACGCGTTTTCTTTATCCCCAGCAGCTCACACACTTCCTTGAATACCGCAGACTCAAAATTCCGGCCTTGATCTGAGTGCAACTCCAACGGAACTCCGAACCTGGCTACCCAGTTGTTTACCAGCTTTTCCGAGATCGTGGTGGCCTCCTGGTTAGGAATAGGGTACACTTCGGGCCATTTGCTGAAGTAATCCATTACGACCAGCACATATTTGTTGCCTTGGGTGCTAGTTGGGAATGGGCCGGCGACGTCCATAGCAATCCGCTCGAAGGGCGCTCCCACGTTGTACTGCTGCATGCGGCCTCGAGATTTTCTTGTCGGCCCTTTCGCGGCTGAACATCGGTCGCAGCTCTTAATCCACTCGGCTACAGACTCCTGACATCCTACCCAGTAGAATCGTCTTTTTATTTTGGCGACGGTTTTGGTGATGCCTAGGTGCCCTCCACTGGAGTCGTTATGGTATGCCTCGATGACCTCGTTGATTCTGGTTTTCGGCACTACCATTAGGGGGTTGCTGGTACGACCATCCGCGCTCTCCCATTCGCGGTACAGGCAGCCTTCCTTCAGCCGCAGACTTTTCCACTGTGCCCAGTAAGCCTTAGCGATCGGGCTTTCACCAGCCATCTCCTGCCAGTCTGGACGTGCGCCTTGCTCCTTGCCTTCAACGATTTTGGCAAGATCCGCATCCTCACGCTGGTCGTTTCGTAGCCTTTCCGCAGACCACTCTTCCTCTGGCATAACGCTTATCGACCGAACATCCACAAGTTGTCCTTCGCTTTCGGCTCGCGAGTTATGCCTGCACTCGGTTTTGCACGAATGGTGTGGCAGAGCGGCAGCCCTTCTTGGCGACATCTGTTGTCCGGAACGCTTTTCTCGCAGATGGCAGTCTCGTGATATGTGGCCTTGCTTGCCACATCGCCAGCAACTAACTCTTGATGACACTGCCCGCAGCCCCGCTGGTGCCTCCGAGCTCACGGTCTGGTTTTGGGTGACACGTCCAGATTGGGCTCGACGCTTTTCCGCAGATGAATGTCGAAGACTTCCTCCCCAGGCTGCCTCATACGTCATCGCGCTGGCCACCGTCTCCTTAAATGTCGGCTTGCCCATCATCAACGCACTCCGACGTGTCTCTGGGTCATGAAGACCTTCAATAAATGACTCAATCTTCATCCTCTCGAGGTTATCAGCGCCGAATTTCGGGTAGCACAACTGTACGAGCCGCTCAATGTCCGCTGCATATGTCTGCAGCGCCTCGTTGGCCCTTTGTCTACGGCTCTTCAGCTCGCAATAATACAGCATTTTGTTGTGCTCGTCGCTGTATCTGGCTGCCAGCGCCCTTATGACGGTGTCGTAATCACCTCTTAAACATTCTGGAACTGATTTGATTACCTCAGCCGCAGGGCCTTTCAGAGCCAGTATCAGTCTCCGACCTTTCCTAACATCGGTCCACTGACTCTCCAAAGCAGCCATCTCGAATTGTAGTTTGAATGTGTCAAACGACGTAGTACCATCATAAGTAGGCACTTCTATGGCGAAACTTTCCTCAACTGACTGCACCCTTGCTCGAAGCTGTACCTCTCGAAACCGTTCGTCTATCTTTCTGTGCATCGAATCTTCCAGACTGTCCACCCGTTTGCTCAAGGACTCATCCAGGTTGTCAACTCGTTTGTCCCAATTGTCCATGCGCGTCTCAAGATGCTCAACTTTCCCGTTCAGCCTATTGGAGATTTCCTCTACCTTCTGCTCCAAGCGCGCAGAGCTTTCCTGAAGCTTGACTTCCATTCGCTCCGACACTTGCGCCGATATTTCATGGGTCGCCGTTTCCATTTTCGCTGCCATCTCTTGATTTGCAGTTTCCATTTTCGCTGCCATCTCTTGATTTGCAGTTTCCATTTTCGCTGCCATCTGCGCCGACATTTCCCGATTTTCACGATTGGAAGTCTCGAACATGCCTTTTATTGCACTCATTAGCTGGCTCATGTCTAATGCTTGTAGTGGTCCAGCCGGTGCAGCCGTACTTTGGATCGACGCAGCACCCGCAGGCGATTCCTCCACTTTGGCCGACGCCTCTTGTTCCTGCGTTCCGAACTCGTGTGCAGCCCAATCGATGCCTCGTGATTCACACGCCTCTCGCAAGCGCAGCTGCAACTCCACTTTCCCGCCAGCAGTCGGCAAATTCCAGGCAGCCAGCTCCTTCTTCAGCTGGTCCACCTTCAGCAGCTCGAGTTTAACCATGTCCGTGCTGTTATACTTTTATTTATTTATTTAGTTTTTTTTTTTTGTTTTGTTACTTTTCGTTTATTTTCAATTTTCTACAATCCCACTTCTGACACCAAATGTTACGAATATTAAGCCTAGTGGGCTGTCACGTATCTCTGGATTGTGTGATTTGAAAATAAAACACAGTTTCTTAAACGCAGACAGTAAAATACACCGTCACTTTATTATTCACAGTTTACACTTTACTGTTCGTACACTTAAGTATTTGCTTGATTATTCCGTGTGGCAACTTCACTTGTCAAAACCAGACTGGCTCGCTGTACCGCATCTGGCCACCTTTTATACTCTGTCCGGCCGTCGCGCAGATCGTTCTCGTACGTTGCCAGATTGGACTAGAAGTTTCCCTGATGACCGCGACCATCGTTGCCAGGTTGGGCTAAAAGTTACTATCGCGGCCGTCGTTGCCAGATTGGGTTAAAAATTACTATCGCGGCCGTCGTTGCCAGATTGGGTTATAGCACGGCACGTAGCGGCAGGGTTGCTTTGCACCGCGACAGACTGTCTCATCGTTACAATACTGTAACGATGAGCCAGTATGTCGCGGTGCAAAGCAACCCTGCCGCTACGTGCCGTGCTATAACCCAATCTGGCAACGACGGCCGCGATAATAACTTTTAGTCCAACCTGGCAACGATGGTCGCGGTCATCAGGGAAACTTCTAGTCCAATCTGGCAACGTGCGACGGCCGGACAGAGTATAAAAGGTGGCCAGATGCGGTGCAGCGAGTCAGTCTGGTTTTGACAAGTGAAGTTGCCACACGGAATAATTAAGCAAATACTTAAGTGTACGAACAGTAAAGTGTAAACTGTGAATAATAAAGTGACTGTTGGTGTATTTTATTGTCTGCGTTTAAGAAACTGACTGTGTTTTATTTTCAAATCACACAATCCAGAGATACGTGACCGCCCACTAGACTTAGTATTCGTAACATTTGGTGTCAGAAGTGGGATTGTGGAAAATTGAAGATAAAAAAAAAACTAAAGAAATAAAATTATAAAAGCACGGACATGGTGAAATTCGAGCTGCTGAAGGTGGACCAGCTGAAGAAGGAGCTGGCTGCCTGGAATTTGCCGACTGCTGGCGGAACGGTGGAGTTGCAGTTGCGCTTGCGAGAAGCATGTGAGGAACGAGCCGTCGATTGGACTGTGCACGAGTTCGGAGCGCAAGAACAAGAGGCGTCGGCCAAAATGGAGGAATCGCCTGCAGGTGCGGCGTCGATGCAAAGTACGACTGCAGCGGCTGTGCCGCCACAAGCAATGGACATGAGCCAGCTAATGGTTGCACTTAAAGGCATGCTCGAGACTTCCAACCGTGAAATGGCAGCGAAGCTGGAAACTACGAATCTCGAAATTTCGGCAAAAGTCGAGAAAAATTCTGAGCGCATAGAGCAGAAGGTAGAGGAAATCTCCAATATGCTGAACGGGAAAGTTGAGCATCTTGAGACGCGCATGGACAATTGGGACAAACGAGTTGACAACCTGGATGAGTCCTTGAACAAACGAGTGGACAGTCTGGAAGATTCGATGCACAGAAAGATAGACGAACGACTTCGAGAGGTACAGCCACGAGAATGTTTGCCACCGGTTCAGGACGGTTTTGCTGGCAGAACAGAAGTGCCTACTTATGATGGTGCTGCGCCGTTCGATACATTTAAATTGCAATTCGACTTGGCTGCTTTGGAAAATCAGTGGACAGATGTCAGGAAAGGTCGGAGGTTGGCACTGGCGCTGAAAGGTCCTGCGGCCGAGGTGATCAAACCAGTTCCAGAATGTTTAAGAAGTGATTACGGTGCCATCATGAGAGCGTTGGCAGCGAAGTATAGCAACGAGCACAACCATGCGCTATACTACTGTGAGCTGAAGAACCGCAAGCAAAGAGCCAACGAGGCGCTGCAGACATATGCAGCAGACATTGAGCGGCTCGTACAGTTGTGCTACCCAAAATTTGGTGCTGATGATCTCGAGAGGATGAAGATTGAGTCGTTTATTGAAGGTCTTCATGATCCAGAAACGCGTCGCAGTTCGTTGATGATGGGCAAGCCGACATTCAAGGAGACGGTGACCAGCGCGATGACATATGAAGCGGCATGGATTGGGAGCACTCGGTATGCCCCTGCAAGGATACGCCAGATTCAGGCGGACAACGACATTCCGATCCAGGCCATAAGCTCTGAGATACCGGGCAGGCCCCGAGTGGTCTCCTCTAAAGTTGTCTGCTGGGTATGTGGCAAGCAGGGCCACATATCACGAGACTGCCGCCAACGGAAGAGGCGTTCCCGTTCCCGATCGCAATCGCCTGAAGCGAGGAATACTGACAATCGAGGCCCAGCCAACAATCGCAGGGCTGAGGACGGCGAGTCGTTAAACTAAAACGGGTCAGCCCAAAGGGGCGTGAGCTGATCCCCACAATCTGCCGCCCCACCGTCCTTGTCTCACAGCTGAAACGACAGCCCAGCAGCTTGACAATTGAAGGAAGGATAGATGGAAAGTTGTTCGTGTTGACACTGGATACTGGAGCATCATATTCGATCATAAAAAGGAAGCTGCTGAAGAACTGGGAACCGCTGCATGGCATACAGCTGCGGACTGCGACTGGCGAGCGCGCGCCGGTAAGAGGTAAAGTTACAAAAACTATTGCTATCGGCACCAGCAGCCTGGAACATGAGTTCATCGTCGCGGATATAATGGACGACGTGATTATCGGCGTGGATTTCATGATTAGGCACGGTTTTACGCTGGACCTGAAGGAAAATGTGCTGAGATATGCCAACGTTGAATTCCCGCTGCACACCGGCTATGAGCGAAGCGTGGCGGTAAGGAAGGTTGTATCGTGTCAACACAGGAGGATACCAGCGAATTCTGAGGCGATTGTGTGGGCAAAGGTGGACGAGGACGATGGGACGAGTCGGCTGTGGGTAGTAGAAGCACCGAAACAAGGACACGACAACATCATCATCGGACGTACATTAGTGGAACCTAAAAATGGCAGGATACCAGTCAGAATACTGAACCCCCTGAATGCACCCAGATATGTCGGAAAAGATGAGGTAATTGGCGAGTGTAAGGAAGCTGTAGCAGTGGTCAATTGCGAGAGTAGCCCGCCTGGAGGTAATAAGAAGAGCGGTTTTAACATGGACGCCATACCGCAGGAGAACCAGTGGAGCAGCGAGTTGACGGCCAAGCAGAAACAGAAGGCGAGGTCACTCCTGCAGTACTATGGGTCAATTTTTGCGGCAGAAGCAGGCGGAAGAACAGCCATAGTGAAGCACAACATCGACACCGGAAGTGCAAAACCGATTCGCCAACCGCCAAGACGAGTTCCTCTGGCCAAGAGGGAGGAGGTCACCAATTTGATCGAGAACATGCGGAAAGACAAGGTCATAGAGCCTTCTTCGGGCCCCTGGTGCTCGCCGGTCGTGCTAGTCAAGAAAAAAGATGGCAGTACCCGGTTTTGTGTAGACTATCGGAAGCTCAATGATGTGACCAAGAAGGACAGTTATCCACTACCTCGGATCGATGACACCCTGGACACACTGTCAGGCACGCAGTGGTTCTCCACGCTCGACTTACGCAGCGGCTATTGGCAGGTAGAGCTTGCAGACAAGGACAAGGAGAAAACGGCTTTCAGTGTTGGCGATGGTTTGTGGCAGTTCACCGTCATGCCGTTTGGACTCTGCAACGCACCAGCAACATTCGAGCGGCTAATGGAACGCGTGCTAAAAGGGCTGCATTGGCGGACGTGTCTGGTGTACCTCGACGACATAATCGTAATGGGTAAAAGCTTCGACGACCACCTGGGAAAGCTGAAGGAGGTATTTGAGCGGATACAAAAAGCCGGGCTTAAACTCAACCCAAAGAAGTGCTCGCTGTTCCAAAAGGAGGTCAAGTATCTGGGTCATACGGTTTCCGCCCGCGGAGTACATACGGATGAAGGCAAAATCACGGCGGTGAAGGAGTGGCCCCGGCCACGCAATCTACACGAACTCCGCAGTTTCCTGGGCCTGTGCACATACTACCGCCGATTTGTTCCGGGATTCGCGAACATAGCCAGCAGCCTGCACAAACTGACGAAAAAGGGCCAAGCTTTCGAGTGGAACGAGGAGCAGGAACAGGCTTTTGCACGTCTGAAGGAAAAACTGTGCAGTGCCCCAGTTCTGGCCTTCCCCGTGCCTGGGGAGATGTTTGTGCTGGATACAGATGCAAGCGGGAGTAGTATTGGCGGTGTGCTATCACAGATAATAGACGGCCAGGAACAAGTGATAGCGTACTACAGTAGGGTTTTATCGAAACCGCAACGCAATTACTGTGTGACCCGGAGAGAACTGCTGGCGGTATTGGACTGCGTGAAACACTTCCACAAATACCTGTATGGACAAAAGTTTCGCCTGCGCACAGATCATGCGGCATTGAGATGGCTCCTGAACTTTAAAGATCCTGAAGGGCAATTGGCGCGGTGGATCGAGCGACTGCAGAGCTACGACTACACGATAGAGCATCGCAAGGGCAGTAGCCATGGAAATGCCGATGCCTTGTCCCGCCGTCCGTGCAAAGTCGAATGCAGGCAATGCTCGCGAGCCGAAAGTAAAGAACAGATAGTGGACGTCCGGTTGGTCAGCGTCATGCCAGAGGAAGAGTGGTCTGCGGAGAGGCTACAAAAAGACCAGCATGAGGATGCGGATCTTGCAAAAATCGTCGAAGGCAAGGAGCAAGGCGCACGTCCAGACTGGCAGGAGATGGCTGGTGAAAGCCCGATCGCTAAGGCTTACTGGGCACAGTGGAAAAGTCTGCGGCTGAAGGAAGGCTGCCTGTACCGCGAATGGGAGAGCGCGGATGGTCGTACCAGCAACCCCCTAATGGTAGTGCCGAAAAGCAGAATCAACGAGGTCATCGAGGCATACCATAACGACTCCAGTGGAGGGCACCTAGGCATCACCAAAACCGTCGCCAAAATAAAAAGACGATTCTACTGGGTAGGATGTCAGGAGTCTGTAGCCGAGTGGATTAAGAGCTGCGACCGATGTTCAGCCGCGAAAGGGCCGACAAGAAAATCTCGAGGCCGCATGCAGCAGTACAACTTGGGAGCGCCCTTCGAGCGGATTGCTATGGACGTCGCCGGCCCATTCCCAACTAGCACTCTAGGCAACAAATATGTGCTCGTCGTAATGGATTACTTCAGCAAATGGCCCGAAGTGTACCCTATTCCTAACCAGGAGGCCACCACGATCTCGGAAAAGCTGGTAAACAACTGGGTAGCCAGGTTCGGAGTTCCGTTGGAGTTGCACTCAGATCAAGGCCGGAATTTCGAGTCTGCGGTATTCAAGGAAGTGTGTGAGCTGCTGGGGATAAAGAAAACGCGTACCACTCCTTTGCACCCACAGTCCGACGGCATGGTGGAACGCTTTAACCGGACACTGGAGGAATACCTGCGGAAAGTGGTAGGCAGGAATCAAAAGGATTGGGACACGCATATCCCCCTGTTCCTGATGGCGTATAGGTCAGCCCCGCACGACACGACCTCACTCACTCCAGCCCGAGCAGTGTTCGGAACAGAGTTGCGGTTACCCGCTGACTTGAAGTTCGGGGTAGTCAGCACGACGGGAGGCGCTAAGACAGACTACGTGGCCAATAAGCGGGCGGAACTGGAGGAAATTCACCAGTTTATAAGGAGCCGCACCAAACTGGTCAGCGATAAGGCGAAAGCCAGATACGATCTTCGGGCCAACTCAGCAGGGTTCCAGGAAGGCGATTTGGTAATGCTCTACAACCCGCAGCGGAGGAAAGGTTTGTCTCCGAAACTTCAAGCGTCATGGGAAGGACCTTACGAAGTCGTGACTAGGATTAACGACGTGGTATACCGGATTCAACGTTGCAGCAATAGAGGCGCCAAGCTGAAGGTAGTCCATTTGGAGCGCCTGGCGCCTCATCACAGCGGAGCCTCGGCACTTGTTCGGGACGAACAAGTCTAAGTGGTGGGCAGTGTAACGATGAGACAGTCTGTCGCGGTGCAAAGCAACCCTGCCGCTACGTGCCGTGCTATAACCCAATCTGGCAACGACGGCCGCGATAATAACTTTTAGTCCAACCTGGCAACGATGGTCGCGGTCATCAGGGAAACTTCTAGTCCAATCTGGCAACGTGCGAGAACGATCTGCGCGACGGCCGGACAGAGTATAAAAGGTGGCCAGATGCGGTGCAGCGAGTCAGTCTGGTTTTGACAAGTGAAGTTGCCACACGGAATAATTAAGCAAATACTTAAGTGTACGAACAGTAAAGTGTAAACTGTGAATAATAAAGTGACTGTTGGTGTATTTTATTGTCTGCGTTTAAGAAACTGACTGTGTTTTATTTTCAAATCACACAATCCAGAGATACGTGACCGCCCACTAGACTTAGTATTCGTAACAGTATGTATCATGCCAAAGAAAATTATTTTCTTTATATTCTTTGATCATGCACAACATTTTTAGTGCCGATTCATTTATATCACATTTTTTGAACACATTATTAATTTCCGGTATAACCGATTAAAAAGGTTTATAAAAAAAGCGTTAAATGTTAAGAAAAATGTTGCTTCTCGCCCAGCCTTGAACTCGAAGCGAAATTTACGAAAAAGAAATTACGGATATCTGATGTGCTGTCTACCTGTTACACCAAATACAGCACGTGATCGTCGTAGCTAAAATCATAAATATATGTTGCAAAAAAGAATATCACAAGCAAGAAAAGAAATTCAAAATGAATTCAATCCGACAAAAGTTCAGGATGAGCACATGCAGTTGTGTGCGTAAAATAGCTTTGCGGAAAAAAGCTGTAATTCAGAGCTTGAAATTTTTGTGCCGTTTTCGTCGTATGAGACTGGACATCTATATGATGAGTTATCTGTGGTGCTAGTATAATAGCTCGGTGTGAATACCCCAATTAATATTTCTTTTAAGTAATATATTACCAGTAATATTATAAGCAATATTTTGGAAGTAATAAAACTTTTTTCATATATATTACTTTGGGTTTCAAGTAATATGTAATATAACGTTATTATTTTTCGAAGCCACTAATATGTAACAAATATTAATATGTTACATTTTAACCCTAGTGTGTGTGCTAAAAAACACCTTTACCCGTATGATGAGGTACCCGGAACCCCAGTACAAATTGTATGAAAAATTGTTACTGTTTGTTCGCAATGTACGAACTTCTGCCGTTTCTGCTTAGTTTTAAAGCTCACAGTAATAAAAAAAAGTATATTTTATCATTCGATAAAAAAGTGATTTGGGTACCCATCACACATATAAGGGTTAACGAAATTGGTATGTTCCAACACTGCTTTTGACAGTAGTGCCAATTTCACATTTACAGCCAGAATACATAAAAGGTTCGTTCAGTGAAAGACAATGAACTTTTGGATGTATGCTGCCACAGGTGTACACAATTTTTTTAATGCTTTTTGCATTGTACAGATTTTGTTCTTTTGTACTTGGAAAAGTATCAAAATTTGTACTGGATGAAAAAAAGAAGTGTCCCTCTAAAATTCGTCGCAAAATGTATCACTTTTGATCCACTTGGATCAAAACGGTTACACTGGCTATGATGCGAGCGGGAAGAGCGAAACGTAGGCATTTGAAAATGTTAGGTTCATAACATTTTCTGTTAGATTTGCGTAGGACAACAGCAAAAAGCTATGTTATTGTTCGCAACGGCTTCACTCGTGTACATTGAAATGGTGGTTGTAACAGCGTAGTTTTCGCTCAATCATTTTTTGCATGCATGTTTCTTGATCTTGTTTGCCGAAGCGCAAGCAAAGAGTAAACAACGAACCAAAGCATCGTCATCATCGTTTCAGCGAAGATGACTCGGGATTCGCTAATGTTTTTGTTGTTGTCGTTTATTGTGTGTATGCTTTTTTGGTTTTGCTGCACAAATTGCTGTAATGTCACTATCAATCGAAGCTTTACGGTGTATGGCTGTTTGCTCAAATGCTGCGCTTTGATTGATTTTTAAAACCTGCAAATATTTAGACGTGGTTGAATCCAATCTGAAATTTTCACAAATATTTTTACGTGGCGAGTTCCAAGTAAAATCATTTGTTTATATTTTGACGTGGTTGATACCAACATGAACCTTTTGCAGCGGTTTTTTTTGACGTGGTTGAATCCAATTTGAAATTTCTACAAATATTTTTACGTAGCGTATTCCAACTAAAATTATTTCTTTATATTTTGACGTGGTTGATACCAATTTTGAATTTTTTTAAGAAGTATTTTAACGTCATTGTCCAACATTGTAATTCTATTTTGTGTTTCGGCTTTTTACAATATGGCTACAAATATAAATACAAATTCCTCAACGTCTGGAATTCAATGTTGTGTTCGCAGTTGCAAAAAATCGAGACGACAATGCGAGAATCTTAGATTAACTACTCGACACGAGAAATGCTCCTAAAAACAAAAGTATTTTTTAGACTAATTTTCGGCTGCTGAACTCGAAACTGAAAATCAAAAAATTTTCTTAAGAAGCGTTTTCCAAAAATCTTCAATCTTCAAAGTTCAAAATAGAAAATTTAGTTAAAAAGATACAATTTTCCTCTTTCATTTGGTACCCATATCTTCATCATTGCACTACCGCATATATTTAAAAAAATATTTGAAATGTTTATGTCCTTAAAACTTGAAAGTCCTTCTAAGAAGGTTTTTTGGTCAGAAAATGAAAAACTGATTATGCCAGGATACTATAAATTACCTCTAGTTTCACGTCTATATCAACATTTGATGGGTCTCGGAAAAAATAAAAATATTTGTTCACACGGTGTAATAAATGTAAAGTTGGTGTTTTCACTCAGTGCATTATAACTTTGTTATTTTTCTTTCAATCCTATTGATGTTAGGCTTAATATTTGCTCAAATAATATATCTTTCATATTAGATCTTAAAACCAGAGGAGCTCATTTAGTTTATCTATAAAAAAACCATTCGAAAATATCTAATTTTTGAAAATGGTCAAAAAATCCACTTTTTTACAACTTTCATCTTCAGTAACTTCCCCAAATCTTATTGGATTTGAACAATCTATAGGTTAGTTAATTAACTTCTGAAGGACGGGCCACAAGTGTTCATAACTGAAATAAGAGGGGAAAAACGTGTTTTTCGAAGATTTCCCGAAAACGGTTCTTAACCCTTTGCAGCACGGTGGGAAGACGTATATCCCACCTAGAATACTACCACTTATCTTGAAAAGTTTTTAACAGATTGATACAAAAATTGGTGTCCAGGGGTTTTCGGGGTCGCTGATCACGAATTTATTATCAGATTACCAAAATTCAAAATGGCGGATGGCGGAATGGCGGAATGGCGTGTTTTTCGAAGATTTCCCGAAAACGGTTCTTAACCCTTTGCAGCACGGTGGGAAGACGTATATCCCACCTAGAATACTACCACTTATCTTGAAAAGTTTTTAACAGATTGATACAAAAATTGGTGTCCAGGGGTTTTCGGGGTCGCTGATCACGAATTTATTATCAGATTACCAAAATTCAAAATGGCGGATCCAATATGGCGGACCGAATTAGTGAAACTTATTCACATCTGTATGAAAATTGGTATACGGAGGTTTTCGAGGTTGCTGATTACGAATTTGATATCAGATTACCGAAATTCAAAATGGCGGATCCAATATGGCGGACCGAATTAGTTACACTTATTCATATCAATATGAAAATTGGTATACGGAGGTTTTCGGTTTTTTCACTAATTCTGTCGGCCATATTGGATCCGCTATTTTGAATTTCGGTAATCTGATATCAAATTCGTAATCAGCAACCTCGAAAACCTCCGTATACCAATTTTCATACAGATGTGAATAAGTTTCACTAATTCGGTCCGCCATATTGGATCCGCCATATTGGATTGCTGAATTTCAAAAATTTGATTACATATTCGTGATCAGCGACCCCGAAAACCCCCAGGGCGACTATTTTCATTGAAAAAAAGTTATCTGAAAAATGTATGCTTCAAAGGGTTAAGAAAATTTTTTGATTTTTAGTTTCGTGTTCAGCAGCCGAACATTAGTCTAAAAAATACTTTTGTTTTTAGGAGCACGCGATGAACCCATTTTGTGTCGAGTAGTGTTATTTAGATTCCCCGCTGCTGATTTCATGTTTGGCCAAATTTGCGAAAAATGCAATATATCTTATGACGACTATAACCGAAAACTGTATATTTTTGAAAATCATTTCTCCAGTACTTATGTAGGAAAAAGGTTTCTAAAAAAGGATGCGATTCCAACCTTAAACTTAGACGAAGATCATGAGATTTCGGATGAAGAATTTTTAGAACCAGATTCTTCATTGAAACGACCACGTTATGATGACCACGTATGCAGTAATTGCGAAAAAAACGTCAAAATAACCCATTATTACAAAAAGAAATACAGCGACCTATTAAAAAAATTCAAAAAAATTAACGAAAAATTGCGAAAAGAAAAGCGCTTTATTTGAAAATCCAAGAATTGTTGTTCAAAGACTTTAAAAAATTCAATTGATTCTTTAAAACATATCAACTTGGAATCCAAAACATTTTGTAAACTTTTACTTAGCACCCGGCCAAAAGAATATTCTGACGAAGTGAAATATTTAGCGCAAAATATTTTTTATATTTCACAATCAACATATTCTTTCCTAAGAGATAAGTTAAATTTCAATTTGCCACATATCAGCACCTTAAATCGGTGGGCTCCAATAAAGTTCCTTCAGCCCGGTATCAAGAATGTGGCTTTTGAATTCATTAAAAAGATGTGCTTAGAGTTGAAGGAAAAAATTAAAATAATATGGTTCTTTTAATGGACGAAATGGCAATACGTAGAGAATTACGATACAATCAAAAACTAGATTTAATTGACGGATTTGAATGCACAGGCTTCGAAAGAACAAAAAAAATTGGTAAGCAAGTATGTGTATTTATGTTGAAGTCCATGTTCTCGAGTTGGTGTTAAATTTTAAACTATTTTGTGTCAGAGAATGGATTAACAGCAGATACCTTGTGCAAAATAATTAAAGAAAATCTTAAAATTTTAAGCAATTTTGGTATAGTAGTGAACGTTTTGGTTTGTGATCAGGGGGTCTTCTAATAGCAAGTGTTTCTCCAACTTAGGCGTATGTATAGAGAAACCATACTTTCAATTTCAAAATAAAAAAATTTATTGCATGTTCGATTTCCCACATTTAATCAAGTCATTGCGAAATGGTTGGCTTAAATGCCACTTGAAAACGCCTGATGGTTTAGTTAGCTTTAAAGTAGTTCAAGAGCTTTGGGAGAGGAAAGAAAATTGTAAAACCAAAATGTGCCCAAAATTGACTAGACAACACATACACTCCGGGCCACCAGAATAGGTTCACATTTTTTTCTCGAGGAAAATGAGTAGTGTTCTTACAAAACACCGTTTTACCTCATTTATTGGTATCAAGATGTTCAAGGCATCTATTGTGAACCTACATGTCCAAAACACAATTTGACATTTATTTCATTTTTTGTTTTTAGCCCACTTTAGTAAAGTGAACCCCAAAACTGAGTACATTTTAGTGGGCCACCAGAATAGGTTCACATTCAAAATCGCTGCTTTTTTGGCGAATAACGGGACTTTTGGGAGCAAAACCAAATTTGATCATTCCATTAAATGTTTTTCTTGACGTTTGTATGAAAATGGGCCACGGAAAAGCTCTAACTTCCGAAGAAATCGCTCAAATTAAAGTGCTTGAAAGCGAAAATTATTCTTTGCATAAAATAGCGTTTAAAATAAACAGAAGTCAAAATTTGGTGAGCAATTATTTGCGAAATAAAATCACTAATGGAAAAAACATGAAAGGCTGCACGCATTCGGTGACAACGTCTGCAGACAAGCGTGCCATACTGCGATGTGCTTCAAATTCCGCTGACTCAGTTGCCAAAATCAAGGCTAAAACTGGACTTCTGCAAGCTATTCTACTATCAAACGTGTCATTCGGAATGTCCCCAACCTAAAAAGAAAAAAACTGCAAAAAGAACCACTGCTAACTGCTCAGCGCCAAGAAACCCGTTTGGAATTTCGCAGAAATCATATGGCATGGAACGACAAATGGAAGTACGTCGAGTTTTCGGGCGAAAAACGGTTTAATCTTGATGGACTCGATGAATACAATTTGTATTTCCATGACCTTAGAAAAAATGAACGCTTTTTAACACGCCACCACGTTTGAGAAGGTGGAATTATGGTATGGGGAGCGATTTCCTACTACGGAACTGTCAAGCTGAAATTTCAAACAGCTAGAATGGCGGTAATGGGCTATAAAACCATGCTTGAGAGAGTTTTTCCACAATTGTCTGTCTTGTTTGGTCCTATTAAGTGGATATTCCAGCAGGGCAATGCACCCATCCATACTTTACGGGTCGTGAAGCAGTGGTTGATGCAGCAAAACTTTGATCAGCTGGAGCGGGCCCCCTATTTTGCTGATTTTAATATCATTGAAAACGTTTGGGGATGGTTGGTGAGGAAGGTCTATGCCTTCGGACGCCAGTTCGACAACAACGATGAACTTATTGGTGCCATTGAAGCAGCGTGGGAGACTATTTCTCTAGATTTAATTAAGTCTTTATACGAGTCAATGTTGACGCGAACTTTTGAAGCCATACTAAATAAAGGTGGCCATACTCGCTTTTAAAACCAATAAATTTAAGTGTTGTTTACCAAACAGTCCATATTATTTGCATTTACCACTGTTTCAATCTTAATTTTCAGAGTGAACCTATTCTGGTGGCCCACTAAAATGTACTCAGTTTTGGGGTTCACTTTACAAAATTGGACCAAAAAAGAAAAATGAAATAAATGTCAAATTGTGTTTTGGACATGTAGGTTCACAATAGATGCCTTGAACATCTTGATACCAATAAATGAGGTAAAACGGTGTTTTGTAAGAACACTACTCATTTTCCTCGAGAAAAAAATGTGAACCTATTCTGGTGGCCCGGAGTGTATTTCCAAATTCATTTGAAAAAATGCGTGTTAAATTTGCCACTCAAGTGTTCAGTAAAACAGTTGAAGCTGCTATCAGAACAATTTCAGACGTAAGTGGATTTAAAAAAATCTCACAAGAGGTAGCGTTATCCACAGCTGATTTTATAGCAAAAATTTATCAAATATTTGATTGCATGAATAGTGGATCTTTTTATGCAGATAACTGCTACCGATCGGCTCTTCAGATTAAGAAAGAATCGCACACATTTATTCAAACATTTTTATATTATCTAGAGGAAGTGAAATTTGTTGATGAAAAAAAACGAGTTTTCTTCCTAGATGGCATGTAAATATCCTTAAAATCGGTCCTTCTACTTGTAGATGAAATATTAAAAGATAATTCGGACAAGTTTTTTATTATGACAAAGGCCTTTAACCAGGACAAGTTGGAGAATACGTTTGCTGTGTTAAGGCAAAAAGGAGGTAATAACTGTAACCCCTATGGATATTGAGATGTGTTCAGAGTAGACGTGTTCTCAAATTGCTGCAAATCAATAATTGTTTATTTAAATTCCACCGTCTCATTTACAAAAACGACTCCGCAAAAGTGTTGGTGAACCTACTCTCTACCCGGGCTCGTGAGTGATACCAACCGCGAACAATACAAAATTGATAAATAAATAAAGAAATTTTGTTGACTGTTTTGCAAAAATGACAACAAGAACGAAATCCGCGCGCACAGCGATTTCTTCTCCCCAAAAAACTCCAACTCTGCTGAATAACAGTCAAACCTAAATTGGAGCGTCAGCGGCAAGCAACTGTCAAAATTGCTTCATGCCCATACAAATCGTATGGGGCAACCCATGATGCAATAAACAAGGTGGTGTAAGCTCGTGACTGTTTCCTCGATTTTGGCAGTTCATGCTCCCTTGGAAAAAACATTGTTGCTTCTTTTAAAAAATACTTTTTTTTCCTTAGCAAAAAAAAATTGCGTAGTCAAAAAATTGTACTTTCTAGCAGAAAACATAACGAACCACATTGTCTCTAACTTGAATTTTATCACCTCAGAAAACAAATGGCGTATGTTCAATTTGATTCAATGGAACATAAGGCATCCGTTTTCTCAGCCAAAGATGTACATATTGGCATATGTTTCAAAATCAGTTATTTTCAAACAAATATATTGTGTCGTTTTTCTTTAATTCTGTTTGCTTCAATTTGCGATGCCGAAATCCAGCTGCAGTTTGTGCCATTGAACTTGGACGCACGAAAATGTGTTCCTGTTTCATGTGCCGCAGAATATGGTTACGAGGGAAAAATGGAGCAAGGCTTGTGGAGTGAACTTCACGCCCACCGCGAAGGTGTATGCTCTTCATTTTTCAACGCAGGACTTTTGCTCTGAGCCAGGCGAGAAGAAACGGCGGTTGGGAAAAAACGCTATCCCAATGGCAATAGATAGCCTTGTTTCTTGGGATGAGTGTGCCGAAATTTCTCGCACCCAAGACGGCTCCACGCAAACAGAGTGAGCCCAATAAAAACTTGAATGATATTCAAATGTTTATGTTAGCGCATTACCTTTGCAGTCCATTCACCGAAAGTGCATTGCATCTCGAAAACGAGCGATTGCGCAAGACAGTGCAATTACTATGTTTGCATCAGCATGAATGAATAAAAATATCTAAGTACTAATGGCACTGGCTTAGCGGTTCAAAGTCCAGCATTATATAGTTGGTTGGCTTTCGTTTTAATTGGTATATGAATAAATATTGAAATACAACTCGAATAACTTAGTTGTATGGCTACTGGAACCTGATGGATGGAAATGTGGAATAATTTTGATTCAATATTTTCAAATTAACGCTTAAAAAAATATTTTTGAGACTGTTTCCGGTTGTAATAACGCACACCTAGTATATTTACATTAGTATGAAATAAGTACTAAATTATTAGCGCCATCTAGTGAAAAAGCTCAAAATAATTCCCCTTTTCCACTCCCTTTAAATGCAACCACTAAACAAGGGAGTGTCAAAAACGACCTGTCAATATTTACACCACCTTGTTTATTTCATCATGGGGCAAACCGCAATTGAAACGCTCTGACGCTGAGCTATTCGAATTTCCAATTTTGACAGCGCGTTAGCAGTTGAAGTTGGCTGCGAGAAACAAAAACGCCTGTGATTTATATTTGATTTGATTTAAATTGTGAGGAATTTATTCAAATACGAGCTAAGTTTTGCAAAATAATAATAGTTTGTTGGTTTTTTGGCAACTAAACAGATATTTTTTAGACATTTGTTTTCATTTCATGATTTTGACAATCCCAACGCAACGCTTCAATTTCGGTATGCCGCACTGAGCGAGAGCGTTGCGTCAGAAAACGCAACGCTCAACGCTCCAATTTAGGTTTGACTGTAAAGCTGCGAAGATTGAGAGTCCGTCCTCTTCAGCTTGGATCTTGAGAATAGAGGCGAAAATAGAGGCGCAAAAGGAAAGCATCGTGGAGCAATTGGCGGCGCGCGTGAGAGAGTCAGAAGAGCGGGTCATGCAGAGGATTGGCGAAATGGTGGCAGATTTGGCAAATTTAAAATTGCATTGCAGAAAATTGGAGGAGCGTGTGGAAAAGGCTGAGCGTGAGTGTGCCCAGATTAAACAGCTGCACAGCGATATGGGTGTTTTGGCAGCGCAGCTAAACGAATATGAAAACAACGTGGTATCAACGGATTTCATTATTAGTGGGACTCCTTACGCACATAATGAGAACCTGGGCGAAAAGTTCGCTCAGCTTTAGCGGCCTTTAGACGGTCGCACATGTCCGCAATCATGTGCGATGGGGGAAATGTGCGATGAGCGTTTACACGGTCAAACATGTGCGCACACTTCAGTTGTCTCGCTGCTGCCAACGAAGCAACATGGTATGCGCTTTCGCATCAATTTCTTTAAATTTGCATAAAATCACCTCTATGCTGCGTTTCTTTTAATTTTTATTTTTATATTCTTCACCTTTTACTTTTCACAGTTCGGGATTGTGTCTATACACATCAAAGAACTCCTTCCATAATATTTCATTTTTTGCGACGCTATCCTCACTGCTCGCTGTCCACCGATCGAATGAAAAAATGCACTATGTGTGTCACCACAGAATAAACAGTAATACAGAACGCGCATCTCATACAAATTCAAAACTGTTAAGGGGTCGTAATATTAACGTAATATTAATTAATATTAATATTAACGTAATATTAATATTAATATATTTAACATTACGTCCACTGCTATTAACATTACAAACAGCACTTGACAGCTTTCGTTTCTGTTATATTCAATATACAGTTGCGGTCAAAATAATAGTAGTACGCGTAAAACGAAAAGAAAATTAAGAAAAAATAATCTGCTTTTCTTTACAAATATTAATTTGGTATTTTTTTTAACTAGTTATAAGTGTTAACAATGCAATCATAAAAGAAAACTTAAGAATTAAACTCAGTTTGGTTTGATTTAAATTAAATGCGTCAAAAGCTCCAAAATATGGACGGTCAAAAAAATAGTAGTTCGCTTTACTTTCATAAAAATGAAGCAAAATTTGTGTTTCATTTTAAAAGATTTAGTGGTTAAATAGTAATAACGTAATTTTTCTTCAAATTAATATTTAGTTGCGTGACTGTTGTTTGGCTATTACTGCAGCACAGAGCCGATGCATTGAAATAACCAAATTTTCATATCTTTCTCTAGGGGCGTGGTCTACTCCTTCTCAAAGTTGATTATTATTTAAAAGATTATTGTGAGCATCTGCTCTCTTCACGTCACACCACAAATTTTTAATTATATTGAAGTCTGGTGATTGTGCGAGCCATCCTATAACCCTAATCCTGCTTTTGCGAAGCTCCTTTCATGCGACCTTTCTTGTATGCTTTCGGTTATAATCCTGTTGGAAGATCCAAAGCATTGGCGTTTTTTCACGGACATACGGTAGCAGGATTTCCCGCAAGATTCGTACACATACACATCGATCCATCGTTTTCTTGATCAAACAAATAGCGTCACCTCCATAAAACGTAAGACATGCTGAATAAATAAATGCATGTCTTACGTTTTATGGAGGTGGCGCTATTTATTTGACATACGGTAGCACGATTTCCTGCAAGATTCGTACACATACACATCGATCCATCGTTTTCTTGATCAAATAAATAGCGTCACCTCCATAAAACGTAAGACATGCTGAATAAATAAATGCATGTCTTACGTTTTATGGAGGTTGCGCTATTTATTTGATCAAGAAAACGATGGATCGATGTGTATGTGTACGAATCTTGCGGGAAATCGTGCTACCGTATGTCCGTGAAACAACGCCAATGCTTTGGATCTTCCAACAGGATTATAACCGAAAGCATACAAGAAAGGTCGCATGAAAGGAGCTTCGCAAAAGCAGGATTAGGGTTATAGAATGGCTCGCACAATCACCAGACTTCAATATAATTAAAAATTTGTGGTGTGACGTGAAGAGAGCAGATGCTCACAATAATCTTTTAAATAATAATCAACTTTGAGAAGGAGTAGACCACGCCCCTAGAGAAAGATATGAAAATTTGGTTATTTCAATGCATCGGCTCTGTGCTGCAGTAATAGCCAAACAACAGTCACGCAACTAAATATTAATTTGAAGAAAAATTACGTTATTACTATTTAACCACTAAATCTTTTAAAATGAAACACAATTTTTGCTTCATTTTTATGAAAGTAAAGCGAACTACTATTTTTTTGACCGTCCATATTTTGGAGCTTTTGACGCATTTAATTTAAATCAAACCAAACTGAGTTTAATTCTTAAGTTTTCTTTTATGATTGCATTGTTAACACTTATAACTTGTTAAAAAAAATACAAAATAAATATTTGTAAAGAAAAGCAGATTATTTTTTCTTAATTTTCTTTTCGTTTTACGCGTACTACTATTATTTGGACCGCAGCTGTATGTTTTTTGTTTTCTAGCAAAGCGAGTGAGCGTTCGGCATTTTTTGTCGGCAACTCGCCATCATTCGGTATCTTCATTGCTTAGTAATTTTTTTTCTACAGCATTTTTGCTTGCAATAAGAGGAACAAATGCAGTATAGGGAACCCTCATGAAAAAAAATGGAAAATTGAATCATAACGAGCGTATTTTTGTGAATCTTACAAACTAAAAATTGTTCCTCGGAAATGGCCACAGAAGGTGTGGCTCGGGGTCAAGGTTCAAAGTTTTATTAAAAAAAACTCAATTAATCTCTAACTGATTTACACGATATGGGTATCAAACGAAAGTATTTTTTATACCTTTCTTCTGAAAAAAAAATGTTTTAAAACTTATTTTTTTTTTTGGAAAAATTCATAATTAAGGTGTAATAACTTTGTTACCATATTATAGCCTGTGAAATTTCCTTTGCAACGAAATATAAAAATGAATACTTTTGTGTTTTTTGAATAAATTTTTTTAATTTTTTCTAGCTTGACTCTGGGTCCAAAGCCATTTCATATTCACCTTCGCCATCACTTTCGGGTAATAAGGGCTGAAAGGGGTTGTACAAAGTACCTGCCATATTAAAAAAGATTCAAAAAGATCTAGATTACTAGCTTTGCATTATTTTATAAACTTAAATTTCGCCAAATAACCGAAAGGCAAGACCAAGGAAGAAGGAAGCCAATGCCTAATGATGATGCCCGCGCTAAGCAAACGCATTCGATTGCGACAATATGGGGCCATCCAAGCAAGGACCGCAAATGAATTTTTTTTTATATTATTTTATTTAAATTAATTTTAAAAAAATTCAGGCAGAAGTAAAAGCAAACGGGTTTTCCAAAAAATTTCAATAAAAACCTGAATTTTTTTCAATATTGAGTATTGGTCATGAATGACCGATTTATACATCACATTGTGACCGATATTTGCATCAGCATTTCAGTCAGACATTTCGGCACATGACCGATCAACTGACTGAAATTACCATTAGTTTACAAGTTACAGTGCTTTAAGTGACACTACTTTTGAGTTTTCAAAAAAAATGAATTCAAAGCAATTCCGTGTGCTGATTTATCATTGTTTTTTAATGAAAAAAAATACTGTTCAATGCCAGGAATGGCTTGAAAAACATTATTCGGACTCTGCTCCATCAAAAAGAACCATTTGTTATTGGTATGCCGAATTCAAACGTGGTCGTACAGACACCGATGACATTCCATCTACTGGACGGCGAAATGACGCTGTTATTCCGGAAAACGTTGAAAAAACACTGAAAATCATTATGTCCGACCGTAAAGTGAAAGAGGGGGGAGATTGCTGACATTCTAAAGATATCAGCAGGCAGTGTACACACCATAATACACGAACATTTGGTTATGAAAAAGGTGTTTTCGAAATGGGTGCCGCGTTTGCTCACACCGGAGCAAAAACAACAACGAATCGATGATTCAAAGAGCTGTTTGGACATGTTTACGCGCAACAAGTCGGAGTTTTTGCGTCGGTACATCACAATGGATGAAACATGGATCCACCATTTCACTCCAGAGTCAAATCGGCAGTCTGCTGAGTGGCATGCAACCGGTGAAAGCCGCCCAAAGCGTCCAAAGGCACAAACATTGGCTGGCAAGGTTATGGCGTCAGTATTTTGGGATGTGCACGGAATAATATTCATCGACTATCTTGAGAAAGGGAAAACAATCAATAGCGACTATTATATAGCGTTGTTGGAACGTTTGAAAAAAGAAATCGCGATTAAGCGGCCCCATATGAAGAAGAAAAAAGTGTTGTTTCACCAAGACAATGCACCGTGTCACAAGTCGATGAAAACGATGGCAAAAATGCATGAATTGGGCTTCGAATTGCTTCCTCATCCCCCTTATTCTCCAGATCTGGCCCCCAGCGACTACTGGCTCTTCGCAGACCTCAAAAGGATGCTCCGTGGTAAGAGATTTGGCTCAAATGATGAAGTAATCGCCGAAACTAACGCCTATTTTGAAGGCAAAGAAAAATCGTTCTACAAAGGCGGTATCGAAAGATTGGAAAAGCGTTGGAATGATTGTATCTCCCTAAAAGGGGACTATGTTGATGAATAAAAACGAATTTTGGCAAAAAAATGTGTTTTATTTAGTTAGTCACACACATTATTGAACGAAGTGTTAGCCATTAAAAACTAAATATTTGGAGGTTGGAATACGTATGCGTTAGAGCAGAGCAACTACACTTTTCTTAATACGCAAAAGGTGTGTGTTAGAGTGAAACAAAAAATCACACGTACACAAGAGTTTCGGTCAGTTTTTTCACACCGCCTGTACAAAAATGATAGAAACTTTGTTCGGAGAGCTGACCGAAACTTCGGTCAGGCATGTCGGTCATATGACCGTCACTGTTCTTGTAGGGTACATTTTGTCATCAATGGGCAATGTTCTAAAAAATAACCAAATTGGATAAAAAATCACCAAATAACCAAAATCCATTTTCAAAAATAAAAATAACCATTTTTGGTTAAAAATAACCAAAACGGCAACGCTGCAACCAACGCGTCGCCGGCAATCGGCAAAAGCCAGCCAGAAACGAAAATTTCAATTTTCAATCGCTGATCAGCGCAACAACAACAACAACAGCACGGCGCAGTTCGCTTCGTGGAAAATAACAATAACTTCTACGGCCTGCTTCGAGTGCACGAGTTCGCTGTGCACTGCTCGGCACCTAGCGAAGTTGAAAATAACAGAGATCATCGTCACACGACAAATTAACAGAAACAAAAGTTCTGTTCACCAAACTCTGTTACCTCACCCCTGCTGCTTTCGGCCCGCACCCGAAATTCAGATTGCTTTGTGGGTCGACATGCGCATTCTGTATACTGTTTATTCTGTGCTTCTACTCACATGTTACGTCGAAGTTATAGAGATTTCTGCTGTTAGTAACAGAGAGTTCTACTGTTAGTAACAGAGGGTACTACCAGCAGTACCCGCCATACAACGCGTTTGCTTGTATGAGATGCGCGTTCTATATTACTTCATATTCTTTGGTTATAGCAAAGAAAATAAACATACAGAATGCGCATGTCATACAAGCAAAAATTTTGTGTTATTGGTTCTAACATTGGAACCCGCGCTCTGCTCTCATAGATCACATATGTAGTGAGAGCGTGGATTTACAAGCGAGAATGTAGTTTATGTGTTGCGCTCTTTGGTTGCGCTCACTGCAGCAAGTGTGCGTTGTGGCGTGAAATGATTGCAAGGTGAAGACGAACGCTGTTGTTGTTGCGCTCTCGAAAAGCTGAAATTGTAAAACGATTTCTGATTTCTGGCTGGCTTTTGTTCTTCTTCTACAAGCCCACACGGCGTCGCATATTGCTCATGACCTTATTGCAGACTGTAGTGTGTGCAAAATCATAGAAAAGAAAATAAAATATGGTTGGCATGACGACTTATATGGTCGCTACAAACAAAGTTCCTAAAGAACTTATCAAAAAAGTAGACCTAATATTTGATTGCATGAATAGGGCAATCGCATAATTGCTATAGATCGGCTTTACAATTGAATAATGAGTCGTACAAATGTAAAAAGATTTTTTAAATTATTTGAAAGATATGGAAGATAGAAAGAAGAAAGATATGTATGGATGATTAAAGTTTTATTTTTAAAACTAAAATCCGTTTTTCTGATAAAATTAAGCAATAATCCACATAAATGTTTTATAACAAAAACGTTTTTTAACCAAGATAAGCTAGAAAATACTTTTGCAATTTTGGGAAAAAATTCAAGTAGTACTCGGTCAAGTGTAATAACTAATTTCGAAGATACACAGGATTCTATGAATCAAATCCTACTACATGCTGAGACAGACGAAACTGTATTTTTTATTTAGCAGTAATTAAAAATTTTATTTCAGCAGTAATTACAACAATTATTGCAACAAATTATTTTGTAGATAAAAACTTCGACGATCGAGTAAAAATTAACATATAAGACTTCGTTCAATAATGTGTGCGACTGACACATAGATGGCGGCACTAATACTAAATCAATATTTTTTTCGAAATTGTGAACCTTTTTAGGCTTACTGTCAAAATTATATGTCAATCCGACCATTAGTTTACAAGTTACAGTGCTTTAAATGACACTACTTTTGAGTTTTCCAAAAAAATGAATTCAAAGCAATTCCGTGTGCTGATTTATCATTGTTTTTTAAAGAAAAAAAATACTGTTCAATGCCAGGAATGGCTTGAAAAACATTATTCGGACTCTGCTCCATCAAAAAGAACCATTTGTTATTGGTATGCCGAATTCAAACGTGGTCGTACAGACACCGATGACATTCCATCTACTGGACGGCCAAATGACGCTGTTATTCCGGAAAACGTTGAAAAAACACTGAAAATCGTTATGTCCGACCGTAAAGTGAAAGTGGGGGAGATTGCTGACATTCTAAAGATATCAGCAGGCAGTGTACACACCATAATACACGAACATTTGGTTATGAAAAAGGTGTTTTCGAAATGGGTGCCGCGTTTGCTCACACCGGAGCAAAAACAACAACGAATCTATGATTCAAAGAGCTGTTTGGACATGTTTACGCGCAACAAGTCGGAGTTTTTGCGTCGGTACATCACAATGGATGAAACATGGATCCACCATTTCACTCCAGAGTCAAATCGGCAGTCTGCTGAGTGGCATGCAACCGGTGAAAGCCGCCCAAAGCGTCCAAAGGCACAAACATCGGCTGGCAAGGTTATGGCGTCAGTATTTTGGGATGTGCACGGAATAATATTCATCGACTATCTTGAGAAAGGGAAAACAATCAATAGCGACTATTATATAGCGTTGTTGGAACGTTTGAAAGAAGAAATCGCGATTAAGCGGCCCCATATGAAGAAGAAAAAAGTGTTGTTTCACCAAGACAATGCACCGTGTCACAAGTCGATGAAAACGATGGCAAAAATGCATGAATTTCCTCATCCCCCGTATTCTCCAGATCTGGCCCCCAGCGACTACTGGCTCTTCGCAGACCTCAAAAAGATGCTCCGTGGTAAGAGATTTGGCTCAAATGATGAAGTAATCGCCGAAACTAACGCCTATTTTGAAGGCAAAGAAAAATCGTTCTACAAAGGCGGTATCGAAAGATTGGAAAAGCGTTGGAATGATTGTATCTCCCTAAAAGGGGACTATGTTGATGAATAAAAACGAATTTTTGTTTTAATTAGTTAGTCACACACATTATTGAACGAAGTGTTACACTACCACATCCTCGAATTTCGTTCTCCTAACTTTAATAGTTAAGGATTTAAAAAAAATTTAGAAGACCACACTACCACATGTAGTGTACACATTAGTCCTTAAGATATATTTTTTTCAAAAAAAAATATTAGAAATTTTCAAGGATATTGAAGGATAAAGTTTTAAAAGGACATTTTCAATACCTCATCGTCCTTTTACACCAAAAAACTTATTTTTTTAAGATTCTAAGGAGTTTTCTCTTTCATTTGATACCCATATTGTTATTCTACAATGCGCTCAATTTTTAAAATAATTTTTTGAAATAAAAATGTCCTTTAAATTTCAAAGTCCTTTTAAAAAAAATCCTGACGTCAGAGAGAAAAACTAAAAACGCAGTTTTACTACGTTTGGCCCCTAGTTTTGCGAGTATACCGATTTTTTCGTGTGTTTTGGAATTTTTTGATTTTTGTCGCACGGTGTAATGTTTAATGCAGCTCTAATATAAATTTTACAACATAAAACTCTAATTTACTTGGAGTAATAGGCTGGTTAATAGAAAAATGTATGTTCCCTACAAAATGTGGTGTGTGGAAGCCCTCCGTGGTAGATGTGGTAGAAACTTGGTTTTAAAAATAATTGTGGTAGATCTACCACATATGTGGTAGAAGTAAGCACACTGGGGGTCAGTCGCACATCAACTGTGCGCTGTGATGATGTTACTGCTGCTGTTATGCGCCTTGCTTTCAGCGCAGCAGGTCCCATACGCACTTTGGCTAGTCGAAAATATTCGCAAAATTGTGTGCGTTGCCTTCACACGCAATGAAATAATCAACCACCAAAAAAGCCAACAAAAACAACACAATTTCACTTGTTCGCGCTTATTTTTGTGTGTATACCTTTTTTTCGTTGACGATCGCTTTCGCTTCAACAAATTTGCTGATGATGAAACTTCGACTGATGGACATATTTCTTGGTAGATTATTTGCAGGTTATATGAATTGGATAAAAACAATTCAACCCGCCTTTGTCCCAAATTGACAACAAAGCATATTCGTCCTAATTCATTTGAAAAAATGAAGGTTAAATACGCAACTCAAATATTTAGCAATACTGTATCCGCAGCCATAAAATCTTTGGTTGAAAATGGCTGTTATAATGATTGCAAAGAAAAAGCTTCGTCCACAGCTATATTTATTGAAAAAATAAACAGACTTTTTGATTGTTTGAATAGCCATGTTCTTTTTGATAAAATCCTTTCCGATCAGCTCTTCGTGAGAATAACAATATCAAAAATTATTTGAAGGAAATGAAAAACTATGTCAAAAGTTGTCAGTATTCTAAAACTGTATACTGTTGAAATGGTATAGTTTTATCAATTACTTCCGTTTTGTCTCTTTCACAAGATATCTGGGCGAAAAAATCCAATTTTCTTTTATTATCAAGACTTAATCAAGACCCGCTTGAAAATCTTTTTTATTTGGTAAGAAAAAGCGGAGTTACAAACAATAATCCTTCACTTTTTGAGTTTGACCATATTCTTGCGATAATGATCTCAATGAAAATAATAGCATTTAATAATACCAGTTTGTTTGAACATATGAGTGATGGTTCCCTTCGTTATTCCTCTGGTTTCATATTGATGCAAACTATTGAAAAATTTGACTGTCATAACTGCAAAAAGTTAATAAAAGATGAGCTTTGTGATTTACAAAGAAACGAAATGTTTATATTTTTCAAAAATTTCAACTATTTTAACAGTAGTTTAAAACTAAAAGCTCCAATCGACTAATTTTTTTGTTTCAAAAATCGTTTACAACACATTTCATACGTTTTTTAAGGAAAACCCTCATTCCTCCAACATAAAAAAGCTTTTGTACAATCTGTGTGTTGCAAACGTAACAAAGTAGATGAATACAAAATGTGATTTTCAGAACCGTCTACTTGTTGGGAACATGAGCAATTTATATTAGACTAGCTGACCCGGCGAGTTTCGTCCCGCACGTAGGAAAATATTAATGTATGCTTACACTACTCGACATTAGTCTAAAAAGTACTTTTGTTTTTAGGAGCACGCGATGAACCCATTTTTTGTCGAGTAGTGTTATTGAAAGAAATGGCGAATAGACGTTTGCTTCTTGCGTTCACAAAGTTACTTTTGAACCGTTTTTTCGTAGATTACGCTTGTATACCAACATATTCAGTGCTGTTGTCCTCAGCCCATGCTACTCCATGTAAAAATATGGGCGTTCACTATATTGAAGTGTTCACTACATAGGGTGTTCACTATACCCAGACACGTTTGTATATAGATTTAAGTTATATAGGTGATGCCACGCCCCCTTGTTCAATACCCGCACCATCCCCTCTGTCGAAAGATTTGAATAAATGGTAGGTTCGTACTTAATTTCATTGCTGTGCGACTTATAGTTCAGCGAAATATTTGGGTCACAAAAAATGTGCCACGCCCCTTGTCCAATGCCCATCATCAAATCTTACCAGTAGAATGGCTCATCTATGGGTCGACGCTATACCAAATTTCAATGATGTGCGCCTTACAATTTCAAAGATATTCCATTATTAAGATTTAGCTTGTATGGGTGGTGCCACACCCCCTCGTCCAATACCCGCCCCATTCCCTCTGTCGCAGGACATGACTAAATAGTAAGTTCGTAGTGAATTTAATTGATGTGTGACTTATGGTTCCAAAGTTATTATCTGAAAATATGCAAAATTCACGGTCAAAGATGGCATGGATTTTCCGAGTTTCCCAATAGATTTTCTGGAATTTTCTATTGGCACGAACCTGAACTGACTTAATACGAATCGAACAAAACAAACCCCATGAAAATCGGCCGTTCCGTTTGAGCGTGATGCGGTCACACACTCTCTTTTATATATATAGATTACTTTTAATAATTTTGCTAAGAAAAAATTGCACTTGGTTAAGAGAGCAAATTGCAAGTAAAACGAAAAATAAGAATAAAATAAACATACTAAAGAACACATAAAATTACTAAATAATATAAATTTTAAGGGGGTGTTCTGTAGTAACAGCTCGTTTTCTTAGGTGTTTTTTGAAATTCTACTGTGAAGTAACTATTCAATTTTTTTGTATGCGGTTTCTTTTCAATGTTTTATTATACTTTTAACTACAAAATTCAGTATAAGGTTTGAAAAAATATTGATTCGTTGCTGCACTGCAGCGCCGCAAAGTGATGCCCTCCAAAAAAACATGCGTTGACGGTTCACACGATTGCTCCAGTCTGAAACATGGAAATCGGAAAATATTCTATATGAGTGCGATTATCGTCCGACGGGAGCTTTTTTGTTTTTCATCAAAATTCTCAAAATGGCGTGACTTGAAAGTAAAAAATTTTTTTTTCCCCATTTTTTCAAATGAAAAAAATTTATTTAACACTAACTAATAACAAAATCGAAAAAACGCTCGTCGGACGATAGCGACAACTTTTAGAAACATTAAAAAAAAAAAATTATCAAAATCCGTCTACTCAATCATTTGTAATCGTGTGAACCAGTTCGAAGAACATGGTTTCGGGAAAAACGCGTTGAAAGTTTTTTGTTCTGTGGAAATTCGGCGGAGCGCGTGACGAACCCTCCTTTACAAATGACTTTCCGGTCCGAATTCATCAAAGACATTTTTTTATACGATAGATAACATTACCTGTTGAAAAATGCAAACAAAAAAATCGATTTTTTGAAAATTTTATTACAGAACACCCCCTTAAGGAAATGATAATAATAAATAGTAATATGTTGCTGTTAATATACGAATTTGAAAAATTTATCGGTATGAATTTTATTAGGTCAGAAGGCAACGTAGCCTACATGAATGCCAACATTGCACAGCAGAAATTCATGGTTTTAGTTTTTTTTCAATAGGAACGCACACTCTACTGTACGCCTTTGCGAATTCACATGGTTCATTTTTCATAGCAGAACCGAAAGCCATGGAAATTCAATTTGCTTTTCATCTTGTGCAGTTGCTCGAGCAATGATCGTATTGTTTTCATTCGCCTCAGCGCATACACAAGCAACACGCACATTTATTTTCACACGGACACACACCCTTGCATATTCGAATTTGCAAACGGTACGCCGCGGCGCGCCGTCTCGTGCCAAGCAGCACAGCACAGCTCCCAATTGATGTTCCTTGTCGAACATCCCACACAGAATGAAGATAAACTTCGAAAATTGAAGTTTGACGAAGCCAGCGACAAAACTTCGTATAGCCGAAGTACGTGTGGGACCTATTGTGCTAGATTTGCGTGACCGAAAAATTTTGTACTACGTGGTACCTCTATGTGTTTATTTGCTTAGTGCTCTCACTCACACAACCTCGCCACACCTGCCTACTCTAACCCAGTAGGAAATCCAACGATGAATTAATGCATTACGGAATGCTTATTTTTCGTTGTGGAGTACTCCATATTTCCCTTACGAATTCCCATTACTTTCTTAAAGAAATGGCCGCATGACGTAAGCATTATTTCGTAAAGTATAAAGGGAATCATATATGCTTACCTTCTCACTTACTATTGTAAATAGAAAAGAATGCAAAGAAAATGCTCGGACTACTTCGTGCTTGCATTCCAAATACTGTTTACTTTTTCGTATAGTAAGGTAATGCGAAAGTGACCGCATACCAAACATGCTTTACGCATTGTTGAAAAAGTAAGCATCTCTCCGAAGATATTCCCATTCCAAATGTACTTTACTTAGTAATGTAGCGGTATGAATGAAAACGTAAAGGGGCCGTAATGTGCTATTGGAATGGGCTTAAAATTATAAAAAAAATTACATATTCCGTTTATGCGTTACTCGCTACTTACGATAGAAGGTTTATTTGGGAATTTTATTATTGCCTGCGATAATTTCACTTGTGCGTTTCTTGAAATTCTCAACTGCTTTATGTGGATAGCGATGGAAATAGATGAGTGTCCTCTGGCATGAAAAGCCAGCGCTCTACCCTCTAGCACTAGAATGCCCGAGGGAGTCATTTTGACTCCATTGAGGTCTTTTATTTTTTAAATTATTCAAAACACTATACGTACCAGAATTACACTGTAATTTAATTTCAACAGCAAAAGCCACTGACAATAACTGTACAGTAGTTATGAATTCAAACAAGGCAATTATTAACACTAGAATGCCCGAAAATCTGACATACCTAAAATGCCTCGGGCATTCTAGTGCTAGACTATCGAGCCCAACTCGCTACGCTTGTTCATTCACTATTTTCCTCCAAACTCGGAGCTACTTGGAACATACCTTACTAATACCTTACTTTTGGTAGCTTATGTCTTTTTAATTTTCATACATACTTTGCTTTACTTACTTTGTAAGCTTAGAATTAAAGTATTTATAACTCCGTTTACGAATACCTTACCGGGTAAGCATTTGTTTTCCTTCGGACGTCGTCGTGTTTTTAAATGTTTCATACGTACTTTGCCTTACTTACTTTGTAAGCTTAAAATTGAAGTATTCATAACTTCGCTTACGAATACCTTACTTCTGTACGGTTCTGTTTTCAGCATACGAAATAAGGCATAAAGCATGCATTACTTTGGAATCACCTTACCAAATTTCCGACTGGGAATATACAAGAACAGAGCTACTATGCTCCCATGCAGCCACTGCAGCTCACTACCAAGCTAAAAGCAACACGAACCTCAACTCTAACTCTAACTCAGCTTCATTTCTCTCAAATGATCTCTCAAGCAACAACAACGTAATTCAGAAAACTCCTAACCCTGACAATATACTTCTTCAACATTTGAATGACACCAATGATAACGATAACCAATGAAATGATAATGATTATCATTGAATGACACATTAATGCCAACAGAAGACTACACATCAATGTCTTCTGTTGACGAGCAATTTAAAAAAAAAAAATATGAATATATACATACTGTAACGATAAGACAGTATAGCGGCCTTTAGACGGTCGCACATGTCCGCAATCATGTGCGGCGCGACAAGAAGAATGACCGTGTAAACGCAAGAAATTCATGTCGTCGGACATGTGCGACGGTTTTCAAAATTTTTTGATTTCTCTGTCGGCGCGACGCACATGTGCGACCGTGTAAACGGCTGTGTGACACACATAGTGCATTTTTTCATTCGATCGGTGGACAGCGAGCAGTGAGGATGGCGTCGCAAAAAAATGAAATATTATGGAAGGAGTTCATTCAAGTGTATAGACACCATCCTGAACTGTGGAAAGTGAAAAGCGAAGAATATAAAAATAAATGTAAAAGAAACGCAGCATATGAGGTGCTTTTATGCAAATTTAAAGAAATTGATGCGAAAGCGCATACCATGTTGCTTCGTTGGCAGCAGCGAGACAACTGAAGTGTGCGCACATGTTTGACCGTGTAAATGCTCATCGCACATTTCCCCCATCGCACATGATTGCAAACATGTGCGACCGTCTAAAGGCCGCTTATGGGACCTACTGTGCTCAGTGTGCTTACTTCTACCACATATGTGGTAGATCTACCACAATTATTTTTAAAATAAAGTTTCTACCACATCTACCACGGAGGGCTTAAAATCTACTACATTTTTGTGGAACATAAATTTTTCTCTTAACCAACCTATTACTCCAAGTAAACTAGAGCTTTATGTTGTAAAATTTATGTTAGGGCTGCATTGAACATTGTAAGTGAAAATGTGCAAAAAAAAAAACTGCGGTAGCACTCTCATCACTTCGAAAGCAGTGCACTACAAATAGTTGACAGTTTGACAATTGTTTTGGCGGCAGGTGCAATTAAAATGGAAAAATTTCTAAAAAAAGTTGAATAATTTTTGCCTTTATTTTTTAGTAACTTTTAGTTTTTTAGAATATCGCATGGCGATGGCAGTGCGCTTGGACGGTACGAAGTTTTACGGCGCGTAGGTACAACTACTGCTGCTGAAATTTGCGAGTCCGAGCTCCCAAAAAAGAAAAAAATTATAGTCAACAATACAAAAAATAATGAGAAGAAACCCGGCACAGGTTAAAGTGCATAGAAGAACGTAAAATACAATTAATGTACAAATACAATGAAATACAATAAATGTGCAAATGCAATAAAATACAATTAATGTACAATACAAAAAAATCTTCATCTTGAATGAAATGTGCGTGACCGAAAAATTTTGTACTGCGTGGTACCTCTATGTGTTTACTTGCTTAGTGGTATACTCGTCATAAACAGTTACGTCTCAAACACACATCTGTCAAAATGTGGAACGAGAACATTCCTATGGAGGCGATTATTTCGACGACTGCATGGTCGCTTTCGGAAACTTTAAAACTATTTTTATTAGTTATGCGACGAAACCAAATATGTAAATTAGCACCACTGCTTCAAAATAAATGCTTTTGTTGGCGTTCTTCTTGCTTTGTCTGGGTGATTTGAGCAACAATTACAAATTTCAGTTACAATTGACTTGAAGGGAATCCCAATGTTCCCAATAGGATATCCGAGTGGAACTGCATGCCACACTCTTCCTTGTCCAACCCAACTAATATTTACTACTTTTAAAAGTTTTAAATTGATTGTAGAATGATAAAATGGATATAATCCAATGCCTAATAGAGGAAGGGCGCAAGCACCCTCAAATTTGTTATTATTTTAGACGAAAACGTTTGAATCCGCCCTCATTTTGTAGTCGTGTGGACCGGTCGCTACCGTCCTCAATGTGTTCGGGCCATTGTTAAAAACAACAATGACGATGCTGCCAAATGTACACTATTAGTCATATTCTACATTGGCCAAATTGCGTAAGTCCTTACTTTTGCATGCACAAATGCATACTCAAAAGTTCAGGCCCCACTCCACTATAAGCCCAAGCAATCAATGATTTCACTAAAGTGCATTGGTGAAACGTAGAGTAAATGTGACCGTAAGTATTCATTCAATGTTTATGTCTTTATCGGCAGATTCACTGTTTTTATCTTTATATCTGTGATTTGACCTGATTTTGTCATTGTCCTGTTCAATGCAAAAGGGTTGTGCCATTTGTATTTTTAGTTTTCGTTTTGCCTTTGCTTCAATGCGTTTTATGGGAATTCTATTGTGCTAAGTACCTTGCGAATTGTACATACATTGTGTTCACATTCGGGCTCGGCTGAATGCCAACTGCTGCTAAGGGCCAATGGCGCTTGGCGGGAGCCACACAGGCCGCGTCAAGTGCTCTCATACAGCTTGCTTGGCCGGCGTTCATTTGTGATGTCCAGTGCACACGTTCGGGTGAGTGTGGCACGCCGTACTCTATGTGTGCTAGGGATCGCAATTTTTTGCCATTTTGCGATCCCGGGATTTTCGGGATTGAAAAGTCAAATTCCGGGATCCCGGGATTTAATCCCGGGATTCATATAACAAATTTTTTAATAAAACAATTTTCCCGAATTGCATAAATACTTGTTTATAATATATTTACCATAAAAATGGACACATTTTAATCACATTTGGGTAGTTTCAAGATTTTTTAATTTGAATTTAATCACATTTTGTTTAACCCTTCAATTCCCATGTCCAAAATAGTGAAAAAGAAAATTTTCTTTTTAAATAAAATAGCTTAGATACGTTTGGATAAAACAAAAAAATACATAAAAAATGTTTAAACTACCCTCATTTTTATATTGAAAGAAACCACACAAACTCGCACTGCTTTAATTACGCGTGAAACAAATGAATAAATTTTACAAATGACGTATCGCTAGTGTTGCTAGGAAAATTAAATAAACAAGTACTACTAATTGACTTTGCTATACAAGTGTTAGAATTTAAAAATAAAAACCTATGTGGTAGGAAAACAAATATTAAGCATCTGTCACCTACAGGCAGTGTTGGGACTTATTACTTTTGGTAGTAACATATTACTTATTACACATTACTGGCATTTGAAAGTAATATCGTTACATTACTTATTACTGGAAATGTGAAGTAATGTATCACAAAAAGTAATATATTATTTTCCGTCAACAAATCGAAATATTTGCGAAATTTCCAGCTATTAAAAGTAGTCATTCTGCAAAAAAAAACAATCACGTTAAATGTTTATTTCATTTTGAATTACAATTTGAATTTCGTCACCTTTTTTGTTAAAACCTCTTGAATTTGCTTGCAAATGTTAATTGTTTCTCCACTACCAAACTCAGTTGGAAATGAAAAAGGCGAGCTATGTCTAGTATGAACAAGTGCAGTGTTGTATAGTTGTAATAGATCTTAATCATGCTATCAGTGCTGCTGTTTTACATGAAAAATAGAACTTTGTTGACTAAAAAGTAATATTGTAATGAGTAACTTGAAAAAAAGTAATAATATTACTGAAGGTGATTACTTATGGGGAAAAGTAACTAGTTACACTACATTTTTAAAGCCAAAGTAATATACTACGTAATTAGTTACACTACTTTAATATATTAGTCACAACACTGCCTACAGGTGACACTGGGAATTGAAGAGTTAACTTAAAAGTTTTTCATTTGACATTTAACTTCAGTTTCATAGCATTTTGTTTTATCCAAAAATGACACTTAACCATAACTTATTACTTTGCAACCGACTTCATGATAGTGCATATATATGCATATTTGATAAAAAAATAAAATAGTTAATTTATTTGTGCTGTTAGTTTTACTTCGAGTATTTCGATAAAAAAGTTAAGCGTTTTGATTAACTAAAAACTGAGATCTTAAAAATACTAAGGCATTAAGTGTTTTGTCCTCTAATCTAGTGCGAAATTTATTGCAAATAAACCCTGCTGAAGAGAAACATCTTTAAGATTCAACACTTGTTGGTTGAATGCATAGTAAATAATAATAAGCCTTTTTCAAAAGACGCCCTCTATCCCCTCCCACCTCCCTAAGAAAAGCAATTGGGTTTTTGTGTTTTTAAATTTATTTCATTTGAACTTTGAAGCATCTTTTGCAATCCCGAAAATCCCGGGATTAAAGGATTTGAATCCCGGGATTTTCGGGACTGGAAAATGTCCGGGATCCCGGGATTGCGATGCCTAATGTGTGCATATGCTGCGAACGTGTGTAAATATGATGGAGGACACAATTTAACTCAGGCATAGCACCAAACATGGCCGTGGAAGAATAAGCTATTCAGCAGAATCGATACTCAGTTTTTATTTGTTGCTGTTCATTTTTATTGTAGTGAGCGTTTTTAGTTCAAAAGATACTGTTACTTAGTTGGTATTGTTTTAGGGACTTGAACGCGAGAAGCAAACGTTCTATGCCCCAATACAATGAATATGAAGTGTTGGCTTCCAAACGTGAACGTGTTGGCTTCCAAACGTGAACGTTTTTTCTGATGTAAATTGAATTCGAAGCCTGTACACTGACCTGTTTTGTACATTGTTAGCATGTTTTACAATAGTAAATTAAATAGTACTGCGTCACGTTGTGTTATGCACATACTATTCATATGAACTTATACCCGCACATATCGAGCCCTTCCCGCGTTTTTATCGTATGAGCCAAAAACCAAATTTTACAGGAGACGTTTTGTTTGGGTTTTCTCTGCATTGGCGCAACAAAGCTGCATGATTTTTGGCATATACACTTTATTTAGGATTACACACTTGGAATAGGTTATTTTAGTAACTTCAGCAAAGCGCAACGGTGTTATTTTGGACATACGATAATTTGTGCGGGCACTATTATGAGCGATTCAAATATTGCAGTGGCACATACGATAAACTCGTTTCTAAGTAAAAAAAGAATGTTTTCCTTGGTATAATGTATTTTCATTTATTAAATACAAAATAATATTACTTTCAGATTGACATAGTGTAATTCATAGTGATATAGTGTAGTTTTACATAAAATATAAAAAAATTTCAGAAAAAATTAAATACAGTAGACGTCCAATATAAAGAATCTTATCGAAATTTAGAATCGATCGAAATTTTGTTTTGTTTTAAACCATCCTTCTTAAAGAAATAAATCTCACATATTCAGTTTTTAACCTTCTGCCTGTCCCTTGGGGTCTATTTGACCCCAGTCGGAATTAAAAAAAACGGTTGAGCGGCTTTGTGTACTCGTGTACTTGTGTTATTTAGTGTTAGTCGCGCTTACAACCCAATAACAAATCAAGAAAAACACTATTCGCTTTTCTTTTGTGATTTATGTGTAAGATTTCTTCATGTTTTGTCAGTAAATTATATAACAGTTTGATTGGGGTCATCTTGACACCAAAGGACAGCGAAAGCAATTTGAGCAAAGGACAGGCAGCAGGTTAAAAAATATCATGTTTTATTCCAGCATTTTCAAAATACAAAATGGGTATGTGTGTACAGTGAAAAGTCTTCGATGCGGATTGCTTCTTTATATTTTTCTTGATTGATTACACAGCGCAACAAAAAACACTTTTTTTCTGTTGCATGGAGTTTTTCTACTGTTTCTTACCAATTTGGGTGCGCTGATTCCGAATCTACCCTCCAATTTTTTCGAGCAGCTCTAGTTTTTGAGATATAGGTACCCTGTCATTTTTTCAGTTTTTCCTCAACTTCTTCCATATTTTCGATCGTAGTTTCTAAACCAAAAAACCGATTGACATGATTTCACCTTATTGCATTAACAACACCGCACGGCTTCTTTTCCAAAGCAAATTATTTTTATAAGTGTTAAAATGCCGCGGTAATTAGACCTCAAAGTTGGAAAAAATTGAATTTTTGATGGTCAAAAACATACACATTTTTTGTAAAACAATTAACGAGTTAGGTGTATAATAAAAGTCGACGCATCAAGCAATACAACACAGCTAAATTATTTGGCGGAATACACATTCGCATCGAAATAACAGGAAAAATGTACCATCGCGATTTTCATCACTTTTCATACTTTTTCCTTAACAAATTAGGGGCCTGAAAATATGCAAAGTTTTTAATTTTTTTTTGTTTCGAAAAATTCAAAATATTTTTGTTTTTTGCTTGTATTCCAAACTAAAATTTGAACATATAAAATAGCATATTTTGAGGCTCCTAATTTTTTAAGGAAAACGTATGAAAAGAGATGAAAATCGCTATGGTACAGTTTTATTATTATTTCGATGCGAATGTGTATTCCGCCAAATAATTTGGCTGTGTTGTATTGCTTGATGTTTTTTCTTAAGATATTCATATACTTCGAAACTTGACTTATGAAACATCTTTACATTTTTCGCCATCAGAAAAAACGCCTTGAAATTCAATATTTTTTTACTTTGAAACCTTATTACCACGCTCATTTAGAACGCATAAAATTGATTAATGTGAGGAAAGATGGCGTGAAATGTTGTAAGTGCAACGATATAAAAATTATGTCGATAGGATTATTGGTTCAGAAATAACAGTCGAAAACGAGAAAAAAGCCGAGGAAAATTCGAAAAAGTGACACGCCCATTTTTTGCAAAAACTAGAGCTGTTACATAAAAACGGAGTATGGTTTTGAAAACAGCGTGGAAAAACGATTCAGATTCATGTAAAAAACTCCATGCAACAGACATGCTGTTGTGCATTGTTATTGAAATTTTGATTTTTAAAAGAAAACGCCGACCAAACGCAAAACAAATCCTGTGAAAATGATCAACAATGCATACAAACAGAACTTGAAAATATTGGTAACTTGACGTAAATGTGAAAGTTTTAACGTAACAAAAACAATTGAGGTACCGTTCACTTGACGAAACCAAACATTAAATCCATAACTCGTTAAATGGAAAGTTCGTTATACTGGACGTCCACTGTACTGTATTAATTTTTTTTACTATCAAAGCATTTACTTAATTATTATTTTTTATTTTATCATCAAATTAATGAACCTCAATTTACTCAATACGTAACTATGAACATGAAATAAAACCTTTTCCTGCAAATAGGCCATTGTTCACCTTCAGCAATTATATTATTCACTTTTCACTATTAAAATATTTTCAATTTCACACTTTTGCAATAAAGTTAAAAATTTACTTTTGGCAACTAGAGCAATTTTATCGTAACACATAGCTAGTCGCGGGCACAAAAAATGAAGGAAAAATGTGAAGTGGACGATAAAATTGTTTTTTCTCTAACTTCGTAACGGTTCATCGTAGAGAAGTGAGCTTTTAGGTACTGATGGCTAGTTTATAATGCTATTGTTTTCGGTAAAAAAAATAATTTCGGTAAAAATGGCTCATACAATAAAATCGCGGGAAGAGCTCGATATATTTAGACGGAGCTGATGTTGAGAGAAAAGAAAAGCAAAGTTGAGAGTTCTGATATCCTATTTTAAATTATCCAATCGTTTGATTTGCCTTATGCTGATTGAATAAAAAAATAGCTGCGAATAAATCTTGTTGCGACATGTTTGCGACTTAACCTACCTTAACCTTCAGCCTTCAATCTCAGCTTCGCAAACATACTGCTCCCCATTCCCAAAACCTCGTTTAAAACAAAAGTAATGCCTAATGGTCATGATGAAATCACAAACATTCAATCAGTTGATAAATGTCTACAAACTCTTCATCTCTTCAACACAAATTTCTATGTGTTAACACCTTAAATTTGATGAACTAGCACGTAGGTATGTATGTTCCACCCTTGCATGATGTAGTGGTGATGTAGCCAATAAAAAATACGTGTTGCAGCCAAAGTCTCAGGCTTTATCTACAATCCATTGTGCCCTACAACAATAAAACTGTAGTATTTTCTTTCATTTCTTTCACTTCATTGATAAAAAAACGACAAATTACTGTTACATAACATCAGCGCTGGACATGTGTACAAAAACATTTCTTTAAAGTATTTTCGTAACCCTTATGTGTGTGATGGGGTACCCGGGTACCCCAATACATTTTATATGGAGTTGCGTAGATCTCATCGATTTTTTCTGTAGGTAAAACTTTCTAAAGTTAATCATTTTTAATAAACCAATTTTATCAACGGAAAACAATCACTCAATCGATTTTGAGGAAACGAAAAAATTGATTTTGGTTATATAAACTTATAAACTCCAAGATATTTTATATTTGCAAACCAGATTCAAAACAACGCTCTCGCCTACATTTATCGACATTCGCCTTCAGCTGGTTTTCCCGGGTACAGTTGACCTTGGAGATGATACAACAATAAAACTGTAGTATTTTCTTTCATTTCTTTCACTTCATTGATAAAAAAAACGACAAATTACTGTTACATAACATCAGCGCTAGACATGTGTACAAAAACATTTCTTTAAAGTATTCTTGCGTCATAAGCCCAAAAAGTTGATAACTCAAATTTTTCAGATTCCGATTATATATCGCTCCTTCGCTGCAAGAACGTCATAACTACATCATTCCGAGAAAATTAAATTTTGGTAAACGTACCATTACAGGCATTTCAAGGTATCAAAAAATGTTTCATGTCGTCTTATGAGCAAAGTATTAAATATTTTACAAAGTTGTTTGGACAGATAAAAGATCATATGCAGATACACACAGGGTTGCCATAAACTGAAAAAACAATTTTTTTGATTTATGACGTTCTTGCAGCGAAGGATGCGATATATTGAATAAAGCGTCCTTTTCGGTTGGTTTCACTTGGTAAAATACTTTTAAATATAGCTTTTGCTGTGCATATATTGTAGGAAGAATCGAGGCCACTACGCTGGCACACTACGCCGAAATGGCTCAAGTCTATATGCCATCTTTGTTCGATATTTGGATATTTCTCTTCGTCACTACCATTCGAGTCATATGAGATGGTCAGTTTCTATGCAACCCGCAGGCTCACCGTCAGAGGCTTCTATTGCTGCGTTGTCAACTGATGGAATATGTTCATCTTCACTTTCGGAAATGGAAAATTCTTCATCACTTTTACTTTCGCACAGTATTTCTTGAATTTCGGGTGGAATAAATCATTCAGAACGAGCTCTTGCTGAATAAGAACTCATTTCTGATTTTTTTCAGATCTTTCACAATGCAATTAAAACTAATTACTAACGACTTATTAATTTGTTACAAAGTTGAAATGTCCACGCGGGGAATGACATTTCATTGAAATTTATAGCAGCGTATAAATATAGTTTTATGAAAGGTGATCCGAAATTGCGGAAAATTGCATTTATTCATTCATTCATTGGAAATTAAAATACAAGTTTGCAAGTCATTTTTTGTAACACGGGAAATCCCAAAATGTACTTTTATATTACTGAGAGCTTGTTGCCGATTTAGTCTAAAATTTGTTTATTTAATCTTTTATACTAAAATGTAATGTAAAATTGAAATGTAAAAAAAAATATACTGAAATACAACACTGGTAACAACAAACAAAAGAGCATGTAAACGCCACTGAACCGAGAGAGAGATCCGTTTTCCGGTAAGAAGAAAGGAGTTCAGTGGTGGAAGAAGAAAAAGAATAAAGAAACCCTCGATGTTTAAGGAATAAATGTTGGTTTAAAATTAATCACCGTCGTTAAAATTATTTTTCCCACTGAACAGTTGCATTTGCCGCAACATCTTTTTTTATTCTTTTTTCGTATCGCCACGTTTCGTAAAAACGTATTTCATAAATCGCCATCCGCCGTGCGATATTGATGAAAGCAACGAAAATTGATGAAAGCAACGAAAACTCGTGAAAGTTCAACTCACGCAGCCGCGCCTCGTTATAATCTACGTAGCACGAAGCAAGGGCCGAAGGTTCTCGAAGACCAGATGTCCGACAACAAGAGCGATGAGAGCTCCTGCAGTGGCGATGAGAACGAGTCTACAATCATTCCACAAGAAACATTAATTGAAGAACTACGCGAACCGATTAGAAGCCTACAGAGCTCCTTAGCCTCATCTGAGAAGGAGAGGCTCCTATTCAAAGAGGTAATAACTCGCCAAACAGTTAACAACGCCCCTCCGGCCGACGTACACAGCAACGAAGCTATGCCTTCCCGCGCCATATCTGCCGGCGCTACCTCTGTCAACGTCATACCTGCCGGCGCTACCTCTGCCAGCGCCATATCTGCCGGCGCTACCTCCGCCCGCGCCATCCTTGCCGACGCTAACTCTGCCAGCGTTATCTCTGCTAGCGCCCTCGCCGTAGCCGCTTCAGCTGGTGCGACCTCAGCCAACGCCATCTCTACCGGCGCTACTTCTGCCAGCGCCATCTGTGCTAGCGCCAATTCTGCCCGTGCAACTTCAGCCAGCGCTACCCATAGTAGCGCTAAACCTGCCAGCGCTATCCCTACCAACGCCACTTATAACTACGCTTCCTGTAACAACATTTTCTCCGCCAGCGTTAATTCTGTTAACGTTACTGCTACAATCCCTGCCGACGCTAATACCGCCAACGTCACCTGCGTCAACGCCGACGCTGCCTACGCCCCTTACATCGGGTCTGCCATGAACAGACCTGGAATACTAAAGCCAAACTTCAACGCCACAAGCAATGGCTATACTGCTGATTTTATGCCAACAAATTGGAGCTCTATGCCAACGCCACCCACTCACAACACAAACAGTGCTCCACAATTTCCTAGCCACTATGTGCATCCGGTGCCTCCCGCAAGCCTGGTGCATTCGTCTTGGAGTCCACAATATTATCCACATACACGGAAAATATTAGACCTGCCGGAATTCCATGGTTCGCCCGAAGAGTGGCCAATGTTTTCCGTGGCATATAAAGAGACCACGGAAATAAATTCGTATTCGAAATTAGAAAATCTGCTACGCCTGCAGAAAGCCTTAAAAGGAAAAGCCAGCCTCAAGCGTAGATTGCGCATGAAGACACTCGAGTTTCACTACGGTCGCCCCGAACTACTTATCAGAAGCCAAATTGCTAAAGTGCGAGCCTTTCCCCCAGTTACGGGTGGTCGAATCGCCGATATCATCATCTTCAGCTCAGTGGTCGCCAACTAAACTGCCTTTTTAGAAAATTCCGGGGCCATCCCACATCTGAACAACCCAATCTTGCTCGACGAGTTAATTGATAAACTGCCGCTGAACAAGAGGGAGGAATGGACTCGCCATATTTTTGCATTGCAGCAGCCATACCCAACAGTGCGCGATTTTTGTAATTGGTTACAGCAAACCGCCATGCATATATCCATGGCGATAGACCTTATGCCCACAAAGAGTGTGCAAGCAAATGATTCAGCGAATGTAAAAAACAAAACCAACTCTAAGTCCGTGATGACCGTGACAAAAGAAGAAACAAAATTATGTGTATTGTATGTGTATTGTGTGAACAAAGCCATGGCTTGTACCAGTGCCAAAAGTTTAAGGACGCAGACTATTCTAAGCGCTGGAATATGTAAAGAGCAAACATTTATGTTTTTGTTGTATGCAAGCCGGTCATAGTGTACAGAACTGCCGCAAACGCCGAGCCTGTGGAATATCGTCATGTAATAAATTCCACAATCGTCTACTACATAAACTCGATGAACCAGAAAAATGCAAACCTGCATCCACCGATACACCTGTGGCCACCGTTCAAACTGCCAACCGAAACTCGCAGCATCCACTCGCTAAAACGAACTCGCCATGTCGTCCACATACACTCGTAAAATATTTGCCGGGACCAAAAGGGGAAATGAATGTAATTGCCTTTATTGATGAAGGGGCAAAAATATCTCTGCTAGAGGAGAGCATCGCAAACGCCATTGGCCTCAAAGGCATGACATATGTACTTCGGCTGAAGTGGATCGGAAACAGTGTGCTTACTTAATTTTTCATTTATGTGGTAAACCCAGTGAAAAAATGTGGTAGATTTGAATGAAATGTGGTAGATTTTTTGTATTGTACATTAATTGTATTTGTACATTAACAGCCCTATTCTGGCACTACCGTAACAATTGTTACCCCCCGTAACAATTGAATTGAATTTGATTGTTTTCGTATTCTGGAAAAATGGTGACAAGAAGAAAGTTCAAACAATTCACCACTCGAGGTGAAAGCTTTTTTTCTATCAAAACAGCTGTTTTTTGTATTTTTTCTGTCAAACTGTAAAAAAATAAACAAACAAAAAAAGGCAAATGCAGAAAATCTGGCGAAGCAAGTCTTTTTTTTTGGAGTTTCTTCACAATGTATGTATATATTCTTTTAGTTTCTAGAGTTCCTAAGTTTAAGCGCACGACACGTCGCGACGCAGGAGCAGCTGAAGCATTTTTTTTTTCAGTTTCTCAAGGCGCATTTGAATACGAAATTTGAATTTTATAATTTTTGTATGCTTGTCACCTGCTCCTACGGAGGTAACAAATTTCGAAACAATTGTCACCTTTTGAGCTTTTGAATTTGCTCCAGAATACCAAAAAGTGACAATTGTTACCAAGTATTCAATTGTTACCGAGGTGACTATTGTTTCGGTTGCCAGAATAGGGCTGTAACTGTATTTTACGTTCTTCTATGCACTTTAACCTGTGCCGTGTTTCTTCCCAATTTTTTTTGTATTGTGGGCTATATTTTTGTTTCTTTTTTGGGAGCTCGGACTCGCAAACAGCAGCAGGCACAACTTCGCGTGGTAAAGCTTCGTCCCGTCCAACGGCATTGCCATCGCCATGCGATATTCTAAACGACTAAACGTTACTAAAAAATAAAGGCAAAAATTAGTCAAGTTTTTTTAGAAATTTTTCTATTTTAATTGCACCTGCCGCCAAAACAATTGTCAAACTGTCAACTATTTGTAGTGCACTGCTTTCGAAGTGATGAGAGTGCTACCACCTAAGTTTTTTTTTGCACATGTTTACTTATAATGTTCAATGCAGCCCTAACATAAATTTTACTACATAAAGCTCTAATTTACTTGGAGTAATAGGTTAATAATAATAATAATTGTTTGGCACGACAGCCCGCTTACGCGAGACTAAGGCCTAGCTTCCCGCAACCACCCGTGTTGTGCGTGTGAATTTTGTACGCGGGTGGAAGGGACCTACAGTTTTATGCCGGTTCCGAACGGCAGGTTGGGAGCTTTTTCATAGGCAAGTTTTACTCTCAGAGGTTTGCCATTTTCAGCTGAGAGGACAGCCACCGAAAGAGAAAACGAGTTTCCCGTTATTTTTTTTTAGGTGTTACTACATGCAGTATTCGATCTTGCGTCGCTCTGCATGCGACTCGTTGGACCGCGCACTAACCAACTGAGCCACGGCGGCTGGAGTAATAGGTTGGTTAATAGAAAAATGTATGTTCCACAAAAATGTGGTAGATTTTAAGACCTCCGTGGTAGAAACTTTATTTTAAAAATAAATGTGGTAGATCTACCACATATGTGGTAGAAGTAAGCACACTGATCGGAAACCAAACAATGAACGAGCATTCGCGTCAAGTGTCGCTCGAAATCGCTGGCGCATGCGAAGGAGGAACGAGTAGCCAAATGAAGGGGGTGCGCACAACGAAAAGGCTGTATTTGCCGCAGCAAACGTTGAATTTGAACGAGTTCACGCAATCTCACGAAGAGCTGAAACAAATGAAAATCGCCGATTACACCAACGCAGTATCGAAAATTCTAATTGGACTGCCACACTCGAAGCTAACCAGAACAATTGAAGGTTTTTCAGCCCACAAAACAAATTTTGGATGGACATTATTTGGATCCAACGAATATTGTGTTAGAGATGGCACTGTTGGCCATGTTGACGTTGAAGACACATCACTATTTGAAGTCAACCAACAGATTGCCGAATATTTTGCTGCGGAGAAATTTGAACCAAAACAATTATCAATTGTCCGGTCGGAAGCTGACATTCGAGCCGAAAAGCTGTTGCACCAGACAACCAAATTTGTTGGCGGAAATTACGAAACTGGGCTGCTTTGGCGCAGTGATAGAATACAATTTCCAGAAAGTTTCAGTATGGCCATTAAACGTTTGGAGCAAATTAAAGCAAAAATGACACGCGATTCAGATTATGCTGAATGGTACGTTTCGAAAATCAACGAGTACGTCAAAAAGGGATATGCAAGACGACTATTGCCTGCAGAAATCAATGGAAATGCTGATCGTGCTTGGTATTTGCCGCATTTCGCTACATGCAAGGTGAACAAAGGCAACAAGCGCAGACTCGTTTTCGACGCTGCGGCCAAAATCAATAACATGTCTTTAAACTGCGCTCTTATGAAAGGGCCAGAGGAGTACCAGCCGAAATCGCTCCTAGCTATTTTGTTTACTTTTAGGTAGGGTAAACTGGGCAGCCGCCGTGGCTCAGTTGGTTAGTGCGCGGTCCAAGCGAGTCGCATGCAGAGCGACGCTAGTTCGAATTCTGCATGTAGTAACACCTAAAAAAAATAACGGGAAACTCGTTTTCTCTTTCGGTGGCTGTCCTCTCAGCTGAAAATGGCAAACCTCTGAGAGTAAAAATTGCTTATGAAAGAGCTCCCAACCTGCCGTTCGGAACCGGCATAAAACTGTAGGTCCCTTCCACCCGCGTACAAAATTCACACGCACAACACGGGTGGTTGCGGGAAGCTAGGCCTTAGTCTCGCGTAAGCGGGCTGTCGTGCCAATCAATTAATTAATATTAAAGTGGGAGTATGTGGTGACATCCGCGAGATGTTTCATCGAATTCAAATTCGCCAAGAGGACCAAAGCGCGCAGCGCTTCTTATGGAGAGGAGGCGATCGAACGAAAACACCGGACGTGTACGTAATGAAGGCGATGATCTTTGGTTCGATTAGCTCGCCATGCTCTGCACAATTTGTAAAAAATGTACATGCAGAAAACTATCGCGACACACATCCAAGAGCAGTTAATGCCATTGTCGACCGTCATTATGTCGACGATTATATGGACAGCTTTGATACCGTCGAGGAATGCATCAAAGTCACGAAAAACGTCATCAACATCCACAGCTGGACTGGTTTTGAATTAAGGAGCGTGGCGTCAAATTCGAAAGAGCTCCTCCAAGCTGTGTCAAGCAACGCGCAGCAGCCTATACCACAGAAAGATTGCGAATGCCGATGTGAAAGTGCTACCGAGAAGGTGCTAGGTATGCGCTGGGATCCAAACGATGATCACTTTTTCTTTAAGTTGCTTTTCTCGCGGGTGCCAAAAGCAGTTTTAGACTGCAACAGACGCCCAACTAAAGGAGAGATGTTGAGCGTAACAATGTCTATTTTCGATCCACTCGGTTTTGTTTGTGGGTTGGTTTTGCGGGCCAAAGTTTTGATGCAGCGGCTGTGGCACAGGAACGTAGATTGGCACGAGCCAATTCCTGAAGATATCTACGAAAAATGGGTGCAGTGGTATCGAACTTTGAACACCATCGAGAGTTTCAAAATGCCGAGATGCTACAGCTTAGAATTTTTGAATCCTCATGCCAATATACAGCTACATATATTCGTCGATGCAAGCGAGCTTGCATTCGCGGCTGTCGCCTTTTGGCGCATTCACTACAACAACAGAACTGAAGTCGTATTCGTCGCTGGGAGGTCACGATGCAGCCCATTGAAGCCGCTGTCCATACCAAGGCTGGAACTAATCGTCCGTGTTGGGAGTAAGTTTGAAGGATGCCGTTGTCAATAGACATGACGTCAAGCCGTACAAAATCTTATTTTGGTCTGACTCCAAGATTGTTATCGAATGGATAAAATCCGACGCGAGGTGTTACAAGCAATTCGTGGCACACCGCATCTCTGAGGTTTTGCAAGCATCCGAAGTGAGCCAGTGGAGATGGGTGCCGGGGAAGGAAAACCCCGCTGACGAGGCACCACGTATAAAAACCTTTTCCCAGGACTGCAAATGGTTGAATGGGCCGCTGTTTTTAGCGCTACCGGAAGATAGCTGGCCAACTATGCCATGAGACTCCAAAAGGGTCGAGTGCCAAGAAAAGAGCAAAGCCAGCGGACACGGTAATTCCGTTTAACAAATTTTCGAATTTTTACAAGTTTCTTAGGGTGATGACTAGGGATCGGATTTATATGCAAATGCATATTTTTTTGGAGCTTTCGATTTGAGCGGGACCAAGACAGAAAATATTTTTATTGAAAAATATTAAGAATGAGCTAACATATGCACTGTATATTTGCATATGTTTGCATATTTTGCGTATTTTTGCATTTTTTGCATAGTTTTTGTATAGTTTTTGCATATAAATCCGATAGCTAGTGATGACAATGGTCCGAAAAGCTGTTTCGAAGCTCCGCAAGATCGCTTATCCGGACGCGCAGAAGACAATTATTGCTGCTGATATTGAGAAAACGGAGCTTATGGTTTGCCGATTGGTCCAGGAGGAAGTTTATGCCGACGAAGTCAAATCTTTACGGAGCAGCACCCCAGTAGACAGAAGCAGCTGTTTGTACAAATTAAGCCCAGTGTTAGACGACGAAGGTGTTCTGCGGCTAGGAGGCCGCATCGACTACGCTGAAAGCATCCCAATATCAACGAAGCGACCTATTATACTGCCGAAGGGCCACGCTATTTCGCGCCTAATAGCCAAACACTACCACGAACTTTTCCATCACCACAACTTCGAATCCATAGTGTGTGCGGTTCGTCGGAAATATTGGATTCCGAACGTGCGCCGCCTGTTAACTTCAATTAAGGCAGCATGCCAAGTATGCAAAAACCTGTCTGTCGTTCCAGAAGTACCACAAATGGGGCAATTGCCAATCGACAGACTAACTCCTTTCGTGCGCCCTTTTTCCTATTCGGGCGTCAACTACTTCGGGCCCATGCTGGTGGCCATAGGCCGCCGCCAAGAAAAACGTTGGGTCGCTGTGTTCACGTGCTTGACTAGCAGAGCCATCCACTTGGAGTTGGCTAGAGACCTGTCAACAGATGCAACCATCATGGTATGCCGTAATTTCATCAATCGTAGAGGGATACCTATGCGGCTCAGAAGCAAAATTTAGGGGAACAAATTTTGTTGGCGCGAGCAAAGAAGACTGGGTTCATGTTAGGAATGGTATTTAATCTGAATGCAGCCGTAGAGGCATAGAATGGGTATTCAATGCACCTGCGAACCCATCTGCGGGGGTGTATGGGAAAGAATGATGAGAAGCGTAAAGCGCGTTTTAACGTTCACCTTAAAGGAACGAGCGCCACAATTAGAGACATTGCTGAGCCTCCGCATTGAGGCCGAAAATCTCATCAACTCGCGCCCATTGACTCATGTGCCGATCGAAAGCACCGAAGCCGAACCTCTTACGCCGAACCATTTTCTACTAGGTTGCGCTAATGATGTTCAAACGCCCACCGTACCTGAAACAACATGTCTACGGAAGCAGTGGCACATAGCGCAACAACTGAAGCAAACCTTTTGGAAGAGGTGGATACTCGAGTATCTGCCAACCTTGACCCGACGCACCAAGTGGTTCAGAAAAGTGAAGCCGATATCTGTGGGAGACGTTGTCATCATAAGCGACGATAATGAGAGTCGCGGTCAGTGGAAACGAGGCATAGTAACTGAAGCCAACCCAGCCGCGGATGGTCAAGTGCGGACCGTTCTGGTTAAAACGACAACAGGAATCCTCCGAAGACCAGCATCGAAGATTGCGGTGCTGAGTGATTCTCAACCCAGTGAATCGAATCACGGGGTGTAGGATGTTGCCGATTTAGTTTATTCTAAAATTTGTTTATTTAATCTTTTATACTAAAATGAAATGTAAAATTCAAATGTAAAAAAAAATATATACTGAAATACAACACTGGTAACAACAAACAAAAGAGCATGTAAACGCCACTGAACCGAGAGAGAGATCCGGTTTCCGGTAAGAAGAAAGGAGTTCAGTGGTGGAAGAAGAAAAAGAATAAAAAACCCCTCGGTGTTTAAAGAATAAATGTTGGTTTAACCCATTAAAACCTGACCCCAGAAGGGCTTGTGCGATTTCCATAAAATTTTACACAATCTTAGTAATTGACCTAATCAAGAAAAAAAATCAAGCAAATAATTCATACCCCCACCCCCTGAACCAGGAGGGTACGTTGCGCAAACGCAATTTGGGCCTTAGTCACATACAAAACATAAAATTAAAAAAAAAAATTTGGAATTTGGTGGAAGAAGAAAAAGAATAAAAAACCCCTCGGTGTTTAAAGAATAAATGTTGGTTTAACCCATTAAAACCTGACCCCAGAAGGGCTTGTGCGATTTCCATAAAATTTTACACAATCTTAGTAATTGACCTAATCAAGAAAAAAAATCAAGCAAATAATTCATACCCCCACCCCCTGAACCAGGAGGGTACGTTGCGCAAACGCAATTTGGGCCTTAGTCACATACAAAACATAAAATTAAAAAAAAAAAATTTTTTTTAAAACTTATTTTTAAATAGTTTAGCATTACAAAATGGAGCCCACAAAGGGATTTTGATAGGTTTGAAGAATAAGTATTTTTAATTGAATTTCAAAAATTCCCCAAAAAAAACCTTTGACTTTGGATCGAAAAAAAGATATGAATATTTAAAAAATTTTGATATTTGAGTTTGGCAGAATCTAAAACGATCAATTCTAATCCAATTCTACAAATTTTCAAGTCTTATATCTTTATGAATTACTTAATGTAGCGAAATTCCCAAACGTTGCGCAAACGCAACGCTCAGGGCTTAATGGGTTAAAATTAATCACCGTCGTTAAAATTATTTTTCCCACTGAAAAGTTGCATTTGCCGCAACAGAGCTTTTAAACTAAGCAAAAACCGTAAAATATCTTACAGTGCGAACAAAAAGTGAGACATTTTCATACAATTTGTACTGGGGTACCCGGGTACCCCATCACACGGGTAAGGGTGATTTTTTCAGCACTCACACTAGGGTTAAAGACAATTCTCTTGTTCAGGCCCTAAAGTAATTTATAAATTTGTGTGTGACACGTCTAAAATTTGTGAGCACCATTAACACCTACAATTGCGCCGGACAATTCGATTATTTGAGTTGTGGGTGTTGCACCGCGCATAGTTGATTGCTAATTGTTCTCCCATTAATAAGGACATTTGTAATGGTAGTTTAGTCTGACAGAGGGCCAATATCTGCTATTTTATATATTGCACATTGCTCTTTTGAATAATTGAATATTGACAAATTGTCAAAGTGCACGCACTGTGAACGCTCGAACGTTTTTCATCACATCATAACATCGCGATTGGCATGTGAGAATGACGTCAACCATGACGCTTAGCTAAAACAAGACGAGCGTGTGTCACGGCTTGGAGTTTGTGGGGGCGTTGCTGAAAGAATGTTTGCCCATATCATTAATCACATCTAAAAATTTTCACCCTCTTCTACTTGCACTGTTATCAGAACATGACTTACGAATTTTATCTGCACGTAGTAAACTGGTACGCGCTGTCTTAACCCTTTCGGTTATTCTATGCCATAACCCTTTCGGTTATTCTATGCCATATAGCATAGTATCTTTTCAGTGCCTGTTTTAGGTCAAAAAACTTGTGGGTAGGGGAAACTGGGGTACATTTGACACCTTTTTTTAAACCTATATTTCTCGAAACGTGATCGATTATTTTTAAAAATCAATGCTGCTTTCTCGATAGTGATAACACTGATCAACAGCAAAATGGCTTTTCTGGGTTTGACATCAGTTCTAGGGTAATTGGGTACCGCTGATTTCGAATCCGCAAACCGTTTTTAAAACTTAGTTTCCGTTTTCGCAAAAAATGGGCGTGTCACTTTTTCGGATTTTCCCTATCTTTTTTCACGTTTTCGATTGTAAATTCTAAACCAATAAACCGGTTGACGTGACTTTCACTTTGTGGCATTTACAACACCTCACGGCTTCTTTTCCAATGTAATTTATTTTTATAGGTTTTACGATTCCGCGGTAATTGGACCTCAAAGTCGGAAAATATGGAATTTCAAGGCGTTTTCTTGGATGGTCAAAAACATGCACATTTTTCTTAAATCTATTAATGAGTTAGGTGTTAAATGAAAGCGGAAACATCAAATAATACAACGCAGACAATTTATTTGGCGTGGTTCCCATTATTATCGAAATAATAGGAAAAATGTGCCATCGTGATTTTCATCAATTTTCACACTTTTTCCTTAAAAAAATTAGAGCCTCAAAATATGCACAGATTTTTATTTTTTTTTTAATAAACAACAGTTTTTTGGTTTGTTGCTTTGCTTATACTTCAGACCAGCACACAAAAAGTATGCCTGTTTTTATGACGACAGTTTTCAATTTGAGCTAAATTGGTAAGCAAAAACAAGAAATTTACTTTGCTTAAGAAATTTCAAGGAAAAGGGGAAAATAAATTAATCGGGTTTCAGTCTTCACAAAGTACGCGATTCAAAGATATTCTCACAAAATTTGGACAAGATCGGCCAACTATATTATATAGCTGCCATAGGAACGATCAAACAACATCATCTTCAAATACCTTATTTTATATTTTACTGGCGTTTTCCGATGAGCTGAAGTCATCTAAAAATATTTAGCAGGCAGGCAACTATTTGTGTGTCATTCATGCATTGGATGATTTTATAGATTTTTATTCATTCGTCAGATTGCTTTTGATATCAAGCACATTTTTCCTATTTGTCGCTATTTAATAAATAAAATGTCGCGAAATTGTGTAAATAATGCAAATAATTTTTGCTATATATGTGGCGAAGTAATATTTTTGAAACAAAAATGTTCACTAATGCCACTAATACAAGACGCGTATTTTTTTTATTTTGGTGACAGAATCTTGCATCAAGACAAAAAGTGGGCACCGCATTATTCGTGCAAAACTTGCGCAATGGGTCTAAGAAAGTGGATGAGCGGCGGACGAAAGAGTTTTCGTTTTGCAGTGCCAATGCAATGGCGAGAACCAGAAAATCATGTATCTGATTGCTATTTCTGTTTGACGACGCCTATTTCAGAAGGTAATGGAGTATCGCAGAAAAAGAAAAGCGCAATTATTTATCCAAATATACCTACAGCTGTTCGTCCTTTGCCTCACAGTGATACATTTCCAGTTCCAAAACGTCCTAAATCATGTTGTAACGATGGCACAGAGCAAGAAAATTCTTTCGACTTGCCATTAAATCCACCCGAGGTAGTATTTGAATGTAATATGTCGTCGCAGCAGCCACACAAGATTACACAAGGAGAATTAAACGATCTTGTAAGGGACTTACAATTGCCAAAAAACAAATCTGAACTGTTAGCGTCACGGCTGCAACAGTGGAATCTTTTGGATGATGATGTTGCTATTACTTCTTTTCGTACCCGCCAAAATCAATTAACACAACATTTTGAAACAGCTGACAGTCTAGTTGTTTGCAAAAATGTTGGTGGCTTGATGGAATCGCTCAACATAGCGTATAACAAGAACGAATGGAGATTATTCATAGACAGTTCCAAATTTAGTTTGAAGGCCGTTTTACTGCACCATAGAAATATGTTACCCTCAATTCCAATCGGCTATGCAGTCCATATGAAAGAAACATATGAAAATATGAAAATGCTTCTGTTACATATCAGATACAATGAAGAAAAGTGGCAAATCTGCGGAGACTTGAAAGTTGTTGCCCTTCTGCTTGGATTGCAATCTGGTTACACAAAATTTTGTTGTTTTATCTGCGAATGGAATAGTCGTGCTAGAGAAGACCATTTTACAAAAAGACACTGGCCTGTACGTCGTTTACTTCAACCAGGGCTGAAAAATGTACAAAATGAGCCTTTAGTTGACCCGAAAAACATATTGCTTCCACCATTACATATTAAATTGGGGCTTCGTCAAAAGTTTGCCAGATTGAGTGAAGCTAAAATAAAAGAAGGTATTTTTGTTGGTCCCCAAATTCACAAAATGTTTAAAGATAAACATTTTGATGATATTTTACAAGACAAGGAAAAAGCTGCTTGGAATGATTTTCGACTCGTAGCCATGAACTTTTTGGGCAACAAGAGAAGTCAAAATTATGTTGAACTTGTTGAAAAAATGTTGTCATCTTATCATGCGCTAGGATGCAACATGTCTCTCAAAATTCACTTTTTGCACTCCCATTTGGACTTTTTTCCGGATAACTGTGGTGCACTAAGCGATGAACATGGAGAACGATTCCATCAAGATATCTCTAACATGGAAAAACGTTATCAAGGGAAATGGAACGTTTCAATGTTGGCAGATTATTGTTGGAACCTTAGAAGAGACATCTCACAACCCATATATAAAAGATCAGCAAAGAGACGACGTCAAGATTTTGAAAGAGATTACATAAATATTTAATGTTTACATCTAAACATGTAATCTATATAGTATGTAATGAATGTTTATTTGTTTGTTTGTTTGTTTGTTTGTTTGTTTGTTTGTTTGTTTGTTCGTTTGTTCGTTTGTTCGTTTGTTCGTTTGTTCGTTTCTTCATTTGTTCATTTGTTCGTTTGTTTATTTGTTCATTAGTTCATTTGTTCTTTTGTTCGCTTGTTCATTTGTTCATTTGTTCGTTTATTTGTTTGTTCTTTTGCTTGAGTGCTTGTTGGTCACAAGAATTTTGTCTTATCATAATAACAGTAACTATTCTTTTACAATATAAAACTAGCAATTACAGCAGCTTTATAATATAGTTTGTCTTTGAATCGCGTACTTTGTGAAGACTGAAACCCGATTAATTTATTTTCCCCTTTTCCTTGAAATTTCTTAAGCAAAGTAAATTTCTTGTTTTTGCTTACCAATTTAGCTCAAATTGAAAACTGTCGTCATAAAAACAGGCATACTTTTTGTGTGCTGGTCTGAAGTATAAGCAAAGCAACAAACCAAAAAACTGTTGTTTATTAAAAAAAAAATAAAAATCTGTGCATATTTTGAGGCTCTAATTTTTTTAAGGAAAAAGTGTGAAAATTGATGAAAATCACGATGGCACATTTTTCCTATTATTTCGATAATAATGGGAACCACGCCAAATAAATTGTCTGCGTTGTATTATTTGATGTTTCCGCTTTCATTTAACACCTAACTCATTAATAGATTTAAGAAAAATGTGCATGTTTTTGACCATCCAAGAAAACGCCTTGAAATTCCATATTTTCCGACTTTGAGGTCCAATTACCGCGGAATCGTAAAACCTATAAAAATAAATTACATTGGAAAAGAAGCCGTGAGGTGTTGTAAATGCCACAAAGTGAAAGTCACGTCAACCGGTTTATTGGTTTAGAATTTACAATCGAAAACGTGAAAAAAGATAGGGAAAATCCGAAAAAGTGACACGCCCATTTTTTGCGAAAACGGAAACTAAGTTTTAAAAACGGTTTGCGGATTCGAAATCAGCGGTACCCAATTACCCTAGAACTGATGTCAAACCCAGAAAAGCCGACCAAAAGTCGAAATTTGTTGCCCTGTGTAATTAAATTTTGTAAATTTCAAGTTATTTTTTTACAAAGAAGATTTTCCTCGTTATAATTTCATGTTTTTTGAAAAAAGTCATTTTGTCAAATGTACCCCAGTCAAGGGGCACATTTGACTTTGGGAGGGGAACATTTGACATCTATATTTATGAAAGAAAATAAAATCGCTTCTGATTAAAAATAAGCAAAATTTTATTATATATTTTTGTATCTTTTATTTTATGCGAAGGAAAAAATAAATAATAGATATTTAATTTATAAGCCTCTAGTCAACAAAAATTTAACACAAAAAAAAATAATAATTTGGATAAAAATAAACGTCTTTTACAAAATATTTGGAGAAGTTTATCTTAAAAAAATGTATTTTGTTTGACAACGTGAAGTTGAAGCCGGATTTTATGGAATTGGCAGTTTTAACTCGATTTCGCTCTTGTCAAATGTGCCCCATATGTTTTACTTTACTTAATTTAATTGTCTTACCTAAAATACTTTATTAACCTTTAATTAGCAACATTTTTCGAAATAATATGATAGAAAATATTGTAAGTAAAATTAATTTACCACTTTGAGATATTTATTAAACCCACTTCACAAATTCCTTACGTATCTCTGTCACAAAATAACAGAAATTCCCGCAAAAAAAGGAAAGGAACGTGCTGCAAAATTTGCGCACAAACTGTCAAACTTCATGACGCTTTATGAAATCACGTATTTTATTGTTCCCAATAGAGAAATTGCATTACTTGCACCGATTTGATGCCAAAACGGCCATAGTCCAATGTGCCCCAAAGTCAAATGTACCCCAGTTTCCCCTACTACATTTTTATATATTTTTTATTTTCCCTTAAAGTTTTTTATACCAAATAATGAAAAAAAAAATTTGATTAGTGTACCCAGTAAACTGTAAGGGTTCAGAAAGTGCGCGTTCCTATCGAGCTGCGTATTTTACAAAAAAAGATCACTTCGTACTTTTATTTATTCTATTACAAAAATTAATTTATTTCATAGATTTATGTAAGTAATTTAGTAGGTATTTATTGCTTTAGTAAGTGTGAAAAAAGTTAGATCCGAAATATAGTTCACCAAGGCTGTACGATTTTTTTATTTCTTACTATGCCATATGGGCATCTCCCAGTGGCACGGACGCGACATTCGCACGCTTTCAATTACACAAAAAACAAGAAAGAAACACAAAAAGTCGATATGTTTTTTTAGTGTTCTAACGCGCTGAAATAGTGCTACATTTTAGAAATAAATTGGAAAGATGTAGTACAAATTAGTCAAAAATAATAAGCAATTATGCATTGAAACGGACGCGACAAAAAAAGAATTTTTTTTAATCTCTTATAGAAAATTTAGCGAAATTCAATTAGGAAAAACAAATTTTCCCAAGGGTATTCCCCTTATTAAATACAGCAATGGTTTTCATTATAACACTTCAACTTTTAATAAAAATAACACATAACAAGTTAAATTCAAGTTACAGCAATCAAAATAAGGAAAAAATAAAGTTAAAAGTTCTTAGTGTAGTTTATTTAATTTTCCTGAGGAACTCTTTTGGAATTAGATCTTGTTTAATATCGCGCACACAGCTCTTACATTCATTAGCAATGCACCTTTCATTCATCACATCGCAGCAAACTGGTTTAAGAAACATTTTAATAAATTAATTAAATTAAATTAATTAACTAGCTGAACATATTTGTACAGTATTTTTCATTAACTCTTTCCGGAAAGTTGTACGATATATCGTACAATTTTTTTTAAAGATTTTTTTTTGACAGCGAACGTATTTCTTATGAAACGGCTTTTTAATTTGTATTAAGTAGGTTGTGTTGTACCATTCTGTTTGAAAATATAAATCACAATAGCCGTGGCGACACAGTGTGAGTGCGTTTTGTAAGCAGCTCTTTGCAAGAATTTGGCGATGCTATGCTTCTGCGGAGGTATTTTTAAATATGTAATACTTTTAGTAGCAAAAAGACAAACAATTTCAAAGTTTAAATCTCAGTTGATTTATAAAACTTATTAAGTTAATAAAACTTATTATCATTTAAGCATATAAGTTTACCTACCGCATATAAAAGTATTTGTGTAAATGCTCTTTATCGATCAGGTGTTTAGTTGTCAAAATCATAAAATTCAAATGCCGAGAATCACCGAAAAAGTGAAATTGCATCGAACTTTGCTTGCAAAGTCTGTAAATGCCTTCAGCGGTGGGAGGGATTCATCCTCTTTCATTTTCTCTTTTGAATTTTCCGAAATTAAAAAGTTACATAGCTAAAATACCAATTTTGTTAAATTCTATTCTTACCTCTTCCATTTTTCAGCTGATTGTTTTGAATTTTTTTTTAATTTTGAAATTGAACGTCACTCACTCATCCCCGTAAATGTTTACGCACCGAAATCATTGTGGAAACTTATTTCATTTGTATAAATGAACTTTCATACATATTTTGACAATTAGTTTATGAGGTGATAAACTTATACGGTTTATCAGTTGTATTCGGCTTTTACTCGTTTAAATGCATAATTATTATTTATTTAATTATTACTTATTTAATTTAACAATTTTTGCTTCTAAATATTTTTCCCGAACCTTTAAAAAATTGTACGATATATCGTACAAATGACCTCAAGGGTTGCAAAGCTTTGTACGATTTAGCATACAAATGGCAGGCAAAGGTTGCAAGTGATGTTTGCATTTTTTTTAAGTAATGGATTTGTAACAGAAATTTTCTGTTTGCTTGAAGCCACGCCCATCACTAAATCGTATAGCTAATAACCTTCGACTGTTCGACTATTTCTATTCAGAAATAACAATTACTTAACGAGTTTGTGTTTCACTGGGCAGACACAGATTATGTTAGTTTAGACATGAGTACTTGCCACTCCCACTACGATAATAAGAATCGGCTATATTCGGTATCTTTCTACAAAGCTATATGGTGTTTATAATTGATTCTGTGTTTTATTGAGGGGAAAAGGGTTTTGCAACAGCAATAATGGTTTTATAAGGCCTGATAAATGTGACTCAATTGTTTATACATATAATTTATGTAGGTTTCGATCAAAATGAAATCACGTTTTGATTTGTGTTGTTATAATTTATGTTTTCTTATCAAATAAACCAATGAATTGTTCATAAAATTAAAAAAAACGAAAAAAAGTTTCATGCATTACATGCATACTCCTTTGCGGACCATTGTACAATATAACATACAAATTTGATTGAGCTGTAATTCCCAACCTAAATGTTTTTTTTTTTAGATATTTTCATGTATTTTATTGCTAAAATGTTCAATGAGAGTCAATATTTTGAAAACAAAATTGTATCTCAAGAAATCGCGTCCGGTTACGGACGCGACAAATTTTAAACACCCATAAAATTTTTTTCCGATTTTGCCGGGAACCAATTATTATATTTTCCTAACGGGAAAAATCCACCTATTTAAAAACTGACAGCTACTTGCATTTGAAAAGTTTGTCCACTAATGACAACAACTAATAAGAATTTTTGGGCACGGACGCGACAATAGGATACAGGAAGAAGCAAACTAAAAAACTTCCGTTCTTCGAACTCCACTTTCTCTCGCTTTCTCTGATACATAAGATTGTTGTTAGTAGAAAACTTTTGCATTACAAGAAAAATATAATATTACTTGATAAGATAAAAACGCAAAGAAAAAATGTGCATATAATTCGTCAAAAGGCTCAGCAAATTTGTTTTTTCTTTTACAGTAGTATATTTCGGTCAAAAATAAAAAAAAATTAAAAATTCTTTTACTTTTATAAAATATAGATATTTAAACTTTATTATTGGATAATAAAAAAATTTTCTGAGCATTTTGAATTTTTCACTCGTGGTGGAACTTATTTGGGAGATGCCCATATGGCATAGATTTTACCCAACGGAAATAAAATTTTTGATTTGATTGAATAGCGGCAGTGGCTGCACGCGTCATTTATAAGCAATACAATTTTCCTTTTTTATGTTTTTTTATTGTATTTTGTGAACTATTCAGTTAATATTGGCGGGGAATGTGCACTGCGACCTAAAAGATCTATTGTGCCCCCTTTTTGGCCTTCACAGTTCGTCCGTGAGTCCAGGGGGTTACTATGTAACTCGATTCGAAAGTTGAAACTCGAAAGTTGAATTCGATCCGAATTTAAATTCGGAAGGGAGAGGGCTGGGTTGTGAACCGGGTTTTGTTTCTTTGGTCTAACTTATCTCAGAATAAAGATATCGAAAAATCAAAGATACCGTTGGAAAGGTAAATATAAAACGTAACTTTTGTATGAAGACGGATTACTGTTTTGATTGGTATTTAACTCTCTACGTTCAATTTTCTAAGGACGTGATTTTTCGCTTTTTCAAAAAAGTGGCTGGGTTGTGAACCATCTGGAAGATCCCTATTAAAGTTGGAAAATACGAAGAAAACACCCATAATTTGAAAGTAAGTTGAGAATTTATTTAATCAGGAGGCCTCAAGAGGTGAAAAAAAGTTATAATGACGCCACTTGGGCCAAAAAATCGCAATGAATGAAAGTGCTCAATTTTTGTTTTTTTTCATCCTAATCGGTGTCGAAATGTTTGCATGTGAAATACGAACGCGTTCTCGCATTGGCCTACTTCAAGTGAACTCACCGAAATCGAGTGACATTACATAAAAATACTTTATTTAAATAAATCCGGCGATATTTGACCGTCCTAGTGCAAAGGTAATACGAAAACCAGGTGGTTCATAACCCAGCCACCTCAGTGGTTCACAGCCCAACCACGATGCCATTTTGGAAACTTTAAAATAAACGGCACTTCCAATCATAATTCGACATAAACAAATATTGCATCGTAAAATAGAATTAAAACACTAAATAAACATGTATTACACTAACCTTTTTGCAATTAGCTCAGTCACTTGGATCGCACTTTAAGAAAAAGCAAACAAGTTTTCGCAGTCGATTTTCAAACACGATGTCTTTCAGACTCGATTGCTGCCACAAGCAATACGTGTTTGTACTTCGGTGTAACCACAAAAGCAGAGTCATATCATAAGACAAAATTGACAGTTGAAAGATTGGCGATATGTCAATTAGGGAAAGAAAAAACGGCAATGGTTCACAACCCTGCCCTCTCCATTACTATGTAAGATTTTCGGATCGAGTGAAAAGTGCTGCCATTAATTGGAAGTATTTTTGGCCGTACTTTCGAATGTATCAATTGAAATTGGCAGCATCTATTAAAAGAAATGTCAAAAATAGTAAACATTGAAAGTAAACAAATATTTAATTGTGTTTAAAATGGATTCGGTTTCCTTATGGATGGATAATGAAGACGAGCGAGTGGAACGTAAAATGTTATATTGTGCAGTTGACGGATTTGTTAAATATTTGCTGTTTTTGAAAATGTTTGCATTTGTAGGTTCGTGTGAAATTTCCGGCTCAACAAGGAAGCGTTTCGTTATGTGCTGGAGAGACGCCAAATTTGCGAACCCCACTAATACCATCCATCGCCCCTCTGTTATCTAATAAATCAATAACAGCTCCCTCCAGCGCTGTGAATGAACACATTTGTGCGGGGCCACCACCTGTGCCCGATAAATGAATGCGGTTTTTTCGTAATTTACTTTTGAGATGTGTCTTGTGATCTGGCCAAACCTAAAACATATATAAGATAAGCAAAGTTTGGTTTAAGGGGAAACTATCGTTTACTTACTTTTATCCAACCGACCACATTCCGCATTGGTGGCCCGGCTGCCTTTAATTCTTCAGCCAAACGCTTCCATAAATTATTGGTTGCTTGCTTGGCGACTGCTGCCTTCACATACCCCTTTGTTAAATATGGTTGGTCCGCCATAAAATTTAGCAAAATTTCAAATTGCGCTTGTTTTGTGTGCTGATTTTTCGTTGAATTTTCCCTATTGAAAGAGTTTTATATTAATATGTATCCATAAATGTGCATACGTTTTAGAAATACTTACATTTTCTTTCGTTTCCGCTCGCTGTTTTGATTTTTTGCCGTTTTTCGGTTTTTATCCGTTAGCTCTACACCAAGCGAACAAAATAGTCGACTTACGAGCGATTTCGACAGCTAAATTCGAATTGCATAGTGCCGCACTTCCGAAACTAGAGTTTAATATCCGATAATCAGATACGGAAAACCGAAAGTAGGAAATATGTGTCCGAATTCGAGTTAGCTGGTGCGAAAAATCCGTTTCCGCAAAGTTTTACTTTCGAATCGAGTTACATAGTAACCCCCCCCAGTATACAAGAGGAATCTTAGTACATTTCCTAAGCCCCTGGAAACTTAGTCCGAACCTGGTATAATATTATCACCCAGATGCTTTTTTTTTTATATATTAAAGCAGGGCATATGCCTAGTATGTGTATTGCAGTTTCATTGTCCTGCAAACCGAACCTACAGAGTTGGTTCACTCTGATACCTAGTTTGGTTAGATGATAGTTCAGTCTACAATGACCTGTCAATATACCTGTGATAATCCTTAGATTATTATTTGAGAGACTCATACATTCCTCAAACCTTTTCTTGTTGTAAGAGCCAATAACCATCTTGGAATGTTCAAGGCCTGATTGATTTTCCCAGTATTGATTCCGGTTGGTTATCTCGTCGGATGAATAGTGCTCCTTTGCCTAGACCACAGAAGGGTTCTGGGCCGACGAATGGGGTGGACGCCCCCTTCTTGCAAGTTTGTCGGCCTGCTCATTCCCATCAATACCGGCGTGATCCGGAACCCAGAGGACCCATACCTGATTGTAACGGCCATGTTCGTTCATGGCCTGGTAGGATCTTAATGCCTTGATTACCGCTTGGCTGTCTGATAGAATCGCGATCTTCCGGTTCCGGTATTTCTTCACCAGATTGAAGTGAGCGCACCTTTCAATTGCGTATATTTCCGCCTGGCAAATGGTGGTCTGCGTTCCTGTAGGTTCCGAGTATCTAATCCGAGGTCCATACACCCCGATTCCGGTACCTTCCTCCGTTAGGTAGCCATCTGTGTAGCAGCTAATCATGAACTAATCTATCAGATATGTCTCTGATATACCTGCCTAGCTTATTTTATTAGTAAATTATGTTTTAAATCTAATAAATAAATCTTAAAAATTAAAAATAACACAGCACAACAAAAAACACTTTTTTTCTGTTGCATGGAGTTTTTCTACTGTTTCTTACTAATTTGGGTGCGCTGATTTCGAATCTATCCTCAGATTCCTTCTAACAGCTCTAGTTATTGAGATATAGGTAATAATTTTATAATAATTGATTGGCAGGACAGCCCGCTTACGCGAGACTAAGGCCTAGCTTCCCGCAACCACCCGTGTTGTGCGTGTGAATTTTGTACGCGGGTGGCAGGGACCTACAGTTTTATGCCGGTTCCGAACGGCAGGTTGGGAGCTTTTTCATAGGCAATTTTTACTCTCAGAGGTTTGCCATTTCCAGCTGAGAGGACAGCCACCGAAAGAGAAAACGAGTTTCCCGTTATTTTTTTAGGTGTTACTACATGCAGTATTCGATCTTGCGTCGCTCTGCATGCGACTCGCTGGACCGCGCACTAACCAACTCAGCCACGGCGGCTGCCGTGAGATATAGGTACCGTGTCATTTTTTCCTCTACTTGTTCCATATTTTTGATCGTAATTTCTAAACCAAAAACCCGATTGGCATGATTATCGCATTAACAACCAACTTATTATGCAACTTATGTTTATAAGTTTAAAAATGCCGCGGTAATTGGACCCCAAAGTCGGAAAATATGGAATTTTAAGGCGTTTTCTTTGATGGTCAAAAACATGCCAATTTTTTGCTAATCAATTAACGAGTTAGGTGTATAATGAAAGTCGACATATCAAGCAATACAACACAGCCAAATAATAACAAAAATGTATGTTTTCAATGTTTTTTTGTTTCGAGCGATTCAAAATCTTTTAGTTTTTCGCTTGTATTCCAGACTATAAATGGAACATATAAAAGAGCATATTTTGAGGCTCCTAATTTTTTAAGGAAAAAGTATGAAGTTGACTATGGTACATTTTTGTTATTATTTCGATGCGAATGTGTATTCCGCCAAATAATTTGGCTGTGTTGTATTGCTTGATGTTTTTTCTTAAGATATTCATATACTTCGTAACTTGATTTATGAAACGTCTGTACAATTTTCGCCATCAGAAAAAACACCTTAAAATTCAATATTTTCTTACTTTGAAACCTTATTACACCGCCAATTTAGAACGCATAAAATGTATTAATGTCAGAAAATTGCGTGAAATGTTGTAAGTGCAACGATATATAAAACATGTCGATTTGATTATTGGTTCAGAAATTACAGTCGAAAACGAAAAAAAAGCCGAGTAAAAATCGAAAAAGTGACACGCCCATTTTTTGCAAAAACTAGAGCTGTTACATAACGGAGTATGGTTTTGAAATCAGCGTGGAAAAACGATTCAGATTCATGTAAAAAACTCCATGCAACAGATATGCTGTTGTGCAGTGTAATAATTTGTTTTTCCTTTAAGTACATTCTATGTGAAAACTTGAACTTTATTATGCTCTTACAAAAAGTGTGTAATTACAAATAAACTTTTGAGAACTTCTCGGATTCGCCCGACCACACACGTGAAGACTAGAAACTCAACCAGCGATAAAGCGATGTGAAACTGGGAGAGTAAGCCGATTTTTGTGCGTTGTTTGCAATTCACGTACACAGTCAGCAGTGATCAGCTCTTCACTGTGTCTGCTCTTTTCCCGATATTAGGGATTAGGGATTCCTTTCAATTATTTGCTTTTTAAAGTATGTTATCAATAATTTTCTGCATTAATTTCCAACACATTAACTTTTTTGGTTTCATTATGTAAATATTAATGAAACATATTCCAAAGAACACAAAGCTAAATGCATTGAATATGACGGGGTCAATTGCCGTCCTTTTTATTTCGCATTTCTTCATTTAGCGAATCTCTAACCATCAGATCAGATCAGGTATGCTTTTGGTGCTAAATGCTCTAGTTTGCCCGCAGGGTTGTTTTTTTGAATGCAGCTAAGAAAATCTTAATTTAATTAAGTTAAAAGCATACCCAAGGATTAATTTGGCGCTTTTGGGCAATAATATATTTTTCTAGTCAATTTTATACAAACGTATTACGAAATGGCACCAAAAATATACAAATAAAAAGACAAATTTCTTTGGTCACAAAAAATGACTCACACCAGCAACACTGGAATTTTGAAATGAACTAGAACAATAACCCCGTTTTAGAAATTTATATGGAGGAAAAACTACGTTCCTGATCAAGCTTGGGGCAACCTTGGGGCCTACTAGTAGGCCCCAAGGTTGCAATTTTGCAATAATATTAGTCTAATTCTGTGCATGTATTTCTACCGGCTCTCCCAGTTTCACATCGCTTAATCGCTGACTCAACTGCCCTTTTTCGTCGACGGCGTTGCCAACCCGTCTTGCGGATCGGTTTGAGTTGCCACCGCTTACAGTCGGCTTTCCTGACCATTCGTAGCGTCCTCGCACGAAGCGTCCGGCAGCAGGTCATCCTAGGGATCAGAGTTGTCGGCATCGTCCGGTGGCAACTGGCACCATGGCTTCAGCTGGTCGGATGCGTAGACGGAGGTGTAGTGTCGTTGTGTACACTGGGCAAGTGGCAGGTCCTCGATGACGTGCCGGTCGTTCGGTAGTGATTGTATGTAGACGATCTTTTGGAAGCATTCGTCCAAATCCGTCGCGCTCAGTCGTCGTGAGACCGCTGGGGTCGCATTGCAATTTGCACCATTCGGGTGCACTTTGCCGCACGTCGTGCAGCAGTGACGTTTTTGTGGTAGTGGGCATTTGTTAGCAAAATGCCCCGGTTTATTGCAGTTGTAGCACTTTAACTGCGGTCTGGAGCCATCTTGGTGGCCTGCATCGTCCATCTTCACGTTGGGGTCTTCCCGTTGTCGGTTGCTCGGTTTTTGATTCGTATAGCCGGCCACGATTGGTGAAGTAGTCTTCGACGGCGTCCCTCATCTGCTTCATGGTAGTGAATTTCACTGCAGCGAGGCTCTCCTGCAGCTCCCGGTGCTTAAGCCCGGACCTGGCGTAGCGTATCACTGCGGCTTCGCTAAGGTGGTCGCGGACACCTAGCGAGGAAATGCGGAAAAAATATTCTCTGATTGTTTCTTTCGGCTGTCTCGCCTCATTGGCCATTACATAATGGACCTCCGCTTCATCGGGAGTCGCTCCGAATTCGGCCCGCAGCGCGTTGGCAAAGTCGGCCCACCTGTTATGCAGGACAGGCGACGCATCCAACCACAATCTGGCATACCCTCTCAGCCGCGTATAGATGGCCAGCAGCAGGAACCGGTCATCCCATTGGTATGTTACGACCACCTTTTTTACCCGGTCAATGAACTGGTCTACCGTGACGCTGGCATCGTTCGTCGGGTCAAAGTCCGGAATGGTGTCGGCGATTTCCCTCACCGAGGCGTGCCGTGTGGTGGAGCCCACCGAGTCGTTCGCATATGGTGGCGCGGCTGCGCAGTCACTGGTCGCGATTGTACTGTCTTTCGTTGCTGGCAGCGCTGTGGCCTGCCCAGCGTCTGCACCAGCCGGCTGCGCGGCACGAGCAGCCAATGACTACATGACGCGAAACTGAGAGGAGTCACGGTTGCTAATTCGGTCAAACCAGGCCCCAGAGTTGATTAGGGTTCGTACAGCAAATTCGCCATACAAAAGTCAGGGCAAGGGCTGCTGGTGCGTTCGAAGTTTATTTGCAAATGAAATAATTGTTTTTTTCTCTCTCATTTTGTAGTACGTTTATAGGAAATTGATTGCAAAAAAAATGTTGTTGCTGAAAAACGTCATAAGTATGTTCCAACTAGTTTTAATATGATTTAACTTCAGTTTTTGCTGATTGCCCTCAAAGCCTTAACGTTTGAATTGCTTGTGTTGCAGCTCTGCATTTGAAAAGAGTTCAACTTGCCATCACTGTTTCTTGCTGCACTAGAAACGGCAAACTCAATGAGACATGAACTGAATGAATAAGCAACCGAATATCTGCTGACTTTACCGTCTGAAATCATTTATTTATGCTTTCTGTTGGTACGGGTAACAATCAAAATGACTTCGACCAGTAAAACAAGGTTTTTCGCAACTTTATTTTTACAGCAAATAAGAAAAGTAAACTTTAAGATGCAAGCAATTGACTGGTAACCGGTGCTGTGCGAATGCTTGGGTAAAAAAAAAACCGTACACTATCGGACGATTGGAAAAAGCAAAAAATGGTCTGAAAATCATTTCCCCGCTCAGTTTCGCGTCACGTAGTCACTGGAGCAGCGATGTGAAACTGGGAGAGTAAGCCGATTTTTATGCGTTTTTTGCAATTCACGTACACAATCCATGTGTGCTGGCAGTGATCAGCTCTTCACTGTGTCTGCTCTTTTCCCGATATTAGGGATTAGGCATTCCTTACAATTATTTGCTTTTTAAAGTATGTTCTCATTAATTTTCTGGATTAAATGCCAACACATGAACTCTTTTGGTTTAATTATGTAAATATTAATGAAAAATATACCAAAGAACACAAAGCTAAATGCATTGAATATGACGGGGTCAATTGCCGTCCTTTTTATTTCGCATTTCTTCATTTAGCGAATCTCTAACCATCAGATCAGATCAGGTATGCTTTTGGTGCTAAATGCTCTAGTTTGCCCGCAGGGTTGTTTTTTTGAATGCAGCTAAGAAAATCTTAATTTAATTAAGTTAAAAGCATACCCAAGGATTAATTTGGCGCTTTTGGGCAATAATATATTTTTCTAGTCAATTTTATACAAACGTATTACGAAATGGCATCAAAAATATACAAATAAAAAGACAAATTTCTTTGGTCACAAAAAATGACTCACACCAGCTACACTGGCAATTTGAAATGAACTAGAACAACAACCCCGTTTTAGAAATTTATATGGAGGAAAAAGTACGTTCCTGATCAAGCTTGGGGGCTACTAGTAGGCCCCAAGGTTGCAATTTTGCAATAATATTAGTATAATTCTGTGCATGTATTTCTACCGGCTCTCCCAGTTTCACATCGCTTAGGGCGCTGTTATGCAGACGGTCAAATGACCGTCGGTCACGATACTTTTTACGCTCTCGTTTTGTTTTTTCTACTCTGTGCCAAAACCCTGTACACCTTTCCAGTACCAGTACACTTTTCGCTTACTTGCAGCACTTTTTCCGTACTTTTTCATTTCGACGCTGCGTTTTTCTGTTCTTAGCAACACTGCCTGAACGAAGTCTTGTGAAATTAAATAAATAAAAATGGATATTGGCTTAGAAGCACTTAAATTTGGCAACGCATACGCCAAAAAAGTTGTATTTTGGCGGGACGAACACAGGAGAGTCATCAGAAAGTGTTTACACAAATGTAAACAAACGATGAGGGTTGCTACGAACCATTTTTTCCGTCATTAGATACATATTTTCGCGACAAGTGTGCCATTTTGCTCCGAAAACACTTGTGTTGTGAATAATTTTACAACGCAACACTGTTTTGATCGCATGATTTGGCATCGAGAGCCTCATCATTTTTGACCGACGCGGTCAAATTTTACTCTCCCGCTCTCTCTCTCAATTTTTCATTTTACATTGAAGCAACAACAACTATCGTGACCGACGGTCATTTGACCGTCTGCATAACAGCGCCCTTAATCGCTGGCACGAGTGCTGTTTTGCGTTTGCATCAGCTGCGCCACCATATCGCGGAGCTGCTTGATGTAGTCTTGGAGCTGTGCCACCGTCACTACCTCCGCTGTGTGCTCGTCTGCCTCCGCTTCGGGCAACGCGATTTCGTCGGACTGCTCGAACATGTTCAGCCGCTGTATCAATTGGTCCCGCGTGCCCGTCGTAGACAACTGCCTTTCGCGCAAACAGAACTTCAAGCGGTCCACTTTCAAATCCTTTATTTTCGACATTCGCCTGTTGGTTTTTCTTTTTTTTTTAAATATGTTTTAGCGGATCGGCCCAATTTTCCGTTTTTCTTTCGCTTGTGCGTGCGAGCACTATGCTGCGTTAGCGGGGCCGCGCCGCTCGTTAACGTGGTGGTGTGTGCGAGCACTTTGTTGCGCTGGCAATGCTGCCGATTTTCGTTCTTTTTCCCTTCGTTTTGTGCGTGCGAGCACTTTGTTGCGTTGGTGGCAGGGCTGCCGAACGTACTACTATAGTAGTATTTTACTATTTCATCATCTGTACTACCGTACTACCCACAGGCCGATTGTACTACTATTTTCTGAAATATAAGTTTTAGCAGTTGAATTTTCATATTTTAAGTAAGGCTAAGTTTAAGTTACCAAACTGAACATTGCCGAAGCACGAAATTCCAACAAATGTTGCTGTTTTTTATTTCTAACCAAATATCTTTGGTTCGTGGGCAGCCCTACCACGTGTGTTTCCGTATGTTTCACTTTTTGATGGACTTTTTTCAATCAAGCAAATGAGCTCGTCGTAGAGTTACCGTTGTGCGACTAAAGTGACAATTGCACCTTTTTGAACCGCGTTGCCAAATGCTAGTTCTCATTATTCGAATCATATGATATAAGATGTTGATAGTCATAATTGTTTTTGATTTATGACTCATAAACTTTGAAAACAACGCAGCAGATGCGATACCCAAAAATGAACATCGTGAAATAATAGAGTAATATTACTGTATTTCAATACAAATTAACTTATACATTTTTGTATATTCTTGTAGGAACCTTTTAAAATTTGATAAAGACAATAAAGTGGTTGCTAGGACGTCGACGAGTCAGAAAAATTAAACTAAGGTGAAACTCGTAATCATTAGAATATCCTGATATAAGTGTATAAAATCGTTCGATTTCTCTTGGGGTTGACATTTTTTTTAACCATATTCGATAACGATATTTGATATTAATAAAAAAATTTTAAAATACTTAGGGCCGTTTTCTCATCTTCCCGTTAAAGTGACCTGTAGCTAAAGTGAACTTTTTCTCATCTTCCTGATAAATATAAATTTAACAAGTCTGATTTTTTGGCAACACTGGTCTACGATGGGCTGCACTTGGCTTCGCAATCAGCTGTTTGTGCAAAATTATAATTATTTTTGAAGGAAAAAATAAAAATGTTGCCTGGCAAAATCTTGTTGATGCTTTTACTGCAAAATGGGGCGTGCCCGACGTTGGAAATCGTTGAGGGACAAGTTTGACAGCTTGAAGCGTAAGTCCAAGCTGGAACTTGCAGCGCAGAAGAGCGAGACGTATCGCACAGGTGTCGGCCCAGCAGCGATTGGACATGTCAGCAGTGCAAAGCAGTGAAATAGTCCAATTGGCTGTTATATGTTATATTTGCCGCATTTTGCGACTCCGTACCTTCAGAAGCGTCTTCCAGTGCATGAATTTAAGAAACACGCCAATTTTGCACACCGAAAGATCTCAAATTCAAATTTCATTTCAAATCGTAATTTCATTATCAGCTGTTTTTTGTTTGTAAACAAACATATGCATGTACTGGGCACCATTTCCACTTAAAGTTCACTTTAAAGTTTAACAGGCACTCAATCCTCCCGGTAAATTTTATCGGGAGGATAGCTTAACGGGCAGATGAGAAAACGAAAATGAGTTTATCGGCCCGTTAAAGTGAACTTTAAAGTTAACGGGAAGATGAGAAAACGGCCCTTAGTTTTATTATGGAATTTTCAACTTATAAAACAAATTACGGGAAAATTTTTGTTGAATCATTTTTTTTACATTGTTTAGGAAATATGCATGTGTACTACTCAAAGTCCATAAATACTACCCAAAAATCATAATTTGTACTACTGAAGAAAAATTGAAAACGGCAGCACTGGTTGGTGGGACTCTGCCGCTCGTTTACGTTATGGTGCGTGCGAGCACTTGGTTGCGTTGGCGATGCTGCCAATTTTAGTTGTTTCTTCTTCGTTTTGTGCGGGCGAGCACTTCGCTAACGTTGACTCCGTGGTGGGTGGTTTCGCTATTGTGTGTGTGTGTGGACACCTCGCTGCGTTTGCGGGACTCCGTCGTTCGTTTTCGTGGATGTGCGTGCGAGCACTTCGTTGCGTCGGCGATGCTGCCAGTTTTCGTTGTTTCTCCGTCGTTTTCTGCGTGCGAGCACTTCGTTGCGTTGGCGATGCTGCCAAGTTTCGTTTTCGTGGAGGTGCGTGCGAGCACTATGTTGCGTTGGCGGGACTCCGCCGATCGTTTACGTGATGGTGCGTGCGAGCACTTCGTTGCGTTGGAGATGCTGCCAATTTTCGTTTTCGTGGAGGTGCGTGCGAGCACTATGTTGCGTTGGCGGGACTCCGCCGATCGTTTACGTGAGGTGCGTGCGAGCACTTCGTTGCAATGCACAGTGATTCGTTCCATAGACAAAATTCAAAAAATTTAAAGTCTCAGAATTTAATGATTTTCATGTCATTTGAATGGTAAAACTCCAACTAAGAAAACCCCAAAAATTCTGTGCAAAAAATTAATTAGTGTGTGTGCAAAAGTGGGGCAAAGTTGAAACTTTTTTTACAAAAAAATGTAAACTGTAAAAATACATGGTTACAAAGAAGTTGCTAAAACTTCCAAATGATGTGGCCATTTTCGTTTTTAATGTTTTCTCAAAATTTACGAAGCTAAGCCTTTTACATCACTTTTAATTCAAAATATTTTTCCAAATTAAAAATCTGGAAATTGTCAAAACTTAGAAGAAAATATCTAAAAAGTATGTGAAAGCATGATGAAATAAACAAGGTGAAGCGAGTAGATGACATACCCTTATTTTGGCAAGAAAGAATTGAAAAACTGACGTTTTCGAAATAAATTCTCTCAAAACATGAAAGTCTTCTTCCTTCTTCGCATTAACCCACTTATGCCTGGTGTATCAAAAAATCAATTTCATTATTATTGTAGTGCGTTGTAGGTAAGATTATTCCGATTCGTTGCCGTGGTGGCAGGTCCCCACGCTGCATAATTATTGGTATTGAATAATAAAGAAATATGAAACCAAAAATAAATAGGTATGTCGTAGCACAACGTAACATGTTTTACTAAAAAACGATTAACATTTATGTAAAACATGTAAAAAAACATAACAATATGTGAAACAAACAAATTCATTTACAGAAAGAAAATTAAAACTCTTGACTCTCTTACTTTAGAAGAAGAAGTTAAACGCGTATTTGACAAATGAAAATTTTTAAACACAATATTTTCGATTTTACGTTTTGAGTGGGGTTAAAAATATTCTCTCAATGTCAAAGCAAAATTGGTTGTCAATTGCTATGTTTCAAAATAAGGGTATGGGTTGACAAAACTGTCAGCTACTCGCTTCACCTTGTTTATTTCATCATGTGTGAAAGTATGTTCCTGGATTTTTTTTTATTTTAAGAAGGATTCTTTCTTTGTCGGATAATGTAATTACATCCTCCGATATATTATTTATATATAATAATTCAATTTGAAAAGTGGTCTAAACACGTATTTTTCGACAAAATTTATTTAATTTATGCCTAAAAGTATGCAATCAGCACGAAACATGATAAAATCTGCAAAACATACATCTATTGTTATCGTTTTTATTGCAAAACCAGAGGGTCCTAAGACAATTTCTGTTACTCTTTGGAATAATCAATGTTGAAGTTACCGATTAAATGTAAAATCTGAAAAGTCTAGCCAACACACTTGGTGCTATAGCTCTCCAAAAGTGACGAAATTTGAAAATTTAAGACTCTGGCATTGCCAAACTACAAAAGAGAATTTGCCAAACAAATTAGAGATTTCAATTCAGCAGACCATGATTAACTAGTATGCCAAATTTTATGAGGAACGGACCACTCCTTCTAATTTTGTCCCGCGGTTGTATGGAGTCGAATCACTGTGCAATGGCGGGACTCCGCTGCTTGTTAACGTGATGGTGCGTGCGAGCACTTCGTTGCGCTGACGGGACTCCGCGCGTGCGAGCACCCCGCTGCTCCACGGCGTCCGGGAATCCCGTCGCTAAAAGAAAATCTAAGTCCTCCGCGCGGACTTCAGATCCCACTTCTGAACTGAAAACTTGAACTTTATTATGCTCTTATAAAAAGTGTGTAATTACAAATAAATAAACTTTTGAGACCTTCTCGGATTCGCCCGACAACACACGTGAAGACAAGAAACTCAACTGCCCTTTTTCGTCGACGGCGTTGCCAACCCGTCTTGCGGATTGTAATGAACAAATCACGGGCATCGGGAATTACGAGTATAACAGAAAACAGAATAGCTTATCTTAGGGAATGCAACCCTGAAAAGACAGCAGGAATTGGCAACGCTGGCTGATCTACTACACTTGAACGAAAGATAGAAAAACGAAACAAGGCCAACGACAAACGGAAGATCGAGAAGTATCGCACGAGCAGTGAAGCCAGACGGTCGCAAAAGAAGAAAAACGTGGTGGTTGCCAGCAGAGAAGCGGACGAGCAGCAGCGTGGCGTCGGAGTACAACGGCTCCAACACGTGGAGTGGCGTAGAAGGCGGATAGCGGGGCTGGAACAGTGACCACAAGAAGCAGGCACTGCGCCCGCCGGGTGGCTAAATACGCAGACCGGCAAACATCAGCCATTACGACGCAAAAACAGGGGCGTCGCACACCAGCTACGTGCCCCGCTAAATTACGACAAAGTTCGACGACTGCGCAGTTGCTGGCCACACCGCGGCGCCCGAACCAACAACGCCGCTCACGACCCCACGTCCTGCACCGACTCAACCACGCCTATCGGCGACTGCTGTTCAGTTGCAGGCGCACAAGAAGCAACGGCGTCTAGAGCGATTCAGCTGCAGAAAAACCATGCGACGACGGCGTACGACTGGCGTCCCATAGTTTGTCCACCATCGAGACGCAAAAAGCTATTGGCGTGCACCATCACGGCGGTTGGAGCTTCACGGCGATAGTTCACACTACTCATCGCACCACCTCAGCTCTGCGCGCTCGTTTATCGTCCATCACGGGAGCAGCGTAAGCCAGCCCCGCAACGGCAATTTCAGTGGAGCGCCTCATCACCGACCAGCGCATCCACAACTGTCCCGGCAACCAGCAATGCACCACCCCCTCAGAATTGGCGGCATCAGCAAGGCTCCATTCCCGCGTAAAACGCGGCCGTCTGAGTAACGGGACCCGGTGGCGCGACGTGTGTTGACCATCATGGCGGCCGCCGCCATTAACCTCGTGGGCGAGTAACGAATGCAGAAGACGGCGAGCAACGAACATCACAACGAGACGCACAGAGGCGAGACGACCAGCGGTGAAGCCGAGTGACAGCAGCGAGGGAGGGAGCGCAGAGTAGGCGTACTTACAATTAGGGGGAATAAGAGCAGTGGCTCGATTTATATTTCGGGGGGAATAAGAGCAGTGGCTCAATTTACACTTAAGGGGAAGAGGGAATTTCCGCCGGTAACCTCCCGGGTAAACACGGCGTTTCGCGGAAGAGGCCTTCGACGCAGGAGTCATCGGATGCATGTGAGTGATACTTATGTTTTGTTCTTGAAATGATGTACACTTGAAGGGTTATATAAACAAGGGCACTTGTGCGAAGGAATTAATATAATAATTGTAGGGGTACCTAAAGGTTGCGCCCTTTCTAAAGGTGATTCAATTTTGAAAAGAGGGTGGCGCAACAGAGGTGGACAGAGAAAGCAAGGCGGAGAGGTTAATGTTTAATTATAGGGGAGGGATAGGCTAGTATCAATAATCATTGAAGATAAATTGTTAAACACTTACTGGAAAACTGAATTAAAAAGAAAATGAATAGATAAAAAGTGTTGTTTTTAAGAGGGAGAGGAGGGGCCAACTAATTGTTTTGGGGATCTGGTTTACTGGCGCGCAGCAGATCCAAAGGTAGGGAGGGTAAAGACGCTTGAGTACGAAAACGACCTCAGTACTCTTCAGGAACAAGATGCAACCGTTTTAGACAAGTGACCGCGTTTATTGCCAACTTCAGCCCGGTGACACCTTTTTCGGTTTCTTCCACCTTGCCACCCCACTTATAAATTTTTTTTGATGGTTTTTGTGTAGAATTTAACTAACAAGGGACTCTATATAACAACGGTAGTGTAGGGAGCTCTTGAAACAGGTCGCGAACCCCCCCAACCGACTCTTTAGCTAGCCACATAAGGGTCCCGCAGAAAACTTATTTCAAGGCTTGGTCCAATTGTCCGTGCGTGCACTCGACCTCTCCCACCATAGAAAGAAAAAGTACATTACAGGATCGGTCCGAGTTGCCACCGCTTACATATGCCATATGGCATGATGCCCAAAAACCACTTTTTCGAACAATATTTAAAAAAATTACTTTTGATTACACTGTGCAACAGCATGTCTGTTGCATGGAGTTTTTTACATGAATCTGAATCGTTTTTCCACGCTGTTTTCAAAACCATACTCCGTTTTTATGTAACAGCTCTAGTTTTTGCAAAAAAATGGGCGTGTCACTTTTTCGAATTTTCCTCGGCTTTTTTCTCGTTTTCGACTGTTATTTCTGAACCAATAATCCTATCGACATAATTTTTATATCGTTGCACTTACAACATTTCACGCCATCTTCTCTGACATTCATCAATTTTATGCATTCTAAATTGGCGTTGTAATAAGGTTTCAAAGTAGGAAAATATTGAATTTTAAGGCGTTTTTTCTGATGGCGAAAATTGTACAGACGTTTCATAAATCAAGTTACGAAGTATATGAATATCTTAAGAAAAAACATCAAGCAATACAACACAGCCAAATTATTTGGCGGAATACACATTCGCATCGAAATAATAACAAAAATGTACCATAGTTAATTTCATACTTTTTCCTTAAAAAATTAGGAGCCTCAAAATATGCTCTTTTATATGTTCCATTTATAGTCTGGAATACAAGCGAAAAACAAAAAGATTTCGAATCGCTCGAAAGAAAAAAAAAATTAAAAACTTTGCATATTATTAGGCCCCTAATTTTTTAAGGAAAAAGTATGAAGTTGACTATAGTACATTTATGCTATTATTTCGATACGATTGGTGTATTCCGCCAAATAATTTGGCTATACTGTATTGCTTGATGTGTCGACTTTCATTATACACCTAGCTCGTTAATTGATTAACAAAAAATTTGCATGTTTTTGACCATCAAAGAAAACGCCTTAAAATTCCATACTTTTCGACTTTGAGGTCCAATTACCGCGGCATTTTAAAACTTATAAAAATAAGTTGCATCGGAAAAGAAGCCGTGCGGTGTTGTTAATGCGTTAATTATATCAATCAGGTTTTTGGTTTAGAAATTACGATCAAAAATATGGAACAAGTAGAGGAAAACTGAACAATGACACGGTACCTATATCTCAATAACTAGAGCTGCTAGAAAAAATCTGAGGATAGATTCGAAATCAGCGCACCCAAATTAGTAAGAAACAGTAGAAAAACTCCATGCAACAGAAAAAAAGTGTTTTTTGTTGTGCTGTGTTATTCATTATGTAGGCTTAAACAGTAATAAAATGATGAAAAGAATGATTTTTAAAGTCTAAAACAAAAAAGAAGTACCGAAAGGGTTAATTAGACATCTATAGTCAGGGCTGCCGGGTTATTTAATCATGAAGTGCTTGCAAAAACTGAATTGTGCTCTATAACATTTTGAACTACAATCAAAAGCAACAAAATTGCATGAACCGAAATAGCGCGAATTCACAAATACATACAGTAAATAAACTCCCTTAACGTGCACAAAAGTTTATTTTTACTCTGTGTTATTGTAAGGAGTTTGTTAAAGGTACAAATGCTTCGTTGAGGCTGTTTGTGAAACGAAACAGAGCCTTTTTTGTGATGTCTTTTGATTTGATTTTTTAACTATAGTCAGTGGCGTCCCCAGGATTTTGGGAAGGGGGGATATGCCAAAAAATCCAGTTTAACGCATTTATTATTTATATATATATATATGTGTGTACATACTTAACTGACCATAACCACCCGTTATCGGGTTACGGCCTGCCGCAAAACTTCTCTCCAGGCGCCTCTGCTTCGCGCGCGCCTTCTCCAGTTGGTCACACCAACCAGGGCCTCTTCCACTTGGTCCTTCCACCGGAGACACGGCCTCCCTCTTCGCCGTCGACCTCCAACCATCGCATCGAACACCTTTTTCGCCGGAGCTTCGTCGTCCATGCGGCAGACATGACCGAGCCAGCGTAGCCGCTGGATGTTAATTCGCTGCGCTACGTCCATGTCCTTATAAAGCTCGTTATTGGTTCGTATGCGATAGTCGTCACCAACACGAATAGGGCCGGAGATTTTGCGAAGTACCTTCCTCTCGAACACGCCAAGGGCCGCTATGTCGTTTCGGGTCATTGTCCATGCTTCAGCGCCATAGAGGAACACAGGCAAGATGAGCGTCGTATAGAGTGCAAGTTTTGTCGGTCGAGAGAGGTCTCTACTTCTCTATGTAACACTTCGTTCAATAATGTGTGTGACTGAAACATAGATCAATCAATATGTAAATCAATATCTTTTCTCGAAATTGTGAACCTTTTTAGGCTTACTGTCAAAATTATATGTCAATCCGACCATTAGTTTACAAGTTACAGTGCTTTAAGTGACACTACTTTTGAGTTTTCAAAAAAAATGAATTCAAAGCAATTCCGTGTGTTGATTTATCATTGTTTTTTAAAGAAAAAAATACTGTTCAATGCCAGGAATGGCTTGAAAAACATTATTCGGACTCTGCTCCATCAAAAAGAACCATTTGTTATTGGTATGCCGATTCAAACGTGGTCGTACAGACACCGATGACATTCCATCTACTGGACGGCCAAATGACGCTGTTATTCCGGAAAACGTTGAAAAAACACTGAAAATCGTTATGTCCGACCGTAAAGTGAAAGTGGGGGAGATTGCTGACATTCTAAAGATATCAGCAGGCAGTGTACACACCATAATACACGAACATTTGGATATGAAAAAGGTGTTTTCAAAATGGGTGCCGCGTTTGCTCACACCGTAGCAAAAACAACAACGAATCGATGATTCAAAGAGCTGTTTGGACATGTTTACGCGCAACAAGTCGGAGTTTTTGCGTCGGTACATCACAATGGATGAAACATGGATCCACCATTTCACTCCAGAGTCAAATCGGCAGTCTGCTGAGTGGCATGCAACCGGTGAAAGCCGCCCAAAGCGTCCAAAGGCACAAACATCGGCTGGCAAGGTTATGGCGTCAGTATTTTGGGATGTGCACGGAATAATATTCATCGACTATCTTGAGAAAGGGAAAACAATCAATAGCGACTATTATATAGCGTTGTTGGAACGTTTGAAAGAAGAAATCGCGATTAAGCGGCCCCATATGAAGAAGAAAAAAGTGTTCTTTCACCAAGACAATGCACCGTGTCACAAGTCGATGAAAACGATGGCAAAAATGCATGAATTTCCTCATCCCCCGTATTCTCCAGATCTGGCCCCCAGCGACTACTGGCTCTTCACAGACCCCAAAAAGATGCTCCGTGGTAAGAGATTTGGCTCAAATGATGAAGTAATCGCCGAAACTAACGCCTATTTTGAAGGCAAAGAAAAATCGTTCTACAAAGGCGGTATCGAAAGATTGGAAAAGCGTTGGAATGATTGTATATCCCTAAAAGGGGACTATGTTGATGAATAAAAACGAATTTTGGCAAAAAAATTTGTTTTAATTAGTTAGTCACACACATTATTGAACGAAGTGTTATACATATGCTTTAGGGATCGCAATTTTTTGCCATTTTGCGATCCCGGGATTTTTGGATTGAAAAGTCAAATCCCGGGATTTAATCCCGGGATTCAAATAACAAATTTTTTAAATAAAACAATTTTACCAAATTGCATAAATACTTGTTTATAATATATTTACCATAAAAATGGACACAGTTTAATCACATTTGGGGTAGTTTTAAGATTTTTTATCTTGAATTTAATCACATTGTAAGGCGGAAAGGGAGGCAGTCGGTGTTGAGTCGTCGAAGTGGTTGGTTGTGCGCGGCACATCACCAAAATCCAGTTGTCATTTACAATCAGTTGTCAATTACATTCAAAATTGTCAGTTTAAATTTAAATCAAATAAATAAACATAGTCATCCTTGACAACATTTTGTTTAACTTAAAAGTTTTTCATTTGACATTTAACTTCAGTTTGATAACATTTTGTTTTATCCAAAAATGACACTTAAACATAACTTATTGCTTTGCATCAAATGTATCATAACGTACATATTGTAACGATGAGCCAGTCTGTCGCGGTGCAAAGCAACCCTGCCGCTACGTGCCGTGCCATAACCCAATCTGGCAACGACGGCCGCGATAGTAACTTTTAGTCCAACCTGGCAACGATGGTCGCGGTCATCAGGGAAACTTCTAGTCCAATCTGGCAACGTGCGAGAACGATCTGCGCGACGGCCGGACAGAGTATAAAAGGTGGCCAGATGCGGTGCAGCGAGTCAGTCTGGTTTTGACAAGTGAAGTTGCCACACGGAATAATTAAGCAAATACTTAAGTGTACGAACAGTAAAGTGTAAACTGTAAATAATAAAGTGACTGTTGGTGTATTTTATTGTCTGCGTTTAAGAAACTGACTGTGTTTTATTTTCAAATCACACAATCCAGAGATACGTGACAGCCCACTAGACTTAGTATTCGTAACATTTGGTGTCAGAAGTGGGATTGTGGAAAATTGAAGATAAGAAAAAAAAAACTAAAGAAATAAAATTATAAAAGCACGGACATGGTGAAATTCGAGCTGCTGAAGGTAGACCAGCTGAAGAAGGAGCTGGCTGCCTGGAATTTGCCGACTGCTGGCGGAAAGGTGGAGTTGCAGTTGCGCTTGCGAGAAGCATGTGAGGAACGGGGCGTCGATCGGACTGTGCACGAGTTCGGAGCGCAAGAACAAGAGGCGTCGGCCAAAATGGAGGAATCGCCTGCAGGTGCGGCGTCGATGCAAAGTACGACTGCAGCGGCTGCGCCGCCACAAGCAATGGACATGAGCCAGCTAATGGTTGCACTTAAAGGCATGTTCGAGACAGCAAATCGAGAAATGGCAGCGAAGCTGGAAACTACGAATCTCGAAATTTCGGCAAAAGTCGAGACAGCAAATCGAGAAATGGCAGCGAAGCTGGAAACTACGAATCTCGAAATTTCGGCAAAAGTCGAGAAAGCAAATCGAGAAATGTCAGCGAAGCTGGAAACTACGAATCTCGAAATTTCGGCAAAAGTCGAGACTGCAAATCGAGAAATGGCGGAAAATTCTGCGCGCATAGAGCAGAAGGTGGAGGAAATTTCCAATAGCCTGAATGTTAAAGTTGAGCATCTCGAGACGCGAATAGACGATTGGGACAAACGAGTTGACGAAATGGGTGAATCCCTGAATAGACGAGTTGACAACCTGGATGAGTCCTTGAACAAACGAGTTGACAGTCTGGAAGATTCGATGCACAGAAAGATAGACGAACGGTTTCGAGAGGTACAGCCACGAGAATGTTTGCCACCGGTTCAGGACGGTTTTGCTGCCAGAACAGAAGTGCCTACTTATGATGGTGCTGCGCCGTTCGACACATTTAAATTGCAATTCGACTTGGCTGCTTTGGAAAATCAGTGGACAGATATCAGGAAAGGTCGGAGGTTGGCACTGGCGCTGAAAGGTCCTGCGGCTGAGGTAATCAAATCAGTTCCAGAATGTTTAAGAAGTGATTACGGTGCCATCATGAGGGCATTAGCAGCGAAGTATAGCAACGAGCACAACCATGCGCTATACTACTGTGAGCTGAAGAACCGCAAGCAGAGAGCCAACGAGGCGCTGCAGACATATGCAGCAGACATTGAGCGGCTCGTACAGTTGTGCTACTCAAAATTTGGTGCTGATGATCTCGAGGGGATGAAGATTGAGTCGTTTGTTGAAGGTCTTCATGATCCGGAAACACGTCGCAGTGCGTTGATGATGGGCAAGCCAACATTTAAGGAAACGGTGACCAGCGCGATGACATATGAAGCGGCATGGATTGGGAGCACTCGGTATGCACCTGCAAGGATACGCCAGATTCAGGCGGACAACGATATTCCGATCCAGGCCATAAGCTCGGAGATACCGGACAGGCCACGGGTGGTCTCCTCTAAAGTTGTTTGCTGGATATGTGGTAAGCAGGGCCACATATCACGAGACTGCCGCCAACGAAAGAGGCGTTCCCGTTCTCGATCGCAATCGCCTGAAGCGAGGAATACTGACAATCGAGGCTCAGCCAACAAGCGCAGGGTTGAGGACGAGGAGCTGTTAAACTAAAACGGGTCAGCCCAAAGGGGCGTGAGCTGATCCCCACAATCTGCCGCCCCACCATCCTTGTCTCACAGCTGAAACGACAGCCCAGCAGCTTGACAATTGAAGGAAGGATAGATGGAAAGTTGTTCGTGTTGACACTGGATACTGGAGCGTCAAATTCGATCATAAAAAGGAAGCTGCTGAAGAACTGGGAACCGCTGCATGGCATACAGCTGCGGACTGCGACTGGCGAGCGCGCGCCGGTGAGAGGGAAAGTTACAAAAACGATTGCTATTGGCACCAGCAGCCTGGAACATGAGTTCATCGTCGCGGATATAATGGACGACGTGATTATCGGCGTGGATTTCATGATTAGGCACGGTTTTACGCTGGACCTGAAGGAAAATGTGCTGAGATATGCCAACGTTGAATTCCCGCTGCGCACCGGCTATGAGCGAAGCGTGGCGGTACGGAAGGTTGTATCGTGTCAACACGGGAGGATACCAGCGAATTCTGAGGCGATTGTGTGGGCAAAGGTGGACGGGGACGATGGGACGAGTCGGCTGTGGGTAGTAGAAGCACCGAAACAAGGACACGACAACATCATCATCGGACGTACATTAGTGGAACCTAAAAATGGCAGAATACCAGTCAGAATACTGAACCCCCTGAATGCACCCAGATATGTCAGGAAAGATGAGGTAATCGGCGAGTGTAAGGAAGCTGAAGCAGTGGTCAATTGCGAGAGTAGCCCACCTGGAGGTAATAAGAAAAGCGGTTTTATCATGGACGCCATACCGCAGGAGAACCAGTGGAGCAGCGAGTTGACGGCCAAGCAGAAACAGAAGGCGAGGTCACTCCTGCAGCACTATGGGTCAATTTTTGCGGCAGAAGCAGGCGGAAGAACAGCCATAGTAAAGCACAACATCGACACCGGAAGTGCAAAACCGATTCGCCAACCGCCAAGACGAGTTCCTCTGGCCAAGAGGGAGGAGGTCACCAATTTGATCGAGAACATGCGGAAAGACAAGGTCATAGAGCCTTCTTCGGGCCCCTGGTGCTCGCCGGTTGTGCTAGTCAAGAAAAAAGATGGCAGTACCCGGTTTTGTGTGGACTATCGGAAGCTCAATGATGTGACCAAGAAGGACAGTTATCCACTACCTCGGATCGATGACACCCTGGACACACTGTCAGGCACGCAGTGGTTCTCCACGCTCGACTTACGCAGCGGCTATTGGCAGGTAGAGCTTGCAGACAAGGACAAGGAGAAAACGGCTTTCAGTGTTGGCGATGGTTTGTGGCAGTTCACCGTCATGCCGTTTGGACTCTGCAACGCACCAGCAACATTCGAGCGGCTAATGGAACGCGTGCTAAAAGGGCTGCATTGGCGGACATGTCTGGTGTACCTCGACGACATAATCGTAATGGGTAAAAGCTTCGACGACCACCTGGGAAAGCTGAAGGAGGTATTTGAGCGGATACAAAAAGCCGGGCTTAAACTCAACCCAAAGAAGTGCTCGCTGTTCCAAAAGGAGGTCAAGTATCTGGGTCATACTGTTTCCGCCCGCGGAGTACATACGGATGAAGGCAAAATCACGGCGGTGAAGGAGTGGCCCCGGCCACGCAATCTACACGAACTTCGCAGTTTCCTGGGCCTGTGCACATACTACCGCCGATTTGTTCCGGGATTCGCGAACATAGCCAGCAGCCTGCACAAACTGACGAAAAAGGGCCAAGCTTTCGAGTGGAACGAGGAGCAGGAACAGGCTTTTGCACGTCTGAAGGAAAAACTGTGCAGTGCCCCAATTCTGGCCTTCCCCGTGCCTGGGGAGATGTTTGTGCTGGATACAGATGCAAGCGGGAGTAGTATTGGCGGTGTGCTATCACAGATAATAGACGGCCAGGAACAAGTGATAGCGTATTACAGTAGGGTTTTATCGAAACCGGAACGCAATTACTGTGTGACCCGGAGAGAACTGCGGGCGGTATTGGACTGCGTGAAACACTTCCACAAATATCTGTATGGACAAAAGTTTCGCCTGCGCACAGATCATGCGGCATTGAGATGGCTCCTGAACTTTAAAGATCCTGAAGGGCAATTGGCGCGGTGGATCGAGCGACTGCAGAGCTACGACTACACGATAGAGCATCGCAAGGGCAGTAGCCATGGAAATGCCGATGCCTTGTCCCGCCGTCCGTGCAAAGTCGAATGCAGGCAATGCTCGCGAGCCGAAAGCAAAGAACAGATAGTGGACGTCCGGTTGGTCAGCGTCATGCCAGAGGAAGAGTGGTCTGCGGAGAGGCTACAAAAAGACCAGCATGAGGATGCGGATCTTGCAAAAATCGTCGAAGGCAAGGAGCAAGGCGCACGTCCAGACTGGCAGGAGATGGCTGGTGAAAGCCCGATCGCTAAGGCTTACTGGGCACAGTGGAAAAGTCTGCGGCTGAAGGAAGGCTGCCTGTACCGCGAATGGGAGAGCGCGGATGGTCGTACCAGCAACCCCCTAATGGTAGTGCCGAAAAGCAGAATCAACGAGGTCATCGAGGCATACCATAACGACTCCAGTGGAGGGCACCTAGGCATCACCCAAAACCGTCGCCAAAATAAAAAGAGAGAGTCTGTAGCCGAGTGGATTAAGAGCTGCGACCGATGTTCAGCCGCGAAAGGGCCGACAAGAAAATCTCGAGGCCGCATGCAGCAGTACAACGTGGGAGCGCCCTTCGAGCGGATTGCTATGGACGTCGCCGGCCCATTCCCAACTAGCACTCAAGGCAACAAATATGTGCTGGTTGTAATGGATTACTTCAGCAAATGGCCCGAAGTGTACCCTATTCCTAACCAGGAGGCCACCACGATCTCGGAAAAGCTGGTAAACAACTGGGTAGCCCGGTTCGGAGTTCCGTTGGAGTTGCACTCAGATCAAGGCCGGAATTTCGAGTCTGCGGTATTCAAGGAAGTGTGTGGGCTGCTGGGGATAAAGAAAACGCGTACCACTCCTTTGCACCCACAGTCCGACGGCATGGTGGAACGCTTTAACCGGACACTGGAGGAATACCTGCGGAAAGTGGTAGGCAGGAATCAAAAGGATTGGGATACGCATATCCCCCTGTTCCTGATGGCGTATAGGTCAGCCCCGCACGACACGACATCACTCACTCCAGCCCGGGCAGTGTTCGGCACAGAGTTGCGGTTACCCGCTGACTTGAAGTTCGGGGTAGTCAGCACGACGGGAGGCGCTAAGACGGACTACGTGGCCAATAAGCGGGCGGAACTAGAGGAAATTCACCAGTTTATAAGGAGCCGCACCAAACTGGTCAGCGATAAGGCGAAAGCCAGATACGATCTACGGGCCAACTCAGCAGGGTTCCAAGAAGGCGATTTGGTAATGCTCTACAACCCGCAGCGGAGGAAAGGTTTGTCTCCAAAACTTCAAGCGTCATGGGAAGGACCTTACGAAGTCGTGACTAGGATTAACGACGTGTTATACCGGATTCAACGTTGCAACAATAGAGGCGCTAAGCTGAAGGTAGTCCATTTGGAGCGCCTGGCGCCTCATCACAGCGGAGCCTCGGCACTTGTTCGGGACGAACAAGTCTAAGTGGTGGGCAGTGTAACGATGAGCCAGTCTGTCGCGGTGCAAAGCAACCCTGCCGCTACGTGCCGTGCCATAACCCAATCTGGCAACGACGGCCGCGATAGTAACTTTTAGTCCAACCTGGCAACGATGGTCGCGGTCATCAGGGAAACTTCTAGTCCAATCTGGCAACGTGCGAGAACGATCTGCGCGACGGCCGGACAGAGTATAAAAGGTGGCCAGATGCGGTGCAGCGAGTCAGTCTGGTTTTGACAAGTGAAGTTGCCACACGGAATAATTAAGCAAATACTTAAGTGTACGAACAGTAAAGTGTAAACTGTAAATAATAAAGTGACTGTTGGTGTATTTTATTGTCTGCGTTTAAGAAACTGACTGTGTTTAATTTTCAAATCACACAATCCAGAGATACGTGACAGCCCACTAGACTTAGTATTCGTAACAATATATACGCATATTTGATAAAAAAAATAAAATAGTTAATTTGTTAGTACTTTTAGTTTTACTTCGATTATTTCGATAAAAAAGTTAAGCGTTGTGATTAACTAAAAACTGAGATCTTAAAAATACTAAGGCATTAAATGTTTTGCCCTCTAATCTAGAGCGAAATTTATTGCAAATAAACCCTGCTGAGAGAAAACATCTTTCAGATTCAACACTTGCTGGTTGAATGCTTAGTAAATAATTATAAGCCTTTTGCAAAAGACGCCCTCTATCCCCTCCCTCCTCCTTCAGATAAGGAATTGGGTTTTTGTGCTTTTAAATTTATTTCATTTGAACTTTGAAGCATCTTTTGCAATCCCGAAAATCCCGGGATTAAAAGATTTGAATCCCGGGATTTTCGGGACTGGAAAAAGTCCGGGATCCCGGGATTGCGATGCCTAATATGCTTACACGAAGTTCTAAAAACTAAAAATTTAAGTGACATGTATTTTTAAGTCATAAAATCCTAACTAAAAATTTAAAGTTGGTTTTAAGTGATGACATTTTGAAAACTCCTTCTAATATAATTACGAAAAACTCAAAAGACCTTATTTATTTACCTACTCATCGGATTTTTTTTTCAAATTACAATAGCTGACGTAGGATTGGCATGAAGCCTGCGTTTGACTACTACTTTAAATAGTTGATACTTTTGGGAACACTGAAAGTACAACTATTCTGCGAGAACAAATGCAACATTGATTTTTGTATTCATTTATTCTTAACCCTTCTACGGACCTCCGGTTCTAGCCAGACCATTATGAACTTTGGAACCACTTTAGTAATTTTGTAGTTAAGCTATCGAGCTTATATTTTATGATATCCTCAACTGATCCTTTCTAAGTATAAAAACCAAAACCATGGCCTGGCCAGACCATAGTGTATTTTCATAGAAATTTGGCAGTTAACGTTTTTTTTTGTTATTTCCCACGTAATTATTGTCAAAATGGCTTAAAAATATTTTGTTTAGTCCTTTACGGAGCATAGGACTTCAACTAAGCATTTCCATTTGACTCTATTTGAAACCCCTTCTTCGTGCCATCCCATGTAATCGTGACATTAGTTAGCGCAAAACCTATCTGGTCCAAGTGTTTTTCACTCGCCTTGGCTTTTATTTTCTTTTGGGTTTGTAAATTATAATTTTTGGTGGAAAATAAAGTTGGAACATATTCAAATTTAATATTTATCCATTGTATTCATGGTCATATTCGTGTTATGGTGTCAATTCAATTACATTCCTGAAGTGAAGAAAGTCTTGTCGGGTCTGGTTTTTTATCAATTCGATTAGGTGTTTTCTGTGGCAGAGATGGAAGGAAGGGAATACAATTATAAGGATCAGGTGGGCATTGTTTTTGAACTTCGACGCTGGAGTAAATCAGAGAAGACAATTTTAATTGACAATTTCACGCTTTCATTTGGCCCTGAACAAAACGAAGCTTCTGATACTGATTGAAAAAATGGCCGTTAAGATAGTTCAATGTGAAGAAAGCGACGACGAAGGCGACAAAGAAAACTATATCCGGTCAGTTCAGCATGAACAATAACATGTTGAGCATGTTATGCATGTATTTCCTTGTCAAAGCAGTTCAGAATTGTTGACAGTGCAAGGAATCCAGAAATAATAATATATATACCAAAACGCGATTTGTATGTTTTTATTTTTATTTATTTAACAGATAATACAGGCATATAAGATACAATCTTTTGCATGCCAATTAGGAACACATTCGTTTTAAGCATTACACAATAAATAAAATATCATTACAATGTTTAATAATTTACAAAGAAAAATCTTAACTATGTGTAAGTGAAAGTAGAGAAGTAGAGTAAAGAGTAAAAGAAAAGTTTGAGATGTTATGAGAAGTGTTTGAAGAGTAGATGCTTAAAGTTACTACTGCCCGAAATACATTTGATTGCACTAGGGAGCGAGTTCCAAGACCTTATGGCGCTAACGAAAAAAAGCCTACTGGCATTTTTGAAATTATGGCTAGGAAAGTTTTTCAAAAAGGTAGCAGGGACGCTTCGTATGTATAAGTTTATGTAAAAACATACAGTTTCGTGCTTCTAAGTAAGCTTTTGAGATCAAGACCAAGCAACTGTCTACTATAAGAAGAAACGTGATCCCCTTTCTTTAATCCATAGACGTAACGTGCAGCATTGTTGTAGGCAATAAGCAGTTTATGCTCCGACCTAGAATCAAGTTTGCTATAAACAACTAAGGACGTAGCTTAGAGCTAAGGAAATTCTTTTTGGACTTTCTGAATATAGAAACAGCTTCATTCCTAGCCCTACGGTGCATCTCCCAATTGTAGTCAGTTGGATTTCTCTTCTATTTTCTATAGGTTTTATGACGCTTCTTTAGGGCCAGTTTCACTGCAGCAGTAAACCAAGGACAGCTGCTATTGATGACGCGACGTGTACGTATTGGCACATGAGTGTCAAACAATTTGGAAATCCTATCAATCAGGATATTCAGTTTATCATCAACTGAAGAGTACCACCAGCATTCAGACCAATTTACAAGTGACAAGTCATTCAACAAACCAACAGGATCAACGGACCTATAATCACGGAAGGAGAGAGTATTTTCAACAGTAACAGTATTAAACATAATATTCAGAGTACAAAAAATTAAATCATGATCCGAGATAAATGATATTTGGTCGAACAACAACAGCGAAGAAGTATCAGAGACAACAAACATATCCAACAGGCGCAAACCTGGTTGGCATCATAGTATTCACTACACTAAGGCCTACTTCAGCCACGGTATCAAGAAACTTGCAGGCAAGGCTGTCATTGGCAAGAGTATTAACATTAAAATCACCACATAAAACAAAATGATCGTAGTCAATCGCATAACAGGATAATGAAGCAAACAAAGGGTCCAAGCTACAGTTACGGCTAGGATTGTAGGCACAAGAGAGAAACACTTTAGTTTTGTTGTCAAAGATTTCAATGTTCAGAAACTCCACCTCTGATCCAGAAGACTTACTCAGTACATTGACCTTCAAGTCAGCTTTGCAATATATGGCAACTCCTCCCCCTCTCTTGACAGATCTATCATTGCGGAAAAGTTTAAAATTATTTAACATTAGGTAAGAATCATTCACATCATTCTGAAACCAAGTTTCAGAGACACAAATAACATAAACAGAGGAGTTCTCAAAGGTGTACCTAACGCAGTCAAGTTTAAAATCGTTTAAACTGCGTGCATTAAAATGAACGATTTTTAGCCCCGAATGCTGCTTGCACAAAACACTGATTAACGTTTTATAATTATCGCTTGCGCCAGAGTCGGAACTATTAATATTAAGCATAATAAAAATAAATATAAGTTGCGCAACAGGTGACTGAACTAAAAGCATCCAGATTGGGAAATATAGACAGCTCTAAGATTGTAGAGAAGGAATGGTATACAAGTAGGTTGAAAAAGAAAAAGACGAAGAGAGTATGAGAGAGAGCAAAAAAGAGATAGACAGTAAGAGTAGGCAGAATTAAGGTTAAAATTACAACTAAAGTAGAGTGCACTAATAAATAAATATAATATATATTTAGTTGTAAGGCACATCTTGACCAAAAAGTACCCATGTTTAACAACGCGTAGTCCCACATTTCTATAATCGGTACCCTATCTTCCGTTTTCTCGCCTCAAGCTGATTAAGACACACAGGGCATTCTCTACTCGTTGAAGAGTGATTTTCATCAAGACCTAATCGCCGAGTTTGATTCGTGCGAATACAATTAATGCATTTATTAATCGCCTCTTTACTGCAGTCACTAGTTTTGTGTTCTCCCAAGCATTTTGAACATGTTTCCTTGTTTTTACAATTTGCCGCCTTATGATTAAAGCCCTTGCACTTAAAACAACTCAGGACATCCACGCCATCATAAATCTTGCAAGTTTCCCACCCTACATACAGTCTTTCAGCCGCAAGGAGTTTCGGAAACGACTCTGCATCCGTTTTAATTAAGGCATTGAAGTAATTTCCGGTTCCTCGTTTCACTTCGTAAATTTTCACCACAGCCATCTCACACGAACTGATGCTTTGATTTTGCTTTTTGATCCCACTGACTAGATTTTCCTTATCCAATTTCTGCTTTATGCCCACCACAAGTACTTTTGGTTTAATGACCGTCGGTATTTTAATTTCGTACTCAGCTCCCAGTTTTTCAGATAACACTCCTTTGATTTTCTCCCGATCCATTTCAGTGTTGCTTTCTATTACTACAACGCCATGGCGATTAGCTTTTACATTCGAAAATTGCAAATTCAGGGGGTCTACTTTTGCAGCCAGTTCCACTTTAGTCCTCTCACCCGCTTGCTTATTCTTAGGCTTAATAATTAACTTTAGTTCATTTTTTAATTCTGGCAATACTCTTTTCACTTGTGCTCTTTGTTCACTTCGCACCACATCCGCAAATGATGGGTTGGCACTACTGATTGTCCCACTATTATTGTTGTGTGTCTCTTGTAAAATCCCAATGTGTTTGGGTCATTATACTGCATTATATCCTTGCAACCACTGCATTGGCCAAGCAGTTAAGGTAAATCCGTAAGTAACGTATTTAACAGCAGCCGCCGTAGCTCACCTGGCTAGTGCGTTGGGCCGCGAGTCAAGACTCCGCGAGTTCAATACTCCGTTGCGTTTACACCGAAAAAAAGAAAAACAAAAATTTTTCTTTCGGCGGCTGTCCTTTCAGCAGGAAATGCCAAACCTCTGAGAGTAAAATTGCCTATGAAAAAGCTTCCAACTCGCCGTTCGGTATCGGCATAAAACTGTAGGTCCCTTCCAAGCTTGTAAAAATATTCGCACGCACAACACGGTTGGTTGCGGGTAGCTAGGCCTTAGTCTCGTAATCGGGCTGTCGTGCCAGTCAAGAAGAAAATTTACACATTGTTTTTTATTTTTTTGCTTTACTGTTGCTTTTTTTTTATTTCAAAATTAATACCTTGAAGTGAAACTCGCTATTTACTTAATTATTCTAGTATATTATTACCGTTATTTTATTTTATTGTTATTATTATTTTATTATTATTATTTTATATCCTTAGTAACAATCCTCGACTATCCACTTGTTTACACAATGGTCCGGCCAGATCATGGGAGGTTTAACTTTAAGGTTTTAAGTGGGTGCTCACAGAAAAGATTAAGCAAATAATAAAAATGTTTCAAAGTTCTATATTGTTACATCAAATTGGATAAATGAATTTTTCCACCAATGGGGGGATCCATCACCCTAATCCTCTCCTCTGGGGACGCCACTGATTAATAATAATAATACACATATACACATATAATAATAATACACATATACATCACTGAAGATTCTGTTGATGGTTCGGTTCAGATGGTTGAGGTGCGCCCGCCGTCATTCCATATTTGTAAGCCAACTTTTCGTATTTCACGAACTACGTACATTCGATTTTCGATTTTGTTATGTTGGTATTCATGTCCCCGACATATGTTGGCGTTATCGGCCACTTTGCATATTTAGTTTGCTTTTGACACATACAAAGGTTAGAAGAGTTTTGGTGTGTCAATGCCAATTTTATGCTATTGTTGCAGGACACGTTGCACACACACAAATCGTTGCTCCTTCGTGTTTTTTTTTGGAAAAAACCACACCATAATCATGCCTCAGCCACCGTATTCGCTACACGGAATAGTCCCATGAAAGGATGGAGCAGATATGGACTTCATCGCTGGGAGAGTTCAAGGTCATACCAAAAAACGCATATTAGAAGTGCTTCGGAAATTGGAAAAGCGCTGACACAACTGTGTTATATGTGAGGGGGATAACTTTGACGGGGACAAAATAGATATTAATAAATTAAACAAATGTTTGGACACAATTAGAAAGTCAACATTTTTAACAGACCTCGTATATCAGCCCGTATGAGCCCCCATATAAGTATCAACCCATTATATATTTGCAATATACGAGTATACCGTCAAAAGGAACATTGAGTGCGACTCACATTTTTTGTCAATGCAAAACTCCAAATCAATAGGGCAATTCGCGATAACGTGCAAATATTTGGATAAATACATGCCATTTCAAATATTTGCCATCAACACTGAGCACACTTTTTAAAATTTCATGGCAACTCGAGCGCTTCTTGCTAAAAACTTAAAATTATACAAATCTCTTCCTCCGTCCACTTTTTATTCGGGTTTTCTCTTTTTATTTTCTTTTTCGTCTGCTTCATCTCGACAATTGAGACAGCTGATTGATTGGAAAATCTGTTTTGCCCATGCCCAACAATATGTAATAGGGTTTCAGTGTTGCAAATTTGAAGCTGCCGGGCAAGGGGAAATGTGTACATTTTCGAGAAATGTCAGCGAAGCTGGAAGCTACGAATCTCGAAATTTCGGCAAAAGTCGAGACTGCAAATCGAGAAATGGCGGAGAATTCTGCGCGCATAGAGCAGAAGGTGGAGGAAATTTCCAATAGGCTGAACGTGAAAGTTGAGCAGTTGGTCGGAGACTGATACTGGCTCTAAGAGGTCCTGCGGCCGAGGTAATAAAAACGGTTCCGGAAGGTTTGAGAGGTGATTACGACACCGTCATAAGGGCGCTGGCAGCCAGATACAGTGACGAGCACAACAAAATGCTGTATTATTGCGAGCTGAAGAGCCGTAGACAAGGGGCCAACGAGGCGCTGCGGGCATATGCAGCAGACATTGAGCGGCTCGTACAGTTGTTCTACCCGAAATTCGGCGCTTATGACCTCGAGAGGATGAAGATTGAGTCATTTATTGAAGGTCTTCATGACCCAGAGACATGTCGCGGTGCGTTGATGATGGGCAAGCCGACATTTAAGGAGACGGTGACCAGCGCGATGGTGTATGAGGCGGCCTGGAGAGGAAGTTTTCGACATTCATCTGCGGAAAAGCGTTGAGCCCAATCTGGACGTGTCACCCAACGCCGGATAGTGAGCTCGGAGGCACCAGCGGGGCTGCGGGCAGTGTCATCTAGAGTCAGTTGCTGGCGATGTGGCAAGCAAGGCCACATATCACGAGACTGCCATCTGCGAGAAAAGTGTTCCAGACAACAGACATCGCCAAGACGGGCTGCCGCTCTGCCACACCATTCGTGCAAAACCGAGTGCAGGCATAACTCGCGAGCCGAAAGCGAGAGACAAATTGTGGATGTTCGGTCGATAAGCGTTATGCCAGAGGAAGAGTGGATTGCGGAGAGGCTACGAAAAGACCAGCGTGAGGATGCGGATCTTGCAAAAATCGTTGAAAGCAAGGAGCAAGGCGCACGTCCAGACTGGCAGGATATGGCCGGTGAAAGCTCGATCGCTAAGGCTTACTGGGCACAGTGGAAAAGTCTGCGGCTGAAGGAAGGATGCCTGTACCGTGAATGGGAGAGCGTGGATGGTCGGACCAGCAACTCCCTAATGGTAGTGCCGAAATGCAGAATCAACGAGGTCATCGAGGCATACCATAGCGACTCCAGTGGAGGGCACCTGGGCATCACCAAAACCGTCGCCAAAATAAAAAGACGATTCTACTGGGTAGGATGTCAGGAGTCTGTTGCCGAGTGGATTAAGAGCTGCGACCGATGTTCAGCCGCGAAAGGGCCGACAAGAAGATCTCGAGGCCGCATGCAGCAGTACAACGTGGGAGCGCCCTTCGAGCGGATTGCTATGTAGGTCGCCGGCCCATTCCCAACTAGTACTCAAGGCAACAAATATGTGCTGGTGGTAATGGATTATTTCAGAAACTGGCCCGAAGTGTACCCTATTCCTAACCAAGAGGCCACTACGATCTCGGAAAAGCTGGTAAACAACTGGGTAGCCAGGTTCGGAGTTCCGTTGGAGTTGCACTCAGATCAAGGCCGGAATTTTGAGTCTGCGGTATTCAAGGAAGTGTGATTGGGACACGCATATCCCCCTGTTCCTGATGGCGTATAGGTCAGCCCCGCACGACACGACATCACTCACTCCAGCCCGAGCAGTGTTTGGCACAGAGTTGCGGTTACCCGCTGACTTGAAGTTCGGGGTAGTCAGCACGACGGGAGGTGCTAAGACGGACTACGTGGTCAATAAGCGGGCGGAACGGGAGGAAATTCACCAGTTAATAAGGAGCCGCACCAAACTGGTCAGGGATAAGGCGAAAGCCAGATATGATCTACGGGCCAACTCAGCAGGGTTCCAAGAAGGCGATCTGGTAGTGCTCTACAACCCGCAGCGGAGGAAAGGTTTGTCTCCGAAACTTCAAGCGTCATGGGAAGGACCTTACGAAGTCGTGACTAGGATTAACGACGTGGTATACAGGATTCAACGTTGCAGCAATAGAGGCGCTAAGCTGAAGGTAGTCCATTTAGAGCGCCTGGCGCCTTAAATAAATCAAAGTCCCAAGTAGCTTTAAACGCATTCTGAATACGTTTTGGTAGAGTCACTTTCACTCAATCATAGAAATCATCAAATATATATTTATTTTAAAAATTACGTTGGTATCGAAAACCATTTTAAATTATTATCCTTGTGGGTCGCCTGTAATCAGTGATTACGATTCGTACGAAACAACTCTGCTATCTGCCATAGAAACACCAGTATTTAGGCAATTATGACATAGTATTGCAATTGCGATATGTATGCGTATACATATGTATGATTTATGGAGGTAGTCGATGCATAGTACTTGTGTGATTTGCCTTGATGTTAGTCTATGTTGTTGATTTCAGCTAAGATGGAGAAAGCAGGTTAGTTAACAATTGAAATCCTCATTTTGCAATGTTTAAAATGTTTAAAATAGGGGCATGTAATTTGTTTTTTGGGTGTTATTTTGCGGTAAATTGTTAGCAGGATGCGTTCAGAAATTGTCGACACACATACTGAGCCCCACTCAGGTTCGCTTATATACATAAACAAATTAACAGCAGTACACAGAATTGCACATAAGATTTGTACATAAACCCTGCAACACGCGCACACACATTGCTACCAAAGTAACTGTAAATGCCGAAAAAACGTCCATTCCAGCATTCAAAGTGTTATGCTCCCAATCGTATTACTTAATTAAGTTAACATCATTGGATACTGCCGCCAACACGCAGCGTTACTTGGTCAAAAGAGGCGAGTAAATCGTGGTTTCCAAGCTAGAAGACCACAGGGTTATGCAATGTGGCCTTGTAGCCCTGAAAATCATAAAATAGGACGCTTACTTATAGTTGGGGGGAAGGGCTGAAAACTAGCAGCAACGAGCAGAAATACTTGAAGAACAAAATGAAAAACGCAAACAACGCCGATGATGTTTTACTACTCGACATTGCGTGTCGCTGCTCATCAATGAAATGGCCCGACGAATACCCAGTCAACCTACGCCAGTCAGCTAGCCAGCCATGGGGCATGTTTACCTCACTACAGGCGGTTTTGGTGGTGACGTTGACATTTAAGTTCGCGTTAATGTTGATGTTGTCGAGTCGTATCGTGTGGCGTAGCGTCGCGTCAAACCAGCAGTAGCGGGGCGGTACTCTATTCTACCTTTGTTTTAATATTCCAAAAGTGAACTAGAGAACGACATTGAGAAAGAAAAGACAAATTACTTACTAAATGATAAGGAGGAAATGCTGTGAAAGCTCACCTCTCTCTTACCGTTCCTGTCACCCATTCAAATCACAATTTTATTAAGAACGTTTATTTATAAAGTTGTGCTTATCCCTTTACGTGAAACTATATTACGCCGAATTTAAAAGGGTTTTGTTACTCTATAAGAGTACTATCGATTAGTCTTGGTCGGTTCCGGGTTAGATTCCATGACCCCAAAATTGTCGCACAGTGTAATCGTATTGAAAGTGTCAAACATTTGCCACCGGCTGTTATATGTCGCGTACATAAAAACTCCCCATATGCAAAGATAACACATAATGGCTAACTACACATAAAGGACCACCGGGCGGACAGCGGTATGTATGTTTGAGGAGATACTACGGTTTCCGTGGCGCCGCCATTTGATGATGTTTTTAGATAGATTGACGAAAATAAATCGAAAATGAGGAATAAAATTTTTCGATATCTCGCTTCGTTTTCGAGATATCGAGGTTCAAAGTTTTTATATTGTCATATTGTGCACACCTGACTATTGTCTGATGTGGTGGTGACTCCCATGAGGGTTATTTTTTTAGCGCCCGGCCAAAGGCCCGCCACCTGGGAAAAACTTATTGCCAAAAAAACTATGGCTTGGAACTATAGATTTGAACAAAAAATACTGTGCACACCTGACTGCCACTCGAAAAAACTTATTGCCAAGAAAACTTTGGGTTTCGGGAAAACTGTATGCACCTCTGGGATTGCGAAAAAAGGGCGAATTTTAAACTTTGAGCGAAATTTTAAACTTTGAACCTCTATATCTCGAAAACGAAGCGAGATATCGAAAAATGTTATTCCTCATTTTCAACTTATTTTTGGTCGATCTATCTTAAAATATCAAATGGCGGCGCCACGGAAACCGTATGCATGGCAATCAGGAGCAAAATTTATGATTTATTGTCACAAGTTTCATAGTGAAAACAGCAGTGACCGCTATGCTAACGAAAGGCCAAATCCTTCTGCTGTGTAGGCAGACTCTCAGCTGGACAAGTACACACATAACAATTGCACTTTCATAGATGCATAGCGGGCATAGCTGCTTCGAGTATTACAAACAAAATTGTAAATAAGCGGTGAGAGTGATGTGTCACAGGAAATTGATTTAGGAAAATCACGTTTAACGCAGGGAAACCACGCTTTGCTCATTGAGTTGTGAGGAGTGCAACATAATTTTCATTTTAACAAAAACCCGGCTTCCTACACACAATCGAGTAAGAGCATCATATTAAATTATCACTTAATGTGCACACAAGCCATACTTGAGGAACACGACTCAATTGCGCTACTTTAAATTTATTTAAGCATCAGATTTTCTTCTCTCTTTCACCCCAGGAGCATTGTCACCAGCGTTGCCACAAGAACAACTAATTAATAACCAGGAACAGAAATAAAAATAACGAAAATGTAACAAAAATAACCAAAATGTTTAGCTGTCATAAACAACTACTTTACTTTTACAAAACAACAATACTTTTACAAAAAGTAATCGTAAAAAAGTGTTGATGACTCTTTTAAAACATACAGTCGTGTCTGGGTATAGTGAACACCCTATATAGTGAACACCTCGATATAGTGAACAATAAAATTTTTACATGGAGTACTCTAAATAGTGAGCAAATGGAAACCTCTAAATAGTGAAAAAAATTCTGAAAGCAATTTCAAGCAAAAAGTAACAAAAAACACAAGAATTAATCAAAAATGAAAGAGGGTATTCCCCTAATTTGTATTTTTAAAATTACAAGAAAATTTAGAATTTAAATACATTAAACTAAAATTTATAACACATAAAATTAATATTTCATGAAAATTGCTCATTCTATTTGGCACAAGCAATTAACAAAAGACCCAATAGCCAATATAGCTGAACAAGGTGTTGATGTAGCAACAATAGATTAAAAATATCTGTAAAATATTGTCCCCTTAAATATTTGTCATAAAATCCAAACAAATCTAAGGAGAAACCCCCTAATCAGGCAACACTGGGTTGTAACGTATAATAAAAATGTAATAAATATACAAAGCGAGATATGAAAAAGAAAGACAGTGCGATTCAGCTGCAAATAAAAACAAACAAGAAATGAAAGCAGGAAAATCGAACGAAAAAAACCGATGTGGCATCGGTCAAAAAAGGCCGAAGCCGATGCCGATTCTTTTTTTTTTGGCCGATGCCGATACTAGCCGATGCCGATACGAATTTTATTGGCCGATACCAGCCGATGCCGATTAATCGGTCGGACTCTACTTTTAAATTTATGTACACACAGTGTAGTTTGAGCAAATAAAACGAGTTTTTAAACAAAAATTCGAACCTTGATATTGTGAACAACTTCAATACTGTGAGCAGACCTTGCAATAATTAGTTCACTTTATCCAGACACGACTGTAGTTATCGAATTAAAAAATGCTGCTTACTCTTTTACGAGAAAAAGCAATGACTATGAGTTGTCACTATCAATCAGTATCAATATTATTGCCGCTCCCAATAATATTGTGCTCATTGATATTTACGATTAATTTTGTATCGGTGTGCTATTTTCTAAAATATACATTTTGTCATCAATGCGCAATGTTCTAAAAAAATAACCACATTGGATCAAAAATCACCAAATAACCAAAATTTCAAAAATTTTCAAAAATAAAAATAACCAGTTTTGGTTAAATATAACCAAAACGGCAACGCTGATTGTCACGCGCAAGTTGCCCTGCTGGCGTTAAATTTAATTGAATATACATAAACGCGTGTTAGTGTTTGTATGTCAATTTGTTTGTGTGCATTTGGACGTGATGACGTTTGAATGTGTGAGCTTGTACTAAGTAAGCGCACGTCCACCCCCTTGGTACCGCTGCTGTGAATCACTTGCTGAAATATTCATATAAAAACGGCTGCAAAATGACGGAACCGGATACCGCATTCAACGGCCATTCACGAAAAGTACACCGATAAGGCATTCGACGATTCAACTCGACGCAGTTGAACTCGGCTGGTTCACATTCAATGCAAAGCCTCCCGCAAACAACCTGCAAACTAACTGAACACAGATACATAGATATGCTTGTGTGTAAGCAACCTCTCGACACATACTATGTCATGCCATACCATAAACGAAAATTTAAAAATTTGGCTTCAAGTTAAAGTAGAAGTTGAATTTATATACTATGCAAATATTTGTTGTGCATTTATATTATATTTGGCTTAAATATTATAATAAATATATATCGGAATGCATCTAAAAAACACACTCCAAGAAAAGGTGATCCTTTTAATGCCATTCAAAAGTGTCACACCTGTTGTAGATTATAGTTACGGAATCAAAAGTGAGAAAAAAGTGCACGTGGTGCTGATAACACAAATCCAACCAAACTTTTCTAACGGATTTTTGGACGCTGATCACAACTGCGTACTTAGTTTTTTGATTGTTTGAGCGGCTTAGGGAATATTGATGGTTTTCCTCGGAGGGCGTTTTGCATGTTTTTTGACCATTATACGCATGCAGCTCCTACAAACCTGAAGTCTAAAATGCCATTTTTTAACATAGATTTACAATACTCTAGCTATGTATTTAAAATTTAAAACATTAAAATCGGTTCAAATTTGCAAGAATTATTCATTTGCAAAGTCAAAATTCACTGACGACAAACACTGCCATATATGTCATGTTCGTCCTATGTCGTCAAATGCGTTCTCATTGCGCGGCAAAAACTGACGAAAAATACATATGACAAGGTTTGCCAGCATGTTGACATTTTTTGTTTTCTCATCAAACGTAGTCAAATCGTTCGTTCGACACAAATTCGATCGTTCTCATTTGATTGTCGTTTCGTATGGCAAGTCGTAGTCATACATGCAGGCAAACGCAAATGACACCATATGACAACCCGTTCTCATTTAACTGACTACAAATTACACCATATATGACATAGTCAGAACGGGGCATTACAAAAAATATATATTGTCATTAGGCATCGCAATCCCGGGATCCCGGGATCCCGGACTTTTTCCAGTCCCGAAAATCCCGGGATTCAAATTCTTTTATCCCGGGATTTTCGGGATTGCAAAAGATGCTTCAAAGTTCAAATGAAATAAATTTTAAGGCACAAAAACCCAATTCCTTATTTGAGGGAGAAGGGAGGGGATAGAGTGCGTCTTTTGCAAAAGGCTTATGATTATTTACTAAGCATTCAACCAACAAGTGTTGAATCTGAAGGATGTTTCTCTTCAGCAGGGTTCATTTGAAATAAATTTCGCTCTAGATAAGAGAACAAAACACTTAATGCCTTTGTATTTTTAAGATCTCAGTTTTTAGTTAATCAAAACGCTTAACTTTTTTATCGAAATAATCGAAGTAAAACTAAAAGCACAAACAAATTAACTATTTTATTTTTTTATCAAATATGCATATATATGCACTTTATGATACATCGGTTGCAAAGTAATAAGTTATGTTTAAGTGTCATTTTTGGATAAAACAAAATGCTATGAAACTGAAGTTAAATGTCAAATGAAAAACTTTTAAGTTAACTCTTCAATTCCCAGTGTCACCTGTAGGTGACAGATGCTTAATATTTGTTTTCCTACCACATAGGTTTTTATTTTAAAATTCTAACACTTGTATAGCAAAGTCAATTAGTAGTACTTGTTTATTTAATTTTCCTACCAACACTAGCGATACGTCATTTGTAAAATTTATTCATTTGTTTCACGCGTAATTAAAGCAGTGCGAGTTTGTGTGGTTTCTTTCAATATAAAAATGAGGGTACTTTAAACATTTTTTATGTATTTTTTTGTCTTATCCAAACGTATCTAAGCTCTTTTATTTAAAAAGAAAATTTTCTTTTTCACTATTTTGGACATGGGAATTGAAGGGTTAAACAAAATGTGATTAAATTCAAGATAAAAAATCTTGAAACTACCCAAATGTGATTAAAATGTGTCCATTTTTATGATAAATATATTATAAACAAGTATTTATGCAATTCGGGAAAATTGTTTTATTAAAAAATTTGTTATATGAATCCCGGGATTAAATCCCGGGATCCCGGGATTTGACTTTTCAATCCCGAAAATCCCGGGATCGCAAAATGGCAAAAAATTGCGATCCCTAATTGTCATATACTGAAAGAAGAATGTTGGGGCTTTCAATTAAAAAATAAATTTTTGGAATACGATGTTTGTAATAGAAATTGTGTTCAAATATGTAAGTTCACCATTCATAAATTCAGCAACAAAAGCAAGGATTTACTTTTGAGCTATAATATCGGAGCACAATTTTAGGCTGCGGTATGAAAATGCTCACATTCATCAAATGCCTTTAATTCGTAAAATTTTCAGTTTTGATTTTGATTTTTTTTGCGCCCTAAAAATATGTCGCAATGAAATATGGAAAAACAGCAAGTAGTTTGCTAAGTGTGTGTGGTTGAAATTTTTACTTGTGTGATGCAACTCTTTTTAGAATAGCTCCTACAGTAATGAACCAATTCAAATTTTGTTAATGCCCTTGAAAAGACAAATATTGACGCTTGCGAAAATACTTTAGCTACTTTCGTCAATGACGCGAAAAGCATTAGGAGATTTCAATACAAACACGTGTTTAGAAGATGAAGTCGCATTTGCACTCTAATGAGCATAGGCCGAGAATGGCGCATACAATAAAAAAAATCTGTTCTATAAGTTTAAGTTACAACCTTACACTATACATTGCACACTAACTCCTAGTTGAAAATTGCAACACCGATTTTAAATAATTTTTTGTAAAAACTCGCGAAAATTGTACTTTGAAAGGTCATAGCCATGTTAACCCTTGACCAATCGAAATCGACTATGGTCAGAATTATAGCTTGAGGATTCGTTTTTGTGTCATAAAAAAATTATCGTGTTTTTCAACATATTATGAATGCAATAAAAATTCAAAGATGAAAAATCGTGGAAAACATCTCCTAGCAAAATCCACCAATAACTTACAAACCGCTCAAACAATCAAAAAACTAAGTATGTACTAAGTAGTTGTGATCAGCGTCCAAAAATCCTTTAGAAAAGGTTTACTAGAACTCGGAAAAATTTTGGCTGTTGCTCAGTGTAACCTAATGGTGGTGGTGGAGAAGTTTTGATGTTTCTAAGACGGCAACCAACCTCCTGATTTCAAAATAAAGCACAACAATCTGTTTCCGACTTTCGCTCAATTATACATATATACACATTCATATTTATTTGTATATATGTTTACCTGAAAACATGGACTTTGATAAAATCCTATTGTGTTGAGTTTTTGTTTCACAGTTGCAACATATCCAGTAGTTTTCGTGTGATACTTCAAGTGCAAGAATCTTCACTAACTGCAACCGTAATTTACAACGAGGTTCAATTGGGGTTTCGTAGTTTTTGGCGCGATGTCGGAATTTTTATGTTTTAATTATATTTTATAAATATTATAATTCATGTGCTTGAGAGCATATTTGGCGCAATGTTGAATTCTGCAGATAGAAGAAATGCAAAAACTTGATTTCGGGCCAAATGAAACAGAGTACACAACATATTGGAAGCAAATGGAAAACTATCAGATCAGTGCCTTACTATCGCGATTTTTGCACTGAGGTGTCATGGTACGAGATTTTAAAGCCCCAAAAAATATATTTAAGGCAATTCATTTCACCGCATCGCCGATACGCGTTTGCCTTTGTGTGGTTTCAGAGAATCTGTCGTTTACTTGATTATAGCAAAGGACACGCGACCAGCGAGTTCAGTGCTATTTTATGGGTTACAAGTTATGGTGTATTGAGTTATGTTATACAAGTTATGGTGTATTGTATTGTTATGGTGTATTAAGTGTACAAGTTAATAAACCAAACATTATTTCAAATAGAAATTAAGCCGATCGGCGGGACGCGGCACATTCGTAATTGTACTGCTGGATTGCTTGGTATCTTTTCTGGAAGCGTATTTGAATTTTCACTTTTTGATAGTGGTTGAATGGAAAAACGAGAAAAACTTATGAACGTAAATCAATACTGAGCGCTTATAAATTCTATATGTACCCGTACGCGCACAGACACTCACATACAGATGTGTGTTGGTGGACACAGTCGTCAGTACGTCTTACTCATTGGCAATTGTCAAATGTGAAGGATTTTCCTTCAATCCTGCAATAAAACTGCTCGAGCACTTAACCCTTTCGCGGACACACGAAACTTAGAAAATGTCGAATTGGGGCACTAACTTAAATCTGATTGCTTCTGCAGTGGCACACAATATGCTACTACATATTAAACCAATGCAGTTGACGTCGTCTATGTCCGACGTGTTTATATACGAGTTTTTTTCTATGTCGGCATATACCGACGTGTCCAATCTAAGCCATTCGTAGTGTCGGCTTATGCCGTCGTGACCGCGAAAGGGTTAAACTGTACATATACAGGCGGGTGGTCCGCACATGTGTGCGCCGCATAGTGGATGTGCGTGTAGCACTGGCTAACCGCACACGAGCGGTGCGCAATAAATGGGACTGGGGTGCTACGCCAGTGCACAGGATAGGTACTATTGAGAGTCGTAGAACCGACGATAATGGCAGCAGTTTAAATCAATTAATTTAGCGAGCCAATTTGCTCTAACCGTACGCAAATTGCGCGCTCCTCAGGCCGCTTATTGTATGCAACAATCGATTAATCTCCTGCGAATTATTGGGTTCATATTCGAAGTTAGATCACAAAAAATTCGATATTGCGATTTGCGCAGCCTTAACCGTCTCATGTGCGTGGGCGATAACGCAATAGCTGATACGATTGAATATGAACCACCAATTCACCATTTGGAACTTCGGTGCGGATGAGTGCCTTTTAATTTCAAATGGCGGGGCTACAGTACCGGAAAATTCATTAGGGGTTTTATTGCCGAAGGCCTTTCGTTCCTGGTTCTGCGCTAAACTCAACATTTAAAATATTGTGATGTGAAAAGGAGAAATGAACGACACAAAAGTGGGCTTGGCTTGAGATACACGCAGAGAAACTTGGAAAGCAAACTTCAAAAACATTTCTGCTTTGCGCTTCTTCGTCATCGCACCAAAAACAACCGAACGTGCCCCACATCCATTGCCACCTCAATAGCCGCTCCACTCCAGCCACACTGGGCAGCAAGTGCTGTTAGGTGTGTATGTACAATATATTCGGAAGGAGCGGAGTTCCACACAACGTTACCAACACGCCTTCACTGCCAGCATACAGCACCATTAATAATTTCACTTTCTGCGTTAACTTTTTTTAGTATTTCGGAGCACACACGTTTAGCCATTTGTTTTGGATGGGATTTTCTAAAGATTCCACAATAATATTCCACTTGCGTTAGCAGTCAATTTTCGTGATTTTACTCGTGCTTGAGTTAAAATTTTCATGAAACTTCGCTCTTGATGCTGTCAACCGATTGCCACATATTTTGTTTTTTGCTTTTGCCATTCACCAGAGCATACGCACTCGCTGGCAGGATAGATAAATTTTCTTCCATTTCCTTTGTTACTTTTCCTCGACTCTGTCAATGGGTGTTAGATTGAATTGATGCGAGTTAAAGCGAGGTGAGGCAAGTGAAAAGGAGTTGCGTGGGGAAGTGGAACAGCGCCAAGTTCCGAGTACCGCACTGCAGTCGCAGTAAGTGAAATCTGCTCTGTTGGAACACTACATTTGACTGTTGCAAAATCCATTTGAAAATTGAAGTGAACGCCTTGGAAACCCCTCTCCCCTTAGCTGACTTCAAACCAAACCGATTCTTTTCACCCGAATACTGTTTCGTGCCTTGGCAAAGTAAGCTGTTACTGCGGTTACGACCGAGCGGCCCTTGTGTTGTTGGATTTGAAACTTTTGGACCTATCTTTCTATTGTTCAATATCAAAGCGGTTTCTGTGGGTGTAAATTTAACGGACACGAAATACGTTGTGAAAAATTCGTCCACGACGTCAGACAGGGGTGTAAACACAATACAGACTAAATGCCAGCCAACTGAAGCAACGCGAGCGCAAGCAAGTTATCACTACAGTGACCTGTTGTTGTTGTAGTAAACTTTCGTTTCGTTCAATTGAGTACTTGAATATACTATCGAATATACTGAGAGGCGCTGGAGCGATGACGATGCGACGACAGCAATGGGCAGCCCGGCAGCGAGCAGGAATGTTGGTGTTGCCATTGCTTTGCGACTCTTCGGCCATTCGCTCCTTGGCCAAATGGAGTGAGTGCTTGTCTTGTGCGTCCTGGCTGTGCATTGGATTTGTTGTTGAGCAAGTATTGTAGTTGTTGTCAACGCTGTCAAAACGTTGAATCGAGTGGCAAAAACGAGCGACACTTTTCGGTTGTTAGCGCTTTCGGCTGTCGGAACTTGGCAGTCTGCAAAGGATGGTCAAGAGCCACGAGCTTTTCGTTGTTTCGCGATTTGTGCTCAATCGCAACTGCTGTTACTTCTGCTGTTAGCACTTTGCATCGCTCTGGGCCGTCATCTCTCCGCTTCTCCGTTATGTATCCCGCTTGAGTTTTTCTCAATACTCCGACTGCTATCAGTTGTTCACTATTGGGTGCTTGTGTGTGCATTTGTGCGCGTGTGGTTGTGTTTGCGGACCCCTCCTGACGCCAGCTTTGGGCAGTTGGTCTGCTTACTTTTAATGTGTTGTGACGACCTTTTTCTTCTTTTGGTATTATTTCGCCTTGGCACGCGACCAGCGAACCAAGTACGTTTTTCATTGCCAATTTTTGATAGTACTATACACTCTCTCGTTTTACTGCTACACTCTCTCTACGCCAGGCAAATGAGAGGTGCTGAATTTGTTTAGTGTAGCCCTTTCTTTGTTGCAGCCTTAAAACTACTTCTATCAGTATTCTACAATACATTTCTGTAAATAAGCTTATATTACATGCATTTAATTACTTTGAAATAGGCTTAAAGACGAAAGACTTTAAGAACATTTCAGTGGTTTAGGCGGAATTTTATTACACGAGACTAAGAAGATGTGCATGAGCAAAATATATGCGTTCGAAACTAGGTTCGGTTCTTAAATTAGATTGTGCTGTGTGAAAGAGTCTTCTTCATTCTAAATTAATTAATAATTGATTGGCACGACAGCCCGCTTACGCGAGACTAAGGCCTAGCTTCCCGCAACCACCCGTGTTGTGCGTGTGAATTTTGTACGCGGGTGGAAGGGACCTACAGTTTTATGCCGGTTCCGAACGGCAGGTTGGGAGCTTTTTCATAGGCAATTTTTACTCTCAGAGGTTTGCCATTTCCAGCTGAGAGGACAGCCACCGAAAGAGAAAACGAGTTTCCCGTTATTTTTTTTAGGTGTTACTATAGAGTGTTTTTTTTAGAGGTTTGTTTTTCGAATAGAATAAAACTGGCATTTTGTGGTCAAATCTGGCAACTCTAATGTCATTTATGTTCAGTTTGGTTTGCCATTTCATCATGAACAGGATGACAAAAAAACAACGCTTGCAAATCGTGCAAATTTATTTCGAAAATAATGGTACAGTTCGCGAAGTTTACCGCAAGCTCCGTCCATTTTATGGTCCATCAGAGCAATTAATTCGGTTAACCATGGGTCGTTTTCGCACTACGTTTACTCTATGTGATAATACGCATCCGCAGAGACGTCGAACAGTGCGCACCGTAGAAACAATTGCCGCTGTAGAGCAAAATGTTGAAGAGGACCCGAATGAATCGATTGGCCACCGTGCACAGCAATTGGAGCTTTGTCCATCAACTGAAAATTGGACCTTTAGAATTGGCTTTATTCAAGCCAGCCGCGGCGGCCACATGCCCGAAATCATATTTAAACATTAATGGCATAAAATTATCCTTCCCATAAAGCCAAATTGATGGACATTAAAACGATTTTCTTGTGTTTTATTTCAATTCGAAGTTCTATACCTCTAAAAAAAACACCCTATACATGCAGAATTCGAACTAGCGTCGCTCTGCATGCGACTCGCTTGGACCGCGCACTAACCAACTTCATTCTAGCTAAACAAAATTATTCCAGTAAAGGCCCCATTCCGATTCAAAGCTTTAATTGATATATTTGTTGTCTATCGCTCGTTAATGTAAATCTTTAAAACGCACTTCAATCTTTACTGCTCACGTGCAATCAAAAGCCAATTGTTTTTTCATTAGCGCCAACATTGGTGTTCTTAATGTGATTATGCAAATTTAACCCATTATTTCATTAACAGTGGTAATTTGCGTCCTCAAAGCAACAACAACAAACGCAAGCGGTATAACGAAGGCTTGAGCAAATTGAATTTTTTCTGTTTTAAATCTCACTAGCAAAAATCTCACTAGAAAAATTCTAAACAACTTCAGTTAACAGCACTCTCTCTCTCTTTCTTTCGGGTTCACATGTTTATAACAACGGTAAGCTTAAGGCAGAAGAGCTTTTTCGAACAAGGAATACCGCCCTATTTTCGGAAATTATAAACTTGTACAAGACACAAACTGTTGAATCAGAAGCAATTCAGTTGCGCCATTGATTCAGGGATACCAATTCGAACACGGTTCATTAATGTTTACCAAGTTGAATCACTCAAACCACTGGACACAGTGCAGCCGGAAACAGTGCGTGGCGTATAGCTACCCAGCAGCGCCAGAATTCATGCGCTTTTCCGCATTTCTTACAGCAGGATATAAACACCCACATAAGACCTAAAGAACAGCTCGTACACATATACATATATGCACCTCTAAAAGCGTACATGTATGTATGTATCAGCATACATTTATTCGCGCCGTATATAAAAATAAACACAGCTGAGGCAAAAAAGTGAATACGTGTTCCTGGCAGCTTTGTGTCGATTTGAACATTCCTTATATAGGGTGTTTTTTTTTAGAGGTATAGAACTTCGAATTGAAATAAAACACAAGAAAATCGTGGTAATGTCCATCAATTTGGCTTTATTGGAAGGATAATTTTATGCCATTAATGTTTAAATATGATTTCGGGCATGTGGCCGCCGCGGCTGGCTCGAATAAAGCCAATTCTACAGGTCCAAATTTCAGTTGATGGACAAAGCTCCAATTGCTGTGCACGTTGGCGAATCGATTCATTCGGGTCCTCTTCAACATTTTGCTCTACAGCGGCAATTGTTTCTTCGGTGCGCACTGTTCGACGTCTCTGCGGATGCGTATTATCAATAGAGTAAACGTAGTGCGAAAACGACCCATGGTTAACCGAATTAATTGCTCTGATGGACGATTATGTCGACCAAAATGGACGGAGCTTGCGGTAAACTTCGCGAACTGAACCATTATTTTCGAAATAAATTTGCACGATTTGCAAGCGTTGTTCTTTTGTCAACCTGTACATGATGAAATGGCAAACCAAACTGAACATAAATGACATTAGAGTTGCCAGATTTGACCACAAAATGCCAGTTTTATCTCTATTCGAAAAACAAACCTCTAAAAAAAACACCCTATACTTATTTGAACATACCTAATTACATTTGTGCATATAACTGTGATTCCCTGACTGATTACGGCGTTTCTACATTTATCTTTAAACTAGATTAAAGCTTTTTCCTATATTGTATACTGCTTGGAGTTGAAAGATCCGTGACAAAAAACAATTAACACAAATCCCACATCTGTGCGGAAAGTAGTAGATATTCTTTGGGAAATCGGTCACAAATTCATTCAAAACACCCATATGCCTATAAATTATGTTAAACTTCATTGCAGTCCAACCAAACAACGTTATGCTGTCACTGTTTATGACATGGTAATTGGTGCAAATAACACCAAGGACCGTTTAACCACCTATACGAAAACTCAAATTTTTAACACGTACAAGGAAATCGAAACATTTTAACTATAAGTCGTTCTGCCGTCAGCTACACTGACTCGCGCAGCTAATTATCGGCTCACAAATACATACATGCGAAACACAACTCCGTGTAGGCCTAGTCCACAGGGATATGAAAACAAAATTATATTCTTTATTCGTGTACTTTGTAGAATAGTCCACTTGGAACTCACTGTCCACGAGTATTATTTAAAGGTATACAATAAGGGGATGACAATTGCCATTTACAAGTATATGACGGTAGTTTTCTCTGGACACATTAGTAAATAAATATTAAAGTGCAGCGAATTGTGGGTGTCTCAGTTGGCGCTCATTATCGTGGGTGTGTGGGCTTTTAGTTGAGCGCCGGCTATCGATGAACGTACATGTTAAAGCACGTGCCATCCGCTGCGAGCGTTCAAGTTGTATATACACGATTATTGTTAATGTTAACGGTAACATTCCATACAACGACTGTAATGCACAAAATGAAATATTTATAAATCAAATACCCATGGGCAAGAGTTATTATCATTAAAATTTCAAACGCGAAATACTGTAAGCGAGGGACCCGCAATGGCAGCTTAATAGTTCGTTGGCATTGTTCGGGCAAGCGTCACACACCTTGTTGTGACTACGAAACAATATATTTTGGATGGAGAGGGTTAGTGAAATAAAGAGGTGGCGGCATTGCGTAAAGCCATGGCACAATAAACAAGGTAGTGACAGGAAGGAGCGAATTTTATTTTTTTCTCGTCAGAGTTCGGTAGGTTGTCAGAAAATTTTGTCTGTTTTGTTTACATTCGGCGAACAGCATTGCCAGTCAACTCTGTTTCTGTGAAATTTTAAGCATTTTTGCAATGACGAAAGAATATTATTTTTCCAATTTTCGTTAACTTTTATGAATTAACGCAAAATCGACGAACTATGGACTTAGCACTTTTGCCCTTAATTGTAAAACAACAAATTAAAACAAAGAAGCTATGTACTTTTGCTGTTAATTGGTGTATTTTTACGTTTTCGAATAGACCAAGTGGTCTATTCGATGCTGGCAATGCTGTTGGCAAGAGAACCGTCCGTCCGATTTGACAATGAACCGAACAAAAGCATTAACAAAATTACACGTGAATTTTTTCGCTCCTTCCTGCCACTACCTTGTTTATTGTGCCATGCGTAAAGCGTTTCAATTTCAATTTTATGCAGCACGCCAATACGCGAATGACAAAAGAAAACATATGGAATCCACCAAGGGGCGCTGCCACTTTATGAATTATTGGTTCGGCAATTATTAATTTAAGCGATTTTTTATTGATGATGTTAAGCGCGTCTGTGCAAGCACAGTAACAAAAAATAAATATAAACAAAAGCATCAACATTCACATCGCAATATGAATAAAAAACGAAGTTGGCCACATCACCGCGACTACCCAATTGGGTAACTCCATGACGATTACAGTCAAATGTCGCCAACTGCGAATGCGTTCTTATTTGCGTTAAAACAGTAACTCATGAATAAATTATATAATATGGCCGACATTAGTCACTGGCCATTTTAGATGCGAACACAGCAATAATCGAAAAAATCAACCTCCTATCTATGTATTAAATAACATTAATATGAAAACCCAAAAGTGAAGACGGCGCACAGAGTTGCGAGTAGTGACAAAAATACCACAATGCAATTGTATAAGCTCAAAAATCTCAGTATGAGGTTTTGTTGGAAATACTTCAATTAAGAGAAATCCGAAGTTACAAATATTGGATATCATAGAAGTTATGAGCTCTTAAATTACGCTCTTCCAGCGTTGAAAAAAATTGTGTACAAACAGCAAATTTTTGCTTTGACTTTGAGGTTGAATATTTCAAATAAACTATGAGCAGGTCCCTAAAAGTTACTATTGTGTAAGTTTCATATAATTTAGCTCTGGCAAGACCAAAATGTTGCTGATTACTCTTACCTCCGAGCAGTACTGTTATGATGAAAATGAAGTAAAGAAAACGAGTTAATAAAAAGTGAGTTCAAACTTTAAAAGTGATTAAAAAAACACTAAATATCACTTTTGAAATTTTTTGATATTTTATTTTGGTAAGTATGTACATTACGCTGTAAAATTTGCAGGTGCGCATATTTGCCCGAATGCAAGTTATTGGCATTTTTCGGTGAAGACTTGAGTGCAAATTCGCGATATTTTCACAGTTTGGTTGCTGATAAAAAAATTTGTGCACATAGCCTCGGAAAATCAGTTACGATTACTTTATATTCGAAATAGATGGAGTTTCGGGACTACACTTTGATTTTTTTTCGTACAAACCCAAAAGTTGATAACTTAACTACTTCACTTGTATGGGAGGCGCCCTCTGGTGGATAATTTTTAAACTCTAATTAATTTTTATTTTTTGCACTCAGGAATGTTGACGATTGTTGAATAAATCATTCAAATCGGTGCAGTTGGTTCGCAGATACGATGTTTCTTCGTCAGTCTTATATATGCTACGTCTGGGATCAACCTGAAAGTAGCGGGAGTCCACTTTCTAAAAACGATGATTTTGTATGGGAGCCTCATTAAAGGTTGGAGATAGAGGGTAGGTATGTTCGAAAGAAATATTCAGGAGGAAAAATTAGTGGGGGTCAGCCTGAGATTTTAACCCTCTAAGAGAAACTTCTGAGCAGCTGTTGAGCAATTTATCGAAATTTTATTTTCAATCACTTTGAAAAAAGCGCATTTTATCTATAGTGTAAAAGGTTCGGTTGTGGGCATAGTTCGGTTGTGGGCACCCCTTCGTATCTTTTGATAGAAAGCGGGCTGGGTTTTTTTGACTAAGGCCATTTGTTCATTACGGAACCACGATGTTTTTGTGCCAAATACTGAGTCGAACAGACACGCCTACTTTGTGCTGGGACCATATATATCTTTCTGTGCTTAAAAAATAAGACAAAAATTTTTTTTTACATTTTTTTTTAATTTAATTTAATTATACTTTGTGATCCAATATTGATTACAACCAATATGTTTACCCCGAACAAATTTTTCACTACTTCTCAAAATGGCTGCCAAATTCGGTTGTGGGCACCGCAATTAGTTCGGTTGTGGGCACCCGTCTTTTAGTGATTTGGTAAGTTTTGGTAAGTTATTTAATCGAAAATGGTCTTTTAACGCATTTTTTGGTTGTTTTAGCTATATCATCCGAGGGTAAATAAAAAAAATCCTCCGATATCTTTTTTAATGTGCTGGATGTAATTTAACATTGTTCTGCAGATAAGCTAACCACAAAATCGACTACCGCAGCGTATGCGATTTCCCGAACCACTCTCCAACGCTACAAAAAGAAGGTGGAAGAAAATTTCAGAGACATCAAAGCCGTCGACGGTGGTGTTTTTTCTTTTTCTTCTTTTCGTGGATGTTATCGAATCAGATTAACTGGTGTCTTCCACCTTCTTCACGTCACAGCACTTGAAGAGTGTTGGTTAATTAGATTGACTTTCATTTTACTTTAGGTCTTGTTGACAGCCCAGGGAATGACTTGGTCACTTACATTTTGAAATGCCCGTCCATCTAAAGTGTGCCGACATGCGTCCCAGTTACTTCACATGCGTGCATTGTGCTTAAAATAATTAAAACTTAATATTTTTCTATATTCGTGTTGGTTTTTCTTCATATTTCCCCGTTTCCAGCAGATTTTCCAAGGGTGCCCACAACCGAACCAAAAAAAAATTTTCGTTAAAAATGACTACTTTACAAAATAAAAAAAAAACTTTATATTTGACGGAATCGATTTACTTTTGTCATTACTTGTTAGCTAAGGTCTCTAACTTTCCATAGATGTCCATATGTCCGATTAAAAAGAACTTGGTAAAAAGTTATGAGCCAAAAACAAAAAGGTGCCCACAACCACTAAGCAAATAAACACATAGAGGTGTCAACTGGCACAAATTTGCGTACCAGCGCAGTAGGTCCCATACGCACTTCGGCTATTCGAACATATTCGCGATGACTTCGGCAAACTTCTCAATTCGAAGTCAGCTTTCATAATTTGCTTTATGTTGATGTGGTCAGTCGCACATCAACTGTGCGCTGTGATGATGTTGCTGTTATTCGACTTGCTTTCAGCGCAGTAGGCCCCATACGCACTTCGGCTAGCCGAAAATATTCGCAAAATTGTGTGCGTTGCCTTCACACGCAATGAAATAATCAACCACCAAAAAAGCCAACAAAAGCAACAACACAATTTCACTTGTGCGCTTATTTTTGTGTGTATACCTTTTTTTCGTTGACGATCGCTTTCGCTTCAACAAATTTGCTGATGATGAAACTTCGACTGATGGACATATTTCTTGGTCGATTATTTGCAGGTTATATGAATTGGATAAAAACAATTCAACCCGCCTTTGTCCCAAATTGACAACAAAGCATATTCATCCTAATTCATTTGAAAAAATGAAGGTTAAATACGCAACTCATATTTAGCAATACTGTATCCGCAGCCATAAAATCTTTCGTTGAAAATGGCTGTTATAATGATTGCAAAGAAAAAGCTTCGTCCACAGCTATATTTATTGAAAAAACAAACAGACTTTTATATTGTTTGAATAGCCATGTTCTTTTTGATAAAAAACCTTTCCGATCAGCTCTTCGTGAGAATAACAATATCCAAAATTATTTGAAGGAAATGAAAAACTATGTCAAAAGTTGTCAGTATTCTAAAACTGTATGCTGTTGAAAAGGTATAGTTTTATCAATTACTTCCGTTTTGTCTCTTTCACAAGATATCTGGGCGGAAAAATCCAATTTTCTTTTATTATCAAGACTTAATCAAGAAAATCTTGATTATTGAAAATCTTTTTTATTTGGTAAGAAAAAGCGGAGTTACAAACAATAATCCTTCACTTTTTGAGTTTGACCATATTCTTGCGTTAATGATCTCAATGAAAATAATAGCATTTAAGGCAGGAACCTTCAGTGTGATGGTTCCCTTCGTTATTCCTCTGGTTTCATATTGATGCAAACTATTGAAAAATTTGACTGTCATAACTGCAAAAAGTTAATAAAAGATGAGCTTTGTAATTTACAAAGAAACGAAATGTTTATATTTTTCAAAAATTTCAACTATTTTAACAGTAGTTTAAAACTAAAAGCTCCAATCGACTAATTTTTTTTGTTTCAAAAATCGTTTACAACACATTTCATACGTTTTTTAAGGAAAACCCTCATACCTCCAATATAAAAAAGCTTTTGTACAATCTGTGTGTTGCAAACGTAACAAAGTAGATGAATACAAAATGGGATTTTCAGAACCGTCTACTTGTTGGGAACATGAGCAATTTATATTAAACTAGCTGACCCGGCGAACTTCGTCCCGCACGTAGGAAAATATTAATGTATGCTTATTGAAAGAAATGGCGAATAGGCGTTTGCTTCTTGCGTTCACAAAGTTACTTTTGAACCGCTTTTTCGTAGATTACCCTTGTATACCAACATATTCAGTGCTGTTGTCCTCAGCCCATGCTACTCCATGTAAAAATTTGGGCGTTCACTATATTGAAGTGTTCACTACATAGGGTGTTCACTATACCCAGACACGTTTATATATAGATTTAAGTTATATAGGTGATGCCACGCCCCCTTGTTCAATATTCGCACCATCCCCTCTGTCGAAAGATTTGAATAAATGGTAGGTTCGTGCTTAATTTCATTGCTGTGCGACTTATAGTTCAGCGAAATATTTGGGTCACAAAAAATGTGCCTCGCCCCTTGTCCAACGCCCATCAAATCTTACCAGTAGAATGACTCATCTATGGGTCGACGCTATACCATATTTCAATGCTGTGCGCCTTACAATTTCAAAGATATTCCATTATTAAGATTTAGCTTGTATGAGTGGTGCCATGCCCCCTCGTCCAATACCCGCCCCATTCCCTCTGTCGCAGGACATGACTAAATAGTAAGTTCGTAGTGAATTTAATTGATGTGTGACTTATGGTTCCAAAGTTATTATCTGAAAATATGCAAAATTCACGGTCAAAGATGGCATGGATTTTCCGAGTTTCCCAATAGATTTTCTGGAATTTTCTTTTGGCACGAACCTGAACTGACTTAATACGAATCGAACAAAACAAACCCCATGAAAATCGGCCGTTCCGTTTGAGCGTGATGCGGTCACACACTCTCTTTTATATATATAGATTACTTTTAATAATTTTGCTAAGAAAAAATTGCACATGGTTAAGAGAGCAAATTGCAAGTAAAACGAAAAATAAGAATAAAATAAAAATACTAAAGAACACATAAAATTACTAAATAATATAAATTTTAAGGAAATGATAATAATAAATAGTAATATGTTGCTGTTAATATATGAATTTGAAAAATTTATCGGTATGAATTTTATTAGGCCAGAAGGCAACGTAGCCTACATGAATGCCAACATTGCACAGCAGAAATTCATGGTTTTAGTTTTTTTTCAATAGGAACGCACACTCTACTGTACGCCTTTGCGAATTCACATGGTTCATTTTTCATAGCAGAACCGAAAGCCATGGAAATTCAATTTGCTTTTTATCTTGTGCAGTTGCTCGTATTGTTTTCATTCACCTCAGCGCATACACAAGCAACACGCACATTTATTTTCACACGGACACACACCCTTGCATATTCGAATTTGCAAACGATACGCCGCGGCGCGCCGTTTCGTGCTCATCAGCACAGCACAGCTTGCAATTGATGTTCCTTGTCGAACATCCCACAAAGAATGAAGATGAACTTCGAAAATTGAAGTTTGGCGAAGCCAGCGACAAAACTTCGTATAGCCGAAGTACGTGTGGGACCTACTGTGCTAGATTTGCGTGACCGAAAAATTTTGTACTGCGTGGTACCTCTATGTGTTTATTTGCTTAGTGCCACAACCGAACCTATTCCCCTATACACATTTATAAATCCGATTTCATTAAAATTTGCGCAGTAAGTGCTTTACTTATACAATAACTGTATACCAAATTTCATTAATGTACGACCACTCCTTCTATTTTTGTCACTCCGCTATATGAACTCGGCGTGGACTAGTTTGACTACACCGACTACACTAATTTACCCTAGTAATAAGGAAAGAAGGCAAACGCGATCTGGTATAATTTTGTAAAGATTTTGACTCGTTATAATATCGGATGGTCCCTTGCTGTCTGTGCGTGGTTCTCGTAGCCGATATTCGCTCTGTATTGATCATTTCAAAGTTGCATTAAAATTAATTGGGAATTTTGTTCCAACAATTTATTTGGATTTAATGGTCGTGTATATGAACTAACTGTCCCAAGAGCATTTCCTATACCACTGATTAAGTGCCATTGACTTTCATATGCACGCTATGCGAAACACATGTATAAAATATGATAGTCCTTGATGTTGTTTATACATGCTAGAAGTTTGATTTCTCGACCACAATGCTTGCAACCCAGATTCCTAAGTGCATACCAACTCATTCTTCGCGTGAGCGAGTTAAGTTCGGTTGGAAACATATATATTTATGTATTACTTGTACAAAGAATACATTGTCTTTCATTAGTCCGAATTGAACATCCTAAAAGGGCTGCGTGTCTTAAGGGGTTCCCTTTTTCTGTAGGGAAATACAGTGTTTTAATTTTTTTGTTTAAAGCATGTTACCATAGCTTTATTCAAATGCAATACAAAGTTTATAAAAGTACATGTCCTTATGTGAAATTGTATAAAATTTCAAGCGAAAATTCGAAAAATTGGGGAAGTTACAGTCCTTGCCGCAGAAGTCCTTTTGTTAGCAGTGGTTGACGGTGAGCATGAAATCGAGGTAACGGCTCAGCGAACAAAAAAACAAAAAAAACCACAAATAGTACCCAGTGTTGTCTTGTTCGTGAACGAGTGATTTTACAAAAAAAAAATTTTTACAGTTACAGTGCTATTTTTTCCAAAAATGTCGATTTTTTAAGGTCGAAAAATTGAGTTTTTTGCAAAAAAAAAATAGAAGAATTTGTCGAAAAAAAAATTCCTTCGTTCACGAATTAGCTATTGTTTGTACAAACAATCCCTCAAAATTTCAAATTGATCGATGCAGTGGTTAGCGGGATATCGTGCTCACCGCGATGGCATTTTTCAAAAAACATCATTTGGAGAAAATCACGTTTAAAGTTTGAGTTGAATACTTGAGTTCCGGAAACTGCGCGCTATGAACGGCCGTATCTTAGGTTCTAGTGCCCCGATCTCGATGAAATTTTGCAGAAAAATTGTTAAAAGTATGTACTTCAAAAATAAGTCATAAAAATTTTTTTCGATTTTTGAGCCACAAAAAGGTATATAGCCCCTTAAGGACTGCGAGAAAAACTAACCACCCTAATAGACATGTATCTTATTGTAGTAGTAGTAATTTAATTCATTTGACTTGTTTTGAGTACGTGGAGACTAGGCCTTGACCCTTAATGCTTATGCTTTAAGACTCACGAAGAAGCAAAATATTTTTTCTTTTTCGTGAAGTTTTAACACCGGGTGATTATTTCAGCGCACATCGATCTATTGACTAGGAAACCATTTATTTAAAACTAGCTGACCCGGCAAACTTCGTCTCGCCCAAACGGTCCGTTTGAGTGTGATGCCGTAACTCACATACAGCCACTTTCTTGTATATATACAGTCCCTGTTCATCGAATTATGACCGATGAAAAAATTTCGAAATTTCTACTTCCATCATCGATAAAACAAAAACCAATCAAGTAAAAATAACAAATGAGGTATCAAATTATTCATTGGAAAGTTTTCTTTGAAATCCTGGTAAAGGAAACTCATTATGGTATATGAAAACTCTGTCGATGCCGGTAAACTCGTGGCAACTAGGAAAAATCGTCAAAATTTCCAATTGTTGGTGTCATCATAACTTCGTTTTAAAGGGAAATTGTGACACAAAAAAAGAAATAACAAACAAAAATTATTTATGAAATTACGTATTAAAGACTAAGAAGTAAGCAGGTAAAATATATCATCATTATGTTTGTTTAATACTATGTAAAATCCGTGTTGGATCTATTGAAGGCTTGTTAAACAAAATGGGTAGAAAACGTGACCGTGGAAAAAAAATTTTCAAATTATGGCTTTGGTGAAGGAGGGCAAGTGCAGCTACTCTCAAATAGCCAAAAAACTTCAATCTTCAAAAGCATCCGTGGTCAATCTTGCAAGAAAGAGCCGAAATACTGACGACTTGCCTTCAGTTTGTAAAACTAATAGGAAGAATTCCGCGGTATTCGCAAAACTACACCAAGAACCGACCGTAGAATCGTGCAAAAAGCTTTGGAGAACCGAAATACTCCATGTAGGGTCATTTTAGAAGACCTAAAGGGTTATGGTGTCACAGTGTCGCTGATGACGGTACGTCGTCGCTTATACGAAAATAGGTTGATATGCAGGCGTCCAGCGAAAAAACCAAAGTTAACCAAAGTAATGCGTCAGCGGCGGTTATATTGGGCACAGTTGCATAAGGCATTCAGATAAAACTACTGGACCAAGGTAAATCCATTAAATTTGATCTTTCTTGCGATTTTTAACAATAATTCCTATTAACCACTTTTTTGCGAAATTCTTGTCATTTTTAGGTTATTTTTAGCGCTGTATATCGCTTGGAAGTGGTTACTGAAGAAAAGCAATTTGTGAGAAGGAGGCAGGGGGAACGATATTCGGATGAAGGCATCGTTCCCTGCATTAAACATCCCCCAGCAGTAATGGTTTAGAGCGGCATTACATCGGAAGGTCCTTGTCCAATACATTTCGTTAAAGGAACAATGCGCTCTGTCCAATATATAAACGTACTTCAAGGTGTTCTAGCGCCGTATATCGATACCCTGCAGCAGCTCAGAGAGGAATACATCTTCATGCAAGATGGTGCTCCTTGCCACACAGCGCGATCAAGCATAGCCGCTATTAATACATTAAATTTAAATGTGTTGGCGTGGCCTGGCAATTCTTCCTATCTTAATCCGATAGAGAAGTGCTGGGCATACTTTACATCCAAAGTGTATAGTCGGGGAAACCCCACGGTAGCGATTCTTAAAGCAAATATTACAGATATTTGGCAAAATAATATCCAATTGAGAACAATGATGTCCAATTGCATTGATAGCATACCCCAACGAATAGAGGCAGTTCTAAAAGCTCAGAGTAGACAGATAAAATATTAGAAATTACAAACTATAATTTACATATCTTGGTGCAAAACTTTCCAACGAATAAGTTGATGCCTCATTTGTTATTTTTACTTGATTAGTTTTTGTTTTATCGATGATTAAAGTAGAAATTTTGAAAACTTTTCATCGGTCATAATTCGATGAACAGGGACTGTATATAGATTTAAGTTATATGGACGGTGCCAAGCCCCCTTGTTCAATACCCGCACCATCCCGTCTGTCGGAAGGGAAAATGGTAGGTTCGTACTTAGTTTCATTGCTGTGCCACTTAAAGTTCAGCAAAATATTTGGGTCACAAACAATGCGCCACGCCCCTTGTCTGACGCCCATCAAATCTTATCATTAGAATGACTCATGTATGAGACGACAGGGTACTAAACTTTAGAGTTGTATGACTTATAATTCCGAAATTATTCCATATTAAAAATTTGAGTTGCATGAGTGGTGCCCCGCCCCCTTGTCCAAAATCCACCCTATTCCCCCTGCCTAAGGACACGACCAAATAATAAGTTTATACCGAGTGTCATTGATGTGAATGCTATAGTTCAAAAGCTACACCGGAATTTAAAAAGTGCCACGCCCCTTTCCAACGCCCATTAAATTTTATTTGTGGAACGATACGTTTACGCCATGACACTGTTCCAAATTTCAATGCTGAGCGACCTATAATTCCGAAGATATTCCATATCAAAAAGTTGGGTTGTATGGGCGGTGCCACGCCTCCTTGTCCAAAATACACCCTATTCCCCATGCCGAAGGACATGACCAAATCGTTACTTTGTACCAAGTGTCGTTGATGTGAATGCTGTAGTTCAAAAGTAACACCGGAATTTAAAAAGTTGCACGCCCCTTGTCCAACGCCCATTAAATTTTACCAGTCGAATTGCACGCTTACATAATGACACTGTTCCAAATTTCAATACTGAGCGACCTATAACTCTGAAGATATTTCTAATCAAAAATTTGGGTTGTATGGGCGGTGCCACGCCCCCTTGTCTAAAATAGACCCAATTTCCCCTGCCGAAGGACACGACTAAATAATAAGTTTATACCGAGTGTCATTGATGTGAATGGTATAGTTCAAAAAGCTACACCGGAATTTAAAAAGTGCCACGCCCCTTTCCAACGCCCATTAAATTTTATTTGTGGAATGACACGTTTAGGCCATGACGCTGTACAAAATTTCAATACTGAGCGACTTATAATTCCGAAGCTATTCCATATTAAAAAATTCAGTTGTATGGACGGTGCCACGTCCCCTTGTCCAAAATCCACCATTTTCCCCCTGCCGAAGGACACGACCAAATAATAATAATAATAATAATTGATTGGCACGACAGCCCGCTTACGCGAGACTAAGGCCTAGCTTCCCGCAACCACCCGTGTTGTGCGTGTGAATTTTGTACGCGGGTGGAAGGGACCTACAGTTTTATGCCGGTTCCGAACGGCAGGTTGGGAGCTTTTTCATAGGCAATTTTTGCTCTCAGAGGTTTGCCATTTCCAGCTGAGAGGACAGCCACCGAAAGAGAAAACGAGTTTCCCGTTATTTTTTTTAGGTGTTACTACATGCAGAACGACCAAATCCTTAGTTTATATTGAGTGTCGTTGATGTGAATGCTATAGTTCAAAAGTTACACCTGGATTTAAAAAGTGCCACGCCCCTTATCCAACGCCCACTAAATTTTACCGGTGGAATGTTACGCTTACGCCATGACACTGTACCAAATTTCAATGCTGAGCAACTTATAATTTCGGAGCTATTCCATATTAAAGAATTGAGTTGTATGAGCGGTGCCACTCCCCCTTGTCCAACGCCCATTAAATTTTACCGATGAAAAGACACGCCTACACCATGACAATGTACTAAATTTCAATGCTGTTCGACTTTTAATTCCGAAGATATACCATATTAAAAATTTAGGTTGTATGGGAGGTGCCACGCCCACCTGCCGTACAAACATGTATTATACATATAAACCTTCCTCTTGAATCACTCTATCCATTAAAGAAAACCGTTTAAAAAACCGTAGCGTAGTTTTAAAGATTTAAGCATACATAGGGACAGACAGCGACAGCGACTTTGCTTTATACTATGTAGTGATAGTGATACATAGTGCGTTCGAGATAGCAGCACTGATTGGGTATTTAGTAACGAATCTGTTGTGCGTAAAGTATTATTACTTCGCTCATAGCCCGTTAGTTGTACATAGGTTCGCATTTTTAGGCCAACATTTTGTGCATTCAAAATTGTGTACTAAATTTTGCATTAATATGGTCCTAAGTGTTCATATTTAGCAAGTTTAATAACTTTTCTTACGTTAATTTTGTAGATTTGAGGAGAACATACCACTTTTGGTCTCTCACTGTCAATAGCGGATAGTTTGCGGTGCCTCGACACAGCCTCTTCCCATGGGCATTTGGAAGCCCCGCAAATACTGCTGAAGCTACTGCGGCTGTTGTGTTTCATGGCATTTGCCGTCGCCTCGTATCGCTGAGCTGTTGTGCCCCTCCCCACGGGTGTCATTGCAAATGTTGGTTGGTCCTGAGGTTCCGTGTCAACGATGCTGACGCTGTCGGCGATGGTGCTTGAGCTGGCATAGTCTGGTGCTACTATTGGTGCTGCAATCCAACGGACTTTTTTCTTTTGATTCGATTTGCTTGTGGCGGAGGAAATATTCCGAGTTACGAATTACATTAATCCATTAGAGCATAACGTTCGATAAATCGGACGCCAAAAAAACTGTTATTTTAGGAGTACTATATAGTTTACTCTAGGTTAATCCTTTTTTAAACAGTAGTTTAATATTTTAACTTTATGCCCTAATTGGTTAATTAAACAGAAATCACCACTAAGTGCAATCGAACAGCAAAAGCCAACTATACTTATGTACCTATAAAAATCTTATGCGGACGGACATGTAAAGCACAAACATCACATCAAATTCACATTCACGCAATGAGTAACAGCCAACAGTTGCGTGTGAAAGTGGGCACACTTATTTTTTATAATATATGACTATTATCATTTCAAAGCAATTTAGAAAAACTGCTGTAAAGAGGTATTTACTACATTTGTCGTGTTGAGTTTTTCGTCGTGTACGTTCCACATGAAGGGTATCTGCTAAGAGCAGTGAACTTTTTAACTCCTGGTTATTGTTTGGCGACGGCAGTTTAAAAAATTACTAAAATTGTATTGGAAAACGTTTGCCTACTTTTCGTTTACGAAACGCATACGCGTGCTCAACATTGCGAAGAGCTTCCGTCCTCGCTCGCTACTGAATCGACACGACGTGTCCGTTCCGCCTTTAGACCACAACCAGCGCGATACGTACGATCGATCAGTATTCCCAATGCAAGAGCGAACACTTGGACGGTGCCATGGTACAATGACAAGGTATGCCAGAAAGGGAGAGTACTTTTCATGTACTATGAGATGTCAATGTCAAACGGCAAAAATGAGAGGTGCTTATGAATGGGAGTCGTGCGCAGGGCTGCACAGAAAATACTGAAAAGCATACAGTTTTTATAAAACACAGAAAAACTTTAAAAGGAATCTTCTTCTTTGCAAAAAGTATAAAAATGCTCATATTTCTGCCAAAATTACGTTTCGAACGTAAACTACATGTCCGGTACCAGTTATTTGCGGAAAAATATAAACAAATTAGTTATGTTACTGTCTTCAACAGTTTTTTTTAGAAGTTTTTTTTTAAGTTCATTTTCTTTGAGTTTTTTGTTTAAAAATTTAATCCTAAAAAAAGTCTGCACTTGAAAAACAAACTTTTGTCATTTGCAGGGCTAGACCGCAAGCCATATTGGTGTAAACATAATGTACTGTACTGCTTAAATTTTGGTTAGTTTAGTAACCGCACTCATATTTCTGCATGAAACAAGAAAAAAAGGGAAAGTTTTGCTTTGTAAAAAAATGCACAAAGTCCAGAGCACAAATTAAAAATAACGGCAAAATATGTCTTAAGTTGGCGGAACATTTTTTTTTTTATTTCTTCACAATCTCAATCAGTCAATCAGTCACCTCCTCTGTCACTGCCCGGCTCTCTCTATACGAAGATGGAAAGCCTTGGGCTCTACTTTCTTCGACAACCTGGATGACCTTAGATCAGTCAACATTAGGGACTTGCTAAGTTTTATCCACAAAACAAAATGGCTTTTATAGGCACTTAACTTGCAGTAAGTCAGATCACTCCCTTTTCGTGGTATCACAATGGGTCCTTTTTGTGGCCTAAGTGTGTCTTTCGGCAAGTCCCGTGCCTAGGCAGCCACTTTAACCTAACCTAACCTTCACAATCTCTTCATTACTCCAAGGCAAAATTTAGCAACATTACTTAAAGAAATAAAACTATTAGCTATGTAAATAAACATATTTATAAATTATTTTAACTTAGTTTCTTGTCTTTTCTGTAACATTTGAAAAAGTGGATTTAGCACCTTTTCACTCTAAGCCAGCTAGTGCATATTTCTTGTTTGTTAAGTATGAACATTTCCAAAACGTATGGTATGCATGGAACAAGTACTAAATTTCTAGCGTACACGCAACTCTAGTATCTCTGTTTGACAGCATTTCCAAATGTAAACAAAGGAAATAAGAGTACTATGGACGGTGCCAGATGGGGCACAAAGCATAATAGATCGTACAGATCGGCTGTCCCTCGTTAGTCTGCCATTTCGATTTCGTCAACGGCACTACGAACTTGGCCACACTTTCAAGCCAGCGATTCACAACCGATTCGAGCACTAATATTGGTACTATTTCTCAACTTTACTAGTGAGAGGTATAAAAATGGCGAGTGATGCGAAAAGTGATTGGCAGGAAATAATGCCGGAACTGTATTACAAATTCAAAACAATTCAAAAATTATATCTTAAGTCATATTATTGGAATTGGTTTATTTGCTTAAAAATTCAGCTAGTTACTGCTGCGTTTCTCCGCCTCTGATCATTTAGCGCACTCTTTCAAAGTGCGCATAAATACGCCTGGCTGTGAATATGTTCAACGACAACGGTGTTAGTTATTTATACATTTAATGACGTTTCCTCTGACGATATTACTCAAATGCGCTAAAAATGCTCTAACCTGACGGAGACGACTTTTCATTAGTTGAACAGAAGCACTTCACGCTAGTGGCAGCGACTCATAACTCGCCACAGAGCAGAAAATATGCTGTTATTAATTTTCAAAATGCTCTGCGTTCTATATTTCTATGCTACACGGATGAAGACGCACAAGAGCTCGACGCGAATACAAAATATTTTACGTAGCCGCGCGTCAGTTGAGGTACTTATTAATACTTATTTATAAATACAAAAGTTTTTGTATTTCATTTTGGAAAGGCGGCATGTGTTTACCCATAAAAATAGACTAACCCGATAGACTCAATGGCTAGACCAAGGGCGTAGTGACTAGCGAATGACAGGCGAAAGAATCTGCATCCATAACTTCAATCAAACACTTGACTGTTTAAGGACCATGCATGCATGCTGTATGTACAGCCACACATACGTGTATAATGCGTGTGTACACATATGATTTTGTGCAGACTTTTCGTGCGGCTGGCAAGGCACTCAGCCAAAATGATTCATGTTTGCCTAGTTTAGTTGCAAATTAGCGCAGAATAATAAAAATTAATGAGGCAGAATATAATGCACGCTACGCTCAACCCTTACAGGGAATGTAAACCTACATGGTTTACTTCGATAAAGTGCAAGTCTTATAAATGTTTGATGCTTAACAAATATTTTTATAAGACAATTGGCATAAAACTGTAACTCCAAAGACTATCGAGTAAACAAATAGTGCCTTAAAACTGAAGTGTTTTGGATGCTAATTCTAATCATTAAACTACAACTTATTCTGGATAATCTTAAAAAAATTACACAAAATTAATTGAAGTTAAATATCAGAACCAATCTTTAAACATTTTTATGGGAGGTAATTGAAGTCAATGTAGTCAAAGCTTTGCTCCACTTAAATATTCAGGCAAACCATTTCATTTCCTGTGTGGTCTTTACATGTTAATACAACGCCATCTATACCAGAATAGTTTAGCTAGAATAAAGCTTCCTTTCGCGCTAAAACTATTGCAATTACCAAGCGAACGAACTAAGGAGCTGGCATACCGGAAAAAGCAAACTGAAAAGCGGAAAGTCGAATAATATGCAAAATAAACTTTCAAGCAGCTTTTAAAGCTTTAGTCCTTTGCAAGGACTCCCTAAATTAATATTAGTGATGAAAAATCGGCTAACGCACATCGCCTCAATGTAGTTCTCTTGCGAGCAGCCGGACAGCTCCGAATATCACACCCTACGCGCCAAGCCCGTGCACACTCGTTACCACACGTTCAACGTTTTTCTCGCGCTGGACAAACACAAACGCACTCCAACCGAACCCTGTCGGACCTGAGACAACTAGTTCCCAAAATTCATTGGTCTTTCAACTGGTTTGACTACAAACAATTGGGCAACTGGTTGTCCAAGTGACTGTCAGCGGATGCAGAAGTCGGGCAGTTCGCGTCTAATTGTTCACGTTCTGCGTCCGCGTTCATAGGCGAGAAGAAACATGAAAATACGAAACGAAACGAAAGACGAAACAGAGGTGAAATAATCAACAATATTCTGTTACGGCTGATCTTGCGGTGCTTTTGTTACAACAACAACGTAGAAATGTTTCTTTCTGTTTCTATGACTCGAAGTTCGCTCGATTTGCACGTTTTGTCTTGAATGATTTCAGTTAGAATTTTGCGTGGTTGCGTGAAGCAACGAATTGCAGCAGCAGTCGAATGGTATGTATTAAACAATTTATGTAATTATGTTTGTGTAATTATTTATTAATTAATATTTTTTTTTAATTGCAGGCGAAGTCAGGATGTTGAACTGCGTCAGACCCCAAACAGTTTTGACTGAAGTGTGTCAACAAGTCGAAGTTCATCTTTACGTGCACCAATACTTTTTTTATTCGCGATGATTTTTTGTTATTATGTTTAAAATAAAATAATTATTTAAAAATTTTCTGTTTTATTTTCTCCATAAAAATCGAGTGGTTAGAAATCTAATCCAGAATAAACTAGTTCGCAAACTAGACTGGTTTGAAAACTAGTTGCTTCGGACTAACCTTGGACTAGTTGCAAATGGATGCAGACGGGGACAATTGACCCTCGCCTAGGACACCGCCAAAAGGGTGAGTTTGCTACAAGAAAACGAGTCGATTTTGAGGTCATATATGACTGTCAAGCGACCAGTTGAAAAACTAGACTTGGACCAGTCCGATTTCTCACAGGGAAGTTAATACAAACATGCATGCACACGCATTTATATTTGTTTGTGTGCGCAGCTGTAATTGAAGACTTCTGCACACAGGGCCGGATTAACCCTCAACGGAGCCCTAGGCAACCATCAATTTGGGGGCCCTTTTTTTCACGTCCGTTCCCTTCTTTTTTCGATTAAAAAATACAAACTTATATCTTTCATAAACATTTTATTGTCACAATGTAATAATATCAATAAAAATACTATCTACATTTTAAACATGTCGTTTTCTACATTTGTTTTCGGCAAATTCATCAATTATATCATCAATATCGATTTTGTTCAATAAATCTGACTCAATGCAAAGTATACCTAACATCTCGAATCGCTCTTGTTGCGTTGTAGCTCTTTCAGCAGCTTTGATTCTTTTTAATTGCGAGAAGGATCGATCGGCATAAAAATTTGTGATCATTAATGATAAAAAAATCCGAAGAGCTATTTCTGTGTTCAGCTAATTGATCTTCCATTGGAATCTTATACAATTGACTATGAGTTTTTTGTGCATCAGTGTATCTGGAGTTCACGTAACTTTGGAATTGTTTCATTTCAATGAAAAATTGTTCGAAATCTCTAGAATAAAAACGAACTAAGTTATTTATAGCTTCGTGGAGGTCTCCATCACTTAGAGAAAAGTTGATGAGAAATGCAAAACTCTCTGAAACTTCCATATACACTTTCGCACGTCGTTTGATTTCACTGTGAAGATTGTCGATGATTTCGAGGAAACCTTTTGTCCTAAAATCATCGCGAGGCGAAAATTCTACTTCTGGAGCATTTCCGTCATTAGGTTGTTTTTTTCTACGACGAGTACGTTTTACGATTTCTGTATAACCTACACCAGGTAATAATTGTTTTGTTTTTTCCTCGAAATCATTGAACTTTTCACGGAATGAAACTAAACTCTCTTCTAACGATCCGCACAAAAAGCACACGTTTGCAAATCTGCTTTTTTGAGTGAGAATTGAGTTTTATTTATTTGAGTAAAATTTATTTTCAGTTCTGATTATATTTTTCTTTCACTCTCTAAAATTTTATGTTTGTAAGAAAATTTTAGAAGTCTTTTTCATTTTTCGGGGGCCCCCTAAAATCGGGGGCCCCAGGCAACTGCCTATTCTGCCTACTTGTTAATCCGGCCTGTCTGCACATATCGCACACGCACAACAAAAGTGACAACTCAAAATTTTTGAGTTTTCAGGAAACGCAAAAAGCTGCTTTTGATCTAAATAAACAAACATAAATAACGTATAGACCGTTCAGTAGAAAATCCTTACAGATTATGCTTTATGATAAGTTGCAAAAAGTTTTTTTATTTTACACTAGAAAATCCAAAATTTTGAGTTGTGACTGTTTTGATGATATTTTAATTCAATAATTAGCGAATTATTTCAAGTTACTTTTCGGAATTTAATAATTACAAATTACAGTTAAAGTTGCATGGAAAGGGTGCCACACACATTCGCATCTATGCCTATTTGTGCTTGTGCTTTAAATTTGAAAGCGCTTTACTGTTGCGTTTTACGATAACATCCGTTTTAGTTTAACGCCGTCAGGGCAACCATCGCAATTGTTTCGTACGACAATTTAATTGTTTATTGATTCAACAAACTCACAATTCAAGTCAGTTTTTGCTGCCCTGCCGGTAATCAGACCCAGTTCGAAACAAAAGTCAGAGCTGTTGGAGTCCTACATGCCTACAACCCGACACGACACACAGTGCTTCGACTATACAAAATTGCGGCAAAAATAGAAGGAGTACGTGAAATTCGCTGAAAATTTGCAGTCTAAGTCATTTTGGGTTGCTGATTTCAAAATTTGTGTTTGTTTCAAAAAAAATATATAGTTAAAAAAAAATCGAATATATATGGTTATCTTGTCATCACAGAGCCCAAACCGCTGGAGCTATTATGATGAAATTTGGTCAAAAGTTGTATTTTAGAAAGTCAACCCTTAAAAAGAAGCGATTTCGAAAACGTCGACCTGGAAAGGGCGGAAAGGGGGTGGTGAAGCTTATATGGACGGACATTGTTTTTTGGTCGGATTGTTTAAAAATTATGTATATGTATACTAAAAAAGCAATAACAAAATACATATCTTAGTGTTTTTCTAAATTCGATATTTAAAGGGTAGAAAGAGGGCGGTAAAGTTGCTAAAAGGATATAGTTTTTGTTTATTTGATATTCGTAGAGCTTAACATGGAGATGAGGCAGGTGAATATGCAATGCAGCTCAACCTATAACGGCGAGACTATTCTTCAAGACTTATTCTTCAAAATTGGACCTTCTTCAAAGTTATACATTCCTCCTTTTTTAGAATATATTAGCGTTAAATCACATTTGAGCTAACAAATTTCATAATAATAAAAAAAATTTGGATTATATGGCTCATAATGGGTTAAATATGCGTACTAAACCTATTTTTTATAAAAAAACATTCATAATTCGTTGCATTGCCTTAGTTAAACATTTTAATCGCAATCTTAACTCAAGCGATTTCTATACAAAAATCAACATTAGTAGTTTCGGAAAAATTGAATATTTTCCAAAGGCGCAAAAAGACGCAGAATTTTTTTTACGGATTTAAGAGAAGAAAGTCCATCCAAAAAGGGTCATAAAAAGGATTTACGCCAGTTCACGCCATTCGATATTAATTGCCCTTCTAAATTTGGTTCTTTTTAATTTTCATGGGTTAAAAGACATTCATTTTTTTAAATTCGTACAAAAAAAATTATTTATGTTAAATAAAAAAAATGATCAGTGGTCTCGCTCCTATCAATTAAGTTTTAATATTAAAAGAAATTGGAAGCCTATCTACAACAACACATTTTCTACCATTTTTTTATACAAGCACCTAAATTTCATTTTTCCGCTTCATAAATTTTTGTAAAAATGTATCCGACTTTGACAAGCTATATCTCCTAATCTCGACAATTTTTCGATAAAGTATTCCGGATCCAGCTTAATTAAACAATTTCCTTTAACATGATACTATTTTTGTCAAAATCCGCGATAATTTTTTTCTTATTTTTGTCCACTCTCGAAGCACTGTGCGACACCGCGATAAGTTTTCTGAGACCAATATCAAGTCTGAATAGAGAACGTACATATTTAAGCTGGAGCAAACAGATCAATATCGGAGACCCATTCGTTTGGATTTAACACTAAACATACCAGAGCGGTCAAATGACCGCTTTTGAGACTTTAATCAAAATTATTAAATTCCAGGTTTTTATTTTTCTTGAACTTAGTGCACGACTTTTTCTATAATATTGTTACGAATACTAGTTCTAGTTCTAGGGCTGTTACGTATCACTGGATTGTGCAATTTGAAAATAAAACAACTTTAGTTATCCAAACGCAGTCAATAAAAACCAACTATCACTTTATTTCACACTTCACTGTCTTTACACTTAATTATTTGCTTGATTACTCCGTGTGGCACCTTCACTAGTCAAAATCAGACTGACTCGCTGCGCCGCATCCGGCGGCCTTTTATACCTGTCCGGCCATCGCGCAGATCGTTCTCGCACAGTCCGGAGTGGACTGAAAGTTTCCATCATTGCCAGGTTGGACTAAAAGTTTCCATCATTGCCATGTTGGCCTAAAAGTTTCCCTTATCATCGCGGCCGTCGTTGCCAGATTGAATTATAGCACGGCGCGTAGCGACAGGGCTGCTTTGCACAGCGACAGAGTGTCTTATCGGTACAATATATAGCTGTTTAAATTTTCAATATATATTTTTCTTCTTCTTTCGTTTTTCCTGATAAAAAATATGAAATTTTATGAAGTTATCTGCATTGAAATCTCAAACTTAACACAAAAACAGTAGTTTTCCAAGAAAATGTCATCCAATTGTGTTCTAGGAAAACACCATGTGCTTACAGTTTGTTTTATGCTGGGTACAGAGAGACTGCTGGTAACTCACGAGGTGAGGAAAATAGCGATTATTCAAATTAGATTACTGGCTCTGTACGCGGCATTACAAATATTTGCGACGTGATTAGTTCTATTTGTAATAATAAAATAGGCTACAAACAAAAGTAAGTACTAATTTGTGCATTTTATTATTGGTGAGTCATTCACATACAAATTCAAAAATTTAGCTCTAAACTGTCAATGCAAAGGAAATTGCTGGAAGAAATAAATAATATAAGCGAACTATGCTCTGAAGTAGATGAAGAAGAAAATTCTGGGAGTGAGGATAGTATATATTGTAACGATAAGACAGTCTGTCGCTGTGCAAAGCAACCCTGTCGCTACGCGCCGTGCTATAATTCAATCTGGGAACGACGGCCGCGATAATAAGGGAAACTGTTAGGCCAACCTGGCATTGATGGAAACTTTTAGTCCAACCTGGCAATGATGGAAACTTTTAGTCCACCCTGGCAATGATGGTCGCGATCATCGTTGAAACCTTTAGTCCACTCTGGAATATGCGAGAACGATGTGCGCGATGGCCGGATAGGTATAAAAGGCAGCCGGGTGCGGCGCAGCGAGTCAGTCTGATTTTGACTAGTGAAGGTGCCACACGGAGTAGTTAAGCAAATAATTAAGTGTAAAGACAGTGAAGTGTGAAATTGGTGAAATAAAGTGATATTTGGTTTTTATTGACTGCGTTTGGATAATTAAAGTTGTTTTGTTTTCAAATTGCACAATCCAGTGATACGTATCAGCCCACTAGAACTAGTATTCGTAACAATATGATCCATTAGACACTGACTCTGAGCTCAGAATAAACAGTATACAGAATGCGCATGTCGACCAGCGAACCAATCTGAATTTATGGTGCGGGCCGAAAGCAGCAGAGGGGAGAACAGAGTTTGATGAACACAAATATTGCCTCTGTTAATTTCTCGTGCGACGATGATCTCTGTTATTGTCAACTTCGGTAAATGCCGAGCTGTGCAGAGCGAGTTTGTGCGGTCGATGCAGGCCATAGAGTTACTGTTATTTTCAATGAAGCGATTGAAGGGCGATGTCTATCGTTGTGTTTTGTTGATCAGCAGTTGAAAATTGTAAATGTTGAATTTTTGTTTGTGGCAGACATTCGCTGCCAAATGCCGGCGTGTGTCGGTTAAAAAAAAATGTGTTCTTCATTTTATTATGCGGTCGAACTTCTGCGTGAAAAGATTTTTATCTCCTTATGAGCACTTAAAGGCTAAGGTTTCGCTAATTTTGGAGTAAATGACTTCTCGTCGCGATTTATTATTTTATTCCTACGACTTTTATCGCCATTCTAGGCCCCAGTTTTTAGCCCAAACAATTGTTTGTCAAACCTAAACAAATTAGTGTTTAAGAAGTACAGTGCTTTTCGCTTATAACGAACCCGTTTAAAACGATTTTCCGCCTAACACAAACTAATTTCAAAGGTACGCACTTTATGTTTTCGCTTATTACGGACCCCTTTCAAAGCGAACTTTCGGTTAAAACGAACCATTTTGCCCGGTCCCTCAAAGTTCGCTTTAAGCGAAAAGTAATGTATTTAAATAAAAAAATTCTGCAATTAATCATGCCTTAACATATTTATTATAAAGCAAAACCCTATAAGAAAAAATGTGTTTTGCTTTTTTTTTGATATACTAGTTACATGTACGCACATCCATAATTTTAAATATTTTCCGTACGTAAAGATTGTTTCCAAATCCTTTAAAGATTTTCAACATCAAAAATTGTGTAATAACTTTATACCGTAGTGACTTTTTAAGCCGATAAGTTACCCCCTATTTACATTCGTTTTCATACATTTTTTCACGCTACAGTCCGTCGTAAAGTTGTTACGGACAGCGTATGTACCCACTAGGCATCGCAATCCCGGGATCCCGGACTTTTTCCAGTCCCGAAAATCCCGGGATTCAAATCTTTTAATCCCGGGATTTTCGGGATTGCAAAAGATGCTTCAAAGTTCAAATGAAATAAATTTAAAAGCACAAAAACCCAATTCCTTATCTGAAGGAGAAGGGAGGGGATAGAGGGCGTCTTTTGCAAAAGGCTTATAATTATTTACTAAGCATTCAACCAGCAAGTGTTGAATCTGAAAGATGTTTTCTCTCAGCAGGGTTTATTTGCAATAAATTTCGCTGTAGATTAGAGGGCAAAACATTTAATGCCTTAGTATTTTTAAGATCTCAGTTTTTAGTTAATCACAACGCTTAACTTTTTTATCGAAATATTCGAAGTAAAACTAAAAGTACTAACAAATTAACTATTTTATTTTTTTTATCAAATATGCGTATATACAGTTGCGGTCAAAATAATAGTAGTACGCGTACAACGAAAAGAAAATTAAGAAAAAATAATCTGCTTTTCTTTACAAATATTTATTTTGTATTTTTTTAACAAGTTATAAGTGTTAACAATGCAATCATAAAGAAAACTTAGGAATTAAACTCAGTTTGGTTTGATTTAAATTAAATGCGTCAAAAGCTCCAAAATATGGACGGTCAAAAAAATAGTAGTTCGCTTTACTTTCATAAAAATTAAGCAACAATTGTGTTTCATTTTAAAAGATTTTGTGGTTAAATAGTAATAACGTAATGTTTCTTCAAATTAATATTTAGTTGCGTGACTGTTGTTTGGCTATTACTGCAGCACAGAGCCGATGCATTGAAATAACCAAATTTTCATATCTTTCTCTAGGGGCGTGGTCTACTGCTTCTCAAAGTTGATTATTATTTAAAAGATTATTGTGAGCAACTGCTCTCTTCACGTCACACCACAAATTTTTAATTATATTGAAGTCTGGTGATTGTGCGAGCCATTCCATAACCCTAATCCTGCTTGTGCGAAGCTCCTTTCATGCGACCTTGCTTGTATGCTTTCGGTTATAATCCTGTTGGAAGATCCAAAGCATTGGCGTTTTTTCACGGACATACGGTAGCACGATTTCCCGCAAGATTCGTACACATACACATCGATCCATCGTTTTCTTGATCAAATAAATAGCGCCACCTCCATCCCGGGATTAAATCCCGGGATTTGACTTTTCAATCCCGAAAATCCCGGGATCGCAAAATGGCAAAAAATTGCGATCCCTAGTACCCACTGCGCTGCACGCAGAATGAACCACAACCAAAAATAATTCGAATTCAATGTTTCATTTCCTAGCCGGCAACAATAACAACAACCACAGTTTCTTGCTTTTTCCACGTATAAGAAGGAAGTGGCACTTCGTTTTGTTGGCCAACAACAACAGCAACCACAATCAATTGCTATTTTCCCTTCAATGCTTCGCGGAGCCGCATGCGATCATTCCTTTTTTCTAATCTCTGCTGTTTGCTCTGTGATATAACAGAAACGAAAGCTGTGTAGTGTTGTTCGCAATGTTAATAGCAGAGGTCGTAATGTTAAATTAACAGTGGTCGTAATATTACGACCTCTTAACATTTTTGAATTTGTATGAGATGCGCGTTCTGTATTACTGTTTATGTTATTCTGTGCTCTGAGCTATTCGACACGGATAATGAGGAAGAAAACATTGTGAACACGCATAGGGGACGAATAAGAGTGAGATTGTTCTCCAGTTCCGAAGATGAATGTGAAGAAAACGATCAGAATATTGAAACTTCAGTTGATGGAACTGTTTGGCAAAAAATTCACTAAGGTTCTGGACCTGGAAGATCTCCGCCTCATACAATTTTCAGAGAAATATCAGGGCCAACGGGATATGCGAAACGCAACATTATGAAGGGCAAAATAAGGAGTGCATTTTCGTTGATACTTGACCAGGGAATTATGAATCATATAAAAATATGCACAGAATCAGAAGCACGTCGAGTTTTAGGATCCGAATGGAGTATAACTTTAGAAGAGTTAGATACTTTCATTGCAATTTTTTATGCACGTGGTGCAAGAAGAAACATGATGGTGAAACAAGAAACTTGAACGTTTCACATTTATGGAATAAGAAATGAACAGAAATCGTTTCACAGAAATTATGCGATTTATTCGTTTTGATAGAAGAAGCGAGCGGAGCCAGCGTTTGCAGGCTGACAAATTTTCTCTCAACTCCAAGGTATGGAATGCATTTATAGAAAATAGTCAAAACTGCTACAAACCAGGTGCAAATATTACTGTTGATGTACAGCTATTTGCGACAAAATCAAGATGCCGATTTACACAATATATGCCCAATAAATCCGATAAGTTCGGAATCAAGTTTTGGTTGGCATCGGACGTTGAAAGTAAATATATTGTGAATGGATTTCCATATTTGGGAAAAGATGAGACGAGGCCATCAGCATACCACTTAGTGAATTTGTTGTTCTCAAACTCACTGAACCATTTATAGGGTGCGGACGAAATATAACCACCGATAATTTTTTTACGAGCACATCTTTAGCAACAAAACTTTTATCAAAAAGAACTACCTTAGTAGGAACTATTCGGGCGAAAAAGAGGGAATTACCCAAACCTGCAAAATAAAAGAAAGACAAAATTGCACGTTTTTCAACGCAGCTTTACAAATCAAATAATTGTACTCTAACAATTTACAAAAGCAAACCGAACAAAAAAGTTCTCTTACTAAGTTCGAAGCATAAATGTGTAAAAATTTAAGAAACAAGTAAATGTATACTTGAAACTATTGCTTTTTATAATAACACCAAATTTGGCGTGGATATAACGGACGAAATGGCTAGAAAGTACAGCACAAAATCTAAATCTAATAGATGGCCTCTCCAGGTATTTTTTAACATTATGGATTTAGTTGCTATAAATGCTTGGATTTTATATAAGCAAACAACTGGAGAAAGGATATCGTGACAAGAATTTTTATTTCAGCTGGCAGAGGAACTTGCCACCGAATACCGCGATATACATGAACAAGAAAAAATGGAAAGTATGGAGAAAACTTCAGCAGCTTCCACTACAATTTCTGAAAGACGAAAAACGTGTGAAATTGGATATTGCAAAGAAAAATAAAACCATAAACATTTGTTCTACATGTAAAAAATATGTTTGTGGAAAATGTTTACGGGAGAAACCCTCCATCTGTAAAAAGTGCGACAACGAATAAATTTTATTTTAGTTTAAATAAGGATATGTATGGAAATTACTGAAGTAACCTATAATTTTTCAGTTTCGAGCCTTCTTTCTAAAAATGTACTCCTAAAGCCCGAAAAATAAATGTTTTTTAATTATTATATAATAATTGTTTTGTGTTTATTGTTTATACTAAATTCTGTATTAATTACAATCAACTGGAAAAGACTACAATGTTTATTTCAAAAGCGGTAATTTGACCGCCATCGGTAGAAATAATAATAATAATAATAACACTGCACAACACAAAAAAAATAACAAGGTTCTGACAACGGATTCTGGTAGAGGGGACCAAAAAAAAATATACGTGTATCGGCGTTTTGAAAGTTTACGTCTGAATTTTTTTTTAGGGGGGGTCAAAGTTTTCCCCTTTTTGCTCATTCTTATGGTCATTCGGCATACGAAAACCATGTAACCTCACATTTTAGGTATGTGATGTGTTCAGCAATTTGATGTAAAATACTACGAAGAACATTTTTGTGGAGCATTTTAACCCTGTAACTCCTATTTGTATGGGTCAATTTGACCCTTCTTTTCTAAAATGCCAAAAATGTCCTGTAAAACAGGACTTTTTGAGGACAAAAGGTACCACGAAAATATTCGCCATAAAATTCTACTATAGCTCTCAATATACATCAAAGCTCAGATATTAACCGGAACGCCAGAATTAAGCCAAAACTGAAAATGTGTTTAAGTGTTTATTTCATACTTAATCAAAATTGGTACTAAAATCTCCTACAAAACTTGCACGTGGAATAGCAGATGAAAGGGCAACCAAAAAACAATGGGAGCCCAGAGCTGAAGGGACATTAGGCGAGCATAATATTTTCCATCCACCACTTGTGCCAATAAAAAAGATGGTTTTACAACCATTACATATAAAACTTGCTGTGGTAAACAATTTTATTAAGTGTTTGGATACAAATGGATCGGCATTTAACTTTCTGAAGACATTGTTTCGAAAACTTAGCACAGCAAAGGTACAAAAAGGTATGAATGCTAAAACTTTACTTTTTTTATATTATTTTTTTATATTATAAGTTTTGTAGGAGATTTTAGTACCAATTTTGATTAAGTATGAAATAAACACTTAAACACATTTTCAGTTTTGGCTTAATTCTGGCGTTCAGGTTAATATCTGAGCTTTGATGTATATTGAGAGCTATAGTAGAATTTTATGGCGAATATTTTCGTGGTACCTTTTGTCCTTAAAAAGTCCTGTTTTACAGGACATTTTGGGCATTTTAGAAAAGAAGGGTCAAATTGACCCATACAAATAGGAGTTACAGGGTTAAAATGCTCCACAGAAATGTTCTTCGTAGTATTTTACATCAAATTGCTGAACACATCACATACCTAAAATGTGAGGTTACATGGTTTTCGTATGCCGAATCACCATAAGAATGAGCAAAAAGGGGAAAACTTTGACCCCCCTAAAAAATAATTCAGACGTAAACTTTCAAAACGCCGATACACGTATATTTTTTTTTGGTCCCCTCTACAAGAATCCGTTGTCAGAACCTTGTTATTTAAAAAAAAGTTTGATTTTGTTGTGCAGTGTAATTGATTGGCACGACAGCCCGCTTACGCGAGACTAAGGCCTAGCTTCCCGCAGCCACCCGTGTTGTGCGTGTGAATTTTGTACGCGGGTGGAAGGGACCTACAGTTTTATGCCGGTTCCGAACGGCAGGTTGGGAGCTTTTTCATAGGCAATTTTTACTCTCAGAGGTTTGCCATTTCCAGCTGAGAGGACAGCGCCACCGAAAGAGAAAACGAGTTTCCCGTTATTTTTTTTAGGTGTTACTACATGCAGTATTTGATCTTGCGTCGCTCTGCATGCGACTCGCTGGACCGCGCACTAACCAACTGAGCCACGGCGGCTGACCATCGGTAGAAATAGGTATATATAATATGCCGGTAGGTTTAGTGTTAATACACCAATCCAGAAAAAATACATTCAAACTGTGTATTTGCGATATGTGCATTTGGTGCAAAGTGGCGTATGAGTGTCATTTAATTATAATTAACTATAATAATTTATATAATACTTTATATAATTTATATTAGTTCGTGCCCGATTTTACTAGGTGGCGTTTCAATCGTTCACGGTTGGTACTCATGACTGAAATGCATACTTGTTGTAATTCTTTGTAAAGGTGACAAATCAAACTTTGAATTAAGCGTCAAATCATTTTGATTTCTTTGAGTTTGCTTGTTGGAAAAGCGCATTGAAATTGGATAACGAAAACGAACATTACCGTCATATGATGTTATACGAGTTTCGGAAGGGAAAAACTGTTGGCGCCGCAGCGAAAGCTATTCAAGCAGTTTATTTGGACCGTGCTGGTCCTGATTTGCTAAATTTCGAGTTGGTGATTTTAACCTCAAAGACCAACCTCGCGCTGGACGGCCTTCCAACCTTGACGACGACGTTATTCGCACTCCTGTTGAGAACAATTCACGCATTTCAACGGAAAAGGTTGCCCAAGAACTGAACGTCAACAAATCAACTACATTTCGTCATTTAAAAAAGGTTGGATACATTTTGAAGCTCGATACTTGGGTGCCGCATCAGTTGAGTGAAAAAAATAAAGTGGACCGTGTAACAACAGCCATTTCTTTGCTTCGACGTATCAAAAATGAGCCTTTTCTGGATCGGTTTGTGACAGGTGACGAGAAATGGATTCTTACAACAATGTCCAACGAAAACGAACATGGAAACAAGCACACGAGAAGGCGGAACCGGTCTCCAAAGGTGGATTGCATCCGATGAAGGTGTTGCTGTGTGTTTGGTGGGATATTCGAGGACTGATATATTTTAAGTTCTTGCCCGTTGGCGAAACGATTACCGCGAATAAGTATTGTCAGCAATTGACCCAATTAGATAAAGCAATTGAAGAAAAACGTCCACTTTTGGCCAATCGCAAAGGAGTCCTCTTCCACCACGACAACGCCAGACCACATGTTGCAAAACCGACTCTGTCCAAACTGAAGCAGATGAACTGGGAAATCATGTCGCATCCTCTATATTCACCAGACATCGCGCCTTCTGATTACCACTTATTCCGATCATTGCAGAACAATTTGAATGGAACAAGATTTGAAACCGTGGACGACGTTAAAAACCACCTTGTCCTCTTTTTTAACGAAAAAACGCGTGATTTTTATGAATCCGGCATCCGTAAGTTGGTTGTACGTTGGGAGTGGATCGCCGAACATGATGGCGAGTACATAATTGATTAATAACGATTTTTTTTTGAAAAATTTCAATTTGAGTTTTAAGTTCAAATCGGGCACGAACTTATGCACTCATCCAAAAAAAGGCAGTAGCTATAGTATAGTACACCAATACCTCGCTTTGCGTCGTTTCATTTGCGTTTTTTCAAAGTTGCGTCGCTGCCAAATTAGTATTAATTTTCACTGTGCGTCGTTAGATTTTCGATGTTGCGTTGTTTTGGGTTCGAGTCTCTAATGTTTTTTTTAACTTTCTTTTTTCTCTAAAGGATGGCACGACTTTTGTTTCTAATTGCGCCATGCCATCAAAACTTAGGGATTCCCTTTCTAACTTTTGTGAAAAAAGCCGACTTATGACAACAGCTACTATGGACTCATCAGACAGTGATTAATTTTTATTTTGTTCTTATAAATTAATTGAATATTTTATTTTGTTTTAATTGAATTTGTTTTGTTTTGTTTTGTTTCTTGCTGTATGTAATAAAATTGTATATTATTTTTGTGTTTTAAATGTTTACTTTGTTCAATTTTCTTTTTAAAAAGTAGTATTTTCGTAACCCTGGAACCTATCTTCGACCTTTACATGGTTTGCTATAGAAAATCATAATTCACTTTGCGTCGTTTCAATTTGCGTCGTGTTTTTTTGGAACGTAACCACGACGCAAAGTGAGGTATGGGTGTACATGTTTATGGGTAAAAAACATGCAAGTAACCCCGGAATTGGTAAAAGCAAAACAACAAAAGAAGTACAAAATAAATGCAGTTATTCGCTGTCGCAATCAAAATATATAAGCGTATGTGTAAAGCATAATCTTAAGCATTCAATCAAGCATTCAAGCATACAATCAATTTTGGCAATGGTCGCAACCTATAATAGAGTAGTACAAAATCGCAAAATTCGGTGCATGTGAATTTGCATAGGAGTAGTAAATGCATATTTTTTGTTTCAGGCGAGTGATAAATTCTATTTTTAGGAAAAAAAAAATTTTTAAAAAGCCTTTTAGCCTTGAGATATAAGTAAGTGTTGTAGGTAGGTGGCTAGGCTAGCAGTGTCACAATGCAATTAATATGGGTTGCTGGAAGAACTGGAATGGGAAATTGTAAGTTGTGATTAAATACCATTTTTGAGCATTGCAGTGTTTCGTTTGTAGCCTCTGTGAAAGCTCTTCTAAGGCGCAACTTGCGACTCTCGGACAGAGTTCGAGGTATTAGAAGAACACCCTGGAGAAGATTGTTTATGCTATAATTTAGATTGCACCATTCAAATGCTGATAAAATACGTAAGTAAGAAAGAAAGAAATAACTCGTCTGAAATGTACGAGCGGCAACGGTAGTAATAGTATTGGAAAAGAAATTACAATGGAAACATTAAAAACATTATTTACATGTATGTTAAATTTTTCGGATAATAAAAAAAGTAGGAGCAAGATGTGTTCTACACATTTGCCCATACTGAATTCATGATTACAATGATATGTACACCTCGTAATGATTCCGTTAATACTTGATTTGCACGTGGGAAAACGAAAATGTATATACAAATATATAGAAATTATAATGAAATTCATTTTATTCGTACATGTAGGGAATGTTGTACACAATGCAGTGAATATTTGATTACAGCACTAAAATTTTTAATAAATATAGGATAACTCTACAATAACTCCAGTGGAAGCTATATAGATTCAAAAGATCATTGCAGTTTTGTTAGCTCTGTTCAAAGTCAGAAAAATCAGTTTAAAAACTTACTTTAACGCTAAACTATAACACGAAGTTAAAAGTGACGCATACAATGAACGCCACTTTTTAAGAATCCAATATTTTTATAAAAGAAAAATTTGTTCACTTTTGAATCTAAACCCCACTACTGTTACGTTTAGTAAACTGTGTACATTTAGTTTAAAGTCCTGCATGAATGTATTCATTTTGGCGGCTACACTACTGTACATACTGTACGGGTACTTGGTATTCGAAGAATGTATAAAATGAAACGAATAGAAACGAGAACCAGCGAGCGTCGCTTCTCGTTTCTATTCGTATTCGGTGAAAGCGAACACTGCAGTGCTCGTATTCGGTGAGAAGCGAATACTGCAGTGCTCGTATTCGGTAATCGAGAACTTTGCGAAGTATTCGAATATCAACAGTTTCACCGAATATTTTTATGCGCAGTATGTCACTTTTCCATGTGTATACTTGTGCTGCGGTTGAAGTGGCTTATTAGTTAATACGCAAAATGTAAATTATTGAAGAAAGTAGCATACAAAATTTAATAAATATTTATATATAACATATATTTCTAAATAATCTTAGAAATAATAAAACGAGTATATTCGAATATATTCGAAGCAGTGTGTACTATTATTCGAATGCTTTTGTGCTCGTTTTCCCGCTTTGAGCGAATATGAATAAATAGTGTACGTCTGCTCGTTTCTGTTCGGAGCTTACTCGTACTCGAAGAGAGCTGTACTCGTATTCATTCGAGCCGGCCCGCAGAGATGAAGTGAAGTATTATATTCAAAAGCATTTGAATGTTTTCGAATAGCAAAAATGCATACTCGTGCAGGACTCTAATTTAGTTCATTTGCAATTAAATGAATGCAGTTTTATAACATGATTAATTGAATTTCAACCAATACATAAATAATTATGAGGTAATATCAAAAGTTATTAAATTGTGATGATCCATTACATGCTGCCCAGACAACAACGAAAAACGAAGGCATGAAAACTCAACCATAGAACAAACAAGCTGCGCAAGTGATGGCAGTGGCAATCGTTGTTTAATTGTTTGCGAATTGTCCTCAAAAATGTCTTTAGATATATTCAAAAAGAATAATTAGGAGCATTCTCAGCATAACTCGAACTTTGAACAGTAAAAGCGAAAATACATACCTATCTTCGGATTAAAATGCACATATATATGTAAGTGTGCATGTGTTATTGAATACATTATAAACACCATTTGTTAAGATATGCTATATACGTATGCAATGCATACAAATAACTGTATAACACATAATGACTGTCAATGGCAAAGTGTAATTATGTTATAGTCTTAGGTGGAAATTAAAGAGACCTGACACTTGAATACCTAATTGCATCACCTATTCAGATTCATATACATAATTTTATAACATCTTTATACATGTACATATGCATGGGTTTATGTATGCACACATACATACCTACCCAATGGCTAATTTCCTCATGTATTATCATGTATTCTTAGACTGAAAGAAAATTAGCCGGTTGGATTAAAACGTGTACATATGTATATTCCTGTGTGCTAGGATACGTAGTTCATTTGTACATAATTCCTTTTTTATAAAGAAAGTATTTATGCAATTGGTTTGCATACCTGGCCGAAGGTTTCGAAATACAGTTAAAAGTTTGGCCTGTTTACTTGTGAATAATAAAAAAAGGACCATTAAAATACTCACACACGTACTTACACATACATGCGTATACAGTAATACGTATGTGTACTAATGTGTGTATTAAAAGTTAAAGTGTGTTTGCGTAGTGATCACGCAGTTGCGAAAAACGGGCACACAAATTCACTTGCTGGGCCTTTCTGTCCACAATGTCACCACTCCTGAAGAATTCCAAGCGCACCTCGACTTTGGCACGAAAACAAGAGCGAGTAAATGGGTATGAAGCAATTTTCTCCGCTTTACTGCTTCCTTGTATGCCATTACGGTTTGCGGTTTTGAGCATCATTTCATTCATCCATCGGAATTAAAACGCATAGCCAGCAAGGCTTCATCGCATACCTTGTTGTTATTGGCATGTTGGTCGACCCGCCCAAGGCGAAAACTCCCTTTATATTTCCTTCTAATACCAAACAATTCACTTATGATCAATTTTGTTTTTTGGAAATATTTTCTTTTCGGCACGTATATTCCGTCTTCCATCTTCAGCATTCCGTGGCAAATCATAAAATTATTAAGTTACATCAAATGGAACTTATGTGCAGCTTTCAAGAGGTTACTACGCTGCTGACAGGGGCAGTTGATTCGCACGCAACTTTGTACGCGAATAATGACATTGAAGAAGTGAAAAGTGCGCATTACACAGTTGATGGCTACTGTCGATACAAGCGAAGTGAGGTGAAATCAAGTAAGACAGTGGGACCTTTCCCCCCGGTTGGAACAGGTGTACTATCGCTACGCATTTTTTGTTAACACTAGGAGTACCGGGTTTTGCTCATACCTACTATCCCAACGAGCAGTCAAATGACGGTATTCAGAGCTTTTAACGAAAACGGTTGAATCTGAAGAAGCTTTTCAATGTAAACATTAAAACAATATTCATTTATGTTCTTGAATGTAAAAAAGTATAGTTTTGGCAAATATTTCAAAAGTAAAGCTACTACTAATGACCATAGTAAATTTCGTCTCGCCGCTTTCTGCTCATATCTTTCAAACACAACACGTAAAATTATGCATTTTTGTTTTTACATTGAAATTCATAAATATATAAAAGTCGGTTGTCAATTTAATATAAAACAGAAGCAAGACATAGGTTCTTGTAAAATTTGTACCATCTTTGACTTTTTTGTGAATGTTATAATTTTATTTCCATGGCTACGTAGTTAACCGTCATTTGACCGCTCGTGGTGATAGTAGGTAAAATCGATGATATAAAGAGAACAGATCGGCGCAGTGATTGCAAAATTTTAGAATATTGAGCTTAGTGCAAAATATTAAAAGTCAAGGAGAACCAGATTCGTAACTTAAACCGTTTTCGAGCTACGGTTAATCAAAAACTGAAAACCGTCAAATGACCGCTCCCGGTAGTTCTAGTGTTAATATAGTTTTGCCCTCTTATTGATTTTGTTGGAAGTGTTTGGTTTGTTAATTTTGGAGAGGCGATGAATTAAATCATGTATTATCCTTTTGCTATTGTCTGGGCAAGCAGTTTGCAAATACAATAATTTTGCATACAACTTCATACAAGTAGACATGAAACTACAAACATATGCTCCCTCAATGTTACGTCTATAATATACACTAAAAAAAATAGTGAAGTCTATGGGTTTCGTGATTAACTACGATCTTTTAAAGCCGTTGATACACAAACATTAATCTATACTATTATATAAAAACAAGAGTGACGTTGCTATTTTGAGCCATAATTACGCAAAAACCACTGAACCGATTTAAATGAAATAAGCACCAAACATTTTTTTATCTGGGGGAATGGTACATAGGCTATATGAGAATGACCACGCCCCCTTCTTACTAACGTGTCATTGCGACAAACATAAAATAATAATAATTGACCTAGCTTCCCGCAACCACCCGTGTTGTGCGTGTGAATTTTTGTACTCGGGTGGAAGGGACCTACAGTTTTATGCCCGTTCCGAACGGCAGGTTGGGAGCTTTTTCATAGGCAGTTTTTACTCTCAGAGGTTTGCCATTTGCAGCTGAGAGGACAGCCACCGAAGAGAAAACGAGTTTCCCGTTATTTTTTTAGGTGTTATTACAGGCAGTATTTGAACCTGCGGTTGCTGCCTTTGACTCGTTGTCCAACGCACTAACCAACTGAGCCACGGCGGCCGCCACGGCGACAAACATAGGCTATAATATAATCTGCCACGCCCACTTTCCGTGCGCATTACACTTAGAAAACGAAGCTACGATACATGTCGGTAAATAAGTAGTAATATCAAACGATTCCGTGTTTCATTGATGTTAACATAGGATATATAAGATGGCCACGCCCACCTGATATGCCTTTTTGCCACGCCCACTATAATAAATCAGCCATGGTATATTTGTCATAGCAATATGGGTATCAAACGATTCAGCGTGTCATTGCGGCAAACATGAGCTATAATATAATCGGCCACACCCACTTTCCGCGCCCACTAAACTAACAAAACAAAGCTACGGTACATGTCCGAAAATTAATGTTGATGAAAAATGATTCTATGTTTCATAGCGGTAAACATAAGCTATATAAGGTTGACCACGCCCACCTTTTACGCCTTCTTGCAATGCCCGTTATGATGACAGAAATTAACTGTGGTATATTTGTCCAAAACAATATGGATATACAAAAATTTTGCGAGTCATTGCAGCAAATATCAATATGTTGTATAGAAAAATTAATGTGTTTGTTTGTTGGTCCCATTAGTTGAATTTTTCACGGAATGTTCGTATTGAGTAAGTCTCGGTAACCCATATAGTGCGAATACGACCTGATAGGTAGGCGTGGCACCTTCCATACAACTTAAATTTTCATTATGGAATATTTTCGTAATGAGAAGTCGGACAGCATTTGGTGCAGGGCCACCGATTAGATGTTCCATTTCACTGGTAAATTGTAATGGGCATTGGACAATGGGCGTGGCACTTTTTAAATGCCGGTGTAACTTTGGAACTATAGCGTTCACATCAATGACACTCGGTACAAACGTTCGATTTAGTTGTGTTTTTCGATAGGGGGAATGGGGTGGGTTTTTGACAAGAAAAATCGAGAAATCAGGCAGCATTAAAATTTGGTGCGGGGTCACCGTTTAGATGTGCCGATTCACTGGTAAAACTTTGTGAGCGTTGGACAAGGGGCGTGACACTTTTAAACAACTCAAATGTTTTGAATAACTGTGTAACACACACATCAAAGATTTAAGATTTAGATGTGCCCTTCGACATGGGGAATGGGGTGGGTATTGGACAAGGGGCATAGCACCGCCCATAGAACCAAAATTTTTAATGTGGAATAGCTTCGGAACAATAAGTTGGAAAGCTTTGAAGTTTTGTATACCCTCGTCCCATAGATGGGTTATTCTACTGGCAAAATTTTATAGGCGTTGAACAAGGGGCGCGGCATATTTTTGTGACTGAAATTTTCCGCGAAACTTTGGAACCGAAAGTCGCATATCAATGAAACCAGGTCACACCCTTCGACTGGAGGAATGGATTGGGCATTACATAAAAGAGGCGTGGCATCGCCCATAGAGTGTAGTATGAAGAAACTTGATTTATTGGGCCCATTGACTTGAAGCTTGCGTGCAAAGCCGCAGTGCCCTGCTAGTATTATATAATTATATACTTCAGCAAGACTTGTTCTGACATTTCAATGAGATCACTGAATTATAAATACTTTGGTTTTTAATTTTGAAGCTCGGTTAACAGCGCCCCAATTATATATCTCTTTCATTTCATTTACTTTACATTTTGCACCATTTCATTAATACGTATTCAAATGTTTGTGTATCAGCTGTTTTTTTAACGGCAGTTATTATGTCGAATTCGTTTTTGAGTTGGAGTAGGGAATGTAGATGTTATTGTAATCGAGATGACCCCGAACTATGCATAAATACATAGCAAATCTACTTATTTGAACGGCTCTCACCTGCTTGAAGGGACGCATACCGCCGTTGATACGCAATGAGTCCGCTGCAATACCCGCAATGCCGTCGGTTGCGTTGTCGCGCAACTGCTTCAATGAGACGTTCGGTACTGTGTGCGAATGGCCGCATGTGTTGTGCGCGCCACAGCAAATGGCGCTCGTGCTAGCCTCCGGTTGTGAGCTCTGGCGTATAATGCGTGACCCGTTTGTAGGTGACGATGTCACTAAAACCGGTGGTGGCATGTGCTGCTGAATGGTGCTGCTGGAGGCGCATATGGCCAGCGAGCCACCTAGGTTCCCCTGCTGAAAGGCACTTTTCACACTGTCACGTGACGTGGATCGATCCATGCCCGCCGTGGTCGAGATGGGCGTGGTCGAGGCACGACGGCTGCAGTTTTGGCAGGCGCGACAGCGGTTTTGCGTGCTCGGTGGTATGCTGGATGAGAGATTCTGATATGAGGATGTTCCCAGATTCGGGTGACTGCTCGGATGGGAAATCTCCTGTTTTTGATAAGTATTCAAATTCGTAATTGATATGGTTGGTTGCTGCTGTTGGTGTTGGTTTTGATGTTGATATTGTTGTTTAATGTGATTTGACGTTGTGGTCACTTGCGATTGAGTTTCTTGGTCCTCTTCGTGTACTTCGATATCAGGCACTATGGATGGCCGAAGACCTTGTTCGACATCTTCCTCGGCGGCACCACCGCGAACACTTTCTTCTGAGCCGAGGCGGGTCTGTTGCGATAGCTGTGGGCTTGTCAAATATGCCGAAGTACGATCCTGACGCATTAGCGTCGGTTTGCTGGACGACGTAGAAGTCATATTTGACGTCGGTCCGTTCACTGAGCTCATTTTAATGTGACGCAGTACTGAGTTCTTACATTTCGGTGTGCTAGAGACAAGCAATGAGTCGGTTTCCTCTGAACTAACATAGCCGGAATTTGTGTTTTCCGAAAGTTTTTGCATTGACATCTGCAAATAGATCAAATTATTCGTATAAAAGAATCTGAATTAAAACTTTACCACAGCAATAAAAAAGTACATATTCGTCCAAGAGCTTAGTCAGAAATTAGTTGTGGTAGGAGGTCGGGTATAAAGATGTGTGAAGTATGCTTACAATTAAAAATCACGTGTTATGATTCCTATATATTTAATTTTAGACATCACGTATGTACGAATAATGTATGCACATGCAAATATACAAACATACATACGTATTCTTTGTAGTACAAAGAGTTATTTGGCCTAAATTGAAGAAAATAAGATTTACTTACAGACATAAAAGAAATTTAAGACGCCCATTTTTAGTTTTGGTAATTAATGTTTAAATACTTAAAAACTGTTATATGTATGTTAGTACGCGAAAACTCTGCATGACGCATTTATTCACATCAATATCAAAAACGCATGTCTATGTACCGAGTTTGTGTATTTCAGCCGGAATTCTACTTAGACGCAAATTTCTAGTGCGCGAGTTCGCAAAATGCTTTCGGTCTGATTGCAATTTTTCATGCACGGATATAATATTGTTCTACTTTCATACTCCCCATAACTATACAATTTCTACCTTTTCGGACTAACACATCGAACATGCAACCACTTCAGCGCAAGCAACGTTTGCACTTCTCAGTGTAACTAAGTTTGCCAGGTGTTTACTCCAACTGTGCAGCAGAGGAACGGCAGAAGTAACAACAAGTACGAACCCGTGCGGATTGGCTCGCAGCCAAGAAAGCACATATTGGAGAGCGTACCGGCGCAGCATATTGGGAATACTTCACTTCTTTACATTGAGTTTTAGCGCCTTTGTTCGTGTGCGCCAGTGCACGACTCGTAAAGTTTGTTGGGAGTTGACGCTGTCGGCGTGTTGCTGAGTTATTCTTGCTCAATTGAAATGTGGGTCAGTGGACGATTGCGGTTGAATAAATTTTGTTGTATGCGGCAAACTGCGTCCTATAAGTGCATGTGTTAATAAAAGTTAAAAGTTTATTCAAATCTTAGCACACAATTTAATTAAAATGTTCCTCTTTCCTGTCCACTGCATGCAAAATTTTAAATATACATATAATATATGTAGGTAAAGAAGGCCGTGTATTTATTCTCGAGTTGACGAGCACTTAATAAATAGGCAGAACTCTGAAAACAAAATAATTACTTACAACAAGTTTCTATCAGGCCGTTCAGGGAAAGTAAAAGATAAAATCAATTTTGGTTAACTTTGTCTTATATACAATTATACAAGCACATGCGTGAGTAAAGAATGTATGCATGTTGAACAACCGAACTTAACAGTAGTAAACTGAACTGAAATCACTTTCGGAACGTATCGCGTTGCTACTAAATTTGACAAAACTTCGTCGCTTGGCATCGTCTGGTCTCAATTTCAAAATGATTGTATGATTTAACCTTCACTCCGTGCTTGGGGTATACAGTTCCCGACAGACGACATAAAACATGAAATTGTGAAGGTTTTTATTTCTAAACGATATATTAATACTTATGTCATTGAAAAGCTATAGATGAGAAGAATCTAAAACATAAACAGATATCTCAGTTCAAGTATGATTAGGCAGATATAGCCAAAAAAAAAGCACACAAACTGTTTGTTGTGCTTTGGGGAATAAATGACCCTTCTGAACCACTCAAGTTCTAAATCACGAGCACACTCACCAGTGGAATAACAGATTCAAAGGCGGTGTGTAATTAAATAACATAAAAATACTAATACAAAAAAACAAACAAGAACAACATTAATAATATTTATAAATAATTATTTCCCAAAAAACTATTATTTTACTCATTCCCATACAAACTATACGGGTTCAAAAATGGGGAACTCAGTTCCCCATTGCACGGGATTAGGGTGTAAAAACCATGCACAGTGTGAAGGTTACAAATTACCTCCTTCCACGTTTTGTTATGCAAATGTGCGCACATGCGCGTGGTTCTGTATAAACACGCAATATCCAAAACGTTTAAAAATACGAATATGAAATTGTCTGCTGCCCTACCACCTTCCAAACTTTTTTAAGTAAATTCAATTCGTTTTTCCTTATGTTATATCTGTGGCCGTAAGGAATAACAGCCAAAGTCGATTTTATGAAGTTTTCAGGAGAGCACTTTTAATTTTTGAATTTGCTTTAGATTACACTAGAATAACTTTAGATTTTTGGGCGTAAAACATTCATTTTATGAGAAAAAGCCATAGAATTTTGTGTAGTAGTACATTTGAATACGACGAATGCAATGGTGGTAATAACTCAATTTTGTCCTAACTCGACTTTGGCTGTTATTCGTTACGGCCACAGATATGTTATGTTATTATACGGTACCGAATAATAAAATGGATGTGGCTATCGATAATTAGTTAATAATTAGAGTATCGAATATTGCTGAAGCTGCCTGGAAGGTTTAAAATTAAAAATTGGCAGTTTGGCGGTACAATGAATGAGCGGCTCTATAATGAGTTTTGCGGAATTTCAACACTTACTTCAAATAAATGGTAATAAATAAATAAGCCAAATAAATGGTAGTAATGGCAGTCATTATCTATGTCATACTCAATAATAGCATTTCCTTCACTTAAACTCAAACCTCAACTAAAAGTTCTAATGAAATACGTACAGGTCTCCCTCGTATAGCGCGGTACTTCTACAACACGTTTTTGATATAACGCGATTTAAAAACAAAAACAGTTTTTTTTTTCATTATGTTTTTTACTTTTTTAAATAAAGTATGAATTTTGATTTTGAGTTGGAATGTACATACATCTTTAATTTAGTACCTATTTTATTTTGGAAAAAGCTTATTGGAACATAACCCTAAAATTTATATGAAAGTTAAGTCTTCTATAACGCGAATAAGATAACGCGGAATTTTCCTGGAACGTAACCACCGCAGCCGCCGTGGCTCAGTTGGTTAGTGCGCGGTCCAGCGAGTCGCATGCAGAGCGACGCAAGATCGAATACTGCATGTAGTAACACCTAAAAAAAATAACGGGAAACTCGTTTTCTCTTTCGGTGGCGCTGTCCTCTCAGCTGGAAATGGCAAACCTCTGAGAGTAAAAATTGCCTATGAAAAAGCTCCCAACCTGCCGTTCGGAACCGGCATAAAACTGTAGGTCCCTTCCACCCGCGTACAAAATTCACACGCACAACACGGGTGGTTGTGGGAAGCTAGGCCTTAGTCTCGCGTAAGCGGGCTGTAGTGCCAATCAATTATTAATTATTAACCACCGCGTTATACGAGGGAGACCTGTATTTTCTCTTCTGTATTTTCTGTCGCTTGGTCGCCGAATTGATTTTATTTGAGTAATCGAAACACAACAAACTTTATCATAGCCACCAACCTTGAAATTGGTATTTGTCACACAATATTGATTAAGTAATAACACTGGTCGACAAAATTCGGTGACTAAAAGCGTAATAATTGATGGGCAATACCATTCACAGCAATAGGCGTTAGTGCCTATATACTGTTTGTATTTGAATATTGTTGGTCAGGTCTCGATTAGTGAACCGTGTAATATATAGGCGGTATGCTGCCAAGATGTTTTCCTTAGAGTACGGTGGTTGACGGATTTATTTGACCTCACAGTGACACAATGACGCACAGTGGCATTTGCGACTGCCATAAACCTTTTAATTCAATGGCGCGAAGGCTTGAGGTTGAGCAATTGCCCAGAGCACCGTGTGTTATGAAATTACTTATCAATCGCCTGTGATAATAACAACTCCAATAGCATTTGGGTGAAAGCGACACTTTCGTAAAAATTGTAAGCAGGATGCGCGACGCACATTGGGGAAAAACAGGCAAAAACGCTCGCTATATCTATAGTTTCTGCACTAGAGAACTGAAATTTCGCTATTATCTTTAGAATTGCTCAATTGTAGTGTGTAATTTTTTTTCATTTCCTTTACCAGGAGCTGGTACCCTACAGTCGGAAGTTAAGAGTTTTAGAAATATGCATAATCAGAAGCAAAAAAAAAAATTCAATATTTTGATAACCGATTCTCATAGAAGATCAAAAATAAAGTTACACGTGTTTTAGGGTTTTTTTATTTGAGCACTTTTTCGCAGCACGGTTTATGGTTTCCGAATGTATAACAAAAGATTTAATAACTTCGGAAATAAAAAAGATAAATGATTGAATTTTCGCATAACGGTTTCTCATAAGTAGAAGATGATTTATTCCAAAAATGAGAAAAATTCGCCCGCGGCCACGCCTACTCTCCAAACAATATTAAAATAAGCTTAAATTTTGCTGTCATGCATTAAAATGTTCTTTACAGACACTTAGCCCACTTTTATAAAAGTAGGCAAACTATTTCTTAAAGAAATCTAAACTATTCATTTACTTTTATAAAGCACGGAAAATGTTAACTGACAAGTATAACTTTCCTCAATAAAAGTTAAACTAATGACTTATTATGTATCTCAAAGGGTTAAAGAGGCATGTCACACCTATTTCCAAACAAAAATATCCCCAAACGGACGGCAAATATTTAAAAGTTCATATTTTGAAAAATATCTTTATATGGCAACCCTGTTAAAAAATGTGCAAACCACGCCCATTTTAGTCAATATCTTATTCTCATGATTTCTACAGTTTTTGTACAAAATTTCAGTCTCGTATCTCAACTTTATCGAAAGATATTATGAATACATTCCATCAGACAGACGAATTGGAAGACATATTATACATATCTCAATTCTAGACATTTAAATACATATTTATTCCTTTCAACACCAGCCTTGCTGTTTTTCATAAGTTATAGTTTTGTTCAGCTATTAAAAATATATCGTTGCTCACCACAACTGAGTACAAAATGTGCTTGGGTTGGCAGGCGAAAATTGCTCGCATTCATTTTGTCGCAGAACGCCGCAGATGAGTTTGGTACCATCATTTAGCTGAATGTCCCACCTAATCAGTGTATACGTATTTCGTGGAATGCTGTGGAATCTCAAAAGTTACAGTCCAGAGAAAATCCCGACTTTTCTCATTTTTATCAAAAAATGAGTCAAAAATGATATATATTTTTTGCCAAAATAAATATTTTTTCATATTAATTGCTTAGATATCGGTACTCTACATGTGAAAAATTATGGAATTTCATTAAAAAATATAGATTGTACGGGCATTTGAAGACAGCCCTGTTAACGATATTTTGCTAGAAGTGAAAATAATTTAATAAAACGTTCAACTTTGAAAGGCTGTAAAGTCCAGGTCATGGGATGAAGGGACTTAAAAAGTTGATTTTCTATCTGGCTAAAGTATCTATATTACGGCAAGTAAAAAAAAATATTCAGATTCTCAACTTTTGAATTTGCTCCAATGCGAGCGTTTTTGCCTGTTTTTTCCCAATGTGCGACGTTTGACCCATTACCTAGCGGTCACCCAAGATGTTTGTTGCTGACACATACAGTGATGGACAATAGTATTGACACAGCAACGATTGTTCAATAAAACAGCAAATTTCAGATAAATAAAACATAAAATTCATTAATTTTAAATGTTAACTTATGCATTTATATCACATTCATTTTAGGGCATAACAAATTCACAGATTACTTCTTATATTTAGGAAAAATAAGCGAAACTGTATTCCATAGTTTGTTTTGGCATGGACAAAAGTATTGGCACAGCACACTTCAATGCAATAAATATTTCTTAATTTGTGCCAACTGGTAATACTATGTCCAGCTATCATTTGGTAGATACCGTTACTTATTTTTGTCACATTTTTTACATTTGAAAATGGGCTGCTTGTGGAAAAAATTTTATGAACCCTAAAATATGGCAGAAACAACTGAATCAGACCCAAAAATCATTATACATTTGCATAAACACAGTAAATCGTAAGCTGAAAATGGTGAAATTATGGGAAGAAGCCGATTTAACATTCAATACATAGCTAAGCAGTTTTGTGCTACAACGAACTTCGCACGTAGACAACGCAGCGGCCTACCGAGTAAGCTAAATGCTAGAGAAGAACCTCAAATTCTGAGAAAAATTAAGAAAAACCCAAAAATTCCGTCCACCCAACTCGCAGCGGAGGCAAAGGAAGAATTCGACAAGGAAGTTCACCCGAAAACTGTACGTAGAGTACTGTACTGTGCTGGGTATAAAGCCAGGGTAGCAAGGCGAAAACCTTTTATCAGCCTTATAAATCGAAAAAGTCGGAAAGAGTATGCCCAGCAACACAAAACTAAATCCGAAGACTTTTGGAACAATACTTTACTATCTGATGGTAGTAAATTTAACATTTTTTGATCTGTCAGCAAAATATTGGTATGGAGAAGACTGATTACAGAATCCGACAAAAATGATACAGTGACTACAGTGAAACAGGGTGGCGGAGGAGGTATGGTGTGGGGTTGTATTTGTAGAGGAAATAATGGACAAAGCCGTATACCTGAATATACTTAAAGAAAATTAAAAACAAAGCATTGGAAAATTGAATTTACAGACAATTTTTGATTTTTAACATGATAATGACCCTAAGTACACAGCTTTCGACGTCCGTATGTGGCTTATATACAATGTTCCACATCCGCCACAATCACCCGATCTAAATCACATCGAACACCTTTGGGATGATTTGGAAAGACGGGCTCGAAGGCACAATATAACTAATAAAAGCCAACTAATGAATATCCTTTCCTTACTAGAATGGCAAAATATAAGAGCAGACATTACCAAAAGTTTAGTAAAATCAATGCCCAAAAGACTTAACGAAGTATTGAAGAGAATAGGTTATGCTACAAAGTATTAATTATGCCATAACATAATGTTTCTTTAGTTTATAAGTAAGTGTGCCAATACTTTTGTCCATGCCAAAACCGACAATGAAATACAGTTTTGCTTATTTTTTCTAAATATAAGAAGTAATATGTGAATTTGTTATGCCACTACCAGCTTGGTAGACCAGCTGGTGGTGACGGTATGTGACTAGACCTCCTCGTGGTGGCCGCTGGAAACAGCCACCGGGGTACGGTCTTGTCTATGCCCTTGGTGGCTGGCTAACTAGTCACTTCCCAATCTCCTATACATCCCTATGCCCAAGTTCCGTCTTACCCCTATCTCCTTTCCTCCCCCTAATCCAGGGTGTTATGCGACCCGTGCCCATTGGATGGTTTGCAGCCAGGGGGTATACCGGCTGTAGTAGTACGGAGCCTACCCGATACCTGTCCACCTCGGGTAGTATTTTGGACTTCCTATGGCATGGGGCTCTGTCATGGGCGACCTTCCCGTCCCCACACTTTGCAATGGCCACCGAAAAGCCTCGTCGGAGTAGGTGGCCGCACGAACCAGATGATGAGATCTTCTACACTAGCCTCGGATGGTATGGACGTCGGATAGACTGACGCCATTGATCAGCCATCTGCTGAAATTTTGCCTAGCGGTTGGAGAGACCGACCGACTAGGAGCAGGGTGAACAGTGAGTGTTCACAAGGTAGTTCGACCACGACGTCAACTTTGGCAGTTGAGGGGGCACTATCGCAGGGTCTACCTGCGCTGGTAGAAGCTACCGAAGCCATCTCTCTGAAGAGAAAGCGGTTAACGACTTCTCAGAAGAAGAGGCTGTGGAAGCTGATGGCGGCAGGTACGCCCTACGAGGAGGCTCTCAAAGCTGTCTTGGCTGAGACAACGAAGGTGGCCGAAGCTGATGGCTGCAGCAGAATCGAAGCGGCGCAACCCGCACCGAAGAGGACGAAGTTTAGTCCGTCCTTTGCTGAAGCTGCTGCAGCGATCATGGTAGGGATTCTGCCGGACGAATTCCCGGCTGTCCACTTAAACTTGGAGGAGCAGAGGGCGATAGAGGGGGCTATCAAGGAGGAGCTGCGTAAGCTGCCCGTTGATGGCCCTCAACTTCGGTTCCAAGGATGCTCCTTCAAGCCAGGGTGGATAATTGTGAACTGCGCCGATGAGGCATCGAGGAATTGGCTGAGGGGGATAATGTCGAAACCCCAGCTGGCGGAGAAGAAGGTGAAACTGGTGGAGGGTAATGACATTCCCAAGCCCAGCATAGCCACTGCGTTCTTCCCCGGCTGCTCTCTCCCAGCCGACGATATTCTTCGGATGCTTCATACGCAGAACCGTTCACTACCAACAGGCAACTGGAAGGTACTGAACAGGTCTGTCGCGGCGCACAGTGGCTGATTCTGCCGACGTAGCAACGTGCAAAAGTCGATTTTGTCTTGTTCGATTTGGGGAAAACTGTTATACTTGTCCGATACATAAATGCTTGGACCTAAGAAATCCGAAAACCTTAACTAAATTGGTCAAATAGTTTTGCTTGTAGAGCCCGTCAAAGTTGAGCAATTTTTAGAGTGTGAAATAATATCAGAAATTTGCACTTTTTCAGCAAAGCTGAAGTTTTAAAATACGGAAAGGAGCAAATTAATTGAAACTTTTTGCACCAGCATCGTAAAAGAAGACATTTGTAGTAAATAATTAAATATAAGGACTGTATCGAAAATTATGAATACACCAAAACATGCTTCATACTAGTGCATAACAAAAGTTAGAATTTATTTTTTTTTATAAATGGCATTTCATATTGTATTTTTTTGTAAATAGCAACGAAAAAAATTATTTAGTGGGAGGCTAGCCCACATGTTTAATCTTTTTGTCGAGGTCCTTTTGTAAATTCTGGACACAGCCAGAATCTAATTTTTTGTTAACACTATTCCAATATTTTTTAAATTTTTGAACGGAGTTAGCCGGCTTAGATCTTTTTTTAAGGTCCCTCTTCATCAACGTCCAAAATTTTTCGATAGGGCGTATCTCTGGACAATTTGGAGGATTCATGTTTTTCTTAACAAAATTTATGTTCTTCTCTTCATACCACGTTAGTACTGGCTTAGCATAATGGCAAGAGGCTAAGTCGGCCCAAAACCAAGTCTTGCCAGTGTGTTTTTTCACCAACGGCAGCAATCTCTACTTGAGGCACTCATTTAGGTACATCTCAGCGTTCAGGGGCTTGTCTGTGAAGAATGGAGTCGACTTTTTTCACACTTGCATATTGTTTGCCAAACATGAATCTTATTACCAAATTTTTCGCAAAAAATTGATTTGTCAGCTTTTGAAATTTCACATCCTTTCGGAACTGCGTAGAATTGGGGTCCAGGCAGCGTTTTGTAGTCCAATTTCACGTATGTTTCGTCGTCCATTATGATGCAATCAAATTTTTGCCTACAAATATAGTCGTACAATTTTCGGGATCTGGTTTTCACCTGCGCGCCTTGCTGAGTGCTTCGTTTTGGCTGTTTTTGCTTTCTATATGTTCCCAACTGGTTTCTCTTCTTGGCACGTTGGACCATTGCTGCACTCGTTTCGGCTTTTTTTGCGCAATCGCGTACGGATATATCCTTATTTTTTTTAAACAAGGCACATATCTTAGTATCTAGCAATGGTTGGGACGCACCCTTTTTACGACCTTGTCCTGGTAAATCCTCAAGTGTGCAATGTGTAGTATACCGGCGAATGGTTTTTGCACAGCGAACAGGCTAACATTTGCTTCTTTTGCTAGTTTTCTATACGACATTCCTTTGGTTGATGCCCATTTGGACAAAATTTTCTGACGAAGTTTTGCGGAAAGTCCTCTCATTTTTAAGCGCTTCGATATACTACAACAAATTTTTCACGAAAATAACAATTTGAACCTCTAGAATCTAAAAACCGATATTGCTGAGCAACCAACATTGCATAGCCCACTTTATATGATTTTTAAAGTGTATTTATAATTTTCGATACAGTCCTTAGAAAAAAAAAGTTGGTTGTTGTTGTTGTCTTTTCATAGGCACTCACTTGAAGCACTGTTTTTATCACTCTTTTTGAACTTTCGATAGACTTTCAAAAAAAAGGCCATACTTGCCACGGTTCCGTCTTTGGGAAAATTGTTCACTAGTCTTATGTGAGTACTGCCCTGAAGAGATCGGGTGCCCGATTTTGCCCGACTGGATTTTACAGCGATTTTTCTGTGGCCACCTCGCGCAATTTTGATCTTTCGGGTGCGTGCGTTCGAACAAGTTCGTCAAGATTTTGATAGTTTATGAATTACACGCGATTATAGTCGTTACCAGGGCATGCATATTTGGATTTTGGCTTCATTTAAGAAGTGATACAAGCTTGCAACTCCATAGTAAGTCGACTTTTTTTTTGGCGTATATTGCTGTAAGCTCGAAGTAAAGAGTACTTTTGCTGGATGCGCAGTTCGCACGTACGAAAAACAAGTTGGCTTTCATTTCCGGCAATCAGCTATCATGTATCCTTTGATGTAATGCTTTTGTTTTTAACAAAATACTAACACTGTGTCTCTCATACAATTTTTTTTTAATTTGAGCAAAACTCAGTCAGTCGCCAGTAGTCTTTGAGTTCAACCGCGACAATGAAACAATTAGTTATTGAAAAACAAAAAGCAGACTTATATATATGTGTACTGTCTAAAATCCACTTATGTGTCTGGGCTGTTCAAAAATCTCACAACGGGTAAAAACCTAAGAAATGCAGGTACCTGCTATTACTAGAATCTTAGTGCCTGCTATTTGAATGTAAGTAAAGTTAGTTTCGAATTTAATTTCAACTAAACATCACTTCAACTCCGCCACTGCAACTAAACCGAAGAAGAAGCACAATAATGTTTTTAAAAAATTCGAAGCTGTTTGAAATATTTACTATTTCGAAGACAAAGGAGCAGTTCGTTCTGGTTACGTCGAACTGGTTACGTCGAAGGAAGTTTGCCTGCAGCCAAAACATCTACGACTAAAGAGAAGATATCCAGGACTTATCGCACTATCAAGTTAAAATGGATTGCGGCAAATCGTACCAAATTCAATTTTGTCCAGAGTAATGAGGAGTGGTTAGAAAAAATGATATACTTCGATGCAAGAGATGCGATAAGCGATGACCAACCATCGACATCAAAGGCGGCAAAAGGAAGGCCGAAAAAGTCAACTCAGGACTGTGCGTCATTCACTAAAAATAGGAGGCAACGGGAAAAATAACTCTCACCCACTTTCCAGAAGATTTGATCATAAAATAAAATAAGGATCAGGAGAAAATGAAAGGTGTTATAGTGAAAGCAGTTTTACCAGCAAGCCCGGGTCGCATAAAAAACAGTATTCCCACCCCACCCAATAAGCTACCGATCAAATATAGGCCTAATGAAGCTTTAGCATTGTTCTTAAACTTCGGATTGTCCAAAGAAAAATTGACTTTTTTTGTACATTTTTCGAATTCTGGTTCTCATTTTGAAAGCAAAATTTATGAATTTTTATCTTTAAATTTGACTCTTTCAGCTTATTTCTTAAATTTCTTATTACTTTTCATCTTTTTTAATGCATTTTCATTAATTTTGCAACTAAAACTTATCATTGTTATTCGCATTATTCTTATTTACAGTAAGCCGAACTTTGACAAAGTATTACGTAGCACCCTGTACCTCGATTGAGTTCAGGTTTGAGAATACAATAGCCTGATGAATTTCTAATCAACAGCAATTTTCCAATTATCTCTATTCGTTCAGGAGTTATTAATTTTGCAACCTGAAATGACAAATTGAGCCACTGTGCGGCGCAGGGAACAACGTTGACACTGGCCATCGATGATCCCTCGGTTGCGCAACTCTTTGCGCTGAAGGACCTTCCCTTCTTTGAGTTGGGAAGGGTTCAGTTCAGGGTTAAGCGTGATCAGGGGACCAAGTCACCGGTGACCAGGGGCGGCGGCACGGACAAGACGACGTCAAACGCTAGGGTGGATAAGGCAAGACCATCCACCAGCGCACAAGCACTGGCGCGGGTAAGCGGGGACCGACCGCCGGCTGGCGGACGGACGCAACCCCTCACACGGACCGACAAAACAGTCGAACGGACCAGTGACTGGACGCCAAGACAGGCATTGGTGGGGCCCGCAAAGCCTAACTCAGCTAAGCCCGTCCGACAGACAAGGTTGACTGGAATGGCAAATCCGTCCAGACGACTGGGCCTGTTGGATAAGTCTGCAAATACTCCGGGCAGTATTGAACGGGTGCAGACGAGGGGTAGAGGAGGTAAGCGTGCGGGATCTCACACGAAGGGACCGCAAGCCTAGATGGAGATTGTTCAAATAAATCTCCATAGGGCGGAGGCAGCTTCGGCTGTCTTAACTAGGACCCTGAACACCTTGGGTCCTAGTATAGCCCTGGTGCAGGAACCATGGACCAGCACCAATGGACAGATTCGAGGGCTATCCCAGGCAGGTAAGGTACTATGTTGCCAATCGAACACGAGAGCCAGAGCCTGCATCATATTCAATAACATTTCCTTTTTCCCGTTAACAGATTATGTTACACCGGATCTCTGCGCGGGAAAAATCGTCTGGAACTCCAGGGAGGTCATCATAGCGTCCGCGTACTTCCCTGGGGATGACGAACACTGCCCTCCAAGACTAGCAGAACAGTTAGTTGCCTATGCTAGAGGCAACAATATGGAGCTGGTACTTGGCTGTAATGCGAACGCCCATCACACCATGTGGGGCAGCTCCGACGTAAACGCTAGAGGTGAGTCACTTTTCAACTTTATACTCGCTTTAGACTTAAATATATGTAACGTTGGTGACAGTCCTACGTTTGTAACTAGGGTCAGAGAGGAAGTCTTGGATATGACCTTGACAACCTCAATGACAACAGACCTTGTCAGTAATTGGCGGGTATCCGATGAGCCGTCATGCTCAGACCACAGGCAGATCAGGTTCACATTAGGGAATCGGGAGCTTGAAAAGGTGTCATTTAGACCAAAAAGACAGACCGACTGGGGCAGTTACTGCAGCCAGTTGGAACAGCTTATTCCTTCTCGAATAGAGAATAGGATAGATACCATAGACAGATTGGAAAGGGCCTCGACAACGCTCAAGGGATCCATCCTCAATGCCTTGGAAGAAAACTGTCCCCTAAAGACCAGGACCTTTAAGAGGCAGACGCTATGGTGGAGCGGTCACCTTAGCAAGCTAAGGAAGGAAGTAAGGAAACTGTTCAACAGAGCTAAGCGCAATAATGACTGGCAGACCTACTCCCAGAACCTCACTAAATACAATCAAGAGATCAGGAAGGCCAAGAGAGAATCTTTTAGGCGGTTCTGTGAGGACGTATCAGATATGTCCTCCAGTTGCAGGCTACAGAAGATCCTCTCGATGGAAAAATCCTGTCCAATCGGAACTCTAGTGGATGTAGATGGGTCCTCCACAAAAAGTGAGATGGAATCGCTTGCCCTACTCACTAATACACACTTCCCGGGATCGAACATATTGACAGCCGATCCTCTGATTGACAGTACGGGACGGTCGTATTGTCCAAGTAGGGAAGATTGGAGAACGGCCAAAGCCGTGTGCAATGCGCAAATAGTTAAATGGGCGCTGGAATCATTCGCCCCGTACAAAGCACCGGGAAGAGATGGCATTTTCCCGGCACTCTTGCAGAAGGGAATGAATATGCTAGCGCCTATTCTAACAAAGATATACTCATGCAGTCTAGCATATGGATATATTCCAGAGGCCTGGAGAGCAGTAAATGTGATCTATTTGCCAAAACCTCGATGATCCAACAAAAAGGACCCAAAATCCTTCAGGCCAATAAGCCTAATGCCCTTCGTGCTAAAGGGACTGGAAAAGGTTGTTGACCGCTTCCTGAGGGAAGAAATTCTAACCCGGTGTCCCCTTAGCACGAATCAACACGCCTACCAGAAAGGTAGATCCACAGAAACGGCCCTATCAGTGCTGGTAGGCAAGATTGAGAAGTCCCTGGTAGTGAAGGAGATCTGCCTGACAGGTTTCTTAGACATTGAAGGGGCCTTCAACTACACGACCTTCGAAGCGATAGAAACAGCGCTAGAAGACTTCCAGGTGCCTACCACTCTCATAAGATGGATATCATCAATGCTCGAAAGCAGGGTGATTTGGTCTAGCTTAGGGGGGGTAGAGCTCTCTGCAAAAACAGCAAGGGGGTGTCCCCAAGGAGGAGTCCTATCCCCGCTGCTGTGGTCTGTGGTCGTTGACGGACTAATCCGCTCTCTTACAGAGCAGGGACATGAAGTCATTGCATATGCAGACGACCTAGTAATCGCAGTCAGGGGCAGAGATGGACAAACCGTCTCTTGTTCCAGAACGCGTTGAACACAGTGGAGTGCTGGTGCGTCAGACAGAAACTGTCTGTGAATCCAGACAAGACCACTGTAGTGCCTTTCACTCTTAAAAGGAAATTAAACCTAAGACAGGTTAGGATCTTTGGTAAAGAACTTAACTACTCGAAGGAGGTTAAGTACCTAGGGGTAACTCTAGACAGTAAATTGAACTGGAGACCTTACGTAGACCGCATGCTTACAAGAGCAGGTAATGCTCTCTGGAGCTGCAAGAGGATCTGTGGGGAAAACTGGGGTCTGAGGCCGAAATGGCTTCAGAAGATTTACACCCTAGTAATTCTGCCAACTATCACTTATGGAGCGATAGTCTGGTGGAAGAAAACCACAGAAGTAACAACTGCGACTAAGCTAGAGAAACTACAAAAACTAGCGAATACCTGTATAACAGGATGTCTCAGAACCACTCCAACTGCAGCTCTCAATATTATATTGGGAATGCTACCGCTGGAACTGAATGTGCAGATGGCAGCAACCAATAGCACACACAGGCTGATGCATAATGGATCCATACCAAGTGATGCACAGGCAATCGGCCACCGATCTCTGCTGAGGGACAGGAGGCGGGATGGAGGCTTTTGGATGCCTCTGGACCAGATGCCCCAGAAGCACCTCTTCAGAAAAAGTTACGCAACGTATATACCTCACAGGTTGGACTGGGCTGATAAAAAGATCAGTCTCACGTGTGAGGACATTGTCTGGTACACCGATGGGTCCAAGACAGAAGAAGGAACAGGGGCAGGAATATTTAGCTCCGGTTTCCAGTCTTCTGTAAGTCTTGGGGACAAAGCCTCGATTTTTCAGGCTGAGGTCTTTGCCATAAATGTGTGTGCCAGGAAATTACTAACACTCAATGTTAGAAGGAAAAGGATAATCATAATGTCAGACAGCCAGGCGGCAATCAAGGCCCTAGGCTCGATGACATTTGACTCCAAACTGGTCTGGGAGACAGCAAATGTTCTCCAGGATCTCTCAAAAGAAAACCAAGTGATAATACACTGGATCCCTGCGCACTGTGGGCACGATGGTAATGAGGAAGCGGACAGATTGGCAAAGGATGGGGCTGCTAGCCGGCCCTACGGACCTGAACCAATCATAGGTGTTAGCAAGTCTCATTACAGACATTGTATTAAACAGGAATTCATTAATCGAGCAAACCACAAATGGTCGAACACAATGGGGCAACGATGCTCCAAGCTTTTCTTTCCAGCCTACCCGGAAAGGAAAGCTCAAGGTCATGACGGTGATGCTAAGTGGACACTGTCTGCTAAATATAATTTTGTATGGAAGAAGAAGAGACTTCTATACATATTATAACTGAATGCCCTGCCCTAATACACGCAAGAAAGCGAATATTAGGGAAGGAGGTAATACAGACGAGAGATTTGCCTGAAATGAATCTAAGGAAACTAAAGGAGTTCCTAGATAACATTGGAGGACACGAATTCCTCCAGTAACGTAGAGGGACATGACACAATAGTTCACTACTTGGACGCAGTGTCTCGGGCAGGTGTTATCCGAATCACAAATCTAATCTAATCTAATCTATGCCCTAAAATGAATGTGATATAAATGCATAAGTTGACATTTAAAATTAATGAATTTTATGTTTTGTTTATCTGAAATTTGCTGTTTTATTGAACAATCGTTGCTGTGTCAATACTATTGTCCGTCACTGTATTTACACTGAACATATTCACCCCGAGCGCCTGAAGTCCAATTTAATTTTCCGAATGAGGATTGTATTCAGTGTGCTTACTTCTACCACATATGTGGTAGAAGTAAGCACAACAACAATTATTTTTAAAATCAAGTTTCTACCACATCTACCACGGAGGGCTTCAAATCTACCACATTTTTGTGGAACATAAATTTTTCTCTTAACCAACCTATTACTCCAAGTAAATTAGAGCTTTATGTTGTAAAATTTATGTTAGGGCTGCATTGAACATTGTAAGTGAAAATGTGCAAAAACAAAAACTTATGCGGTAGCACTCTCATCACTTCGAAAGCAATGCACTACAAATAATTGACAGTTTGACAATTGTTTTGGCGGCAGGTGCAATTAAAATGGAAATGTTTCTAAAAAAGTTGAATAATTTTTGCCTTTATTTTTCAGTAACGTTTAGTATTTTAGAATATCGCATGGCGATAGCAATGCGCTTGGACGGGACGAAGTTTTACGGCGCGAAGTTGTACCTGCTGCTGAAATTTGCGAGTCCGAGCTCCCAAAACAGAAAAAAATATAGTCAATAATACAAAAAAAAATGAGAAGAAACCCGGCACAGGTTAAAGTGCATAGAAGAACGTAAAATACAATTAATGTAAAAATACAATAAAATACAATAAATGTGCAAATGCAATAAAATACAATTAATGTACAATACAAAAAATCTACCACATTTCATTCAAATCTACCACATTTTTTTCACTAGGTCTACCACATAAATGAAAAATTAAGTAAGCACACTGATTGTATTGGGAATCGATTTTCACAATGGCTAAACAACCTTCAATCAGAGTTGTTACCTCGGTGCTGTCAAATTATAATTTGTTTTGTTTTTTACTACGCATGAAATTTAGTAGACTCTAATGCGGTCACTTTTGTTTTTAAAATAATTTTTGGCGTATATACTGTGCCTAAGCACAGAATAAACAGTATACAGAATGCGCATGTCGACCAGCGAAGCAATCTGAATTTCGGGTGCGGGCCGAAAGCAGCAGAAGGGAAGATAACAGAGTTGGTAGAACTTTTGTCTCTGTTAATTTCTCGTGCGACGATGATCTCTGTTATTGTAACTTCGGTAAGTGCCGAATGGTGCAGGGCAAATTCGTGCGCTCGATGCCGGCCATAGAAATTACTGTTTTTTTCAATGAAGCGAATGAAGGGCGATATGTGCTGTTGTTGTTGTGTTGATGAGCGAATGAAAATTGTAAATTTTGAATTTTTGTTTCTGGCTGAATTTGGCTGGCTATGCCCGACGTGTGTTGATTAACACTACAGTGTTCGGCTCAACGTATTTTGCTCGGCGTAGGTACAAATGTACTTCCATGAGATTTCTCCTTTAAGTTGTAAACAAAATGAAAAAACGGCGGGTTTGCTTGTGCAATAATAAGTTTTATTTTTGTGGATTATAATTATTTACATGGTTAGGCGACTGCGATGAATGAATGGAACATACTGGCTCTTCACAAGAACAACATGATTGGCGCGTTTTGCGTTTAAATCTTTCGGGAAAATAACAAATCTTACAGTTGCCAATAACTTTCTTACTCACATACTATACATACTAATATATATACATATATACTTTTCTGAACATTACAAGCTCTTCATCAAAATGTATTAACCCTAACTTCCAGTTGATAGCACCTGTGTAACGTATAGAAATACACGGGGGTACATTTGTACCTATGCCAAGCAGAATGAGACGACTTTTTTTTGGCGACTCCCACCCACTACCACATACCCATTTTTGTTTCTTTTTTCCTCTTTTTCTAGAATCTGCACAGACCATTTCCGGCTATCATGGAGTCTCACTCTACTTGCATAATCAATAGTGTACAAATTTTATGTTTACTTCTCCGAGGGGATACATTTGCACCTATCCGAACATTCTAGTGTTCATAAGAACAAAATTTTTTCACGTTATTATGCGATCGACCTTCTGCGCGAAAAGATTTGTATATTCTTATGAGCACTTAAGGCAGGTTCTCACCTTGTGGATCCGAAAAAGTGCATTTTTTTTTAGGAATTTTTTTTGAGAAAACGGTTAAAGATACAACGTTGAAAATTTTTTCTGGATGTGAACACACATTTATTTAGAGAATAAAATTTTTCAAATTGAATGAATCAAAAAAGGGGGAGGGGGCGTCCATCAGTGGCGACAAGTCGCTACCGCTACCGGAAGTGATTCCGTCAAAACCCGTGACACAAAACACAAAAATCGAACACATTCTTAATGTGTACCGTATTATCTATTGAATGAACTAAGATCATGAAAAAAAATCAAAATTACAAAAGTTATGAGGTTTTGAAAAAAATTACGATTTTCGCATTTTTTTGTTCATTTATTATTTTTTTAAATAAACAATTTTCAATATTTTTGGCTGATCGTAGTTCGTTTATTAGGAAAAACCCTAAGGAACATTTAAAAAAAAATTTGGTGACGATTGGTTCATTCCAGCGCCTTCAATCACTTACGTTAGGTCCGAAAATGTGGTTCTCAGAAAAACGCGTTTAAACGCTGCTCTATGTAACGGCCTGTAACTTTTGTAATTTTTCAGTTTTTGATCTGAAATTTCTGGAGCACATTTTTGAAACATATATCTACACGATAAGGCAAACAAAAATCCCCCCACAAGGTGAGAACCGGCCTTAAAGGCTAAGGTTTCGCTAATTTTGGCATAAATGACTCCTTGCCGCGATTTATTATTTTATCCTTACGCTTTTTATCCCCACTCTAGGCCCCCAGTTGTTTGGCCAAAACATTTGTTTGTCCATCCTATGAAAATGAGACGTTCCGTAGTATCGCAAATACAAACTTGTGCATTTAACCCTCAATCACCCACCCTTATTAAAATCACGTATCTACCCACCCTGAGTCCCCGGGACTCAAAATTTTTGTTTACGAAATAACGCAACATCTATTAAATTTTTATGGTTTTTTATATTTTTGTAGGACACATTAAGATCTCTTGTTACAGATATCATTCCATTTTTTTGCATAACTCAAATAAAAATTCACCTTTTAATTGACAGAAAAAACATACTCTAAAAAACATACACTAAGCATTTTATAAAAATAAAAGATATAAATAAATTAACAAAAACAATTCTTTTTACATAAATAACCTAAAAATTAAATAACTGTTCAGAAAAAAAACTTAAACAATACTTCATTATATAAAATAAGAAAACGTGCATCAGGTTGAATTTCATATGTTGTGCACATACCTCACATACTTTTCCAGCACAACTAAGGCAAATTGTTAGTAGCAAAACTTCTCAAATGGTTAACACTCTCAATTATTAAACTTTTCGCGGCCATTTTTGGCATCCTCAATTTAAATTAACACGATTTTAAAAAAATTACAAGTACAATTTTTGTAACACAAAACACCACCCTGAGTCCCTGGGACTCACTTTGTGCCAAAACTCAGCCTTGTAATTTTAGTGCGCTAACTTCCGATCGTCTTCGCGTTCAGAGCGACCCTTTAGGAAGGTATACGAAAGCTGGGCGCCGAAACATAAAAACACAACGTGTACCAACTTATTAAAGTTCGTAGTGAGTCCCCTGGACTCAGGGTGGGCGATTGAGGGTTAATCACGTCTAATGTATGTTCACACATATCTATTATAAAGTAAAAAGTTATAAGAAATAAGTAAGTAAGCAACGACGGTCCTAAATGATGGCAGAATAATTATTTTGTTTTGCTTTCTCTCGATATATGTTTGTGTAATCCACAAATTTAAAAGATATTTCACACATAAAGATTGTACCAAATCGTTTAACTATCTTCAAAATTAAAAATAGTGTGATAATTTTAAAGCGTAGTGACTTTTTAAGTCGATAAGTTGCCCCTTTTGACATTCGTTCTCATATATTTTTGCACGCTATACTCCGTCGTAAAATTGCTACCGACAGCGTATGTACGCACTGCGCTGCTCGCAGAATAAACCACAATTTTCATTTCGTAGCCGGCAACAATAACAACAACCATAGCTTATTGCTCTTCTCCCATACACCCATACCTCACTTTGCGTCGTTGTTACGTTCCAAAAAAACACGACGCAAAGTGAATTATGATTTTCTATAGCAAACCATGTAAAGATCGAAGATAGGTTCCAGGGTTACGAAAATACTACTTTTTAAAAAGAAAATTGAACAAAGTAAACATTTAAAAAACAAAAATAATATAAAATTTTATTACATACATACAAAAAACAAATTCAATTAAAACAAAATAAATATTCAAACAAAATAAAGATTAATAACTGTCTGATGAGTCAGAGAATGGCTGTTGTCGTACTACATGGGCTGAAAAGTCTTTGGCCTGACATAGAGATGGCGCCAAAAATTAAGAATTATTGTGTTGTACATGGAAAACCATCCTTAACTTAGATTCTGTCAAAGTTTCATGACATTTGGTTGACTCGTTTTCAAGTTATTGCTTTCGAAGTGACGCTACCTCTGAATTTTTGTAAACAATGGAAAAAAGTGAATTTCGTGATTTGATTTGATTTGATGGGCAAAAATACAGTGGAAACAAAAGCATGGCTTGATAAATGTTATAATACATCTGTATTTTTGCCGCAAATAGCAATGTTTTATCAAAACACGAAATTCACTTTTTTCCATTGTTTACAAAAATTCAGAGGTAGCGTCACTTCGAAAGCAATAACTTGAAAACGAGTCAACCAAATGTCATGAAACTTTGACAGAATCTAAGTTAAGGATGGTTTTCCATGTACAACACAATAATTCTTAATTTTTGGCGCCATCTCTATGTCAGGCCAAAGACTTTTCAGCCCGTGTAGTAATTCGGCTTTCTTTCACAAAAGTTAGAAAGGGAATCCCCGAGTTTTGATGGCATGGCGCAATTAGAAACAAAAGTCGTGTCATCTTTTAGAAAAAAAAGAAAATTAAAACAAAAAAATTAAAGATTCGAACCCAAAACAACGCAACTTACCCTTAATCTAATTGAAATGTAAGTGAACCCAACTCTAAAGTCGGCAACGCTTCTGCAAATGGCGAGACTCTCTTATTTTTTCCTCGTCAGACTGGCAGCCATAATGTTGAGCAGTGCGGCGAGTGATTATTGACAGAATGCTGCTAAGAAGGTCGCGTCTATGGGCACCTGCGCCAACCACTACCCCACCCCGTAACGGGACGAGTACCGGAGGCAATTGGCAAGCGGCTGAACGACATGCAGCAGCATTAGAGAGAAGTAACTTTTCGACATATACAAAAGTGTAGTCGAGTCTAGTGCGTGATCGTACTTACTTACATCTGTAGGATGGCCTTCGTCTATAAATTCGTTTTCCTTTTAAAATAACTTTCGACTGGTCTTTTCTCTGGATGGTTGAACTTTCTTTATTGAGAATGGAGTTTTGGAATGGTTTACAAAAATATGAATTAAAGGACCGCGGTCACTCGCACACCCGTTCGCTTCACTTTCACGACGCAACTGTCGTTTACTCCGCAGCCTGCTCGCATGGTTGCACGCGAGTTCGGAGTGTGTCAGGATTCTCGTTACACATCGGTGAAGCACAAAAATCCAAAGCTTTCTACATATGTAGTATATAACACTTCGTTCAATAATGTGTGTGACTGACACATAGATGGCGGCACTAATACTAAATCAATATTTTTTTTCGAAATTGTGAACCTTTTTAGGCTTACTGTCAAAATTATATGTCAATCCGACCATTAGTTTACAAGTTACAGTGCTTTAAGTGACACTACTTTTGAGTTTTCAAAAAAAATGAATTCAAAGCAATTCCGTGTGCTGATTTATCATTGTTTTTTAATGAAAAAAAATACTGTTCAATGCCAGGAATGGCTTGAAAAACATTATTCGGACTCTGCTCCATCAAAAAGAACCATTTGTTATTGGTATGCCGAATTCAAACGTGGTCGTACAGACACCGATGACATTCCATCTACTGGACGGCCAAATGACGCTGTTATTCCGAAAAACGTTGAAAAAACACTGAAAATCGTTATGTCCGACCGTAAAGTGAAAGTGGGGGAGATTGCTGACATTCTAAAGATATCAGCAGGCAGTGTACACACCATAATACACGAACATTTGGTTATGAAAAAGGTGTTTTCGAAATGGGTGCCGCGTTTGCTCACACCGGAGCAAAAACAACAACGAATCGATGATTCAAAGAGCTGTTTGGACATGTTTACGCGCAACAAGTCGGAGTTTTTGCGTCGATACATCACAATGGATAAAACATGGATCCACCATTTCACTCCAGAGTCAAATCGGCAGTCTGCTGAGTGGCATGCAACCGGTGAAAGCCGCCCAAAGCGTCCAAAGGCACAAACATCGGCTGGCAAGGTTATGGCGTCAGTATTTTGGGATGTGCACGGAATAATATTCATCGACTATCTTGAGAAAGGGAAAACAATCAATAGCGACTATTATATAGCGTTGTTGGAACGTTTGAAAGAAGAAATCGCGATTAAGCGGCCCCATATGAAGAAGAAAAAAGTGGTGTTTCACCAAGACAATGCACCGTGTCACAAGTCGATGAAAACGATGGCAAAAATGCATGAATTGGGCTTCGAATTGCTTCCTCATCCCCCGTATTCTCCAGATCTGGCCCCCAGCGACTACTGGCTCTTCGCAGACCTCAAAAAGATGCTCCGTGGTAAGAGATTTGGCTCAAATGATGAAGTAATCGCCGAAACTAACGCCTATTTTGAAGGCAAAGAAAAATCGTTCTACAAAGGCGGTATCGAAAGATTGGAAAAGCGTTGGAAATATTGTATCTCCCTAAAAGGGGACTATGTTGATGAATAAAAACGAATTTTTGTTTTAATTAGTTAGTCACACACATTATTGAACGAAGTGTTAGTATGTATTTCAATTTAACTTAAGCATATTTCCCGTCCACCATCCTTAAGCATACTTTAACACCTTTCGGTTAGCATGCATACAAGTTTTTATTACAGCGATACTGTGGCTCGTTAAATTTTTCAATTGCTTTTCCCAACCCCGGACCAGAAACAAACAAAACAGTAAAAAACACTGAATACGTACTAATAGTCGGAATCAATTGTCCTTAGTTCAATGGAGGAAAATTAATTGCAAAAGGGATTTTCCGCTCGTCGGCTTACTTCGACTAGACGACATAAGTGGGCCACAACTCCGAGTCTACGGCACTCGTTGTACGGTTTTGTTTAAGCGCACAGCAAAATTCTTTTGCATAGATGATCGCGTGCACGTGAATCAAATGCCAAAACCGCGATCAACATCAACGTCACTGGAGCCACATCGACCTTCACACATGGACGCAAACGCTAAAAACTATAAGCATTTCAGTTGGTCATGACCGACTTATTTATCCTGCACTATGGTAAAGCCATACCTCTTTTGTCAGACTATTTTCAAGGCGGAGTGAAATTCTCATACTCAGATGTATAGCAACTCTTATAAAGCCGTTTAATATGCTAAATTTAATATGTAATGTCAGAATTGGAACTCTCTAGAAATAACATACATATCATAAAAAGGGTGCGTATGGCTAGATAAAATTACTTTGATGTGGTTCTAATTACATGCCTCCTTCTAGGCGTTACAAACCTATACTAAATTAATTTACTGCAGCTATCCTGCGGAGGATATAAAAAAATTCGAATAAAAAACAATACTGTTTAATGACTCGCCACGCCGACTTTGAACGCCAAAGCCTAATAAAAATGTGTCACGCTAGAAAAAATTTGTCGGTAAAGTTAAATTTTAAATTTAAAATTTTCAAAAGAAGGGTCTTCATTCAAACACATTGATCATTCTGTTTTATAAGAACTATTTATGCTATTTTAACTGCCTGCTATTTCACAATATTTGTAATATTATTAATATATTTCAAAATATTTACACATAAATAGGAACATTCAAATTTCACTGCGACTTAAACGCGCATCGGCGAAGTTGTACAGCATTCATTACGTCAAGTAAATATAAACTAGAAGACGTCATGATTATTTGCTGACAACTGCACAGTCTTTCGCTCGTCCCAGGTCGTATTCAACTACTCGCATACATATAGTACATAGCACACTGTAGCAGAGAACGGAATGCCAGAATTAATTATTTTGCTCGTATTGTACTTTTGCCTCAACTTTTACGAGTGCATTGCTTGCTGAATTCTATTTTCGTTTTCTGAAAGTGCATGCGGCTTCTGGTGTGCACATTTTTCGGGAATTTCTTATTTTGGTTTTATATTTCGCCACATACATTTCGCATTGACACAATCAATACGAATTGAAAAATGAAAAAAAAGTTAAGTATTTTTATCAACAGCCGCAACGTTTTCCGGTGCAAATTGTTTGATACCTGACTGACAACTGATTACACTGGTCTGCAACGAAATCCTCCTTTAAATAAAAATATGATAAATATGAAGAGCTTAACATGCTGAATCTAGATTTGCTTCCTATTTTTTGCTATCACGTAAAACTTAAAAAAAAATTATTTTTAAATACCTTGAAATTCTGTATTTTTTGTATGCAAAATGCAACATGTCACTTAAAATTCATTTTTTAGATTCTAACTTAGATTTCTTTCCCGAAAATCTTGGAGCGGTATCTGATGAACAAGGTGAAAGATTTCATCAGGATATATCGCACATTGAGAGGCGCTACAACGGAAAATGGTCGGAAGCAATGCTTGCCGACTTTTGTTGGTCGATTCGTCACGAAACTCCAGTAGAAAATATGAAAAGAAAAAACTACTAAGTAAAATGGTACAAACAACATGTAATTACATTGTCTTATGATTTTTAATGTTTTTAGTGTGATTATATGTAATATTTTATCCTAATTATTAAAACGATTATTGATTTTTCGAACAAAAAAGGATTTTCTTAAAAATTCTCTCACAAAAAATATATACGTGATACAAATTTTTTAAAACCCAGTTTCTGTTGAGAAATATCACATCTATAATAATCGTGCACAATAATAAGAAGGAGTGCAAAAAAGTCTAAGAGCACCCACAAAGAAACTTGGTAACGCCTGATGAATTCAAACGACCTGTTCGAAAAATGCACTTGATAGTGAAAACGACTGGCAGTAAATGTGTTAATACACATATACCTACTTGCTTGTAGAATTGTACGAAAGTACACACAAGTGTAAGTGTGGAATTTGTTTATGGAAAAAACTTTTAATAGGATTAAGTACTGATCTTTTTGCTTTCAATTCATTCATATTTATTCACAGATTAGACATTTATATGGGTCTTTTGCATGGGTCTATAAACGTGTGCTTAAATTCTGTTGATATTTAAAGTTTACTATCAAGTAAAAGTTAAATTATTTCAAAAACCGCAAATGTAGAAACGAAAAAGTTTAAAAATGAACGCATTAAGTGAGTTAATTATACAGGCTGATAGGGGTACGTGTAAGTAAATACAAATGTACATTGTGACCGAAAAGTTTACGGAAATTCTCATTTAAAATTCGCGCGCTGTATATTTTTCGATATTTTAAGTTTCTGTAGGTTGGTAGCACTGTCCTTAATTACTATGCCAAAAATGAGCGCGATCTGTCAGACAGTTTGTTTACGGCAGCTGTTGAAACCAGTTCACCTCAGTAGTGCGTTGCGATTTTGTTGAGAATTTTCTTAAAAATGAGTACCGTGAACAGGTCTCTTTGGACGTGCTTGATCGTGCCAATTCCGATCCAACTTTCATGGAACGCATCATAACTGGTGACGAGATATGGGTCTACGAGTACGACATGCAAACAAGCCAACAATCATCGGAATGGAGAGGAAAAGACGAGCCGAAACCGAAAAAACCACGCCAAAGTCGCTCGAAAATCAAGGTAATGCTGTTTTCTTCGATATTCGTGGTGTGGTGCATCATGAATTCGTCCCTGAAGGACAAACAGTCGGTAAAGACTGTTATTTGACTGTTTTAAGACGTTTGCGTGAAAATATCCGCCGTAAACGGCCTCAATTGTGGAAGGATAATTCATGGATTTTTCATGACGATAATGCTCCCTCGCACCGAGCCAACATTATCAACGATTTTAAGGCCAAACATTCAATAAATACCATCGAACAGCCACCGTATTCACCTGATCTTGCACCGTGTGACTTTTTCCTGTTTCCCAAACTCAAATTACCACTTAGAGGAACGCGTTTTGAATCCATAGAAGACGTAAAACAGAATTCGCAGAGGGAACTCAAAGCCATACCGGAAAGCGCCTATAAAAAATGTTTTGATGATTGGAAGAAACGTTGGCATATGTGTATCGCTTCTAATGGAGCATATTTTGAAGGAGATAAAATAAATATTGATGAAGATTAAGAATTTTGCGTTTTATTTAAAATTTCCGGAAACTTTTCGGTCACAAGGTATATACATACGTGAACATGTACATATAAGGCAAAAGAAGAAGTTGCGTTAAAGCTAAGCTTAAGTTAAACTTTTTGAGTCATAAGTAGTTGTATATTGTAGTATTTATACTTGTTGTGCCACTCATACAAAACTCAAACCAAAATCAAAAAGCCCAGATATTATCAAGTCCCAATAATTTCCTATTTCCAAATATTCAAAGTAATCTAAGAAGTGGGAAGTGAATTTGTTTAAACTGACCTGCGTTGTCTTCGTTATGTCGAATAAATCTGGTTCTTGATTGAATGTGGAAATACATTTCATCGTGCGAACAGTTTTAAAGTGAGGGCCGCAAACATTTGCTCTATTTACCAGCAATGACGAGCTTACTGGGCTCCAGGTAAAACTTGTACATTCCGGCGATGTACATCAGTGCATATATACATATACATCACAGTGCATATATAACATACATATGCATTTGAAAATGCTGACACGTAGCACTTTTCGTAATTAGGCATCAACTGTCATTCAACAGACCAAACTTCGGCCCGAAATCCCACATCAGTTGCTTTCAATTGTCGTGTGCACAAAACATGTAACGTATTGTCGCTGGATCAATTGTGACAATGGCGCTAAATGTCGTTGTGAAAATATATAACTATCTGTTGTCAGGACGTGGTATCAGGGATATGAATGTCAATCAGCAGTTAAAAAACTTAATTGGCCTACTTGAAAAACTACCAAACAGAAAAATAAACGAAAATGAAAATCGGTTATTTTTTTGAAGTGAGCCAAATATTGGGAAAGTTTTGAACAACACAATTTTACTTTTCTTTTTACCGTAACACTAATTACTTGGTAGAAATAAAAATTATAAATAAACATACATATATATAACAAAATCATACCACATTATTGTCAATATTCTCATTGCTTAGTTTTAGCTTTAGTCCGGTTCGATGGTGTGCTGAATATTGCGCTTATTTTACGAATAAAAGAATAATAAACCAGCACAATCGGTCCTAAATTCGTGAACACAACAATGTAAACAATTTAATTTTTGTGGGCACATTCGAGAATTTATCAGTAACGTTAAATTAGTTCGAGTACTGCGCGTTAACGCAGTACTGTCCTACAGTACACACGTTAGTTTGGATTTTCTGAATATAAAGCAATAATCCTCAACTTCAAACATATCGCAAGTACACAAGTAAGAACAGCTTATTAAAAACAAATGTATTGTACAACATTTGCATGGGACGTTAAATATATCATATCGTCAAAAATCTTCCAATTTCATAACACTGCCCATACCTTTTCATATAAAAAATTGCACCTTTAATTTCTAATTTTTTTATTATGCTCGAAGTAAAAAATTACTTTTTCCTCTACTGGCATGTTTAAGTAAAATGCATGAATGTGTGCGTACTAGTGTAGACAGATGGGGCGTAAATTTGCCATCCACACGGTGCAAACAGCGAGGAAACGACACCAGCAACAAAAGCAGGCAATGTTGATGAATGAAGAACACCGCCAACAGCCCATCAAAACAAACATCGACTACTCTAGATATTACTGTCGTCGCCGCTGAAGCTGAGGAGTAAACGAGTTGGAAATCGGATACTGTACGTGGGTGGTCCGATAAGTACTTAGCGTACAAAAGAAAAACCAAAATTTTGGAAAAGTAGCAATTTATTTCTCAACGTAGTCTCCTTTCAACTCGATACAGTTTACCCAGGGATGCTCAAACTTCTTTAACCCGTCTGAACCTGTTTTCTGGAGGCCTCCGTGGCAGCGATAACCTCCTCATTCGACTCAAATTTCTGCCCGGCGAGTGACTTTTTCAAGTTTGGAAACAAAAACAAGTCACACGGGCCAAATTTGGACAATACGGTGGATGGGGCAGCTGTTCGTAGCCTAATGCGACCAATTTGGTGAATCACCAAATTCTAAAATCCGCGGACACGTTCGGTTCCACACGCGGTCAAAACAAAACTACAAATCCAATATGGGTGCAATTTTGGCAGTAGCCGAGGATGTACAATACGATAGTAAATTTCTCTTACGATAGTGGCACCATGGGGCGGTGGGGCTAAGTACTTATCGGACTGCCCTCGTACACTGGAGTACCTGGAGGCCATCTATGAGAAATGCCTTTATGAGGCTTATTTTCCACTCGCGTGGAAGATAGCTAGGGTCGTAGTGCTCTTGAAGTCTCCTGATAAGATCAGGACTAACCCCCGTTCTTATCGGGGTATCTGCCTCCTACCAGTACTTGGTAAAGTACTGGAACGGATTATGGTGGATCGGCTTCAAGCGCAACTGGGTGGGCTATCGGATAGGCAGTTTGGGTTTCGAAAGAGACTCGGCGTGGAAGATGCATGGATGTACGTTAAATCGGTGGTGCGTGAGAGTAGAGAGAACTATGTTCTCGGTGTGTTTGTGGATTTTAGGGGGGCGTTTGATCACCTGCGCTGGGATAAAGTGGTAGAATGGCTGAATCATGCTGACTGCCTGGAAACAGCTCTCTGGAAGAGCTATTTCTCAGACAAGAAAGCATGTGTGATTGGGAAGAATGAACGGGTTGATATAGATGTGGCTCGAGGATGCCCGCAGGGATCCGTCTGTGGTCCATATATATGGAACTACATGATGGATCCACTACTGCGGCGTCTGGCAGCAGTATGCAAGTGTTGTGCGTATGCGGATGATCTGCTTATCCTTGTGGAGGGCAGATCTAGAGCGGATGTAGAGCGCTTGGGGGAGCAATTTATGTGTATGGTGTGTGAATGGGGTGAATCGGTGGGTGTGGATGTGGCAATGGACAAGACTGTGACCATGCTGCTGAAAGGCAAATTGGCTCGCAGTCGTCCGCCCATTGTGCGAGTGAATGGTGTTGGCCTCCGGTACGAGACGCAAGTCAAATACTTGGGGCTAACAATTGGTGAGCGAATGAGTTTTGCTCCTCACTTGGTCAGGCTGAAAGAGAGGGTTGTGTGTATGATGGGTCAGGTGCGCCGGATACTCAGGAGTGACTGGGGACTCGGCCGACGCGCAGTTCGTACCATTTACCACGGTCTGTTCGTAGCTTGTGCTGCGTACGGAGCGTCGGCGTGGCACGAATATGCCGCGACGGTTGTAGGCCGCAAACACTTACTGTCTATTCAGCGTGTTATGTTGTTAGGTTGTATGCCTGTGTGCCGCACTGTATCAACAGATGCATTGCAGGTGTTGATGGGTGCGGCTCCTCTGGATCTCGTGGTCATGCGGCGTGCCGTAGGCTTCGGGCTAAGGAGGGGGAATAGAGAGGTGCTGCTGCAGTATGAGTGGCTGCAAGGCGAAGGTGTGGAGAGTGCTGACAGTATGAAGCGTAAGCGAATACTGGAGGACTGTGTTCTGCAACGTTGGCAACAGCGTTGGGACGAAAGTCCCCGTGGCAGAACGACATATGAATATATACGGGACGTGAGGTTCGTGGTAGGGCTCAGGGATTTCGGCTTCGGCTTGAGCCTTGGGTTCCTACTCACTGGACATGGGTCACTCAATGCATTCTTGCATAAGAGAGCCCTGAGTGCAAGTGCAGAGTGTATGTGTGGGGCTGCGCGTGAGGATTGGTTGCATGTGTTATGTGAGTGCCCGTTGTATTCAGATTTGAGGGACCTTGGGCGGATGGGGATTAGTCGGACTGACGGTGTGTGGTGTGTGCGTGAAGCACTCTCCACCAGCCAGCTGATTGCCATATTGAATGAATATGCGAATGCTGTGTTTCGGCGGCGACGGCAGTTTGGTGTATTGCCAAGTGTGAATGTGTGAGCGGGCTGTGTGGGGGGGCCGGTCTATTGAGTGGATGAATGAATGCGCACGTGAATGAGGTCAAGTGCGGTGCGGTGGTCACCAGTCCACGAGCTAAATGGGGCTCAACTGGTAGTAGCACGGCTACGAGGTCTGACCAGAGGCTTTGTCTGGTACCACGGGAATCAGGGTGCCCCTGGAGCCTTGTGCTTCAGCCTGATTATGGGAATGGCCCCCTCGGGGAGTTCCGTGGTGGCGTGGTTTAACACCCAAATGCGGGTAGAGTTTCGACTCGGCGTGGAGTTGCGTTTACAACCGGGTGCCGGACCCATAGCACGGCAGAGGTTTAGATAGGCCTCGATCCCTACCAAGGAGGGGAAATGTCCATTTACATTAACCCAATTGGTACCGGGAGCTTGCTCTCGGGGCGCTTATCAATGCTTAATTTTGATACGCTGTGCTTTTGAGCACCGTGGGGTTAGGCCACACTGTGGCGGCACTCACGTTAAAAATACGACATTCAATGCCCTCGTACACTAGTCAGAATAAGTTTGCGTACAAGGGGTACGTAGTTTTTTCATATAAAAATTAATCACTTAACCCATTAAGCCCTGAGCGTTGCGTTTGCGCAACGTTTGGGAATTTCGCTACATTAAGTAATTCATAAAGATATAAGACTTGAAAATGGGTAGAATTGGATTAGAATTGATCGTTTTAGATTCTGCCATACCGAAATTTCAAAATTTTTTAAATATTCATATCTTTTTTTCGATCCAAAGTCAAAGGTTTTTTTTGGGGAATTTTTGAAATTCAATTAAAAATACTTATTCTTCAAACCTATCAAAATCCCTTTGTGGGCTGCATTTTGTAATGCTAAACTATTTAAAAATAAGTTTAAAAAAATTTTTTTTTTTTTTAATTTTATGTTTTGTATGTGACTAAAGCCCAAATTGCGTTTGCGCAACGTACCCTCCTGGTTCAGGGGGTGGGGGTATGAATTATTTTCTTGATTTTTTTTCTTGATTAGGTCAATTACTAAGATTGTGCAAAATTTTATGGAAATCGCACAAGCCCTTCTGGGGTCAGGTTTTAATGGGTTAAAGTAATTTTTCAAAAACAAAATATTTTTTATTTCTTCCGTAAACTTGGTTCTTTTATTCCATTAAGATAATAATATCAAAAACTTGAGCAAACTGTAAAATAAGGGCCAAAAACAAAATATGTTATGAATTCACCTCAGAAAAAGTTTGCGTACAAGATAAGGTTATGTAGTTAAAATTTAATTGAAACAAATTTTTGTTCAAAAATTAATAACTTTGTGAATATGCTTTTCTCGCTTGAACTTCCTGCAGAAGTTTCGGCGTGAATTTGATTAAATTCGGTGTTTTTTCAGCGGTTATTTTGTTATATCCTTGAAATGTTATATTGGTTTACTATATCTTTGAAGATGGAGTGTTGTTGGGCTCAGGGTTCAAGTTAACCCCTTATATACTCAATTAGATGCATGTTAGGTAACTAGGGAGCAACTTTTTCAACTTTGTTGAGCCAGTTAAAAGCAAAAAAACTTCGCATCATATGCATTGCGCCCTAAGGTTGAAAAGAAATGTTGGAATCAGATCCAAAGTATTTAAACCTTGGCTTACATAAGCTTTTCGAATATGTAAATAATCCGCCGGAAGCATTTCTGAATAAAAAAACAGCCTGCTCACTCCTTTCCCTGTCATGCAGCCCCACTAAGATGGGTCGCACTCCATACAAAATAAAAATCACGTTTCAGTCACCACCTAAAAATAAAATTCAGAGTGTTTAATGACTATTTGGAAAATATTGCGATTCTGAGGTAAGCCAATTGTGAGCGGTTTTGCTTCAAAAATACCTCTAATTATCATGGTTTTTGGGTGTAACTTTTTTGTTGTTGGACATTTTCGAATAATTTTTTTTGGTTAGATAAACCTTCAGGAGTCCTTGGATTGCACATATTTTGTAAAAATTTTTTTTGTTAATTTATTGAGTTAACATGATAATTAGAGGTATTTTTGAAGCAAAACCGCTCACAATTGGCTTACCTCAGAATCGCAATATTTTCCAAATAGTCATTAAACACTCTGAATTTTATTTTTAGGTGGTGACAACACCAATTTTTTTTCGCGACCCACCTTAATCCCCACATATGCTATGCTTCACTGTTAATTTTAAATTTTTGTTATTAACAGGTTCCTCTTCACATTAGTTGATGCCTTTTAATGCCTGGCATATTTGTCCATTACCAGATAATAATGAATTGTCCCATTTTCTATAGATAACAACATATCGTCCCTGAAATCCGGTTTTCCAAACTCTTTGATGGACTCTTTTACGATAGCAATTCTGTACTCCTTGTAAGTAAGCTAAATATGGGCTTCTTACATGCTGTTAGGGTAAATATATTTTTTTCAGGATGTTTCTTATAGTTACTGCTACTGGGTTTTATAAAATATTTCTGTACATTTCTGAAGATATTGGATGCAACTTGCCTTAGATTATGATGCACTGATCGCAAACAATCTAATCCTCTTGCTCGGGTAGCTTTAGAAAATGGCCAGATCGTTGTAACAAAGCAAGATTTTCTGGGTTTTTTTTCGAGATTTGAGATGGCTTTTTGAAATGACGAATGTGCTCTCAAAAAAGTTTCCCTAATTTTATGAAATTTTTGCCAATTTTGGAAGTTCTAGTTAGAGTAAAAATTGCCTATGAAAAAGCTCCCAACCTGCCGTTCGGAACCGGCATAAAACTGTAGGTCCCTTCCACCCGCGTACAAAATTCACACGCACAACACAGGTGGTTGCGGGAAGCTAGGCCTTAGTCTCGCGTAAGCGGGCTGTCGTGCCAATCAATTATTAATTATTACTGTATACCTTAACTGCACTTTTTGTTCTGTTTTATATGAATTAAATTCTTGTAGTATCAAATCGGTGTTATTTTTCCAATATAATTTTTCAGCAGACTTCAATGATCAATACTTGCACAATTTCAGCCTTCTAACTGCATTTATATTTCCGGTGAAACACTTTAGAGGGCAAAATCCTTGGGCAGAGAAGCATACATACACATGACCCTTCTGGGGATGCTTTTCACTTTGTTGAATAAATTTTTCACCTTTTTTCATTCAAACATGTCTAATTTGATTAAACAACACAAAAGTTGATTCATCTGTAAATATTACTTTGGTCCAATCACGATCGATATTTGTGTAAGCCCACTAAAGATGCTTTTCAATATGCTTTTTTGAAAGCAACTGTTTCGACAAAGTACCGCTACGTGTTATGTCTGATTGCTGAAGCCTGTCGCGAATCGTATGTAAGGGTATATATAACCCCTTCTGCGATTATATTTGTTTGGCTCTCAGACTGACCGTTGGGTTTCTTTCAAAAAGCCCAACAATGACTTTATCTTGCCGCTTGAAAGTGGTGGGGTTTCGGCTTCTTCCTGTTTCCTTTTTCTGCATAACGTTCGGACCATGATACAAATATAGAAGGTAGAACCGCTGTAATTTGTTTTGACACTAAACGTGTTTATTGACGTTTCTCGTATTTGTCAATAGCTTGGGTCGTGATGCCACTTCGTTGTAATACTAAATTAGGGCTGTTTAAGGTTCTAAGGATTTTTAGATCTTTTTTAAAATAAACACGAACATTTCAATGTGACTAGTACATTTTGTTGAGTAATATTATTAACTGTTATACAAGCAACAACGTAATAAATAATACAAAGGTAAATTATTATGTAATTGTTTTTTTTAATTTCTTACTAATATTCATTTTTTTGTGTTTTCAAATTGCTGTTTAAAAACCGTGTCCTAAAAAATTTTCGGCCTAAAAAGAAACGTTGCATTGTTTACATTTGAAGTTTGAAAAAAAAAACGGAGCTTAAAAACAGGAACAACCCACCAAGCAAAATGTGGGAAATAGGCAACTATCGTCAGTGCCAACAAATTGGCGACTCACCGATTAATTGGCACGGCGACAAATTACAAAAACAGTTTGTTTTCTAGTACTTTGAAATATCGAATTGAACTAAATATGTTTTGTATTTCAGTGAGATTGATCGTAATTGAAAAATTTTTATTCATTCGTCAACGGTTGATTCAAGCCTAAAACTCGAAATGTTTCTTAAATAGCACACTCATTTTGGTCATACGTGTCGCAGCGGAAAGGACAAATAATTGATTAAAATGTATGCGTCGACAACCGCAACAATGTACGCTTATGTAAAAACAGAACCGGTAAATTTTTACTTAAAAGTTAACCGAATAAGCGAAGAACGTTCATTGTTGAACACAATGCATATGAAAAATGTGGATACGTTTTTATAAACAGAGAACCCATTTTTGAGGTCAAAATTAATCATAACATAATTTTCCTCATGTAATGCATTTTGCAAGTCATCCTTGTTAGATCCCTACAAGAACAGTGACGGTCATATGACCGACATGCCTGACCGAAGTTTCGGTCAGCTCTCCGAACAAAGTTTCTATCATTTTTGTACAGGCGGTGTGACAAAAATTACCGAAACTCTCCTGTACGTGCGATTTTTTTTTCACTCTAACACACACCTTTTGCATATTGTAACGATGAGACAGTCTGTCGCTGTGCAAAGCAACCCTGCCGCTACGTGCCGTGCTATAATCCAATCTGGCAACGACGGCCGCGATAGTAACTTTTAGTCCAATCTGGCAGCGACGGCCGCGATAATAACTTTTAGTCCAACCTGGCAATGATGGAAACTTTTAGTCCACTCCGGAATGTGCGGGAACGATCTGCGCGATGGCCTGAGAGGTATAAAAGGCAGCCGGATGCGGCGCAGCGAGTCAGTCTGGTTTTGACAAGTGAAGTCGCCACGCAGAGTAATTAAGCAAATACTTAAGTGTACGAACAGTAAAGTGTGAATAATAAAGTGACTGTTGGTTTATTTTATTGTCTGCGTTTAAGAAACTGACTGTTTCATTTTCAAATTACACAATCCAGAGATACGTAACAGCCCACTAGACATAGTATTCGTAACAATATTAAGAAAAGTGTGTTTGCTCTGCTCTAACGCATACGTGTTCCAACCTCCAAATATTTCGTTTTTAATGGCCGCCGCCGCGGCAGCCGCCGTAGCTCATCTGGCTAGTGCGTTGGCCGCGAGTTAAACTCACCGTTGCAGCAAACTTCTTTTTTTTCGGTGTTGCAGCAAACACCGAAAAAAAATGGAAATGCCAGTTAGTTGACCGGTCATGTGCCGAAATTACTGACTGAAATGCTGATGCAAATATCGGTCACAATGTGATGTATAAATCGGTCATTCATGACCAATACTCAATATTGCAAAAATGTAGGTTTTTATTGAAATTTTTTGGAAAACCCGTTTGCTCTTACTTCTGTCTGAATTTATTTTAAATTAATTTCAATAAAATAATAAAAAAAAATTGAATTAAAAAAAAATGCATTTGCGGTACTGCTTGGATGCCCCATATTGTTGCAATCGAAGGCAAATCATTGGCATCGGGCTTCTTTGGTTTTGCGCTTCGGTACTTGTTATGTCCCCATATTGAAGTTACTGAAAAGTGCAGAGTTATTTAAATATTCAAATAATATTATTTAAATTAAATTTTAATTCGAATTGTTACCTTCTTCCTGTTTTTCCTTTTTTTTTGGTGTTTGAAGCAACGAAGTATTGAACATGGATTCGCGCGTCGCATTTGACTCGCGGCCGCACGCGTTAGCCAGCTGAGCTACGTAGCTACGGCAGCCGACGACTCTTAATCATTTATATTAACTCCGATGCGAGTTCTTGTCAGCAGTTGCTTTTATTGTTGTCTCATTCTTACACATACATGTATAAGCAATTAATGTTTCTATGGTTGTCAAAAGGTTTGTTTCAGTTTAAATGAAAGACAAATTGCAGCGATATGTTGTCTCATATGGGCCAAATTTCATGCAAATGTATTGGTAAATTCAAAAAATGTTGCGAATGTAGTGGAGTTTCGGTCAGTCGCGTCTTGTAGGGATATTTGTCGTTTGCGAATATTGTTGTCCAGCAAAGCCCACAAATTTTCGATGACGTTCAGGTCGGGCGATTGTGCTGGTGGTGCCACTACGCACAGTGTTGCGAGTAGTGACAAAAATGCCAAAATGCAGCTGTATAAGCGCAAAAATCTGAGTACGAGGTTTTGTTGGAAATACTTCAGTTAAGAGAAAATATTGGATAACATAGAAGTTATGAGCTCTTAAAGTACGCTCTTCCAGCGTTGAAAAAAATTGTGTACAAACAGCAAATTTTTGCTTTGGCTTTGAGGTAGAATATTTTAAAATAAATTATGAGCAGGTCTCTAAAAGTTACTATTGTCATAAGTTTTATATAATCTAGGTCTGACAAGATCAACATTTTGCTGATTACTCTTATCCTTGAGCAGTACCGTTATGATGAAAATTAAGTATATAAAGCGAGGGAATTTTTCAAGGGCAAAGTCGCCGAAACCGCGGATGATGCCGCTAACTTATTCGCACAGTTTTTCAGCTCAAATTTTGTGACGGATACAAACGCTGTTTTGGCAGACACCTTCTATCCCGACTCCTTTTTTTCCTTTGGGTCGTTGACTTTAACCGCCGACGATGTCAAATGGGGCATCAACAATCTTAAATTTTCAATGCGTACGGATACAGATGGGCTTTCCTCTGTGCTCTTAAAGAATTGCAGCTCTCTTGTTGAGCCGCTACTACTGATCTTTAACAAATCCCTTTCTTCTGGTATTTTTATAGATGCGTGGAAAAAAGCAACAATAACTCCAATATTCAAGAGTGGCAACAAAAATGATATCGCAAATTATAGACCCATCTCGAAACTCACGTCGGTGTCTAAACTTTTTGAATGCATAGTCCATGAAAAATTAAGGTTTTGCGTCAACAGTGCAATTTGTCAAAACCAGCACGGTTTTGTTAGGGGCAGATCAACTCTCCAATCTCGCGATTTTTGTCGAAGATTGTCTGTCTGCTTTTCAGGAAGGAAGTAAATTAGATACTATCTACACGGATTTTGCTAAAGCCTTTGACAGAGTTTGTCATGCAATTTTCACTCTCCAATAGACAGTGTGTTGTGACTGTTGATAATCACCTTTCTCAGCCGTTTGTTGCTAGTTCCGGCGTTCCTCAAGGTAGCATACTTGGTCCTCTGTTGTTTGTTTTATTTATTAATGACATTGGCTCCTGCTTTTCGTTTGCAAAATTTCTTCTATATGCGGATGATCTGAAGATTTATGCTGCGATTAATACTATGGCTGACTCTCTGGCACTCCAGGCTGACCTAGATAGAGTTCAATCGTGGTGTACGAGAAATCACCTTTTCTTAAATATAAGTAAGTGTTTTCATGTATCTTTTTCTAGGAAACACAGCCCTCTGAACTTGTCCTACTTCCTGTCTGGCTCACTGTTGCAGTCAGTCCAAGAAATCAAAGATTTAGGTGTGTTTTTCGACACAAAACTTTGTTTCTCTAGCGATATCGATTTCATTATTTCCAAAGCATATGCCATGTTGGGGTTCGTTCGTCGGAATAGTACGTCATTCTCTGACCCATATACGTTCAAACTGTAAATAAATAAAAAGTGAGTTCAAATTTTAAAAGTGATTTAAAAAAAAACGTTAAATATCACTTTTGAAATTTTTTGATATTTTGTTTTGGCAAGTATGTAGATTATGCTGTACAATTTTTAGCTGCGCATATTTGCGCGAATGGAAGTTATTGGCATTTTTCGGTGAAGACTTGAGTGCAAATTAGCGATATTTTCACAGTTTGGTTGAAAGCCAATAGCAATCGGTCAATTAGTGCTCTGCTGGTGATGGAAAAATTTGTTGAAGATAGCTTCCGAAAATCAATTACGATTACCATTATATTCGAAATAGAGGGGTTAATGGAGTTTCGACAGTACACTTTTTGTGTCGTACAGAACCAAAAGTTGACAACCTTACTACTTCAATTGTATGGGAGCCGCCCTCTGGAGGGAATTTTTGAACTTTAATTAATTTTGTATTTTTGGTATTGTAACGATGGGACAGTCTGTCGCTGTGCAAAGCAACCCTGCCGCTTCGCGCCGTGCCATAATTGAATGTGGCAACGACGGCCGCGATAATAACTTTTAGTCCAATCTGGCAACAATGGTCGCGATCATCAGGGAAGCATTTAGTCCACTCCGGAATGTGCGGGAACGATCTGCGCGATGGCCGGACAGAGTATAAAAGGTGGCCGGATGCGGACAACGAGTCAGTCTGGTTTTGACAAGTGAAGTTGCCACACGAAGTGATTAAGCAAATACTTAGGTGTACGAACAGTAAAGTGTAAACTGTGAATAATAAAGTGACTGTTGGTTTATTTTATTGTCTGCGTTTAAGAAACTGACTGTGTTTTATTTTCAAATTACAAAATCCAGAGATACGCAACAGCCCACTAGACTTAGTATTCGTAACAGTATTAAGGAATGTTGACGATTTTTTAATAAATCATTCAAATCGATTAAGTACTTTGCCAGATACGATGTTTCTTCGCTTACTTGACTACATTTACAAGTGTGGAGCCAGTTCCATTGAAAATTACTAGTTTTGTATGGCAGTCACCTTAAGAGTTGGATGTAGCGGTTAGGTATGTATAGAAATAATATTCGAAAGTGTAGTATTTAATAGTACGGTGGCATCACCCGAGCAGTGGCACTGTTCAGTGTGCATTGGCAACACTCGAGCGATGGCACTACTCGCGGCATGATGGCTGACGTTGCCGCCAAAAGCCAAAGTAGCAAGTGAAAAACGCGCGAAAGACACAGGGAGACGAATAAGTGACAGCGAACGAGACGGACGTGCCGAGCAGAGTCGGCAAGACACCAGTTACCTCATATATTGTTTTTTTCCAATCCTTTGTATTACACACTTCTATTAAATAAAGCAAGTAAGCTGAAAGTTACAAAAAATAAGCTTACTACAGTTCAGAAGTGGGATAAAAGACCTACTGCGAGTGTCGGCCAACAATTTCACAACAACGTAAGTTAGTGCAGCGTCCAGCGGAGCACCCGCCTCGATTTCACAACAACGCGGGTTAGTGCATCGTCCAGCGGAGCACCCACTAACGAATCCAGCACCATGAATCGAGCGACGAAGGGCCAATTGATGGCTGAGCTGACGGCTGCGGACATTTCGCCGCCGCCGAACTCGACACGCACCACTTTGATGGCGCTCCACGCGGAGGCCGGTCTTCCGGGTGGTGACGAGGTCGATGTACTGGAATGCGACGAAGACGCCGCCGCTGAGATCCAACGGCTCGAACAGCGGGCCGCCCTACTTGAGCTGCGCGCAAAGGTGCGCGCACTAGAACAAGAAACGGCGTCCACGTCGGGCCGACGTAAATTTGATTTTTCCGAAATGGACAGTGCAATTGCCGACTTCACGGGCGACGACTCCTATGGCATCCGGAAGTGGATCGCCGACTTCGAAGACATTTCAGCCACGCTCGATTGCGATGATCGCGATCGATACATTTGTGCGCGCCGCAAGTTGAAGGGATCAGCAGGTGTGTTCCTCCGCACAATTAATGTCACCAATTGGGCGGAGTTGCGTCCTATGCTAGTGGCTGAGTTCGATCGCCGTACGAGCCGCCAAGAAGTCTACAACCAGCTGCGTCAGCGTTTTAAGAAGAAAAACGAGACGAGCTTCCGGTACGTCCTTATTATGGTGGAGATTGCCTCACATGCAGACATCGAAGCCAACGAAGTCATTGAAGCGATAATTGCCGGCCTACAAGATCGTACCTCCGATATTTCGATCTTGTATGGCGCAACCGACATCCAGCAGCTGAAGGAGCTGATGGTTCGCTACGACAAGCTGAAATTGCGCCGCTCCGAAGTGCGCCTTCCGATTCCAGCTGTCACACCTCCGACGAGCGCCACCCACACCAAACTTTCTACTTCCACCGCAGCTAGTGGACCACGCTGCTTTAATTGTTCCGGCTATGGGCATTTTTCCTCTGAGTGTCCAAAGAGCGTCGCATTCCTGGTTCGTGCTTCCGATGTGGCAACCTTGGCCACCAACAAGCTGACTGCCCGTCAGCCCCGAAGAAACAACGAGCCGCGTTTGTGGGCGTCCACAGTGCCCGACCTATCGCCCGAGAAGATGACGACGGTGATGACGAGGGGACAGCTCAGACCATGAGCGCACTTCAGATGGTCGAGTGATTCCAAATGCACAGGTGTAATTGGTTGTAATTCTCTTCTTGATACGGGTAGCCCCGTTAGCTTTATTACAATATCCTTGGTTCCGGAGTTTGTCAAGATTGGACAACCGAGGCCATCGAACTTTTGCGGATTGGGCAAGGCTAATATAGTCACTCACGGTGAGCTGGGTGTTGCTGTGCTACTGCAGAATCGTGTGCGGATAATTCCTGTGTTGGTTCTGTCAGACGACGCTCTTCCGTTCCCGATGCTGCTTGGCAGGGATGCACTCCAGTCATTTAAAATCCTACTGTATTCTTGCCCAATCATTCCTATTCCTGAACATAGTTCTGTATTTAACGTTTCTGGCAATGCCATATTAAATGAACCAAAAGACGTGTGCGTTTGTAATTCACCTATGACTTCCGAAGTGGCTCAATTGAATAGTGTAAGTGAAAGTGGGGGCTCATCCAGGCGAATTCTCATTAATCGGAAGGGAATTGTTTCAAATTTCTTTGCCACTCCGCGTCAAACATTGTCGCGGCCTGGTGCCATTGAGGCGCTTGATGAGTTCCAAAATTCTCAGAATCCTTGGGTTCTTGTATCTTCCGACGAAATTGACATTGATCCGCAGCTTGCTCCACCGTTCCGTGACTGCTTACGCCACGGGATTACCTCCGAATATTTGAAGTTTGATCAAAGTTCGGTGACTGTCCCGAATTATGATATTTATTTTTTTTTTTTTTTTTTATTTAACAGATAATACAGGCATATAAGATACAATCTTTTGCATGCCAATTAGGAACACATTCGTTTTAAGCATTACACAATAAATAAAATATCATTACAATGTTTAATAATTTACAAAGAAAAATCTTAACTATGTGTAAGTGAAAGTAGAGAAGTAGAGTAAAGAGTAAAAGAAAAGTTTGAGATGTTATGAGAAGTGTTTGAAGAGTAGATGCTTAAAGTTACTACTGCCCGAAATACATTTGATTGCACTAGGGAGCGAGTTCCAAGACCTTATGGCGCTAACGAAAAAAAGCCTACTGGAATTTTTTAAATTATGGCTAGGAAAGTTTTTCAAAAAGGTAGCAGGGACGCTTCGTATGTATAAGTTTATGTAAAAACATACAGTTTCGTGCTTCTAAGTAGCTTTTGAGATCAAGACCAAGCAACTGTCTACTATAAGAAGAAACGTGATCCCCTTTCTTTAATCCATAGACGTAACGTGCAGCATTGTTGTAGGCAATAAGCAGTTTATGCTCCGACCTAGAATCAAGTTTGCTATAAACAACTTCTGAATATGTAATTATGGGTAAAATTAGCTGTAAAACCAATTTTCGTCTTGTCTCACATGGTACGAATGCAGCAGTCATTCTAAGATTTCGTAATGCTAGATATATTTTGCTTACGACCGAACATCGCAACCAGGAACATCGCAAAGGGAGAGCGGTGATTTGGAGATCGGGAGAACGTAGGACTTTAGTGGATTAAGCTTGAGTTGGTTCTCGCAGGCCCATCTATAAATGGAACATAGGTCTTCATTTACCCTCACACATAAGTCCTCAACAAGACCTACAGGCCTAGACAGATAAAGTTGGATGTCATCCGCATATGCATGCATAGACACATGGTTACAAACACTGAAAATGTCATTTATAAACATAATGAAGAGCAGCGGACCAAGTACTGAGCCTTAAGGGACCCCTGTATTCACTAAATTATAAGAGGAAAAGTTACACCCAACCCTAACCCTCTGAGATCGGCCATGTAGATAACTTTTCAAAAGTTTCACCGCACTATCCGCAAACCCAAAGTAACATTTGAGCTTTTGACACAAAATTGAATGATTTACGCAGTCAAATGCCAAAATCCAACAAACACAGTAAGGTAATTTTACCAAGGTCGTAAGGTATTCTTATGTCATCCAGGACTTTAATAATAGCTGTGGAACAACTATGCGCCGGACGGAAACCTGATTGATGGGGTGACATTAGTGCAAACATGTCAATGTGACTAGAGATCTGCTCAGCCATGAGAGATTCGAAGACTTTTGAGAGTGAGGACAATATGCTGATAGGTCGGAAGTCACCCGGAAGTGAAGCCACTGATTTCTTTGCTACAGGAACAATTGTAGCCACCTTCCAAATTTCCGGAAAACACGAACTCGTGAAGCAGTGATTTATTATATGCGTGAGGGGACCAAGCACATAGGGAAGAATAAGCTTAATAAATTTGATGGCAATCCCATCCTCACCAACAGCATTTGATTTTATTTTACTGATGCAACGAATCACATCAAGTTCACTAACAGTGTCAAACTGAAAACTACAAGGGGAGACGGCAAGTCTATCTAATGAACACAGGTTAGGCGTGCAAGACGAGCTAGACACAGAACTGGCAACAAAGTAATCATTTAGTACATCAGGGTCAAGACAACAGGTATCCGAATTTTTACTGCACACTCCGACACTTTTCAGGTTATTCCAAAGCTGCTTGGGCGGTAGAGAAGGGCGTAGCTTAGAGCTAAAGAAATTCTTTTTGGACTTTCTGAATATAGAAACAGCTTCATTCCTAGCCCTACGGTCTCCCAATTGTAGTCAGTTGGATTTCTCTTCCATTTTCTATAGGTTTTATGACGCTTCTTTAGGGCCAGTTTCACTGCAGCAGTAAACCAAGGACAGCTGCTATTGATGACGCGACGTGTACGTATTGGCACATGAGTGTCAAACAATTTGGAAATCCTATCAATCAGGATATTCAGTTTATCATCAACTGAAGAGTACCACCAGCATTCAGACCAATTTACAAGTGACAAGTCATTCAACAAACCAACAGGATCAACGGACCTATAATCACGGAAGGAGAGAGTATTTTCAACAGTAACAGTATTATTGTATTCAGAGTACAAAAAATTAAATCATGATCCGAGATAAATGATATTTGGTCGAACAACAACAGCGAAGAAGTATCAGAGACAACAAACATATCCAACAGGCTAGGACAGGCATTGGCCGCAAACCTGGTTGGCATCATAGTATTCACTACACTAAGGCCTACTTCAGCCACGCTATCAAGAAACTTGCAGGCAAGGCTGTCATTGGCAAGAGCATTAACATTAAAATCACCACATAAAACAAAATGATCATAGTCAATCGCATAACAGGATAATGAAGCAAACAAAGGGTCTAAGCTACAGTTACGGCTAGGATTGTAGACACAAGAGAGCAACACTTTAGTTTTGTTGTCAAAGATTTCAATGTTCAGAAACTCCACCTCTGATCCAGAAGAGTTACTCAGTACATTGACCTTCAAGTCAGCTTTGCAATATATGGCAACTCCTCCCCCTCTCTTGGCAGATCTATCATTGCGGAAAAGTTTAAAATTATTTAACATTAGGTAAGAATCATTCACATCATTCTGAAACCAAGTTTCAGAGACACAAATAACATAAACAGAGGAGTTCTCAAAGGTGTACCTAACGCAGTCAAGTTTAAAATCGTTTAAACTGCGTGCATTAAAATGAACGATTTTTAGCCCCGAATGCTGCTTGCACAAAACACTGATTAACGTTTTATAATTATCGCTTGCGCCAGAGTCGGAACTATTAATATTAAGCATAATAAAAATAAATATAAGTTGCGCAACAGGTGACTGAACTAAAAGCATCCAGATTGGGAAATATAGACAGCTCTAAGATTGTAGAGAAGGAATGGTGCACAAGTAGGTTGAAAAAGAAAACGACGAAGAGAGTATGAGAGAGAGCAAAAAAGAGATAGACAGTAAGAGTAGGCAGAATTAAGGTTAAAATTACAACTAAAGTAGAGTGCACTAATAAATAAATATAATATATATTTAGTTGTAAGGCACATCTTGACCAAAAAGTACCCATGTTTAACAACGCGTAGTCCCACATTTCTATAATCGGTACCCTATCTTCCGTTTTCTCGCCTCAAGCTGATAAAGATACACAGGGCATTCTCTACTCGTTGAAGAGTGATTTTCATCAAGACCTAAGCGCCGAGTTTGATTCGTGCGAATACAATTAATGCATTTATTAATCGCCTCTTTACTGCAGTCACTAGTTTTGTGTTCTCCCAAGCATTTTGAACATGTTTCCTTGTTTTTACAATTTGCCGCCTTATGATTAAAGCCCTTGCACTTAAAACAACTCAGGACATCCACGCCATCATAAATCTTGCAAGTTTCCCACCCTACATACAGTCTTTCAGCCGCAAGGAGTTTCGGAAACGACTCTGCATCCGTTTTAATTAAGGCATTGAAGTAATTTCCGGTTCCTCGTTTCACTTCGTAAATTTTCACCACAGCCATCTCACACGAACTGATGCTTTGATTTTGCTTTTTGATCCCACTGACTAGATTTTCCTTATCCAATCTCTGCTTTATGCCCACCACAAGTACTTTTGGTTTAATGACCGTCGGTATTTTAATTTCGTACTCAGCTCCCAGTTTTTTCAGATAACACTCCTTTGATTTTCTCCCGATCCATTTCAGTGTTGCTTTCTATTACTACAACGCCATTGCGATTAGCTTTTACATTCGAAAATTGCAAATTCAGGGGGTCTACTTTTGCAGCCAGTTCCACTTTAGTCCTCTCACCCGCTTGCTTATTCTTAGGCTTAATATTTAACTTTAGTTCATTTTTTAATTCTGGCAATACTCTTTTCACTTGTGCTCTTTGTTCACTTCGCACCACATCCGCAAATGATGGGTTGGCACTACTGATTGTCCCACTATTATTGTTTACAGTTTTCGCAGCACTCATTACTCGTTCGCTTTCTTTCTTTATTATTTCAGCATGTTGTTGTATTTCTTTGGACACCTCTCGTATTTTTTCGTGTTCGTTTTGAACCAATTTGGCTTGCTTTACCAAAATGTCCACCTGATCCCGTGTTGTACCCAAGTCAGCCACATTAATTTCACATTTTTGTTGAACTGCCTTAACATATTCGACTCGTTCAGAGTACCGAGCTTCGATCGCCTGAAGCAAACTCATGATTTCAGCTTCATTTCTTTCAAGAGCACGCACAAACTCGGTTTTATACTCCTTGAGCTGATTTGCATTTCTTTCCACAATTTCGTTCACCCGTTGGAGCACCAAGTCAACATTATAGATGTAAAGGACACAGTCATCACACATAAATTTGATTTTTGCACATTCATCCAGCATTCTAAGGCTACATTGGTCCAGTGCACAGCATTTTGAAGCAGAGTGATATATTTTGCCACACACTCCTACACACCGCACACCCGATTCACCACGTATCGCGCCCTTGCACTTAGCGCACTCGGGCATTTCAGCCCAATTTTAAAATTTTGGCGATAACAGGCACAACAAACAGGTATATCAAAAGAAAAATGAGTCACTGTCTCTGTTTTAACAACTTTTAGAATGTTGTGATAAATGTTTTTGATAATTAAACAAGTTAATTCGCAGCTCAAAATTACACGTCCAAACACGATTCTTCTTCTTCTCTCTTCTGTTATAACACTAATGGTTCAAGGTATTGGTGGGAGCCTTGGTCACAACCACTAGCGTACTTCGACGTATGACGATACGCCTCACCACCGATACGCCGTTCTTTTGCTCGCCTCGGCGACTCTCTTACCGCGAGAAGGATGAAGTGAGTGCGATCATAAGTGACCTTCTGCGACGCGAAGTAATCAGAGTCAGCGATTCACCCTATGCTTCACCTATTGTGTTAGTTAAGAAGAAAAATGGTGAAACGCGCATGTGTGTTGATTATATTCCGTTAATTGACGATTGCCTTGAATATCTCGGCAATAAGAAAATATTTACGTTGCTTGATCTCAAGAATGGTTTTCACCACGTGAAAATGGCGGATGACTCGACGCGATACACTTCTTTCGTAACCCCGAGTGGTCAATACGAGTACATCCGAATGCCATTCGGGCTGAGAAATGCACCCTCAGTGTTTCAGCGGTTCATATCACGAATCCTTAAGCCTTTTACCGATACCGAGCATATGGAGTTGATAATCGACGTCCTGCGCTGTCTTGCTCGTAATGGACTAGAGTTGCGATTGTCTAAGTGCAAGTTTGCTTACGAACAGATTGAATATCTGGGATACAATGTCTCAGCGTCTGGTATTACTCCCAGTGGGGACCATATACACGCTATACAAAATTACCCAGTGCCAAAAAACTCTAAGGAGCTACATTCATATTTGGGATTATGCTCATATTTTCGGCGGTTTGTCCCGTCATTCTCGGTCATTGCCCGTCCTCTGAATAATCTTACGAAGAAGGAGGTCCCGTTTCATTTCAATGATGAGTGCCGAGAGGCCTATGAAATGTTGCGTACCGCTCTTACCTCCGCCCCAGTTCTTACGATTTACGGCCCGAAGCGTGAAACCGAGCTGCATTGCGATGCAAGCGCAAAAGGCTTCGGTGCCGTTTTGCTTCAGAAAGGCGATGATGGGAAATTGCATCCAGTGTCGTACTACTCGAAGAGTACAACGCCTCAAGAAGCCAATTATCACAGTTTCGAGTTGGAAACTCTTGCTATTGTCTACGCCCTCCGCCGATTCCGCACTTATTCGGAAGGCATTCCATTTAAAATTATTACTGATTGTAACTCACTAACTCTAACATTAAATAAACGAGAAATGAATCCGCGAATCGCTCGCTGGGCCCTTGAATTTGAAAATTATAATTATTCCGTTTCCCATCGACCTGGCGCCCGTATGGGTCATGTGGATGCTCTTAGCCGGTGCCATATTGTTTCTGTCATTGGTTCCGAAGATATTGATTTCCAAGTGAGGGCCGTACAAAACCGCGACCCAGTTATCTCTAAATTGAAGGTTAGTTTGAGTGAAGGTGAGTCAAAATCGTATGCTATGCATGACGGAATTGTTTACCGACAGGACCGAAAGGGGGATCTATTCCTCTATGTGCCCGGTGAGCTTGAGGAGAATGTGGTGCGGCATACTCATGAAAAGATTGGCCATCTCGGTGTTACGAAGTCTATGGACCAGCTTAAATTACATTACTGGTTCCCTGACATGCAACCGAAAGTTGAAAGATGTATCCGCATTAAGTGCATTCTGTATTCCGCCCCGACTCGTACTAACGAGCACAATTTATATAATATCCCGAAGCAGCCCGTTCCATTCCACACGATCCATATTGACCACTTCGGTCCCCTGCCGTCACTTCAGTCCAAACGAAAGCATATTCTGCTGGTCGTCGATGCCTTTACTAAATATGTAAAATTGTATCCGGTCGTATCGACAAGTACGCGTGAAGTATGCATTTCGCTCAATAAGTATTTTGAGTATTATAGTCGCCCTTCGCGAATAGTGAGTGACCAGGGAACATGTTTTACGTCTCTCGAGTTTACATCTTACCTTTCGGATAAAAATATCGAGCACGTAAAGGTTGCGTCCCCGCAGGCAAATGGTCAAGTTGAGAGAGTGAATCGGACGCTTAAAGCGATTCTGGCCAAATTGAGCGAGCCGCTGGCTCATTCCGATTGGGTGCGCCAGCTAGCGCATGTTGAGTACGCACTGAACAATACGGTTCACCGGTCAATTAAAACGGCCCCTAGCAACTTCTCTTTGGCGTTTTGCAGAGGGGGTGTGAAGTGGATCGGCTTACCGAATTCTTGGATGAGAAAGATGTGAACTCCGTCGGAAGAGATCTAGAGGTTGTGCGAGATCAGGCCGCTGTTGCCATTCGGGAGAGTCAAGATTACAACTTAAAGTGCTTCCATGAGCATAGTCGACCGCCCAGGGTTTTTGACGTGGGAGACTTTGTCGTTATTCGAAATAATGATACGACCATTGGCACCAACAAGAAGTTTATTCCGAATTTTAAGGGTCCATATGTGGTAATCAAGAAGCTGCCTCATGACCGCTATGTCGTAGGCGACATCGATGATTGCCCCATTACCCAACTCCCCTATCAAGGCATCCTTGAAGCCAACCATATTCGCAAGTGGGTTGAGCCTCCAAGTAACGAAGTAATTGAGTCGCTTCCGCAACACCTCATTGAAACTAATTTACATCTTCAGCCTTCAGCACCCTAGTTTTAATGACCAGCTGTTCAACCATTGTAAATTAAGTTCCTTTTGATTGTATTGTGTGTAGTAGGATGTAAGCTCACTTATGTAGTATGTAAGCTCACTTATGTATATCGATTGATCGGGCCGATCAAAGTGTCAGAACGGCCGACTGTAGTATTTAATGGTACGGTGGCATCACCCGAGCAGTGGCACTGTTCAGTGTGCATTGGCAACACTCGAGCGATGGCACTACTCGCGGCATGATGGCTGACGTTGCCGCCAAAAGCCAAAGTAGCAAGTGAAAAACGCGCGAAAGACACAGGGAGACGAATAAGTGACAGCGAACGAGACGGACGTGCCGAGCAGAGTCGGCAAGACACCAGTTACCTCATATATTGTTTTTTTCCAATCCTTTGTATTACACACTTCTATTAAATAAAGCAAGTAAGCTGAAAGTTACAAAAAATAAGCTTACTACAAAAGGGAAAATAAATGGGGGTCAGTCTTACATATGGTACATCTGGGACCAACCTGAGAGCAACGGGAGCCCATTTTTTTAAAACTTTGGGGTCAGTCTAAGATTTTAACCCTCTAAGAGCAATTTCTGAGAAGCCGTGGAGCACTTTATCGCGATTTTATTTTCAATCACTTTTGAAAAAAACGCATTTTATCTATATACACATTTATAAATAAATTTATATTAAAATTCAATTATTTTAAATGTAGCTTTTATGAACTAAGATAATTTTCATTGTTAATATAAAGTTTTTTCAAATCCGTTTGTATGGGAGGTAGTCGAAGTTTTGGTCCGATTTAATTGAAATTTTGCACAGTAAGTTCTTTACTCATACACTCAACTGTATACCAAATTGCATTTATATACGACCACTCCTACTATTTTGGTCACTCCGCTATATGAACTCGCAACACTGTGCTACGTGGGGGCAGTTCCAAATCAGCCAGGTTTTAACAATATCCGACTTACAGTGTGTTCAACAATAAACGTTCTTTGCTTATTCGGGTAACTTTTAAGTAAACATTTACCGGTTCTGTTTTTAGATAAGTGCACATTGTTGCGGTTGTCGACGCATACATTTTAATCAATTCTCTTTGTACTTTCCGCTGCGACACGTGTAACCAAAATGATTGTGCTATTTTAGAAATGTTTTGAAGCGAGCTTTTTGACGAAGTATCCTAAGGGGCCTAAATGGTCAGTTGAAAAATCTGCAAAATATCTTAAAACCACTTCCACGTTTGTTAAGAGGTGGTCTGAACGTTATGCAGAAACAGGAAACGTTGACGACGAACCAGGAAGAGGCCGAAAACCCACCACTTCCAAGCGGCAGGATAAAGTCATTGTTGGGCTTTTTGAAAGAAACCCAACGGTCAGTCTGAGAAAAGCAAACAAAATATTATCGGAGAAGGACGTGCATATATCCTTAAATACGATTCGCGACAGGCTTCAACAATCAGACATAAAACGTAGCGGTACTTTGTCGAAACGGTTGCTTTCAAAAAAGTATATTGCAAAGCGTCTTCAGTTGGCTTACACAAATATCGACCGTGATTGGACCAAAGTAATATTTATAGATGAACCAACTTTTTTGTTGTTTAATCCAATTAGACATGTTTGAATGAAAAAAGGTGACAAATTTATTCAAAAAAGTGAAAAGCATCCACAGAAGGGTCATGTGTATGGATGCTTCTCTGCCCAAGAATTTTGCCCTCTAAAGTGTTTCACCGGAAATATAAATGCAGTTAGAAGGCTGAAATTGTGCAAGTATTGATCATTGAAGTCTGCTGAAAAGTTATATTGGAAAAATAACACCGATTTGATACCACAAGAAGATAACGACCCGAAACACAAAAGTAAACTATGCACTTATGTTAGATGAAAGAGGATCCCGATATTGCAACTTTGGATTGGCTCTCACAGTCACCAGATGCAAATCCCATAGAGAATGTTTAGTCTATAATGAAAGCTAAGATATCAAAGAAGAATAAAAAATCATCAAAACATTTTATTCGATTTCTCAAAAGAACGTAGAGGTCTCTTTCCGTGGAATATGCTGAAATTTTGGCTGCCAGTTGTCGCCAAAGATGTCGTGCTATTATAGATTATGCAGGAGATTGGACCCCATATTAAGCATTCTGTCGAAACTTATAATAATATCTATTTCTCAAAAATAAAACATTTTTTTAAATAAATGTAATGTACACTCTGTGAGAGAAGAACGTTTTTTGTTGAACACACTGTATGTTTTGGGTCGTTATCTTGGTAAAACCGAAAGTTTTCGCGTATACCCAGTTTCTCGGCACTTTGAATCAAATTGGTTTTAAGTATACTTCTTCTTCTTGACTGGCACGAAAGCCCGATTACGAGACTTAGGCCTGGCTACCCGCAACCATCCGTGTTGTGCGTACGAATTTGTACACGGATGGGAGGGACCTACAGTTTTATGCCGATTCCGAACGGCGAGTTGGGAGCTTTTTCATAGGCAATTTTATTCTCAGAGGTTTGCCATTTCCTGTTTTTTAGCATACTGAGGTACTTATTTTTGTCCATTATTCCCTCAATGAATTCCAACTGGCCCACACCAGTTGCGGACATACAGGCCCAAACCATCACACTACCGCCACCATGCTTAACAGTAGCTTTCAGGTTTTCTTTGTTAAGTTCAGTTTTTGGTTTCTGCCGAACATATCACATTCCGTCGGACCCAAAAACATTGGACTTGGACTCGTCCGCAAAAATGACGGTGTTCCAGAAGTCAGAGGTCTTGTCCATATTGTAACGATAAGACAGTATGTCGCTGTGCAAAGCAACCCTGTCGCGCCGTGCTATAATTCAATCTGGCAACGACGGCCGCGATAATAAGGGAAACTGTTAGGCCAACCTGGCAATGATGGAAACTTTTAGTCCAACCTGGCAATGATGGCAACTTTTAGTCCAACCTGGCAATGATGGAAACTTTTAGTCCAACCTGGCAATGATGGTCGCGATCATCATGGAAACCTTTAGTCCACTCTGGAATGTGCGAGAACGATCTGCGCGATGGCCGGACAGGTATAAAAGGCAGCCGGGTGCGGCACAGCGAGTCAGTCTGCTTTTGACTAGTGAACAGTGTTGCTAGAAAATTTTGAAGACAATAGCCAGATCGTTGACGAAAAATAGCTAAAAAAAAATGTATTAGCTAAAATTTTATAGCTAAACAGAAATTGCTAAACGCACTGTATTTTATTTAAAAAATATATTTAATCTTTTCGTTAGTAAATGATGAATTTCATTTGTAGGAATAGGAACGCTTTCTTACACTTGAAGTTGTAACCAAACATAACTTTTAATCCAGAAACAGAAACAAAAATTCAAATTATATTACTTTCTTTGAGAATAAATAATATTTACATACATTTCAGTTTTAATAGTAAGAATACTTATTATTACAAACACATTTCAAGTTATAAACAACAACCAACAACAAACATAACTTTTAATCCAAAAACAAAAAAATAAATTATAATTATATTGCAGTTCTCTAAAATATATAATAGGCCGGCCTCGATAGTCTAGCGGGTAGCGCGCTGGCTTCTCATACCGTGGCCCCGGGTTCGATTCCTGACTTAGGCTGGAAAAAACACTCATCTACTTCTATCGCTATCCACATGAAGGGAATGAGAATTATAAGAATCGCACAAAACCTGGCAAAACCTCCAAGTGTGAAAGAAAAACTGACAATCGCCGTTCGGATTCGGCGTTAAACTGTAGGTCCCCTCCCTCCCTTTCCCCATCCGTTTGAAATGTGTGTTGTATCACATGTTGGAAAAAACAGTGTTGCATACGCATTTGAAACGGGTGGAATTTGTGGTATCACAACGGGCCAATAGGCCTAAGTGTGTCTCATACAGAGGCAGCCACTACAACCAACCAACCAAAATAAATGATACAACTCACAGACATTTTAAATCATTTAAATCATATTTCGATTTCACTTTCCCCGTTCGACATGCACGGAGTATCATATAAATTACACGAATTAAATAGCTTAATGAGATCGTCGGGAATCATATAGTTATCACAACATTTGTCAAGTCTTTTAAGGGCATATCTTATAGTAAGTAAAGAGTTAAGCATTGGTAAAAGTAGTCTATTTCTTTGTTTGGTTTTAATCAAATTCATTACTGAGGAAGTTCTCTCTATTTCTGCATTGCTAAGTGGCAAAATTAAAAACTTAAAAACAAAATTCGCCAGCTCTTCAAACGGGTTCTCGTTGAGCGCATCTTTAAATTCCTTAACCTCTATCCAAAAATAAATAGTTGAACTAATGTTTTTCCATGGATAGATACACATTTTCTTCCACTGTAATTCTATTGTTGTTATTTCATCAGTAGTAAAATTTTGTTTTTCATTTTTGAAACTATCAAATATAGTGGATTTTGTGGCATTCAACGAATTTTTTACAGAAAAAAATCAATATTTTTCAAAGACTCAATGTTTTGTGGCAGCCGTTGGCGTAATTGCTGGATCAAATCAACAATGAACTTTTGGCAAGTTTGCCGGATAATTGTTTCTGTCTCGTCATCAATGCTATTTTCTGATTTTTTTAATCTAATGTATTGTTCAAAGCAAAAATGAAATTGAGAAAACGAAGTCAAATAAGGTTGAAGCGGAGTACTTAACGGATTGAAATCAGGGCAAGAAGACAATAAAATTTGACATGTTTGAAATTAAAATCACCAGCTCTGAGAAAAGTTTTGTTGGATCAACTTCATTGCTTTCGAACATTTTATTCACCTTTTGAACTTCGCTCAGAACTGGTTTCAAGAATTGAAGATATGCCAAATTATTATAAGTTATAAGTTTCTGATACGAGAAATTCGACTTCACTTGGAAGTACTTTTGACGCACTTGATACAGCGATTTGAATAGAATGGTAAATACACGGCACCAATCTAATTTTCGAATTGAAGTCTTTCAAACGAGCAATTACTCCTCGGTTAGTACCAGTCATGACATTAGCGTTATCTGTACCAAGCCCTACCATATTTTTAATATCCAACTTAAATTCCCCTAACGTTTCCAGAATTTATGCAATTATTCCTTCTGCTCTGTAGTTTTCAAGCTCAGCCAATTTGAAAAAGGTGTTAACGATTTGAAATGAGGGAATAATATGTTTTTGATGACGGAGCTACACTTCGTTCTGCCAAGCTTCAGACTGCCTGCAGTTTCGCTGTCATCAAATAGGCTTTGTTGCAACTTAACTAAATGATCAATTGAACGTATTAAAGTGTGCGCGGCAATGTAAATGGCGTTGGATAATTCCGCTTTGCAAACACTTTTGTTCACCTTTACCGATTGAAATGGTATTGATGGTTGAGTCCCGCGGAGAATTGGTGACATTGCGTTTATGTGTTTCTTCGTGCTAGCGTGCGAAAGAAGCCCATGGATTTTTGGTTGCAAACTGCAATTGCAATATTTGCAAATAACGCCATCACCTTGCGGTTGGACCCACTTCTCGAGCCGCTTGTCCTTTAGCCACGACGTTCTGAAATGTTGATTGTATTTCCAAAAAAAAAAGCATAGGTATTATTCATTTTCGCAATCGGCTTCCAAAATGAACCTATGTTTGCTTGTTGTTGGCATCTCGTCGCTGCTGCTATCCGTCGTTGCATCGCCTTCAGACCTAAATTGTACAACCTGTTAATAATTTTACATTTAATTTATAAATTCAATAAACTTACGTTTCCATTTGCCGGCCACTCGTCTACTTCTATCGCTATCCACATGAAGGGAATGAGAATTACAAGAATCGCACAAGTGCGCTCTTGGCAGGCAATGGCAAAACCTCCAAGTGTGAACGAAAAACTGCCAATCGCCGTTCGGATTCGGCGTTAAACTGTAAGTCCCCTCCCCCTTTCCCCATCCGCTTGAAATGTGTGCTGTAACATATGTTCGCAAAAACAGTGTTGCATACACAGTTCAAAAACGGGTGAAATATGTGGTATTACAATGGGCCTTTCAGGCCTCCGAGTGTGTCTCTCATAGAGGCAGCCACCGCAACCTAACCTAACCTACGTTTCCATTTTGCAAATTTACTTACATGAAACTGTTATTGATAAAGCAAGCTATCGACTCAATGAAAGAGACTTGGCAGACTTAACCCTCAATCACCCACCCCTATTAAAATCACGTATCTACCCACCCTGAGTCCCCGGGACTCAAAACTTTTGTTTACGAAATAACGCAACATCTATTAAATTTGTATGGTTTTTTATATTTTTGTAGGACACATTAAGATCTCTTGTTACAGATATCATTCCATTTTTTTGCATAACTCAAATAAAAATTCACCTTTTAATTGACAGAAAAAAACATACTCTAAAAAACATACACTAAGCATTTTATAAAAATAAAAGATATAAATAAATAAACAAAAACAATTCTTTTTACATAAATAACCTAAAAATTAAATAACTGTTCAGAAAAAAAACTTAAACAATACTTCATTATATAAAATAAGAAAACGTGCATCAGGTTGAATTTCATATGTTGTGCACATACCTCACATACTTTTCCAGCACAACTAAGGCAAATTGTTAGTAGCAAAACTTCTCAAATGGTTAACACTCTCAATTATTAAACTTTTCGCGGCCATTTTTGGCATCCTCAATTTAAATTAACACGATTTTAAAAAAATTACAAGTACAATTTTTGTAACACAAAACACCACCCTGAGTCCCTGGGACTCACTTTGTGCCAAAACTCAGCCTTGTAATTTTAGTGCGCTAACTTCCGATCGTCTTCGCGTTCAGAGCGACCCTTTAGGAAGGTATACGAAAGCTGGGCGCCGAAACATAAAAACACAACGTGTACCAACTTATTAAAGTTCGTAGTGAGTCCCCTGGACTCAGGGTGGGCGATTGAGGGTTAAATTCAACGCACAAATTTTGTAAGAAATCTTTCGGCTCAACCATAGTATAATTATTATACTATGGGCTCAACTAAGTTTTGATTTTTAAAATAAGGGCAGCTTTAACCAAAAAAGCTAAAAAATAGCTAACTTTTAAATAAAAAAGCTAAAAAAAAGCTAATAGCTAAAACCAAATTTTCATAGCTAAACACCGAAAATAAAAGCTAAATCTAGCTATAAAATCGCTAAACTGGCAACACTGCTAGTGAAGGTGTCACACGGAGTAGTAAAGCAAATACTTAAGTGTAAAGACAGTGAACTGTAAATCTGTGAAATAAATTGATTGTTGGTTCTTATTGGCTGCGTTTGGATAATTAATGTTGTTTTATTTTCAAATTGCACAATCCAGTGATACGTATCAGCCCACTAGAACTAGTATTCGTAACATTTGGTGTCAGAAGTGGGATTGTGGAAAATTGAAAATAAACAAAAAAAAAGTAAATAACTAAATAAATAAAATTATAAAAGCACGGACATGGTTAAACTCGAGCTGCTGAAGGTAGACCAGCTGAAGAAGGAGCTGGCTGCCTGGAATTTGCCGACTGCTGGCGGAAAGATGGAGTTGCAGTTGTGCTTGCGAAAAGCATGTGAGGCACGAGGCGTCGATTGGACTGTGCACGAGTTCGGAGCGCAAGAACTAGAGGCGTCGGCCAAGGCGGAGGAATCGCCTGCTGCTGCTGCGTCGCTGCAAAGTACGGCTGCCGCCGCTGCGCCACTACAAGCATTGGACATGAGCCAGCTAATGGTTGCACTTAAAGGCATGCTCGAGACTTCCAACCGTGAAATGGCAGAGAAGCTGGAAGCTACGAATCTCGAAATATCGGCAAAAGTCGAGACTGCAAATCGCGAAATGTCAGCGAAGCTGGAAACTACGAATCTCGAAATTTCGGCAAAAGTAGAGACTGCAAATCGAGAAATGGCGGAAAGTTCTTCGCGCATAGAGCAGAAGGTGGAGGAAATTTCCAATAGGCTGAACGTGAAAGTTGAGCATCTCGAGACGCGAATAGACAATTGGGACAAACGAGTTGACGAAATGGGTGAATCCCTGAACAGACGAGTCGACGACCCACAGTGGCATTTTTATACAATCTAGTCGCTCGAAATTAATTACAAGCTGAAAAATTAACATATTACATTCAAATTAAGATCATGTGTTAATATGATACTCCGGAATCAGATACCGACGAATTTTTTTTAGATCGGTCAACGACCACGCCCATTTGTGGTACATAACCAATTTAGTAAATTTAAAGCAAAACACAAAGTAATAAACTTAACCAATCTAAGTTATCGGGACATGGTACATTATGTTCCATTACATTTGGTAAATTCAAAGCAAAAGACAAAGTTAAGAACTTAACTAATCTAAGCATAAAATAAACTTTATGTTATAAAAACTTAATAAACTTGTAGATATTATTCAGCAATTTGTGTGTGCTTCTATTGTGGAAGCGTATTGAGGATCTGTGAGCAGGGAAAGAGCTTCGTCGTTAAAACCATTACCCTTTTTAAAGGCTTATTGGCGGGTTTTGGATATGGATGTTATTAACCCTCTGATGCCCAACAAGGTCCATAGGGACCTATGGCGTTTTCAAAAGCAATTATTTTGTATTTTATACGTTTTTGCCTATCTGTTTGTAGTAAAAATTCATATATGTTTACTAAAAAATATACACGAAGCTTAGTTTTTGGCTTTCCAAACACATCTATACACACATTATGTAACACTACGTTATACAATTACACGCCTTATATGCAATATTACAAAAGAGTTCCCTGGGGACCTTGTTGGGCTTTGGCCGTTAACAAATTTATCGGTTATCGCAGGGTTAAAGGATCAGAAGTAAAAAGTAAGGCATAAGTAAGATCTTTCAAGCAAATCACATGGGGAAAACCAATGTTTGATTCAAGCCATGAAGCAAATTTGTCCACAAAACTTCGCGTTCTGCAACCCAAAAGTCGTATATCTCTCTTCTTGTTACTGCCATTTTTTTGGAAAGGGGCAGCTAGGGGCAACAAAATCCCTAAGGAATACATTAAGAAATGACAAAATATTGTAAATAACTAAAAATTATAGTAATGCGGCGCAATTCAAGCTTTTGGCAACATTTTGAATTCACATTTTCATATATTTCATTCAAAAAAAAAAAATAGGACACTTTTTTATAGTTAAAATTTTACAAAAGAAACATACAAAACATATTGAAAACATATTGTAACGATAAGACAGTCTGTCGCTGTGCAAAGCAACCCTGTCGCTACGTGCCGTGCTATAATCCAATCTGGCAACGACGGCCGCGATGGTAACTTTTAGTCCAATCTGGCAACGACGGCCGCGATAATAACTTTTAGTCCAACCTGGCAATAATGGAAACTTTTAGTCCACTCCGGAATGTGCGGGAACGATCTGTGCGATGGCCTGACAGGTATAAAAGGCAGCCGGATGCGGCGCAGCGAGTGAGTCTTGTTTTGACAAGTGAAGTTGCCACACGGAGTAATTAAGCAAATACTTAAGTGTACGAACAGTAAAGTGTAAACTGTGAATAATAAAGTGACTGTTGGTTGATTTTGTTGTCTGCGTGTAGGAAACTGACTAAGTTTTATTTTCAAATTACACAATCCAGAGATACGTAACAGCCCACTAGACTTAGTATTCGTAACATTTGGTGTCAGAAGTGGGATTGTGGAAAATTGAAAGTAAACAAATAAATAAAATTATAAAAGCACGGACATGGTTAAACTCGAGCTGCTGAAGGTAGACCAGCTGAAGAAGGAGCTGGCTGCCTGGAATTTGCAGTTGCGCTTGCGAGAAGCATGTGAGGCACGAGGCGTCGATTGGGCTGCACACGAGTTCGGAACGCAGGAGCAGGAGGCGTCGGCCAAAGTGGAAGAATCGCCTGCGGGTGCTGCGTCGATCCAAAGTACGGCTGCACAGGCTGGACCATTACAAGCATTAGACAAGAACCAGCTAATAATTGCAATAAAAGGCATGTTCGAGACTTCCAATCGTGAAAAACGTGAAATGTTGGCGCAGATGGCAGCGAAACTGGCATCTTCGAATCAGGAGATGGCAGCAAAGCTGGAAACTACGAATCTCGAAATTTCGGCAAAAGTCGAGACTGCAAATCGAGCAATGTCAGCGAAGCTGGAAACTACAAATCGAGAAAATGGAAACGGCGACCCAGGAAATATCGGCGCAAGTGGCGGAGCGAATGGAAGTCAAGCTTCAGGAAAATTCTGCGCGCTTGGAGCAGAAAGTGGAGGAAATCTCAGACAGGATTAATGGGAAAGTCGAGCACCTGGAGACGCGGGTAGAACACTTGGATATACGAGTCGGCGACCTAGATGATTCCCTGAACAAACGAGTTGGCGACCTGGACGATTCCCTGAACAAACGTGTTGACGATCTTGATGATTCCCTGAACAAACGAGTTGATAGTCTGGAAGTTTCGATGAACAGAAAAATGGACGAGCGGCTTAGGGAGGTACAGCCGCGAGACTGGTTGCCGCCGGTTCCAGAAAGTGTTGCCCCCCGAGCAGAAGTGCCTAGTTATGATGGGACTACACCGTTCGACACATTCAAGCTGCAATTCGACCTAGCTGCTCTGGAAAATCAGTGGACCGATATAAGGAAAGGTCGGAGATTGGCGCTGGCTCTTAAAGGTGCTGCGGCTGAGGTAATAAAATCAGTTCCAGAATGTTCACGAAGTGAGTACGAGACCGTCATAAGGGCGCTGGCAGCCAAATACAGCGACGAGCACAACAGAACGCTGTACTACTATGAGCTGAAGAACCGCAGGCAAAGATCCAACGAGGCGCTGCAGACATATGCAGCAGACATTGAGCGGCTCGTGCAGCTGTGCTACCCGTCCTTCGGCGCTGAGGATCTCGAAAGGATGAAGATTGAGGCGTTTATTGAAGGTCTTCATGATCCGGAGACACGTCGCAGTGCGTTGATGATGGGCAAGCCGACCTTTAGGGAGACGGTGACCAGCGCGATGACATATGAGGCGACATGGATTGGGAGCACTCGGTATGCACCAGCAAGAATACGCCAGATCCAGCCGGACAACGACATTACGATACAGGCCATAAGCTCTGAGCCACCGGACAGGCCACGGGTGGTCTCCTCTAAAGTTGTTTGCTGGGTATGTGGCAAGCAGGGCCACATATCACGAGACTGCCGCCAACGAAAGAGGCGTTCCCGTTCTCGATCGCAATCGCCTGAAGCGAGGAATACTGACAATCGAGGCTCAGCCAACAAGCGCAGGGCTGAGGACGAGGAGCCGTTAAACTAAAACGGGTCAGCCCAAAGGGGCGTGAGCTGATCCCCACAATCTGCCGCCCCACCATCCTTGTCTCACAGCTGAAACGACAGCTTGACAATTGAAGGAAGGATAGATGGAAAGTTGTTCGTGTTGACACTGGATACTGGAGCGTCATATTCGATCATAAAAAGGAAGCTGCTGAAGAACTGGGAACCGCTGCATGGCATACAGCTGCGGACTGCGACTGGTGAGCGCGCGCCGGTGAGAGGGAAAGTTACAAAAACGATTGCTATTGGCACCAGCAGCCTGGAACATGAGTTCATCGTCGCGGATATAATGGACGACGTGATTATCGGCGTGGATTTCATGATTAGGCACGGCTTTACGCTGGACCTGAAGGAAAATGTGCTGAGATATGCCAACGTTGAATTCCCGCTGCACACCGGCTATGAGCGAAGCGTGGCGGTAAGGAAGGTTGTATCGTGTCAACACAGGAGGATACCGGCGAATTCTGAGGCGATTGTGTGGGCAAAGGTGGACGAGGACGATGGGGCGAGTCGGCTGTGTGTAGTAGAAGCACCGAAACAAGGACACGACAACATCATCATCGGACGTACATTAGTGGAACCTAAAAATGGCAGAATACCAGTCAGAATACTGAACCCCCTGAATGCACCCAGATATGTCGGGAAAGATGAGGTAATTGGCGAGTGTAAGGCAGCTGTAGCAGTGGTCAATTGCGAGAGTAGCCCGCCTGGAGGTAATAAGAAGAGCGGTTTTAACATGGACGCCATACCGCAGGAGAACCAGTGGAGCAGCGAGTTGACGGCCAAGCAGAAACAGAAGGCGAGGTCACTCCTGCAGCACTATGGGTCAATATTTGCAGCAGAAGCAGGCGGAAGAACAGCCATAGTGAAGCACAACATCGACACCGGAAGTGCGAAACCAATCCGCCAACCACCAAGACGAGTTCCTCTGGCCAAGAGGGAAGAGGTCACAAATTTGATTGAAAACATGCATAAAGAAAAGGTCATAGAGCCTTCGGCAGGTCCTTGGTGCTCGCCGGTCGTGCTAGTCAAGAAAAAGGATGGCAGTACCCGATTTTGTGTGGACTATCGGAAGCTCAATGACGTGACCAAGAAGGACAGCTATCCACTACCTCGGATCGATGACACCCTGGACACACTGTCAGGCACACAGTGGTTTTCCACACTCGACTTACGCAGCGGCTATTGGCAGGTAGAGCTTGCAGACAAGGACAAGGAGAAAACCGCTTTTAGTGTTGGCGACGGTTTGTGGCAGTTCACCGTCATGCCGTTTGGACTCTGCAACGCACCCGCAACATTCGAGCGGCTAATGGAACGTGTGCTGAAAGGGCTGCATTGGCAGACGTGTCTGGTATACCTCGACGATATAATCGTGATGGGCAAAAGCTTCGACGACCACCTGGAAAACCTGAAGGAGGTATTTGAGCGAATACAGAAAGCCGGGCTTAAACTCAACCCAAAGAAGTGCTCGCTGTTTCAAAAAGAGTTCAAATATCTGGGTCACACGGTTTCCGCTCGCGGAGTACATACGGACGAAGGCAAGATCACGGCAGTGAAGGAGTGGCCCCGACCACGCAATCTACACGAAACCGCAGTTTCCTGGGCCTGTGCACATACTACCGCCGATTTGTTCCGGGATTTGCGAACATAGCCAGCAGCTTGCACAAACTGACGAAAAAGAGCCAAGCTTTCGAGTGGAACGAGGAGCAGCAACAGGCTTTTGCACGTCTGAAGGAAAAACTATGCAGTGCTCCAATTCTGGCCTCTGGTTTGTGCTGGATACAGATGCAAGCGGGAATAGTATTGGCGGTGTGCTATCCCAGATAATAAACGGCCAGGAACAAGTGATAGCGTACTACAGTAGGGTTCTATCGAAACCGGAACGCAACTACTGTGTGACACGGAGAGAACTGCTGGCGGTATTGGACTGCGTAAAACACTTCCACAAATATTTGTATGGACAAAGGTTTCGCCTGCACACAGATCATGCGGCATTGAAATGGCTCCTGAACTTTAAAGATCCTGAAGGGCAATTGGCGCGGTGGATCGAGCGACTGCAGAGCTACGACTACACGATAGAGCATCGCAAGGGCAGTAGCCATGGAAATGCCGATGCCTTGTCCCGCCGTGCGTGCAAAGTCGAATGCAGGCAATGCTCGCGAGCCGAAAGCAAAGAACAGATAGTGGACGTCCGGTTGGTAAGCGTCATGCCAGAGGAAGAGTGGTCTGCGGAGAGGCTACAAAAAGACCAGCGTGAGGATGCGGATCTTGCTAAAATCGTCGAAGGCAAGGAGCAAGGCGCACGTCCAGACTGGCAGGAGATGGCCGGTGAAAGCCCGATCGCTAAGGCTTACTGGGCACAGTGGAAAAGTCTGCGGCTGAAAGAAGGATGCCTGTACCGCGAATGGGAGAGCGCGGATGGTCGGACCAGCAACTCCCTAATGGTAGGGCCGAAATGCAGAATCAACGAGGTCTTCGAGGCATACCACAACGACGCCAGTGGAGGGCACCTGGGCATCACCAAAACCGTTGCCAAAATAAAAAGACGATTCTACAGGGTAGGATGTCAGGAGTCTGTTGCCGAGTGGATTAAGAGCTGCGACCGATGTTCAGCCGCGAAAGGGCCGACAAGAGAAGCAGATTGCTATGGACGTCGCCGGCCCATTCCCAACTAGTACTCAAGGCAAGAAATATGTGCTGGTGGTAATGGATTACTTCAGCAAATGGCCCGAAGTGTACCCTATTCCTAACCAAGAGGCCACTACGATCTCGGAAAAGTTGGTAAACAACTGGGTAGCCAGGTTCGGAGTTCCGTTGGAGTTGCACTCAGATCAAGGCCGGAATTTCGAGTCTGCGGTATTCAAGGAAGTGTGTGAGCTACTGGGGATAAAGAAAACTCGTACCACGCCTTTGCACCCACAGTCCGACGGCATGGTGGAACGCTTTAACCGGACACTGGAGGAATACCTGCGGAAAGTGGTAGGCGGGAATCAAAAGGATTGGGACACGCATATCCCCCTGTTCCTGATGGCGTATAGGTCAGCCCCGCACGACACGACATCACTCACTCCAGCCCGAGCAGTGTTCGGCACAGAGTTGCGGTTACCCGCTGACTTGAAGTTCGGGGTAGTCAGCACGACGGGAGGCGCTAAGACGGACTACGCGGTCAAAAAGCGGGCGGAACTGGAGGAAATTCACCAGTTTATAAGGAGCCGCACCAAACTGGTCAGCGATAAGGCGAAAGCCAGATACGATCTACGGGCCAACTCAGCAGGTTTCCAAGAAGGCGATCTGGTAATGCTCTACAACCCGCAGCGGAGGAAAGGGTTGTCTCCGAAACTTCAAGCGTCATGGGAAGGACCGTACGAAGGCGTGACAAGGATTAACGACGTGCTATACAGGATTCAACGTTGCAGCAATAGAGGCGCTAAGCTGAAGGTAGTCCATTTGGAGCGCCTGGCGCCTCATCACAGCGGAGCCTCGGCACTTGTTCGGGACGAACAAGTCTAAGTGGTGGGCAGTGTAACGATAAGACAGTCTGTCGCTGTGCAAAGCAACCCTGCCGCTACGTGCCGTGCTATAATCCAATCTGGCAACGACGGCCGCGATGGTAACTTTTAGTCCAATCTGGCAACGACGGCCGCGATAATAACTTTTAGTCCAACCTGGCAATGATGGAAACTTTTAGTCCACTCCGGAATGTGCGGGAACGATCTGCGCTATGGCCTGACAGGTATAAAAGGCAGCCGGATGCGGCGCAGCGAGTGAGTCTGGTTTTGACAAGTGAAGTTGCCACACGGAGTAATTAAGCAAATACTTAAGTGTACGAACAGTAAAGTGTAAACTGTGAATAATAAAGTGACTGTTGGTTGATTTTGTTGTCTGCGTGTAGGCAACTGACTGTGTTTTATTTTCAAATTACACAATCCAGAGATACGTAACAGCCCACTAGACTTAGTATTCGTAACAATATGTAAACAAATATAATTACGTGTAATTTTGATTAAGGTTTAAGATTAAGGTTTTTAATTTTACAATACAAATTTTCCTATTAGAACTACGCGTTCACGTGCAGCGTTTTCGGCACTAAAAAAGCAAAACTTCAAAAACTCTCACTTTGTAAGCAGATATCTTCGTTAAAAAGAAAGGGTGATAACCGAGATCCTCTGTGGATATCAGGTGAAGAGATTACATAAAAAAACTCAATAATGCATCCATACAAATTTTAATTTCGAGCGACTAGATTGAACAAAAATGCCACTGTGCGACCTGGATGATTCCCTGAACAAACGAGTTGATAGTCTGGAAGACTCGATGAACAGAAAAATCGACGAGCGGCTTAGAGAGGTACAGCTGCGAGCAAGGGTGCGGTCAGTTGAGGAAAGTTTTGCCGTAGAAGCGCCTACCTATGATGGTACTACGTCGTTTGACACATTCAAACTACAATTCGAGATGGCTGCTGTGGAGAGTCAGTGGACCGATGTTAGGAAAGGTCGGAGACTGATACTGGCTCTAAGAGGTCCTGCGGCTGAGGTAATAAAAACAGTTCCAGAAGGTTTGAGAGGTGATTACGACACCGTGATAAGCACAACAAAATGCTGTATTATTGCGAGCTGAAGAGCCGTAGACAAAGGACCAACGAGGCGCTGCAGACATATGCAGCAGATATCGAGCGGCTCGTACAGTTGTGCTACCCGGAATTCGGCGCTAATGACCTCGAGAGGATGAAGATTGAGTCATTTATTGAAGGTCTTCATGACCCAGAGACACGTCGCAGTGCGTTGATGATGGGCAAGGCGACATTTAAGGAGACGGTGACCAGCGCGATGACGTATGAGGCGGCCTGGAGAGGAAGTTTTCGACATTCATCTGCGGAAAAGCGTCGAGCCCAATCTGGACGTGTCACCCAAAGCCAGACAGTGAGCTCGGAGGCACCAGCGGGGCTGCGGGCAGTGTCATCTGGAGTCAGTTGCTGGCGATGTGGCAAGCAAGGCCACATATCACGAGACTGCCATCTGCGAGAAAAGCATTCCGGACAACAGACGTCGCCAAGAAGGGCTGCCGCTCTGCCACACCATTCGTGCAAAACCGAGTGCAGGCAGTGCTCGCGAGCCGAAAGCAAAGAACAGATAGTGGACGTCCGGTTGGTAAGCGTTATGCCAGAGAAAGAGTGGTCTGCGGAGAGGCTACAAAAGGACCAGCGTGAGGATGCGGATCTCGCAAAAATCGTCGAAGGCAAGGAGCAAGGCGCACGTCCAGACTGGCAGGAGATGGCAGTTGAAAGCCCGATCCGTAAGGCTTACTGGGCACAGTGGAAAAGCCTGCGGCTGAAAGAAGGATGCCTGTACCGCGAATGGGAGAGCGCGGATGGTCGGACCAGCAACTCCCTAATGGTAGTGCCGAAATGCAGAATCAACGAGGTCATCGAGGCATACCATAGCGACTCCAGTGGAGGGCACCTGGGCATCACCAAAACCGTCGCCAAAATAAAAAGACGATTCTACTGGGTAGGATGTCAGGAGTCTGTTGCCGAGTGGATTAAGAGCTGCGACCGATGTTCAGCCGCGAAAGGGCCGACAAGAAGATCTCGAGGCCGCATGCAGCAGTACAACGTGGGAGCGCCCTTCGAGCGGATTGCTATGTAGGTCGCCGGCCCATTCCCAACTAGTACTCAAGGCAACAAATATGTGCTGGTGGTAATGGATTATTTCAGAAAATGGCCCGAAGTGTACCCTTTTCCTAACCAAGAGGCCACTACGATCTCGGAAAAGCTGGTAAACAACTGGGTAGCCAGGTTCGGAGTTCCGTTGGAGTTGCACTCAGATCAAGGCCGGAATTTTGAGTCTGCAGTATTCAAGGAAGTGTGATTGGGGCACGCATATCCCCCTGTTCCTGATGGCGTATAGGTCAGCCCCGCACGACACGACATCACTCACTCCAGACCGAGCAGTGTTTGGCACAGAGTTGCGGTTACCCGCTGACTTGAAGTTCGGGGTAGTCAGCACGACGGGAGGCGCTAAGACGGACTACGTGGTCAATAAGCGGGCGGAACTGGAGGAAATTCACCAGTTTATAAGGAGCCGCACCAAACTGGTCAGCGATAAGGCGAAAGCCAGATATGATCTACGGGCCAACTCAGCAGGGTTCCAAGAAGGCGATCTGGTAATGCTCTACAACCCGCAGCAAAGGAAAGGTTTGTCTCCGAAACTTCAAGCGTCATGGGAAGGACCGTACGAAGTCGTGACTAGGATTAACGACGTGGTATACAGGATTCACCGTTGCAGTAATAGAGGCGCTAAGCTGAAGATAGTCCATTTGGAGCGCCTGGCGCCTTATCACAGCGGAGCCTCGGCACTTGTTCGGGACGAACAAGTCTAAGTGGTGGGCAGTGTAACGATAAGACAGTCTGTCGCTGTGCAAAGCAACCCTGTCGCTACGCGCCGTGCTATAATTCAATCTGGCAACGACGGCCGCGATAAGAAGGGAAGCTGTTAGGCAATGATGGAAACTTTTAGTCCAACCTGGCAATGATGGAAACTTTTAGTCCAACCTGGCAATGATGGTCGCGATCATAATGGAAACCTTTAGTCCACTCTGGAATGTGCGAGAACGATCTGCGCGAAGGCCGGACAGGTATAAAAGGCAGCCGGGTGCGGCGCAGCGAGTCAGTCTGATTTTGACTAGTGAAGGTGCCACACGGAGTAGTTAATTGCACAATCCAGTGATACGTATCAGCCCACTAGAACTAGTATTCGTAACAATATGTTGTTTCGGAGAGGAATGTCGACTTTTTTATTTCTCTTGCTTATAAAAGGCTTGCGAGTTAATCGGCCATTGAAATCATGCTCGCGAAGCACACGGGGAATGGTTTCAGCACTGCATGACTTCCCCAATTCATCCTGAACTTCAATAGCTAGCTTTGGGGCCGATAGCATCCGGTTGACCTATACTTTCCGGAGAATATAACGCTCGTCAGATTCATTGAATATTTTGTTTGGTGCACTTCTACCCTTATCTTCCACCCGATTTTCGTGTTCAAAGCGCTCAAGGATATGCTGCACTGTAGATGCACTCATATTAAAAAGTTGAGCAGTTTTCCATACTGATTGCCCGTTCTTGTAACCAGTTCACGCTGTTCAATTGTTGTGCGACGACCCTTTTTTTTAAGAGCGTATTAACACTTGATGTTGCGAAATCAGACTTAAAATTTCAGAAAACTGATTAGGAGCATTATTGAAATGACAGAAAAATAAAAGTCGGCGTGAAGATCGGCTTGTAAGTGCAAACGAGTGTCTGTATCAAATAAGCTGTGAGCGAAATTTTTCTTGCGATATTACTATTCGTTCTTTGCGAAGCGAGGAGGAATTTTTTTCAAAATACATTTTTCGGTAAACGTTCGTTGAAAATCCGTCTACAATCTTATATTAAAATTTTGTTGAATACTTCTAAGTTATGAAGTTACTGCATTAAACATTTTAAAATAGGTACTGTATCAAATAAACTGTGCCACTGTACACTTGCTTGCAGAATTCGAGGTGGTGGCTTGCAGAAACTGGAGTGCCAAAAAAAATTTTAACAGACCCGTCGGTCAAGCTTTTCAAGAAGTTAAAATATGGGACTCTAACTAAGAGCAGTTAAGTAAAAGGACATAGCCCACTCTCTTTTTAGAAAGTTAACTGCAAAAAAGTATGTAAATCAATAAGTCAAGTCAATAAGTTTAAGGCAGGTTCTCACCTTGTGGATCCGAAAAAGTGAATTTTTTTAGGAATTTTTTTTGAGAAAACGGTTAAAGATACAACGCTGAAAATTGTTTCTGGATATGAACACACATTTATTTAGAGAATACAATTTTTAAAATTGAATGAATCAAAAAAGGGGGGGAGGGGGCGTCCATGAGTGGCGGCATGTCGGCGAGGAGGTGTCCCGCTACCGGAAGTGATTCCGTCAAAACCCGTGATCGGAAACACAAAAATCGAACACATTCTTAATGTGTACCGTATTATCTATTGAATGAACTACGATCATGAAAAAAAAATCGAAATTAAAAAAGTTATGAGGTTTTGAAAAAAAATTACGATTTTCGCATTTTTTTGTTCACTAATTATTTTTTTAAATAAACAATTTTCAATATTTTTGGCTGATCGTAGTTCGTTTATTAGAAAAAACCCTAAGAAACATTTAGATAAAATTTGGTGACGATTGGTTCATTCCAGCGCCTTCAATCACTTCCGTAAAGTCCGAAAATGTGGTTCTGAGAAAAACGCGTTTAAAGTTTAAAGCGCGCTTGGCCGGTGCTCTACACTGCTCTATGTAACGGCCTGTAACTTTTGTAATTTTTCAGATTTTGATCTGAAATTTCTGGAGCACATTTTTGAAACATATATCTACACGATAAGGCAAAAAAAAAGGTGAGAACCTGCCTTAAAGCAGAAACTGCTTTTGAGCTGGAACAATCAAACAAATTTATATCAACTGCTCAATGTGCCCGAACTAGAATACTTCATTTTAATGCTTTACATTTTCAATATTTTATTTCATTTCTCTGGATTTCCGGTCAATCATCACACTCAGCGGAAAAGGCTGGAGAAAAAAGGAAGGAAGGACGAAAGTGTGGGAAGAGGGCATAAACAAATTATTAAGGAGGAAAGAGTATGGGTATGAATAAAATTAATTGTATTTACCTTTGTGCTTTGCGGAGCGTGCGTGCGTATGTGTGTTGGTGAGTTTGTGTGTATGCTTGATTTGGCCTTAGGTTAGAAAAACGTTAATACACACATACGCACTCTTCGCCACTTGCCACTTCCTGTTACGCTGCTGTGCGAAGCACGCACCTTTGGCTCCTGCCTTTCGTATTATTCGCGCGTATCTTATATTCTTGAAAGTATTCTGTTGTTGTTTTATTTTTATGTGTATATTTTGCGTTACAAAAGGTCGTTTTATTGTTTCACTTTTCGTGCGATGGTGTTTGCTCAAGTTAAGCCATTTCTCTGCTACCTTACTGAATTTCATACTTTATAATTTTTTGTTCGGTCTGGCTGGCTACCAGGGGTGGCGATTTTTGAGATGCCGACAACAGCAACGATAACAATGATGTTAATGATAACGATACGGTCATTATTATGATAGAAAAATTCACAAACAATGCGCAGAGTTTCTTTAAATTTAATTTTCTGTATGACTTGTTAAGCACTCCTGCAGCTTACGTTTTGTGAGGATATTCAGGCGTCTGCCTGTGGACAGCAGTCCGTCATGCGTCCGCCTGCAGCGGTGTGGCGCCTTTGGGTGTTTAGTAGTACTGTGACGCCCATAATGCGGTGACGACGGTAGTCACTAAAATTGCGTTTAACCTTCCCAGTGAAGCGCGCACAAGCGACGCGTTAACCTCTTCGCGCTTTCCTTATACACAAAAGTACGAACGCATTGTCGTATAGACGCAAAGGCGCGTAGAATGCCGCCACCAATTTCATTTAGCTGCTCAACTTGAAGCGCTTTGGTACACAACTCACAATTTAATTTGCATCTTTTCACTCAACTTATTTCACAAATGGCATAGAAGTAACGATGAATTTAAAAGTAACAACATTTTTTCGTTTCACTTTTTTCCTACTGCTTTTATTTATTTATGATATGTACGCGTATTTTTTTAAACTTGATTTTTTAATTATTTCAATATTTCGGCAAAACGACACCGTTGCAGTTATGTCTGCATTTTCATCACTTTCATTCAATTATTCCATTCCACAAACAACATATACATGGCAAATTCGCTGTAGCCGCGTCAACCTGCGAACAACATGCGTTACGCTCCTCATGCGTTGTCGCCACTACGCTTTATCAATAAACATATTTTTCCCATTTCGTGCCCACGAATTTTTTCATGTCTGCCTGTGAACAAAAAACTTACAATTTAATTTTACCGGGTCGATGTTGCTTGATTGTTGCGGTGTGGTTTGAATGGGTTTAGGTAGAAATGCAAATGCATTAGCCAACAAAAGCAGCTGCGTGCGCCGAGCCCACTTCGGATGTTGCGTCAGTCGCCCACAGAGTCTCGGTAAAGTGGGTAATACAGATGCATGGGGAAGGGCCCATACAGAAGCACAGCAGCGAGGCCCGCGAACACCGCCGAGCATATGGAACTACATAACTGCAAGAAAAGCAAGAGAAAAGCACATCTATTAACAATGGCTGACAATATGGCGCTTACTTAATTATTATTGCTGTGGGCTTTAGATAGACCGCTGTATATTTAAAATAAGTTAAAAACGCAATAGGATCATGGCCCGTTTAGCCAGCATTTACACACATAAACATATGCACCTACACATTCCCATGCACACGGCCGCATGCAAATAGGCACGAATACTTGTATGTACGTTGTGGACTTCCGCGATTTATAAATTTCGACATTTTCGGACTGTGCGCCAGTCCCGTGATTGAACATTGAATCATGAATATCGTTTGTTTTATGCACTGCGAACAATCAATTTTACAATGCCGAAATCATGAAAATGCCAAAATTATTCTAGTATTCTAGACACCGTTAATGTGTGTACATAGCCCAGGCAAATGTGAGCAGCGTTGAAATTTGCCACCTCGACCGCCGTATCCACAGCCGCAGACACACCGCACCAAAACAAACTGACAAATTGCATTCGCGTCACTGTTAGCAATGCGCGTTGGTTATTGCCGCACGGCCGGAGCGGTTAGCGATTCATTAACTGACAGTTTTATGCAAGCTGAAACTGACAGTGCTTCAGACTAGCGTTGATGGATGGACACAATTCAATGTTAAAGAGATGGTTTTTATTATTACTGTTGTGTAATAAGCTTATATTGCGTCCAAATATTCCTTTTTTTCTATTTCACTCTATTTCATCTTGATTCGTCTATCACGGACAGGTAGATATATATGTAAGTACATCGGCATATACATACATCGGCACATACAAATATCAGAATAACAATTTGAACATGAGTCCCATTTAGATTTATTGTGTTTTAAAAATTCATGAACCTATGGTTTTATGGTTTAACTAAAACATTAATCATTACATTTATGTTTCATCTATCAATATTAATTTGCAAATATCTGATCTTTAACTGAATTTACAAATTGAAAAACCACTGTTTTCAGCGTTCAGTTTTGTGTAAACGCTTCTTCTGAATGTTAAAGATAAAACGAGAAAAATTAAAATAGAAATACACACATACTTACACATATGCACGTAAGTATATGCGCTATTCCCTGGTACACTGGCTCTTGAAGTAATTTTAATTAATTAATTTTGTTGTTGGTAAGAAACAAAAGGAACAATGGATGTGATAACCATAAGCTTAACATATTTATTGCACTATAACTATTGTCTGTGAAGTCGATTTGCTGTTATAATCTGAATAAGTCTAAAGGGAATTTGAAGCGAGACGTGACGTCAAATGCTTCAATGTTAATACAATGCCGATTTAATTGCATTGTCGGCGGTCGGCAATTAAAACACTTATATTTAATTTCCACGCCACACCTGCAAAGCGTTGTATATACGTCTGAACACATATGTGTATTGTGTAAACAATTATAGGATTATTATTACAATTATAGGAATGTAAGTATGTTACATCATGACTAGCAGGTTCCATGCAAGGATCACAACTGTACGCCGGGAACCAAACTGAACATCCACAAAATTTCTTGAGGATAAGCAGCTGTTTTTTTGCTTTGAAGCTGATTCTTCTATTGCACTATAAGAACACATGAATCTATAAAAATGTTAGTATCATTTAATCCAATTGTTAATGTTAAAGTATTAAAATAATGTTGGTTACTGACATTGCCTTTTAGTTTCGGTAAATACGTATGATTTACTTATTTGAATAGCCTTTCTTAGTTAGCGACGGTGTTTGTTTAATGTTATATTTATAACAAACTAGGTGAAAACAAAGCAATTCAACTATTTATATATGTAAGTACGGAGCTTAATATAAGTACATAAACATGTGTAACATCCATACGTACGTATGTGCAAACGTACATATGTCGATATTTACTTAATTTCAATGTCACTGCATTGTTGCGAGTACATAGTTAAGTCAAAGCTGGCTTTAACAAAAAGCATTTCACGTGAATAGTAGCTTTCCGATTTGAATATATTTTATCCAGAATACAGAAAAACGCGAGACCTTTGATATACGATGGTGACGAACGATTGGTACGTGCGCAAGGAATACACAAATTTACACATTTATTGCCGTGCGCTATTGCAGCGCGTGATTGTATCAACTCGGCGTTTGATTTTACTTTCAGAGTCAGTAGTCAAGCAAAAAAGTTGGAAAAGTGGACAAATTGAAAGTTATAAATTGAATTGTGATGATAACGCGGTGTTTCTTCGAATTTATCGACTACTGGCTGTCGCAACGGAATGTCAGTAGTTACTAAGGGTAACCGCATGTGTAGCCACTCCAGCTGCATAGCTATGGCTGTTACGACCCTTCACCACTCGAAAATGCAACCATAAAATATGCTAACCCGCAGAGATGTGCTTGAAATAGTCCATCAAAAAGAGTTGACCTGAAATGTCACCAACGCAATTGCCCATAAAAAAAGAAAAATAATTGCTACTGCGTCCAGATCGTAGTCCAATAAAGTGTAAGAGTCAGCTTCAATTCACTTTTGACGGAGATTTAAGGTCACAAATGCACACAGCTACAAGCTGAATTCGGTTGACTTGAACTTAACAGTTACAACTAACTTGCATTAATATCGCACTTCTTGTGACACTATTTTGTCTATTTTACCTAAAGCAAGGACGATAGGCGCTGCGTTCAACTGTGTTGTGTTCCAGCTTTCAAAAAGCACCGAGGTTTTTTCTTGTTTATTAACGAAATCAACTTCGATTTACAAGGTATTCAACGCGATTTAAAAAATGTTTCAGAAACTTTAAAAGGGTTAATTTTTTGAATATATTTTCTTGTCTCCCGCTCACAGAATTTTCGCAGTTGAATTTTTTCAGTGTAATCGAACTCAGACACTGGGCCAGCGAGCGACGCGTTGCTTCTACTTCAGCTTATCGTTGATGATGCCGTTTGTATTGTTTGTGCGATACTGAATTTTCAAAATTTCACTCGTGTCGTTGTTGTTACTCGGAAAGTTCGGGGCTGCCGTCAAGCTCGCCATATTGCCAGCTGTATCGGTTGGTTGTTGTTTTTGTTGCCATCATTAACTTTTCGTTTTCCCCTCCCAATTTCTCTCACCGCACACCTCTCCGCCTGCGCACTTGCTGCCCCCAGTAGCTAGCGGAAAGTCGGAAAAGTGGCAAGTTGTCGTTAGCTCTGGTTGGTGTGGGTCGTGGTGGCCGCGCAACTAAAGCTGACGCGGATGGTGGTTGCTGCGTTGTATTTATGCGCTTTCACATGCTCCCGATTTGTTGCTGTCGTTAATGGTTGTGCATTCTCAACGCTCCGACGCTCCTACCATCACAGTCGGCCGTCGCCGAGTGGATTGCATTCCATCCCCACTACGGTCGGATACCTGTGGTCTACGGCGTTGCTCCGTTGCTATCGGATCGTCCGCGCTTGAATGTGTTCATCATTGGTGAACTTATAAGCTGGCTAGTGCGCTACAAGAAATACATATATAGGGTTTTCCAACAAGAGGTGTTATTTTGAATCACCCGGTATTTCGGTAGCTGTCACTTTTGAAGCTTTTATTCTTTAACATTTGACAAGTAGAAACTACGCCATTACTAAAAATGGAACGATACACGCTTCAACAACGCATTGAAATTATTAAAATTCACTACAAAAATGGTGAAAATCTTGCAGTCACAGTTCGCAAAACTAAAGCATTTTTGGGTCGTCGTGAAGCACCTTGTCAGACCGCAATACAGAAATTGGTGGAAAAATTCGAGCTGTTAGGACAAGTTAGTGATGTGAAGAATAAAACCCATGCACGTCGCTCCAGAACAACTGAGAATATTGCTGCTGCAGGCAAAAGTGTTGAAGAAAACCCAGGTTTGTCGATTCCTCGTCGTTCTTTGGAATTGGGCATTCCGAAAACGTCATTACACCGTATTTTGCATAAAGACTTGGGTCTTAAGGCTTATAAAGTTCAGTTAACACAAGAACTCAAGCCGACCGATCATCAACAACGTCGTGTCTTTGCTGATTGGGTCCTCTGGGTGTTATCTCTGGAAGAGGTGATCACAATTGGCCACTGAGATCTTGTGATTTAACACCTTGCGACTTCTTCCTTTGAGGCCACGTAAAAGATAAGGTATACGCCAACAGCCCAGCGTCGATTCAAGACCTCAAAGATAGAATTCGTGAGGCTATCGAGGACATAGGGCAGCCACTTTGCGATTTGGTTATGGAAAATTTCATGAAAAGGATATGGTCCTGTAAGCGTGGTCGTGGTGGCCATTTGGCTGATGTTGTTTTTCATTCTTAACGGCATACCTTCCTCTTTATTATGAAATAAATATCCGTTCAAAAAATGGCATTTTTCTTTGAATACCAAAATAACACCTCTTGTTGGAAACCCCTATACATACATGCATTTGTACACAAATTCATATGTAGGCATGTATGCAGGTATGTATATATATGAATAAATATGTGCACATATTGGTGGTGTGTGAATTCGGGATTCCTAAACACTTGCACTTGCCGATTCCAACGGTACGCGTGAACACGCGCACGGAAACTTTACCATTTTATTTTAAAAAGTAATCTTTGGAAAAAGTCGAGACAATACTAAACAAGTTCCCACATTTTCACTAATTTCAATTTGTAGCTCAAATGTAAATATTTACAGTATTCGGAAGCATAGGCAGATGCGTGTACCTACGTGCACTGTATTTGGCGTAGCATTGCGTTGGTATGTATTAATTCGTAAATATCTAAATATACATATGTATATGCATGTATGTAAACATATCTCTCTTCTACGTCACTACTAGCCAACTGTTTGTACGAAGAGTAATTGACGTTCCCAAGAAATTCACATAACTTATTCGTTTCTCAATGGAGTTTTTAAGTTATTAAGTTAGCCAGTTAGGCAATAAACGAATACTGTCGTGTTCGAATGTTTTAATAATTTTGTATGGATCAATAACATGCAAATAAATTGTTAAAATTAAGGTCTGAAAGATACGCTGAAACGAAATACACAACAAAATTTTTGTTATTTCAGCACATAAGTAAATCGATTGTTATGTATCCTAACACTACTCAGTTAAAATCCAATAGGAGTAAATGCTAAATTTTGGTCACCGAAATAAATTAGAAACCGAACCAAATAAAGTAAAAAATTTATTCATTTGCTTCTCTCTCTAACATAGGTATTTCGAAAACAAAACGTCAGTGGGCGATTTGTTTATTCATACAAAAGGGCGAATTTGTACATTAACTCAATGTTTATCGTCGCATGCAACACTTTAATGCGCGCAATTTCATTAATTTTAACAATACTTCCATCATTATTTTAAAACCACGTTCATAATCATAAATTAATCTGCCCCGCATTTGCATATGTTAAACCATGCATAGCGGTCGGTTGTAAATTTGTGCGGTATCTTGATTCTTGAAGCATCAAAAATCACGCACATGCGTACAGCTCCAAATTTGCGTGTGCGTTATCGCTATCAAAACAAGCGAAAACAGTGACAGCACACAAACTTTTGAATATTGTACAGCGTGTACGGTGGCAAAATGTCAAAAGCGCACATATTCGATTAATCGTTGCTGCTGTACACCACTCGCATCATACGAAACGCGGCATTTTACGGAAAGCCAAGCCAAACTGAATCAGGTGGAAGTAAACCAAAACAATTTGAAATGCTAGCGCGGCATTTTGTGGAACACATTGCGAATGCGCATGACTGAAGCACAAGACAACGTATGCAGCACCGACAATTAAGATTTTGAAAGTGCATCTGCAGGGAATGGTGCGCGTTCTTTCTCCGGTAAGCGCTTCACTCCCAACTCTGTGCCCGAATTAGCCTTCGTGTAATGAAGTTGCGCCAGGAATCATTGCCCCTTTTACGATTTAACTGCGCTCAGCATATAAATCTTCTCGTTTGTCGTTTCGACGACAATCAATTTTGATTTCTTCCGATGACTTTGGAACAATACAAATTCAATATGGTTACACATATATAAAAAACATATATATAGGTAGGTCATACCCGTAGACAGAAAAAAATATGAATTTCACTCTTAATTAGCACTTTTCCATTTCTCTTTGTTTGTTATTATTATTTAATAATGATAAATGGGCATTATTATATTATTATTTAATTAAGCAGACTTTCATGGACTTTATGGGATCCACTTGTCTTTAGTATCAAATTTGATACTCTTTGCAACCAAACAACAATTGAAACATTTTCTCTAAATCAATTAATTCAAGTGTAATAAGTCTAACTAGTATCAAAACAGACCCTACTCCTACTTGTGTTTCAACTGCTTACATCAGTTAAATAAGTATCCGCTGCAAATATATCCTAAGTAAGCCAGGCATAAAAAGTGTTCAGTGTGACATCAGAAATCCGTACACTTGGAATGTTGAAGTTTTCATTGGAAAAGCATATACATACATACCTGAGGTAAATCAAGGCAAATAACATCTTCAAAGCGACACCAGACATTACTTGGGTCAATTCGAAAGAACTTAATTCCGCCTTAGCTGATTTAAAACCCCAAAAACTTGCGTCGTATAAGTAACATACGTAATTAAAAAAGTAGTCAGTATAATTATGAACCTACATTGGTCAGTTCATTTTGTTCTTTCATATTTTTATGAAATTCTTCCAATTTGAATTCTCAAATTCTTAGACCAAAATTCAAATCCGAATATTATAATGCAAACTACTAAAAACATTTTTTTAGTAAAAATATTTAGTAACAATAAACAACTACTAAAATATCTTTTTTAGTCGTTTATCTATTAATAGTAAATAGACAAGCACGCAAATTTCTTAAATAATATCCCAGTCAAGCTGTAAAGGTGTTAAACTTTTTATAAATTGATTGCAACATTTTTCAGAGAAAAGGAGAAGAACAAGAAAGATGTTTACAAAAAAAACCATTCACTAACTGCATTAACTAAGCCTATGACCATGTCCAAAGTCATGTGCCCTTCTAACGAATTGTAATCAAAAATTAAAACAAAAATAAAATACATAAAAAAATTAAAATCTGCAAAATAAACTGTCAGTCTGGTACTTGAATAGTAAATAAGGCTTTCAATAAAAATCAGTGCAGTACCGTACTCACATACTATACATATTTGGCTTGTCGCACGCAGTACGCATTTTTATTTTAATGACAAATTAGTGATTCTGAAAAAACAAAACCAGGTGTCAACCCTCATTAGCCAGGTTATCTATGAATGCTCTGCATGTGAAGTATGGACTAATGTAATGGCTAATGTAAAGAGACAAGTGTATGTGCCCATTAACAATGTCGTGAGAGATTGACAAGGTTGTATTACCTTATTTATATATATATATGTATATATGTATGCAGGGGATACCCCTATTTATATATATATATATATACTAGCTGGGCCCCGCGGCTTCGCACGCAAGCTCTCTTCTTTCACCCGATACATATTTTGAACGCATGGTTGAACCCATTTTGATTTAAATAAAAACATATGTCTATTATCTTTGATGCCAAGTGGTTCTAAAAATTTTGAAGTCAAAAGGCCCTTTAAATCATGAGTTTTCACGTTTACTCTAAACAAAATCTTAACCCTTAGTTTACCACGGTAGATTTTGATTTTCAAAAATATGAAAAAAACATTGTAATTATTTCCCGATTTAAATGCTTTTTGTCCAAGTTTGAAGTCAAAAGGACCAATAAATCGTGTTTCCATGCAAACTGTTAACCCATTGTTGACCCCGTTACATTTTGATTTTCAAAAAAGTGAAAAACACGTGTCAAATTATTTCTCACTCAGAGTACTTTCACAAAGTTTGAAGCAAGTGGGCCCGTTAATTCATTTTTTTTTACAGTTTCGCCATACAAACTTTTAACCGGTCGTTGACGCCGTCCGATTTTAATATTTGGAAAAAATGAAAAACACGTATCGAGTTATTTTACATTTAAAGTACTTTCACCAAGTTTGAAGTTAAAAGGCCAAAACAATTTTTTCTTCATAGATACTTTTAACCCGTCATTGATCCAGTTAGATTTCGATTTTGAAAATAATGAGAAACGCGTGTATAATTTTTTTATTTCAAGTATTTTTATAATTTTTGAAGTCAATAGGCCTATCGGTTCATGTTTTTTTCGAGTCTACCCTTAAACAAATCTTAACCCATTATTGGTCCAGTTAAATTTTGATTTTCGAAAAATTATAAAATACGTATCGAATTATATTTTGTTTAAAGTATTTTCAGGAAGTTCGAAATCAATATGTCTCTTAAATCACTTTTCTTCATACAACACCTTAACAGATGTTTTGCCCCTTTACACCCCGAATTTCAAAAAATCCCGTCTTAGCGGAGGTTCATTTTTCAAGATGTATCTACAGTTAAAATTTCATGTTCGTAGCTTCAGCGGTTTGGGCTGAGCGATGATGAATCAATCAATCAATCAATCAGTCAGTCAATCAGGGCAAACAATCTATGTATATAAAAATGGAGGCGGTACCACACCCTCTTGTCCAGTGCTCACAACTTTCTTCTAGTCGAATTGTGCTACTAAGTGAAAAGTTCGTACCAAGTTTCACTGATGTGTGTATGTACTGCATAACTGTCTGAGCATAAAAAATGTGCCACGCCCCTTGTTCAACGCCCATAAAATATTATCGGTAGAATGACACTTCTATGGGACGATGGCATATTCAATTTCAATACTGTGCGACTTACAATTCCGGAGCTATTCCATATAAAAGATTAGAGTTGTATGGACGGACCCACGCCCTCGTGTTAAATACCCGCTTCATTCCTCTGCCGAAAGATATGACTAAATGGTAAATTCGTACTAAGTTTTATTCATGTGCGACTAACAGTTCCAAAATTATGCGGATAGTTTGGGTCAAACAAATGTGCCACGCCCCTTGTCCAACGTCCATAAAATTTTAACAGTGGAATAACACATCTATGAGGCGACGCCTCACTAATTTTCAATGCTGTGCGACTTACAATTCCGAAGCTATTCCATTTAAAAGAAATGAATTGTATGGGCGGTGCCACACCCCTTTGTTCAATACCCACCTTATTCCCTCTGCCGAAAGATATGATTAATTGGTAGGTTCATACCAAGTTTCATTGATGTACGACGTACAGTTCTGCTGCATAAAAAATGTGCCACGCCCCTTGTTCAACGCTCATAAAATTTTAACAGTAGAATGACACATCTATGAAACGATGGTACACCAAATTTCAATATTGTGCGACTTACAATTCCGAAGCTATTCCATTTAAAAGATTTGAGTGGTATGGGCGGTGCCACACCCCTTTATTCAATACACACCTTATTCCTTCTGCCGAAAGATATGATTAACTGGTAGGTTCATACCAAGTTTCATTGATGTACGACTTACAGTTCTGCTGCATAAAAAATGTGCCACGCCCCTTATTCAACGCCCATAAAATTTTAACAGTAGAATGACACATCTATGAAACGACGGTACACTAAATTTCAATGCTGTGCGACTTACAATTTCGAAGCTATTCCACTTAAAAGATTTGAGTTGTATGGGCGGTGCCACACCCCCTTGTCCAATACCCACCCCATTCCGTCGGTCGAAGGACATGATTAAATAGTAAGTGTGAACTAAATTTAATTGATGTGTGACTTATGGTTCCAAAGTTATTGTCTAAAAATGTATTCTGGTGGCGCCACGCCCCGTTTTCCCGACTTTTCTTTTTTTATAAACCTTCACGTAACAATTTCGAACAAACCCGCCGAAGGAAGTATCCAAGTTGGTCCAGCCGTTCTCGAGTGATGCGCAGTCGAATGGACCACGATTCATTTTTATATATATAGATATGCGTACATATATATATACACACACACACATATATATAAACAAAAAAAAACGAAAAAACTGGACGAAGTAACTGACGCTTGTAACGCAACTATACGTGAAGTAAAATCATGGCTACTGGCGGCCGGACTAGAACTAGCTGACCACAAAACTGAAGTGGTATTACTGTCCAGTCGAAAGATAGTTGAAAATGTCGTGATTAGAGTCGGTGACCACGATATAAAGTTGAGTCCGTATATAAAATACTTAGGAATGCTAATAGACCACAGACTAAATTTCAGACAACACCTTACATATGGGTCAAATTTTCTCAAGTGGGCCACTTTAAAATCGATGGTCTCAGTTTTAGTGGATCAATACGGTTTTCGATCGGCTTGGAGGTAAAAATAACACCCTAAAATAATTTTGAAAAAAATGTTTTTTTCATTAGTTATTTACCGTTAAAGTTTTTGGTCATGTTTTTTTGAAAAATTCATAACTCACGAACGGTTTATCGGAACTCAACGTTTTCTACATCAAAATTTTTGTCAATTAACATACTTTGCCATGAAAAAATCTTTCTTCACAAAAAAATTATTATTTAGCTGAAAAATCCTATTTGTTGTAAATAATTGAAAATGAATGAAACTTCTCCGCCTGCGAGAAAATTCTAACATATTTCATTCAATTCTACAATCCCTTACAAAAATTTTGGTGAAAAAAAAAGTCATTATTTTGCATTAGGTCAAAAGTTATACATGTTTTTGTGACCGCGCTCCTACCTCTAGCGCTGGAAAAGCACATATTGACGCGCGCGCGCTTAGTCATCGTGTCACACGATGACGATTCGGTCACACGCAAGCAAGATTGAGAAATCTTCTATAACTCTATCCGATTTTATGACGAATTTAATTAAATTATTCTATGTATATATTGAAAAATATCTATTTTGGGGGGCTCCAAATCCGACTTAAAGCTATGGTCTCTTGAGCAAAATTTCTCAGAATCACCTATAGATTACGTTTTTGCTATACGCTTCTTTGAAAAAAATTAACCCGCCCTAATATATATTGTAACGATAAGACAGTCTGTCGCTGTGCAAAGCAACCCTGCCGCTACGTGCCGTGCTATAATCCAATCTGGCAACGACGGCCGCGATGGTAACTTTTAGTCCAATCTGGCAACGACGGCCGCGATAATAACTTTTAGTCCAACCTGGCAATGATGGAAACTTTTAGTCCACTCCGGAATGTGCGGGAACGATCTGTGCGATGGCCTGGCAGGTATAAAAGGCAGCCGGATGCGGCGCAGCGAGTCAGTCTGGTTTTGACAAGTGAAGTTGCCACACGGAGTAATTCAGTAATTCATTCACTTAAGTGTACGAACAGTAAAATGTGAACTGTGAATAATAAAGTGACTGTTGGTTTATTTTATTGTGTGCGTTTAAGAAACTGACTGTGTTTTATTTTCAAATTACACAATCCAGAGATACGTAACAGCCCACTAGACTTAGTATTCGTAACAATATATATTAACAATTTCTTCTTTTAACAATTGCAGTCTAAATTTGTGTTGGAGTCCTAGTTCTAGTTGTACATTTTCAATGCTCTTATAGCTACTTACAATTTGGTAAGTTATTTGGGTTATGTTATTAAATTTTTCCTCTAGGCTTTTGTTTATTATTATTTGCGTATCATTATTGGTTAGTATGTTATTTATTTTTTCTCTTACTATGCTAATATCGTGGTGATCTGGACTACCTGATATCCATTTCCAGGCAGTTCCGATCATCTCTATTGAACATTTTGGTCTAGTTACTGGTTTAAGCCTGGCTATGTGAGTTTGGATTTGTGTGGTTTCGCTCAATAGGAATGGAAGGATGGGATTGTTAGCGTTGATAGTCTTTATTATAGATTGTCTTATATCTTTGAAGGTGTCTTCGAATCGTCCTATGCCGACAAGGTGTTCTAATTTGAATGTTCCCGTCTGTAGTCTGGCAGTTCCGGTCTCGAATGTGACGATTTGGGAATTGGAGTAGTCCAGGATTTGTATCCCCGCGAAACTGGTGAAGAGTAGTGACCTAGGGGGAGAGTGATAGTTTTTTATATTACTTTTGTGTACTGTTCTTCCGGTTTCTGTGATTATAGTCGCTGATTTGTTTTCTTTTACTACTTCTTTTCTATATTTAGGTGACAATTTCGACCCTAGCCTTTTATCTATTCGGACATATATGACTTCCCCGGGTTCATAGTCTTTAATTGGATGCCTTTTTTGGTTTTGATTTCTTAAGTCGGTTTGTTGTTTTTGCTTGAGTTTTTCTTTTCTTTCCTTTGCTCTTTCAAATTGGTTGGGGTCGGTGCTGACATTTCTACCGAAGAATGCCTCGATTAGTTTTTTTCCTGTTGAGGAATGTACTGAGCAGTTATATTCGTACACCGCCCTGTCGAGGAGCTCTACAAAAGATCTGTGAGTTTGGTCTGTTTTTAGGCATCGCATTATTTCTGACAAGGTGGAATGAAACCGTTCCACCTGCCTGTTTACAGAACTGGTGTAGGGTGGTGTTTTAAATATCTGTATACCTAACTGATCTTCTAACATAAAACTAATAGAGGCTGAGTACAAAGATTTTTCGTTGTCAATTACAACTATAGGGTGTTTTTTTTAGAGGTATAGAACTTCGAATTGAAATAAAACACAAGAAAATCGTTTTAATGTCCATCAATTGGAAGGATAATTGTATGCCATTAATGTTTAAATATGATTTCGGGCATGTGGCCGCCGCGGCTGGCTCGAATAAAGCCAATTCTACAGGTCCAATTTTTAAAGTTGATGGACAAAGCTCCAATTGCTGTGCACGGTGGCGAATCGATTCATTCGGGTCCTCTTCAACATTTTGCTCTACAGCGGCAATTGTTTCTTCGGTGCGCACTGTTCGACGTCTCTGCGGATGCGTATTATCACATAGAGTAAACGTAGTGCGAAAACGACCCATGGTTAACCGATGGATGGACCGATTTTGCTCTGATGGACGATTATGTCGACCATAAAATGGACGGAGCTTGCGGTAAACTTCGCGAACTGAACCATTATTTTTGAAATAAATTTGCACGATTTGCAAGCGTTGTACTTGTGGCAACCTGTTCATGATGAAATGGTAAACCAAACTGAACATAAATGACATTAGAGTTGCCAGATTTGACCACAAAATGCCAGTTTTATCTCTATTCGAAAAACAAACCTCTAGAAAAAGCACCCTATACTTTCGGTACACCGTAACAGAATATGAGTTCGCGTAGGGGTTCCTTGATGTCTTCCGTTGCCTTTGATTTAAGAAGTTTTGTTTGCGCATATTTCGAAAACTTGTCTACGGCTGTAAGGACCAGGTTTCGTTCCGTGTAATAAATATCTACGTGGAGTATGTGGCCAGGATATTGTGGTAAAGGGGTCTCTTTTAGTTCTGGTTTATTAGGATGTCTGTCATATTTGTGTTCTTTGCAAGCTGTGTATTGTTTCACTATAGTATTTATCCTATAGTTCATTCTTGGAAAGTCGAATTTCTCTAACAGCTGCATTTTGTTTTCCCGTCCGTTTCGGTGAGCTCTTCTGTGTTCCTTAAGGATTTCCTATACTTGTTGTGCTTCGTTGGGAAGATCTTTTACTTTTGATTGAGTGAATCTAATTTTACAGTTTCTAAAATGAATGGGATAGAATTCCTGAATTCTTTCCATTATTGGTTCCGTGGTATATAGTCCGTTGATGACGTTGGGGTTCATATATCTTTTAAAAATCGATTTTTAGTCTTCGACTGTATAAGAAGTTTGGATGATTGTATGTCGATGGTATGTAGGGAATGGTATCTCAAATTTGTAGCTAGTTTCGTCTCCTATTAGTATGAAAACTTGGTTTTTGAAGACATTTATGGGTACTTCTACTGCAGGGATAAGGTCATGTGCGAACCTTTCACTACTGTGCCGAGTGGCTGTCATGGAATTAACTTGTGAGATATGAGGTGGCCTTGATAAATCGTCGGCTACAACGTTTGTTTTCCCAGGTTTATATTTCAGCTCGTAATCATACTCCTCTAAAATCGCTTTCCATCGTTTCATTTTGGAATTATTATTTTTGTTGCTGAGTGCGAACGTCAGAGGTTGGTGGTCGGTGAAAATTACGACTTTGGCTGTTCCGTACAAATAGTTCCTAACCGAATTCAATGCCCAAACGATGACCAGCATCTCTTTCTCATTGGCAGCGTAATGTTCTTCTGCCCTATTTAGAGTTTGCGATATGAAGGTGATCGGTCTTCCGCTCTGTTCTAGTACTGCTCCCAAAGCGTAATTTGAAGCGTCAGTAGTCAAGTGAAATTCCTTAGTTGGATCGGGATATGCAAGAATTCTATTTCTGGAAATCAATGAGTTTTTAATTTTGTCATATGCTTTCAAGGCATCCTCATTTAGTTTGATGATTTTTCTACTAGAAGCAAATTTGGATAAACGTCCGTCTTCCCCCCTTAGCAGGCATGTTAATGGTTTGGCTAACTTCGCATAACCCTTTATAAAGCGGGGGTAGTACCCGGACATGCCCAAAAAGGACCGGAGATCTTTTAATGTTTTCGGTTGGGGAAAGGTACGGATTGCTTGGACCTTTTTGGGATTCGTTTTCACTCCTCCGCACGATATTATGAACCCTAAAAATTCGACATCTGTCTTGAGAAAATCGCATTTGTCGAATTGAACTTTCATATTGGCTCTTTTGAGGGTTTCGAAAATTCTGCCAATAGCTCTTAAATGATCTTCGTCGGTTTCACTAACGTCTATATTGATGACATCGTCGTAGCATCTTTCCGATATGCTCGCGAAGGATGTCGTCGAGGGCCCTTTGAAAGATGGATGGTGCATTCTTAAGCCCGAATGGTAATCGAGTAAATTCAAATTTGCCGTTGTTGATTGAGAAGGCGGTTTTCTCTATGTCAGATTCCTTCAAGGGGATCTGATGGAATCCGCTCTTCAAATCTAGCACTGAGAAAATTCTTGCCGAGTTGGGCTATAACTTAGTTTATTTCTGGTATGGGGTAGCGATCGACTATAGTGATCGCATTTAGTTTGCGAGAATCTATGGCCATTCGATATTTTTTTTGTCCAGAAGCGTCCAATTTTTTTGGGAGAACCCATACTGGAGAGTCAAGAGTTCTAATTTCTCCTATAACCCTGGTAGTATACGTCAGTTTTTCATCTGGTTCGGCAAAAAGTCCTGGATGTCTGTCAACTAGCTTGAATAATGAATTTCTTTGTCTCTCTGTCATATGTCCCGTTTGTACATTGATGAATTTACGTCTTGTGAAAATAATTGTCTGATTTTTACTTTCGTATTATTATGTAAGGTCATGTAATCGTATCTCGTATCGATTACGGCTGAAAGGTCTTTTAGGCTATCGTTTTCGATTATTCCGTGAAAAGATTTTAAAGTCTATAGGATATAGAATTTAACACTTCTGTCATCTAGCCTAAAGAGGCGAACATTTGTATGATGGGTAATTTTAATTTTTCCACCTATTGAGGTGGCGAAAAAGGGTTCATCGTTCGGAATAGGGTCTGGCACGATTGCAGGCTGCATGTAGTTTTTGTTGGACCCTGTGTCAATTAATATTCTCAGTATCTTACCGCCTTGTGTCTTGCATTCGAAGTAGGGGAGCGATGAGTTCGATTGTCTAAATAATGAATGTCGGAGAGTCGGCCATGTCGTTAGTATTATTTATGTTTGATAGTTGGTTGCCTTCATGGCTCTGAATGATGTTATTGTCATGTAGGTCATTGTAATATTCGTCTTCTCATTTTTGTTTGGAAATGAATGTTGGGGGCTATGAGGTCGTTTGCCAGCGTATTTAAATTATGAACTATTGGCGTAGTTTACTCCGGCTGTCCGGATCATTTGGTCGACTTCCATAGGCTCCTGTGTTTGGGGCTGATGATCTAGGAGGACTAGAATTATTGTATTTGAAATCTTGTCGCGATTCTCGCGTCATATTTGAATTATTAAATCCGTTGTTAAAGAAAGGTTTTGAAGGGTTTCGTGGGTTGTCCCAATGGTATTTTTGGTAACTAGGACGTGGGATGTAGGCTAGCTGAGGATAGAACTGTTCCCTGTTTCGCGGAACAAAGTTAAAATTATTCCTTCTAGGGGTAAGGTTGTAGCAGTGGTTTGTTGAGCATATTTTTTTACATTCGTGTTAGCTGCATAGGAAGATCTGAAACTTTGGTTCTGGAGTTTGAAGCAAAGGTGGAGAGCCTGGGGTAAGTCTGCCGGTTCGCGGATGCCAAGAAGTCGGGGCAGGTCACCCCGGAGTCCTCGGATGAACGTGTCCAGTGCTTTGTCCCTGTAAGTTTGAGTAAGTAGATTCAGCGATTCGGTGCCCATTTCCATGCATGCGATTTTATTGAGTATCAGCGGCAGATGGGTATACACTTGTGGGTAAAAATCGTCTATGGTTGAGCTTCCTTGGATCAATGATGTAATTTGATATCCTAAATCGCGCTTGTCAGCATAGTGTAGGGTGAGACAGCGTGAAATCCAATCTAAAGGTGTGTTATATGATTTCAAAGCAACGTCTGCGTTACCTGTAATCTTATTACGAATGACACTCAGGATTCCGTAGCATCGTGGTGTTTCTTTTAGACTTTCATAAATATGCAAAACCCTGTCTACACTTTTCTTCCACGAACTGAATTTTCCTGGATTACCTGAAAAATCTCGCAGGCTCCTTACAACGTCAGGAATTTTATCAAGCTCGTTTAAGTCATTTTAGAATTGGAGTTCAATGGTCTTTTCAATAGCTTCAGTCAAGTCCGAATTGGGGTTTACAATTGAATTAACTAAGCTACGTCCTTCAGTTTTCAGGACGCGGTTGACAATCGAAGATATTAGGGCTTCTAGCTCCACCGTTCCGTAGTGAACTGCTGGTTGAGTTAGTGGGGTGGCTATTGGGGCGGTTGCCCGCGGAAGGGTGATTGGCCACTGGACCAAGGGGATATGGCCGTAGGATACTAGAGGGGGACTCGTTCTGCATTTTTTCCAGTTGCATTGCTTTCCTTTTCAGTAAAATTTTTCTTTCTCTTTTTTTATATAAAAAAAATTTTCTTTTTTGTTTTTCCTTTTCTTTTATTTGTAGTTCTTTCTCTTTTTTTTCCTTTTATTCTTCTTTTTATTTCTTTCAAATTATTCTATTTTTTAATTTCCTGCTATTTCTTTAATTGTTTGCTTATTCCACTTTTCTCAACTTCTCAACTTTTGCTGGATATTTTTATCTTTTTTATTTCTTTTTTTTCTTTCAAATTCTTCTTCTTTTATTGTTTGCTTATTCCATTTTTCTTAACTTCTCAACTTTTGCTGGATATTTGTTCTCTATTGTTTTACATTTAAATTTCAGCTCTTATCAATTGTATTTTATTTCTTTTTTAAAATTTTCCTTCACAATTTCCGGTTTCATTTTGTATTTCTCTTTTCTCTCTATTTTCTTTCTCCTCTTCTTGTTTTTCCTTTATTTATATTGCATCACTTTGAGTAAAAGTTTTTTCTTGTATTTTTCACCCTTTTCCGCACGATTAATAATTTTCTTTTTTGTATAATTTTTTTTTTAATTTTTTATTGTATAGATTTTCTTAAAAATTTTTATTTTGGTGCATTTTTTCCTGTTTTGTGTTTTTCAACTTTTCTGGTCAATAATTATTCCTTTTTTGTGTAATTTTCTTTTAAATATTCATTTTCAACTTTTCGGCTTAGTCAATAATTATTCCTTTTTGTGTAATTTTCTTTTAACTTTTTTCTTTTACTTGTATCTTATGGATTTTCTTAAAAATCCCTAAAATACTGTAACGATAAGACAGTCTGTCGCTGTGCAAAGCAACCCTGTAGCTTCGCGCCGTGCCATAATTCAATGTGGCAACGACGGCCGCGATAATAACTTTTAGTCCAATCTGGCAACGATGGTCGCGATCATCAGGGAAACTTTTAGTCCACTCCGGAATGTGCGGGAACGATCTGCGCGATGGCCGGACAGAGTATAAAAGGCGGCCGGATGCGGCGCAGCGAGTCAGTCTGGTTTCGACAAGTGAAGTTGCCACACGGAGTGATTAAGCAAATATTTAAGTGTACGAACAGTAAAGTGTAAACTGTGAATAATAGAGTGACTGGTTTATTTTATTGTCTGCGTTTAAGAAACTGACTGTGTTTTATTTTCAAATTACACAATCCAGAGATACGTAACAGCCCACTAGACTTAGTATTCGTAACATTTGGTATCAGAAGTGGGATTGTGGAAAATTGAAGATAAAAAAAAACAAAAAACTAAAGAAATAAAATTATAAAAGCACGGACATGGTGAAATTCGAGCTGCTGAAGGTGGACCAGCTGAAGAAGGAGCTGGCTGCCTGGAATTTGCCGACTGCTGGCGGAAAGGTGGAGTTGCAGTTGCGCTTGCGAGAAGCATGTGAGGAACGAGGCGTCGATTGGACTGTGCACGAGTTCGGAGCGCAAGAACAAGAGGCGTCGGCAAAAATGGAGGAATCGCCTGCAGGTGCGGCGTCGATGCAAAGTACGACTGCAGCGGCTGCGCCACCACAAGCAATGGACATGAGCCAGCTAATGGTTGCACTTAAAGGCATGTTCGAGACTTCCAACCGAGAAATGTCAGCGAAGCTGGAAACTACGAATCTTGAAATTTCGGCAAAAGTCGAGACTGCAAATCGAGAAATGGCTGAAAATTCTGCGCGCATAGAGCAGAAGGTGGAGGAAATTTCCAATAGCCTGAATGTGAAAGTTGAGCATCTCGAGACGCGAATAGACAATTGGGACAAACGAGTTGACGATATGGGTGAATCCCTGAACAGACGAGTTGACAACCTGGATGAGTCCTTGGACAAACGGGTTGACAGTCTGGAAGATGCGATGCACAGAAGGATAGAGCGGTACAGCCACGAGAATGTTTGCCACCGGTTCAGGACGATTTTGCTGCCAGAACAGAAGTGCTTACTTATGATGGTGCTGCGCCGTTCGATACATTTAAATTGCAATTCGACTTGGCTGCTTTGGAAAATCAGTGGACAGATATCAGGAAAGGTCGGAGGTTGGCACTGGCGCTGAAAGGTCCTGCGGCTGAGGTAATCAAATCAGTTCCAGAATGTTTAAGAAGTGATTACGGTGCCAACATGAGAGCATTAGCAGCGAAGTATAGCAACGAGCACAACCATGCGCTGTACTACTGTGAGCTGAAGAACCGCAAGCAAAGAGCCAACGAGGCGCTGCAGACATATGCAGCAGACATTGAGCGGCTCGTACAGTTGTGCTACCCAAAATTTGGTGCTGATGATCTCGAGAGGATGAAGAGTGAGGCGTTTATTGAAGGTCTGCATGATCCAGAAACACGTCGCAGTGCGCAAGCCAACATTTAAGGAAACGGTGACCAGCGCAATGACATATGAAGCGGCATGGATTGGCAGCACTCGGTATGCACCTGCAAGGATACGCCAGATTCAGGCGGACAACGACGTTCCGATCCAGGCCATAAGCTCTGAGATACCGGACAGGCCACGGGTGGTCTCCTCTAAAGTTGTTTGCTGGATATGTGGCAAGCAGGGCCACATATCACGAGACTGTCGCCAACGAAAGAGGCGTTCCCGTTCTCGATCGCAATCGCCTGAAGCGAGGAATACTGACAATCGAGGCTCAGTCAACAAGCGCAGGGCTGAGGACGAGGAGCCGTTAAACTAAAACGGGTCAGCCTAAAGGGGCGTGAGCTGATCCCCACAATCTGCCGCCCAACGATCCTTGTCTCACAGCTGAAACGACAGCCCAGCAGCTTGACAATTGAAGGAAGGATAAATGGAAAGTTGTTCGTGTTGACACTGGATACTGGAGCGTCATATTCGATCATAAAAAGGAAGCTGCTGAAGAACTGGGAACCGCTGCATGGCATACAGCTACGGACTGCGACTGGCGAGCGCGCGCCGGTAAGACGGAAAGTTACAAAAACGATTGATATCGGCACCAGCAGCCTGGAATATGAGTTCATCGTCGCGGATATAATGGACGACGTGATTATCGGCGTGGATTTCATGATTAGGCACGGTTTCACGCTGGACCTGAAGGGAAATGTACTGAGATATGCCAACGTTGAATTCCCGCTGCACACCGGCTATGAGCGAAGCGTGGTGGTAAGGAAGGTCGTATCGTGTCAACACCGGAGGATACCAGCGAATTCTGAGGCGATTGTGTGGGCAAAGGTGGACGAGGACGATGGGACGAGTCGGCTGTGGGTAGTAGAAGCACCGAAACAAGGACACGACAACATCATCATCGGACGTACATTAGTGGAACCTAAAAATGGCAGAATACCAGTCAGAATACTGAACCCCCTGAATGCACCCAGATATGTCGGGAAAGATGAGGTAATTGGCGAGTGTAAGGAAGCTGTAGCAGTGGTCAATTGCGAGAGTAGCCCGCCTGGAGGTAATAAGAAGAGCGGCTTTAACATGGACGCCATACCGCAGGAGAACCAGTGGAGCAGCGAGGTGACGGCCAAGCAGAAACAGAAGGCGAGGTCACTCCTGCAGCACTATGGGTCAATATTTGCGGCGGAAGCAGGCGGAAGAACAGCCATAGTGAAGCACAACATCGACACCGGAAGTGCAAAACCGATTCGCCAACCGCCAAGACGAGTTCCTCTGGCCAAGAGGGAGGAGGTCACAAATTTGATCGAGAACATGCGGCATTGAGATGGCTCCTGAACTTTAAAGATCCTGAAGGGCAATTGGCGCGGTGCATCGAGCGACTGCAGAGCTACGACTACACGATAGAGCATCGCAAGGGCAGTAGCCATGGAAATGCCGATGCCTTGTCCCGCCGTCCGTGCAAAGTCGAATGCAGGCAATGCTCGCGAGCCGAAAGCAAAGAACAGATAGTGGACGTCCGGTTGGTAAGCGTCATGCCAGAGGAAGAGTGGTCTGCGGAGAGGCTACAAAAAGACCAGCGTGAGGATGCGGATCTTGCGAAAATCGTCGAAGGCAAGGAGCAAGGCGCACGTCCAGACTGGCAGGAGATGACCGGTGAAAGCCCGATCGCTAAGGCTTACTGGGCACAGTGGAAAAGTCTGCGGCTGAAGGAAGGCTACCTGTACCGCGAATGGGAGAGCGCGGATGGTCGGACCAGCAACCCCCTAATGGTAGTGCCGAAATGCAGAATCAACGAGGTCATCGAGGCATACCATAACGACTCCAGTGGAGGGCACCTAGGCATCACCAAAACCGTCACCAAAATAAAAAGACGATTCTACTGGGTAGGATGTCAGGAGTCTGTTGCCGAGTGGATTAAGAGCTGCGACCGATGTTCAGCCGCGAAAGGGCCGACAAGAAGAACTCGAGGCCGCATGCAGCAGTACAACGTGGGAGCGCCCTTCGAGCGGATTGCTATGGACGTCGCCGGCCCATTCCCAACTAGTACTCAAGGCAACAAATATGTGCTGGTGGTAATGGATTACTTCAGCAAATGGCCCGAAGTGTACCCTATTCCTAACCAGGAGGCCACTACGATCTCGGAAAAACTGGTAAACAACTGGGTAGCCCGGTTCGGAGTTCCGTTGGAGTTGCACTCAGATCAAGGCCGGAATTTCGAGTCTGCGGTATTCAAGGAAGTGTGTGGGCTGCTGGGGATAACGAAAACGCGTACCACTCCTTTGCACCCACAGTCCGACGGCATGGTGGAACGCTTTAACCGGACACTGGAGGAATACCTGCGGAAAGTGGTAGGCAGGAATCAAAAGGATTGGGACACGCATATCCCCCTGTTCCTGATGGCGTATAGGCCAGCCCCGCACGACACGACATCACTCACCCCAGCCCGAGCAGTGTTCGGTACAGAGTTGCGGTCACCCGCTGACTTGAAGTTCGGCGTAGTCGGCACAACGGGAGTCGCTAAGACGGACTACGTGGTCAATAAGCGGGCGGAACTGGAGGAAATTCACCAGTTTATAAGGGGCCGCACCAAACTGGTCAGCGTTAAGGCGAAAGCCAGATACGATCTACGGGCCAACTCAGCAGGGTTCCAAGAAGGCGATTTGGTAATGCTCTACAACCCGCAGCAGAGGAAAGGTTTGTCTCCAAAACTTTAAGCCTCATGGGAAGGACCGTACAAAGTCGTGACTAGGATTAACGACGTGGTATACAGGATTCAACGTTGCAGCAATAGAGGCGCTAAGCTGAAGGTAGTCCATTTGGAGCGTCTGGCGCCTCATCACAGCGGAGCCTCGGCACTTGTTCGGGACGAACAAGTCTAAGTGGTGGGCAGTGTAACGATAAGACAGTCTGTCTCTGTGCAAAGCAACCCTGCCGCTACGTGCCGTGCTATAATCCAATCTGGCAACGACGGCCGCGATAGTAACTTTTGTCCAATCTGGCAACGACAGCCGCGATAATAACTTCTAGTCCAACCTGGCAATGATGGAAACTTTTAGTCCACTCCGGAATGTGCGGGAACGATCTGCGCGATGGCCTGACAGGTACAAAAGGCAGCCGGATGCGGCGCAGCGAGTCAGTCTGGTTTTGACAAGTGAAGTTGCCACACGGAGTAATTAAGCAAATACTTAAGTGTACGAACAGTAAAGTGTAAAACTGTGAATAATAAAGTGACTGTTGGTTTTGAATTGGCTGCGTTGGAATAATTAAAGTTGTTTCATTTTCAAATTGCACAATCCAGTGATACGTAACAGCCCACTAGACGTAGTATTCGTAACAATATATATACATATGTGTGTGTGTGCAGCGTAGAGAATAACATAACATACATAGTAGAATGTTTATTGTTAATATCATTTGTGAAAATTCTGCTGCGCCACAAATCATTTCCATACAACAAACTTTGGAAAATAATTTCGCTTTCAGTAGTATTTTCGATAAGTTTGAAAATACTATAATAGCAAGTCACAACGGATCTCTCCGCACGGATCTCTCTAGACGTCTAATGTCTATCAAAAGTCGAGTATTTCAAGCCCCAGAGCAATTAATTCACTTTAAAATATTCAATTTGGGGTTTTTTGCTCAATTTTGCGAACTTTGAAGTTGGAGGCGATTTTACTTTTACGTTTACCCCTTCTACGGCATATTAGCTGATGAGCTCAATATAGTTTATCCTTCAAGCGTGCTATTCGGCATCTTGTCACAGTTTAATTGTATTTTTATGCAAATAATTCATATTCTCCACGACAGTATTTTAAGAGCTTTTGTTTGTATAGTACTTCCAAGAGAAGTTGTTGACGATATTTGAATTATCTGTGATATCATTATGAAAGGATTTTCGTATTAAAGCTCATAATTTTCTTTTTACCTTCTAAAATTCTCAACAAGTGGTTCCTTATTGTAAGCCCAAAATAAATCCGAAGACTACAGTTGCCAGAGACTGCAGGCTTCTCTCTCACACACACACACCTCATATTTTAACAACTTCACGCCGGCCCGCGCTTGACTGTCTCATCGGACGGCGTGTACCACCGGTGGCCCGCACTAGATTGTCTCATCGGGCGACGCGTATCGCCGGTGGCCCGCACTAGATTGTCAAATCGGGCGACGCGTACTGCCGGTGGTACGCATTCGATTGTGCTAATAGACGCTGAAAATTAAAATAATGAAAATTTAACGTATTTTCATTAAAAACATTTAATGAAAGCCAGATGAAGCATGGCATTAATTTCAGCGCCGCCTCACAGCAAAAACAATGAAAATCGGCCCCGGCGTGAACGTTCAGACCATGAAAGATGGTTGTGACATGGGCGATGTATTTCTGAAAACTCCACTCCTCGACTGTTGCTTTCAGTTGCATTTTCAGCGAACGACTCCTTCTACATTATTGTCATGTCACCATCCCTCGTCAAACATACAAGATTTCACTGGAGCGTGGATATCAGATAAAATATTGTTCTTACCAGTTCTATATATATCAAGAAGAGGCTCAAATATGAGAAGCATGCGCAGGCATGTGACTTTGAAGCATTTATTTACAACAACAAAGTGTAGGAAAGCAGAAATTATATTTCAATGACGATTATAAGCCGAGTTCGGTTGGAGGTGCAGTGAAATTAATTTATGCAGAACTGCGGCTAGCTGTTTCCCGAATGAATACACACCCCATGCCTTCCGCCGATACATGTGCTTACCCACACAAATTATACACGCTTACCTGCACTAACACTCCCCGGCCACGTAGATACCCGAAAACACTTCATTCAAACGCTTGCTGCCTACCCACTCATCACCCATCGCACGGTTTTTGTGTTTTTTTATCTACAAACCCTAAACACGTCATCCTTATAAACCGTAGGCATGCATTGGGGTGTTTGAACACCTACGGCGCATAAAGCGCACTACTTTGAAGTTTAGTGTCAGTCATTCTGCATACAATCGATCAGTCAGCAATTCCGTTACATCACATGCATTCCAATGTTGTAGCCGTTCCAATATACATATGTAGGAAGCAATCACCTGTCATCCAGATCCCTATGGTCGTTTTGTGTTTGGTCACGTGCGAAAACGTCTTTTATTTTCATTGAAAATCAATAGCAGCCGCAAAGTGACCACTCAGCTTGGCCATTTGGCTTTCACCACATACTATGAATACGATGTCCACTTTTCATCGCACCGCCTTTCGCAAAGAGTAGCAACTTGTAATTTACACATGAGCCATTCACAAGCCAAAACGAAGCTGGTACTTAACCCTACTTCCTTATAGTGTCATTTTTGACCCTTTTTTTTTGATCTTTTTTAAATATATTTTGTATTATAAGACCGATCCCAGTTTTATTTATTAGTGTTCGAGAGCAAGTAGGTTTTAATGTCTAGACAGTATTATCTATAGTCCTGGATCCTTTTTGAATGGGATAAAAGAATAATTACACGTTCCTTGTTAGGGTCAAAAATGACCCTACATAAAAATTAAAACATGCACTTTGCGATAGCGACAGTTTGCGGAAAGCAAAACGCAACATAATAAGTTTTGACATTTTGACATTTTTGAAAGTGGACACAGCTGTCAGTGCGCGCATTATATTTGAAAAGTGAAATTGAAACGATGTCACGCAGAATGAAATCAAAAATTACACCTTTGATGGAAGATAACTTGGATCTGTGCGATAGTGATACGGAGGAGGATTTTGAAGAAGATGACCTTTTGTTTGAGCCTACAGCAGAAGAGGTGGCCACTGCCGAGGCTGAAGATATAGGGTCTGACGGAGAATCTAACGATGAAATCGATTTGGGTTTGGAGGAGTCACGAATTGACATCGAATCTCAAGAGGAACCCGTTTTCTTTTCTAAGGATAGAAAAATTTCCTACGAGATGGATCCGATCGCAACAAAAATCAGAAGTGTGAATAAATCGATTCAACACGGTAAGTAAACGTGCCCACATTGACTCAGAATGTTACGGAGATTTTACCTGTTTGTTCACATGCAACAGGTCCTACACTTTTTGCTTCATCTCGTGTATCAAATGAACTGTCAGTGTTTGACCTGTTTCTGGCTCCAGTCGAAGGATTAATTTTAAAATACACAAATCTTTACGGCGTTCGGAAATATAAGGAAAAATGGGTTGCGATTGATAGTGCAAAGCTACGTGCGTATTTTGGATTGATGTTGTATAGCGGCGTGTTTCGCTCAAATGGTGAAACTGTGCGTGAACTTTGGGATGACCATACTGGAAGACCAATTTTCAGAGCAACAATGAGTCAGTCTGAATTTGAAATGCTGTCTGCTTGTATGCGTTTCGATGACAAAACGACACGTGCTGATCGAAGAATGCGTGACAAATTGTCACCTATTCGTGAAATATTTGATAAGTGGAATAAAACTTTGCAAAAATGTTACAATCCAGGTAAAAACGTTACCGTTGATGAGCAACTAGTTGTTTTTCGCGGCAGGTGCCCATTTACACAATACATCCCTAGTAAACCAGCTCGTTACGGTATAAAAATTTGGGCTGCTTGTGACAGTAGTAATGCATATGCGTGGAACGTGCAAGTATACACCGGTAAAGCGCCTAACTGCCGTCCTGAAACAAATCAAGGCCAACGAGTTGTAATGGAGCTGACGGAAGAACTTCCAGGTCGCAACATCATAACTGATAACTTTTTTACATCACATTCTTTGGCTATTGAGTTATTGAAGAAAAATCAAACTTTGCTTGGCACAATTCGTAAAAACCGAACTTTCATTCCAGCAGAATTTGTTTTGGCGCGGAAGAAGCCGCTTTATGAATAGAATTTCTTGTTCGATAATACAAATGGCGTTACTCTATGCAGCTATGTGCCGAAAAAAACCGTGTTGTCCTTTTGTTAAGCACACAGCACCATACAAAAGATGTCAGTATTGAAAATCATAAAAAACCGGTTATGATACTTGATTATAATAAAAGTAAGGGAGGTGTCGATACATGTGACCAAATGATGGGCACTTTTTCCTGCAAACGAGCTGTATGGCGTTGGCCAATGGCCTTATTTTCCTATATGATAGATATATCAGGTATAAATGCATTCCTTATTTATACAAATATGAAATCAACTTCATCAAATGAAATATGTCGCCGGGAGTTTCTAAAAAAAGTGGCAAGTGAGCTGGTAAAGCCACACATTCTTCGCCGTGAAAAAATGCCTCATACTGAAAATGCCGTTGCTTTAATCAACAAAATTCGAAATGACTTGCCATCAACAAGTCGTAAACGTTTATCTGAAGAATCAGATCTTCAGGTACCCAAAAAACGAGCTAGATGTAACTTGTGCTCATATAAAGTAGGAGGAAACAAGTACGGTAACTTTTGTTTTTATTGCAAGAAAGCTCGCTGTCCAAAACATTACAAACGTATTAATGTATGCAATGAATGTGAAAAAGAAAACTAAAATGTATAACAATTAAAACAAAAATTAAATAAATATAATTTTTGTTGAAATAATTTGAGTAGTGTCATATATGACCCTACCAAGGAACTAAGGTGGGTTTTCAAACAAGGAAGTAGGGTTAAATTTAACAAAATTGATGACAATACTTATGACTAGGGTTCGAGTTTCCATGGTAATTCTTCCTTTTTGGGAATGTCATAAACAAAATAAGTTAAATATCTTTCCAAATCAGAAATGTTCTTAAAGGAGCATGCTATTACTGATTATATTTTGATTTGATGGCTGAATTAAATACATATTCTGGATATTTACAACAAAATGCACAATTTATCTATTTTTTTCAATAATCCAAAAAATTCATTCGTTAAAAACTCAATTGAAATGCAAATTTTGCAAATTAGAATTCCAACAATGGAACGGATAATATGTGCAATAAAAGTGCCAAAACTATTAGAAACTTAAAAGACATACCCATTCTGCAAATTGGCAGAATTGGTTGCGCATATGTCCTTTGAATTCCAAATACGTTGGAAAAAATTTGTGGAAGCTTCTTAGTAATTTTTTGTGCATGAAAATCCGGGTTCCACTAATGACCATATCTTAATCTTAATATCATAGATCTTAATATTTTGTTGATCTGGTTTTTATTGAAAAAAGGTCGATAGTAACTTCTATTTTATTATATATATTACAGGATTTGAATTTCAATTCTTCAGTCACGCATTTCACCCTCTTCGTCCTCATCGTCTACGCCTTTTATGTACAGGACGTTGTTACACCGAATGAGCACCTCGCCCAGATTTCCTACAAATATTATGGAATGAATGAATTACATCATAAATCCAAAATCTATTTAAGTAAAATGCGCTAATCCACATTGGCCATGCAGAAAAAAAATTGTATTACAACTGGCAGACTAATTTCCTTGCCTAGAACTAACGTATTTATGGTAAATATGGTATTACAGCTGCGCCCACTGAAAACTCTTGAGTTTTTCCTGTTATCGCCTTCTACATCCTTCGGACTTATCTTATTTTCTATACTTCGACTACACCAGTCTGAGTGAACCTGATGTGAACCAAGTGATTCCAAATGGAGACAATGTAGTGCCCCGAATAGAAATGTAACTTTTTTATATACGTACAAAATCGTAGTCTTTTTCGTTGCATTTTTATGAATAGGTAATTTTTGGGAACAAGTGCAGAATAGCGTACCCTCCTGAAAAAAAAAATAAAAAATTTGGCTGTATAGAGCTTGGTTTTGTGAATGTAACAAACTAAAAATTTTTCCTGGGAAACGCCTACGAAAGGCGTGGCACGGTGTCAAAGTTCAAAACTTGTATCATAAAAACTCAGTCAATTTTCTATCGATTTATTCAATATGGGTATTAAACGAAAGGTCCTTTTCATACCTTCATTTTGGTGTACCACATTATATACTTTATATGTACGAGTAAAAAATTATAAGCAAAAAATTAGTATTTTTTTATAAAATTTACAAAACCCGATTTTTTTCTCGAAAAATCTCGTTATTAATATACAAAAAAATTTACACTATATTATAGCGTGTAGAATTCTCTTTTCAATGAAATATAAAAACATACAGTTTTGTTTTTTTTTCAATGCGTGTTTTAATTAAATATCGCGCCTAAGCAAAGAATTTCTGCATTCAAGTACTTTTTGTGTGGCCGGCCTTCGGCCGGGGCGCTTGAAAAATAACCCTCATGGGAGTCACCACCACATCAGGCAACAGTCAGGTGTGCACAGTATTTTTTGTTCAAATCCATAGTTCCAAGCCATAGTTTTTTGGCAATAAGTTTTTCCCAGGTGGCCGGCCTTCGGCCGGGCGCTTGAAAAATAACCCTCATGGGAGTCACCACCACATCAGGCAACAGTCAGGTGCGCACAGTATTTTTTGTTCAAATCCATAGTTCCAAGCCATAGTTTTTTTGGCAATAAGTTTCCCCAGGTGGCCGGCCTTCGGCCGGGCGCTAAAAAAATAACCCTCATGGGAGTCACCACCACATCAGGCAACAGTCAGGTGTGCACAATATGGAAATATAAAAACTTTGAACCTCGATATCTCGAAAACAAAGCGAGATATCGAAAAATTTTATTTATCATTTTCGATTTATTTTCGGTCAATCTATCTAAAAAGATCATAAACAAATGGCGGCGCCACGGAAACCGTAGAATCCCCTTGCAGGCAGATTCTTTTAACTCAATATAAATTTAAATATAAAAACAAAAACAAAAACAGTTCAAATGTTCTATATTTCATTGTAAAGGGAATTCCGTAGAGAATATATGGTAACAATTTTATTATATCTTTATTTTGTTTTTTTTCGAGAAAAAAATCGGGTTTTGTAAATTTAATATAAAAAAAACAGTTTTTGCTTATAATTTTTTACTCGTACATATAAAGTACATAATGTGGTACACCAAAATAAAGGTATGAAAAAGACCTTTCGTTTGATACCCATATCATATAAATCGATTGAAAATTGAATGAGTTATTTTGATAAAAGTTTTGAACTTTGACCCCGTGCCACGCCTTTTGTAGGCATTTCCCAGGCAAAATTTTTAGTTTGTTAGACTCAGGAGCGAAACTTCTTTGTATAAGCATACTTATTAATTTTTTTCACGAGGGTACGCTATTCTGCACTTAAGCCAATTTTTGTATCTTATAATTGTTTTCATTATAACAAACGGTCATTATAAAATCATTTACAAATAAGCCACACTACACAAATTGTAAAGCCAACTCAACATTCAACCAATGGAACATGCTTGTGTTCCTGATTATTTCTAGTAGTAGTAGGCGAACAAGGGGACTTCCCCAATATTCAGGATTTAATTGCATGTATGCACAATGAACGATCGACTTTATACAAAACATGTTTATTGCACACTTGTTACAAATCGATGAAATTATGCTCTTATACTCTTGAGGACGAAGCCCAGTTTAAAAACAATTGTCTAGCTATTGTCGCGATCTGAATGGGCTTCCGAACCTTTCAAATCTACTATGATTTCCAGGCCAACTTCACATCAATTATGCTATGAAATATTGCAAAAATCAATTATATACCAGTCACTTGACCATCAGCGGTGTGTTCCTCCGTATTAGCCAGCTGCATATTCATATAGCCGTCTACCGATACCAAGTATCCTTTGTACTCATGCCCCCACTTCAGCTTGATTATCACGGCTTTCCCTGTTAAGCCATTCAAGAATGGCTTAGGATTTATTGGCATCGCAGCAGACATTGTTTTTATTTTACTATTTTACTTAACAGAGGCGAAATATTTCGGCGAAAATTTTACCCACGCTAAACGTTTACAAACTCTAATGACAGCAGTTTAAATGTCACAACAAACCAGTGTTGCCAGATGCTTGAAACGACTTTCTCCTAAATCTTAAAAAAATATTGAAATTTTCTCCCAAAAGTTAAAAAAATCTCCTAAATATTTTGTCATATTTTTTAAAGGAATTAATCTTCTCGTAAAAAATAAAAATATTTAAATACAATTTTTTTATTGCAACCTTTTTTTATTCAACTTCAGCTTAACAACAAAAACAAAACACATAACAAATAAAATAAATAAACAAAAAAAAGTATCATTTTTGACGGGATTTCATTGTAACAGCAACAAGTGAGAACAAGATAGAACGAGCCAACATTTTGTTAGCTTAAACATGTTTAACACAATAGGATACTTTCACTATTAAAATAGTTGCCAAAATACGTTCTGTTGCCAGTGTTCCCAATACATCATACTTCGTTATCCAAAAATCTCCCAAAAATCCACTAAGGATCCGAAAAATCCCCTAATATAAAATATAAATCTCCAAAACTTTCTCCTCAACAATTTTTCCTCCTAAAAATTCTCCTATATGGTCAAGAATCTCCTAAATCTAGCAGGAAATCTCCTGATCTGGCAACACTGCAACAAACGAACTATTCGAACATAATAAGTATGTTCAGTGATAGCAAAGTTCGATTTGCGCAGTTGCTTCGAAGAGTATGTTTAATACGTATGCTTCGTAAACAGGGTTGCTTTGAATAGTATTAGGCTGTAGACACGCTGTTTAAAGAAACAGAACCGAGACGGCTTAATTGAATCCAATTCAGATTATTCGCCAGCTGTCAATATTTTTCGCCTGACGATAAAACAAAATTAAAATTAATAGTATAAACACAACCAAGTCGTCGTGCGATTTTTACGCAGCGAACGTATGCTGTCAAAATTAAAACACACAGCAGTAAATGTGATTGCCCACAATGACGACGACTGCGATATTCGACCGACGACCGGTCGTCCGACGATAGAACAAATTTTAATTTGGTCGCAGTCGTCGTGCGAACCAATCAGCTGTGCAGCTGTCAGCGGTGAAAAACGAAAAAACAAACAAACGAAAAATTGTGGTAAAATTTTGTGATTTGTGGTTTTTTGAGGTTGCAAAGTTGTAAGTGGTTCAAATTTTAATAAAAAATTGTGCCAAATAATCTATTTTGTCTTTCCCTTTCGTATGTTTTAGAAAGTGGACAAGACGGAGCTCCTAATTGACCGAGCAGCGAAAGAAATCGTGCCCGCACTGGCAGTTGCGCTTCTGATAAGAGTTGCAGGTGGAGCCGGTTTTGTGCTGCCGTGAAGGAATTTGGCTAATATTGCTGCCCCGAAAGTAGCAAAAGTCGTCGCCTGGACAAATCAAGTTTGCGCATATGACAATACGCCCGTTAGTGTCCCGGTAGTGTTTGCCGTCGAGCGCCTGGCAGAGCGGGTGCGGTCCGAGGGACTGGAGGTGGTGTGCGTGCCCACTAGCTTTCAGGCGCATCAGCCGATTGTCGAGCATCAGGTGCAGCTGGGCGATCTGGACCGGCATCCAAAGCTGGCCGTGGCCATCGATGGCGCCGACGAGGTCGATAGCGACATGATACTGATCAAGGGCGGCGGCGGCTGTCTGCTTCAGGAGAAAATAGTGGCCGCCTGCGCGAAGCAGCTTACTGTCATAGCGGACTACACCAAGAACTCGCAGCGCCTGGGCGAACAGTACAAGAAGGGGATTCCGATCGAGGTGGTGCCCATGGCATATGTGCCAATAAGGCAGCGCATTGCGGCCATGCATGGCGGTAGCCAAGGCGGGGCCGTGCGTCACGGACAATGGCAACTTCATACTTGACTGGCACTTTGAGCCGACAAGGGTTTACGACTGGAAGGCGGTGAATGAAGGTTTGTTGCTCATACCGGGCGTGGTCGAGACAGGTTTGTTCGTGGACATGGCAACGAAGGCGTATTTTGGTATCTGTGGTGGTCTGTATTCGAATCTCATGTTTGTTTTGTACACTGCTTATTACAAAAAAAATACTAATAAATAAATCCTTAGCCAGGTATGTGTCTTAATACAAATTGCTTTTAATCGCGCGGTCCAATTAATTTCGCCAGCGGTTATCGAGCGAGTAAGTGTTACATTGCACCTTCAGAAGGACTTCTTGCTGCGCGTCGGTAGCAGACTTTCCTTGGCGTAATTGAATAATGACAGCAGACCCTGTTTGTGACCACATAGTGATTGTCTGTAACCTATACACATTCAGATTAACCGCCCTCAAAGGACAACAATAACGACGTACCCATATGCTCGTTTTCTCGACTTATCGAATTCATGTTGCTTTCCTTCACTCAAAATAAAAGGCAATTGTGTGTTTGCAGGAATAATAGCTGATGCGAATGTCGCATCATTCTGTTTAACTGTGCGTATTTTTCGTATTTCGTATTTTTCGCGTAATTTTTCGGTGCGTATAAATTCGCCGACGACTTGGTTGTGTTTATACTATAAATCTATTCTCGAGAAATAGTCGTCGAGCGAAATTCGCTGTCGTCGTGGTTGTGAGCAATCATATAGACTGCTCTTTTTTATTTATTTATTTAAAACGTGGAACAAATAATACAATTATTTTTTCACGAAAAGTAAAGAGCACTGGCTGCCAGGACCTTCGGCTCGTAGATGATATAAAATAAAATAACTTAATCTTTACGTGTTCTTTACAAGTAAAATTATGTAAACGCTAACTTGAGAATATTTATTGGTTGTACGTGTAACAATTGTTGGAGATGAAGATTTATTATATTGATTTTTTTAGACCAGTTTGATTTAAATATGTTACAATGGTTTCTATGTTTTCTAGAGAGGGAGATTTTAATAAGTTAGACTGGATTCTGTTTTTTTTTAATATAGAGGCTCTAATTGGGTAAAATGTGGGCAGTCATCAAGAATGTGTTTGATAGATAAAGGTGTAGCCGAGCAGAATTGACAGCAGGGAGGACTGGAGCCAGTTAGGAGATGGGCATGCGTGGCAATAGTATGTCCTAGGCGGAGTCGAACAAAGGCTTTGATGTCGTTGCAGCGTCCCGATGGAGGGTAAATAGGTTTGCTTCCATTTGAGTTGCAGAGGGTGTAATGGTGATGGATTCCTGTCCACTTTTCTTTGTGTTTTTCATTTTGGTAAGCGGAGATGAATTTATAAAAGTATTTTTTTACCAGATAGTCGAATATTATGAGTGGCTCCATCGCGGCGGATTTGGCCCGTTCATCAGCCAGTTCGTTTCCTTTTATGCCGACGTGGCCTGGTACCCACATTGTTGCTTTCAATCAGCGCATTTCGAATTCGACAAATTATGTACGTTTTATTTTGGGTGTGCAGTAGGGACGATATGGTGGACATGCTGTCCGTGCATATAATTGTTTTTGTTTTTAAATTTTGGGCAAAAGTGATTGCTTTGAGGATCCCAACGGCCTCAGCTGTATAGACTGAAGCGTAGCTTGGTAAATGTCCCGCCGATTTCGTGTTCCCGGCTGCATCAACAACCGCAAATGATGTGTAGAATTCCGATTTGGATGCATCAGTAAATATACGATTCCAATTGGAGGGCAGCGAAGCTGTGTACTCCGCGAACATAGATTGGTAGACTTTGGGGTTTGTGTTCTTCTTGGCATGCGTGTTGAGATGGAGAATGACAGCTGACTTTTTTAGCAGCCATGGTGGATAGTTGTCTCGTTGGCGGATAGATGTTGTTGTGATGCCCAACTCTTTTGCATATTCTATACAAATGTTAATAGCTGATTTGCGGCGTGGTGATGATTTCCTGAGTAGTTCAGCTGCAACTGTTTCATACAGAAGGTTGTTGTTACAGAGGAAAAGCTTTGGTATAAGTTTCATAATGGCAAATTCGAAGCGTTCTTCAATGCTGGGCAAGCCAGCTTCAGTCAAAACGAATTTCGTTGGAGATTTTGGATACGCACGAATGCTCCTACTGGCGGCCGAATGATAGGGTGCATACAACAATTTAATATTGCTTTTAGCGCAGTTGCCGAAGACTGGAAGTCCATAATCGATTTTAGATAAAGTAAATCCTCTGGTAATATTAACAATTCATTTATTATTAATATTGGGCGGTCTGCCGCCTGCTCTTCTCAACCATCAGTCGGGCTCTTATACCGGTAGGTGGGTGTGAAGGACTAGTGCGGAAACTAGACTAGAAATCCTCGTGGTGGCCGCCGGTAACAGCCACTTCGGGTAGGGTCCTGTCTCTGCCCGCGAGTGGCTGGCTAACTAGTCGATTCCCCCCTTTAATCCCACTTTCCCGCCATTATTTACTTTCATACCCTCTTTCCCTTCCCCCCCCCCCCCCCTAATCCAAGGTGTCACGCGACCCGTGCCTATTGGATGGTTTGCAGCCAGGGGGTAATACCGGCTGTATTATAACGGAGCCTCTCTGATACCTGCCCGCCTCAGAGAGTAACTATGGGCTTACCGTGCTATCGGGGGCTATGGCACGGCGTGGGAACAAGATATGGAGAACAAACTGAGGAACTTAAACTCAATAGCGGGTTCTTATACCGCAACTCAACTGGCGAGTCAGGTGGAGCGTAGCATCCAAAATACTGACTCCCAGGTAACTACTCCTCGGAGTATGAAGACGGGCAAACGTAAATTGTCTGGCAAGTTTGGCGTCAAAGTTGGCAAATTTGGGCCAAAGCCTGACAGGACCGTGGCTAAACAAACACGGAAGGAAAGCCGAGTGGAAGTGGGGTCTGAGGGCGCTTCGGCGTCCAAGGACGCGACACCACTTCCCTCGACTAGTACTGGTCTGACTTCCGGGCAGACTCTCAGGCTTGGAGAGGTAAGGAAGTCGATCGGCCTGAGTGGCGCAGGTGCCAAATGGTATCGGCGTTACTTAAAGGAAGGCCTCACACCAGAGCAGGCAAAGCAGAAGGTCTTGGACCGCACGAAACCCACGTCGCCTGAAGCGAAAAAGAGGCCGAGATCACTCGTCAGGAGGGCAACACTGCAAAAAAGCCCAAGACTGAGGTGCGTGCGCGGCCTGCACTGGAGCGGAGAACCGGGTTCAGGAAGCCAGGCAGCACCTATGCCAGTGCGGCTAAATGCATCAGACTGGCAATACTCCCGGAATTCTTCCCTGTCAATATACTCTCTAGGGAGGAGCAGGGAGAGATTGAAGACGCTCTCGTTGCGGAGATGTGTAAAGGCTGGAGGGCAAAACTCCAATTTGATGGCATCCATTTCAGACCAGGTCTTATACTGGTGGACTGCGTGGGTGCTGAGACGGCGGAGTGGCTCAAAGGCCTTGTCCCTATACTGCCTGGCTGGAAGGGGGTTAAGTTGACCACGTGCGACGGGGACCGCATACCCGGGGTACACTTGTTGACAGTATACCTCCCGAAGGCGGCAGGGAAGGACAACAAACAGCTCCTCGACCTCCTCATTGCCCAAAACGAGGGGCTGTTTACGAACTTATGGAGGATCTTCCGTTCCAGGGACGAGAAGATGGGCAAGGTTTTAACGATTGGGGTCGACGACCAATCGCTTGAAGCCATTAAGAAGTGCAATGGTGTCCTGAGGTACCGGTTCGGTACAGTTCCGGTGCACGTGCACAAGCGCCGAGAATAACCAGACGCGGCTGTTGCACCTGAAGCCAATACTCCGGCGGAAGTCTCAGAGATTCCGAAGGAGGTGGTTACTCTGGTTGAGAAGGAGGCTGCCAGCAGTGAAGTCATCGAGGAAATCAGCCTTCTACCTCACGAAGCTGAGGGGATTGACTCGATCGACCTCTCATTGCTGAGCATGGCCGCCGAGGAAGAAGACTCGGACAGAATAACCCTGTCGGACCTGGACAAGGAAGGCGGTCTGACAGAGGATGAAGGCGCAGCCGAAAGATCCTGAGACGGATATGACCAGCACTAAAGTTGCGCAGATCAATCTGCACCACGCGAAGGCCGCCTCGGCAGTCATCGCGAGGGCAACCCTCAGGTCTAGACTGAGTGTAGTGCTGGTCCAGGAACCCTGGGTGTGCAGGGGCCAAATTAAAGGTTTGGCAGAGAAGAACATACAGGTAATTTGGGACATTAGGTGTACTAACCCAAGAGCCTGCATGTTAATAACTAATGGTTTGAACTATCTTTGTCTTGCAGAATCCCTTTCTAGGGATCTAGTTGCGGTGCAGATACCGGTTGAAATAAACGGGACCGCGCAGGACATTGTGATGGCCACAAGCTACTTCCCAGGAGAGGACACCCTGGCTCCGCCAGAGGCTGTCTCTAAACTGGTAAAGTACTGTGAGCAGAAGAAGCTGCCACTAATACTAGGCTGTGACGCAAATGCGCACAGTGAAGCCTGGGGAAGCAGCGACACAAATCAAAGGGGTGAGTACCTTTTAGAATTTATTATCAGTAATAAATTATAAATTTTTAACGTGGGGAATACACCAGTTCGAGAGAGGAGGTCCTAGATATTACTCTAGGAAATACTCTAAGCTCCGAACTGGTTAAAAACTGGAGAGTGTCTGGAGAGCCTTCAATGTCGGATCATAGAATTATACGATTTGACATTGAGGGCTCTGCTTCGGTTAGTAAGATTCTGAGGAATCCCAGGAAAATAGACTGGGAAAGGTTCCAGGAGACACTGAGCCTAAACTCCACCATTTCTGGGATGGAAGACAATATCAGAAACTCCATGGAACTAGAATCACTTGCGAAATGCTTCAATAAAATAGTTATTGATGCATATGAGGACAGCTGCCCAGTCAGCAAGATTGTTTCCTCCAGGGATGTACCCTGGTGGAGCAAGGACCTTAGCACACTGCGAAGCAAGGTTCGCAGGCTCTTCAACCGGGCCAAACGTACCGGGAACTGGTCTGAGTACAGGAGCACACTGACCCTTTATAATAAGGAGATCAGAGAAGCCAAGCGCAGAAATTTTAGGAATTTCTGCGAGAACATTGAGCAAACCTGTGAGGCATCTAGACTCTACAAGGTTATGGCAAAGGGGCACAGTCTGTCCTCCACCAACCTCAGAAAAAGTAATGGAGAATTTACCGAGGGTGAGGAAGAGAAGGTTCAACTACTTCTAGATACTCACTTCCCGGGCTCTACTGCTTGGAGGGGGCGGGACAGGATGAAGCACCACGCTGGATCTCTAAAAGAGATTGGATAGTGGCAAAGGAAATTTGCACGGTGGAAAGGGTGCAGTGGGCGGTTAACACCTTTAAACCACTGAAATCACCTGGACCAGATGGCCCTACTACAGAAAGGGATGGGTCTTATCAGACACCATCTCTTGAAGTTAACTAGAGCCAGTCTGGCACTGGGCTATATACCAGAAGCCTGGAGAAGGGCAAAGGTGGTCTTTATACCAAAGGCAGGGAAGAAGGATCCGCTTCACCCGAAATCCTTCAGACCAATTTGCCTTACTTCATTTGTACTGAAAACTCTAGAGAAGGTCGTGGACAACTATGTAAGGACGACAGTCCTAGTAGACAGTCCTCTTCACACTTGTCAACATGCATATCGGGCAGGACGCTCCACTGAAACTGCTCTATACCAGCTGACAAGTGAGCTGCAGGAAAGTCTAGAAGAGAAGGAAATGGTCCTATGTGCCTTTCTGGATATTGAGGGGGCCTTCGACAATACCTCTCACGAAGTTATAGTAAACTCTCTAACCAGAAGGGGCATGACAAACCCTCTAAGAGGTTGGATACACAGTATGCTCGCTACTAGGTTGGTGGAGATACAGACTAGTACGGGTGGCCTAGTAATAGCGAATACAACCAGGGGCTGTCCACAGGGAGGAGTACTATCACCGCTTCTGTGGAGCCTCGTGGTTGATGACCTGTTACAGGAACTGACTAACGCTGGCCTAACGGTCCAGGGTTATGCGGATGACATCGTAATCCTGTGCAGGGGGAAATTCGAAGATACCCTGCGGGATAGGATAACCTTAGGACTAAGGTTAACCAAGAAATGGTGCACAAAGGTGGGGCTGAATATAAACCCGGCGAAGACCACCATCGTACCATTCACTAGAAAATATAAACTTGACGCTCTTAGACCAATCCGTCTGGATGGGATAGAGCTAGAGTTCCAGAAGGAGGTGAAATATCTAGGAGTTATACTAGATCAGAAACTTCTCTGGAAAGGACATTTGGAGGAAACGATAAAGAAGGCCACCAGGGTCTTCATGACCTGTAGGTCCATAGCAGGCAAAAGTTGGGGTTGCACCCCGACTATTCTGAGATGGATCTACACGGCGATCGTGAGACCAATGATAACGTATGGTTCAGCTGTCTGGGTTAACAAGACCAGCCAACTAACCACTATCAAGGCGCTCAGTAAGCTACAAAGACTGGCATGCGTATGCATAACAGGGGCTATGAGAACGTGTCCAACAGCATCTTTGGAGGTTCTCCTCGAACTAACACCTCTTCATTTGCACATACAGACCCAGGCGAAGAGGAATCTTCTACGGATGACTGATATAAATATCGGGGCTGAGGGTTTCCTGAGCCGTAAGAGGATTGATACTCTTACGAATCAGTATCCCGATATTGCAATACCGAGGGACACAATCTCACTAGAGTTCAGTTTTGTCAAGAGATTTAAAACTGAACTCAGTAACAAAAGTAACTGGGTAGGTATATCGGAAACGTATCTGATAGACCAGCATATGATATCCTGGTACACAGATGGCTCCTTAACGGAGGAGGGTACCGGGATAGGTGTATACGGGCCGAGGACAAGATACTCGGAACCTACGGGAAAACACACCACTATCTTCCAGGCGGAAATATACGCCATTGAAAGGTATGCTTATTTCAATCTGGCGAGGGGATACCGGAACCGGAAGATTGCTATCCTCTCCGACAGCCAAGCGGCTATCAAGGCTCTTAGATCCTACCAGGTGTCCTCGAAACTGGTCTTTGAGTGCCTTGAGAAGCTGAATGAACTTGGCCGTTATAACCAGGTCTGGGTTCTCTGGGTTCCGGGCCACGCTGGCATTGAAGGAAACGAACGGGCCGACGAACTGGCAAGGAGGGGAGCTTCCACACCTTTCGTCGGCCCGGAACCTTTTTGTGGTTTGGGAAAAGGAGCTTCCTCTATCCTAACTAGAAAGGACGAGTTAACCAGTAGGAATCAATACTGGGATAATCTACCAGGTTTAGAGCATTCCAAGTTGGTTATCGGGTCCTACAATAGGAAAAGATTCGAGGATTGCATGATCTTATCAAAGAATAATCTAAGGATTATCACGGGAATGCTAACAGGGCACTGCAGATTGAATTATCATCTAGCCAACGGGTATTGCAGGTTCTGCTTGCAGGAAAACGAGACTGCATTACATATACTAGGTGAGTGCCCAGGTACTCATGCATAAAAGAAAGAAACACCTGGGCGACCATCTTATACTAGGTACGGACTGGGTATCCAGAGGTGTAGGAATCATACTAAAATTCCTCCTGGATACCGGACTCACTGACAGTCTGTAAGTCCAAGAAGGGGGCACAATAGATCTACAGGTCGCAGTGCGTCATCCCCATCAATAATAATAATAATATTAACAAGCGTTTCACTGTTGATTAAGCAATGTTTCGAAGAGAGATATTTAATTATATTAAGCCAGTCGTTTTCTTATGTACAAACAATGTTCTTTAAAAGTTAATCTTCTATCGAAGATAATCCCTAAGAACTTAAGGCTATTTACATTTACCATATTAATATTATTGTAGATTAAGTTAATGTTATTACATTTATGTTTTCTACAGATATGAAATACTTTGCATTTACTTATAGCTAAATTGGCACCAGAACATTTCGACCAATTTGATATGTCTAGGAGAATGTCAGAAAAGTTTTTTTTTACAGTATTCAAATTTGTGCTGGCTCGGTCATGTCTGCCGCATGGACGACGAAGCTCCGGCGAAAAAGGTGTTCGATGCGATGGTTGGAGGTCGACGGCGAAGAGGGAGGCCGTGTCTCCGGTGGAAGGACCAAGTTGAAGAGGCCCTGTCATCTCTTGGTGTTACTAACTGGAGAAGGCGCGCGCAAAGCAGAGGCGCCTGGAGAGAAGTTTTGCGGCAGGCCGTAACCCGATAACGGGTTGTTATGGCCAGTTAAGTTAAGTAAGTAATTCAAATTTGTGACTTTTGAGAATAGCAGGACGTCATCGGCGTAGCTTATATGAAAAACATTTTTATATTTTGATATGATGTCGCTAATTTCATTAAATGCAGTTGTAAATAAAATAACTGACAGTGGAGAACCTTGCGGGATTCCGTTGTGCAAAGGAAAAGTGTCTGACAATGTGTTATTTATCTTTATTTTAAATTTACGATTCAAGAGAAACGCTTTGACAATGTTAACAATGTTATCACCGATGTTCCATTTTTCAAGTTGGCGCAAAACTACGTGCATTCCGACCCGGTCGAAGGCTTTTTCAAAATCTAAGCTAAGCGATGACACATGGTTTCTGTTCGAAAGCGCGGACGAAGCGTAATTTTCAAAGAAGAGCAGGGCGTCAATGGTGCCTTGCCCTTCCTTGAACGCGACTTGATTTGGGCTGATAAAATTGTGTTTTTGGGCGTACCATGAGATACGTTTTGCAATAATTTTTTCAAAAACTTTACCGAGGCTTCTGGAGGCGGATTATTTAATTTCGGAATAGGTACAACAATTGCGTTTTTCCAAATTTGAGGATAGACGCCTTGATCTAACATGTTATTATAAAGTTGAACTAATCTGGTCTTTAGGCGGGAGGATAAATGTTGGAGCATGCAGTAAGATATTCTGTCAGCGCCCGGAGTTCGGCCAGACATACTATCGAGAGTTGATTCAAGCTCGAGGAGATCTATTTTAGCATTGGTAATGTGTGCGGAAGACGTATGAATGTTGTACCTATTCCTCAGGACTTCGGCTTTCGCCGTAGAAAAGGATTCGTGAAAGTTTGCGTCTGCTGAATAATCTGACCAGAATTTAGCGAAATGATTGGAAATATCTTTAGAGTCAACGATGGGGTCATTTGCATTGTTTATGAAATTTATTGATGTTGATGAGTAAAGTCCAGAGAGCCGTCTTATATCCCCCCAAGCTTTTTTGGGGTTAGATTTATGGTCAATAGTTTGTGAGAATTTGTTTAAGCTTTCTCTTTTTGCTTGCTTGGACGCTTTTCGGAAAATGGCGTTTGCTTTTTTGTATCTAATTAAATTCCTCTCGGTTCTGGTGCGTTTGAATTCTGACCAGAGAGCGCGTTTGTCATGCCGCAACTTGGACAGCTCGGCTGACCAATAAGGGACAGTCTTATTATAAGTTTTTTTCGCTGATTGAGGAATAGAGTAGTGGGTAGAGGATCGTATACTTTTTGTGATTATTGCTGCTTCTTTATTTATGTTTTTCGATGGCGGCGACTCGTTAGAGAGCTTGTCCGCTATATTAGAGAAGGAGTCCCAGTTTGCTTTGTCAATTTTGAATTTAGGGGTTGGCGGGCTTTCAGTTGCAGTAGGGGAAGATAGAACTGTTGATATAGGGTAGTGATCACTGCCGTGTAGATCGTTTAAAGTGGTTGTGGAAAGTTTAGGAGCAATGTTGGAAGAACAAAGTGTGAGATCGATATTGGTAAATGACTGATGTGTAGAGAAATGCGTAGGCTTATTGTCATTGAGAACTATTAAATCTTCAGAAAAAATTAGGTCTTCCAAGATTGTACCTCTTTTGTTGGGAACTTTGGATCCCCAAAGGGGGCTCCAGGCATTAAGGTCACCTAAAATTATGATAGGAGTAGAAATTGGAGGAGAGATGATTGTAAATTTAAAATTTAATGAGATTTCTATTGCAAGTACGGCGATATTAGAATGTACAGAAAGTATCTTATGGGGAATAAATTTTTTTATTAGAACAGCAATACCTTGTTTATTGGTTACGTTGTGTGGTAGGTTAAGAAAGCTTTCAGTCGGTTTAGTGAGAGGCGGAGTATTGGAACTGTTGGATGAGGTTGTTGGACGTGAGGGAGGAGTTTTGTTGTTTGTTGTTTCTATGTTTTTGAGAGCCTGTGTCTCTTTTGCTGAAGCAGCGAAAGATTTGCTAATGACTGAAGAGGTTTGAGTTTTGTAGATCCTGAGAGCATCTCTCATAGAGCATTTGTTTTGACATTTAATTTTTAAGATTTCTTTTGATTGAATATATCTGGGGCAGTTGTTGGAGGATGATGCGTGCTCTCCCGAGCAGTTGGCACACAGGGTGCGGGTGCATGGAGGAGGGTGAGGCGGAAGGTTACATGAATGACAGGCAGGGGCAGAGTTACAGCGTTTGGTGGTGTGACCAAGGCGCTGGCATGTCTTACACCGCATTGGGTTGGGGTAATATGGTTTCACATTGACTTTGCGCCATGAAACTTCAATTTTTTCAGGGAGTTGGTAGAGGTCAAAGGTGAGCAGCGCGACCCCGCTAGGACGCGGTTGCCCGTCTACCACTTTCGTAAACTTATGAACAGATACTACACCTTGATCTTTCAAATTTTCAATGATTTCATTCTCATCAACATTGTTCAAGTATGGAGCATAAATCGTGCCTTTTGAGTAGTTGAGGTTATCGTGAAATTTAGCTTGTATTTGACATACACCAGAGAGAGTTTTCGCTGCTATAAATTTATCAGCTATTTTTTGGTTTTTGACTAACAGTAGGAGGTTGCCGTCACGTAACTCTGATATAACAATTTCTTTGCTAATCGCTTCCAGTGCTTTATGTACGGCGAAACACGAGTACTTAGAGAGTGGTTTATTAGAGTCAATTGCACAAATTGTGATAAATTTCGGATTTTCTTTTTTTAGTTTTTGGTAGTTCTGGAAAGTTCAATGGAATATACGTAGTTTTTTTCCTTTTTGGTTCGGGACTTGAGATAAGCAGCGCGAACCTGTTATCCCCCAGTTTCGGCGGCCCGGGGGCCATGTTGAATCTTAGGTCTTTTACCAAGTGCGGGCTTGGGATTATATGCCTGATAAGATGACTGGAAATGTGAATGAGAGTCTTTGTTTTTTTTTTTGTTTGGAAGCTCCGCGGCGTGCCGTACGATTATATGCGTTAGCGATAGACCGAGCGCAAAACGAAGACGTCTGCTCAGTGCGAGCACCTGTCGAAGACTGCTCTTTTTTAATTTTGACTGCGGTCTTTTTCTTCTATATCTATTCTATATCTATATCTTATATATACAATTCTCGTGTCACAGTGTTTGTTACCGCACTCCTCCGAAACGGCTTGACCGATTTTTATGAAATTTTACATGCATATTCAGTAGGTCTGACAATCGGCTACTAACTATTTTTTATACTCCTAAGGGGCGTGGCACATTTTTGTGACCCAATTATTCTGCTGAACTACAAGTCACAGAGGAATGAAACTTAGCATGAACCTATCATGTAATCATATCTCTCGACAGATGGAATGAGGCGGGTTTTGGACAACGGCACCACCCATACAAGCAAAATCTTAAAAATAGAATATCTTCGAAATTATAAGTAGCACAACATTAAAATTTAGTACCCCGTCGTCCCATAGATGAGTCATTCTAATGATAAGATTTTATGGGCGTTGGACAAGGGGCGTGGCACATTTTTTGTGACCCAAATATTTTGTTGAACTATAAGTCGCTCAGCAATGAAACTTAGTACGAACCTACCATTTATTCATATATTTCGACAGAGGGAATGGGCAAGTATTGGACGAGGGGGCGTGGCACCACCCATACAAGCAAAATCTTTAAAATAGAATATCTTCGAAATTATAAGTAGCACAACATTAAAATTTAGTACCCCGTCGTCCCATAGATGAGTCATTCTAATGATAAGATTTTATGGGCGTTGGACAAGGGGCGTGGCACATTTTTTGTGACCCAAATATTTTGCTGAACTATACGTCGCTCAGCAATGAAACTTAGTACGGACCTACCATTTTTTCTTTTGACAGAGGGCATTGAATAAGGGGCAGGCATTGAATAAGAGGGCATGGCACCGCCCATAGAATTTAAATCCGGTTCAAGCGCAGTCCATTTCTTTACTGAAACTTAACAGCAACATTGTTTATTTGTGGGCCTTGATTGCGTTAATCAGTAGCTCCTCCTCTTCCTTCAGTTGGTTTTCTTCGTCAATTTGCATCGCCATAGATTCGCCACCTCGCGTATTTCATTATAAAAAAAACAACAAATGTCGTGCGAGACAAAGTTCGCGGGATCAGCTAGTCTTATATATAAAATTCTCGTGTCACAGTGTTAGTTACCATACTCCTCCGAAACGGCTTGACCGATTTTTATAAAATTTTATATGCATATTCAGTAGGTCTGAGAATCGGCTACTATCTATTTTTCATACCCCTAAGGGGTGTGGTACATTTTGTGCCACAATTATTCTGCTGAACTACATATAAGCAAAGAATATACAATATAAAGAATACGCATCTTCAAAAATTTGTCAAACGTGTTTCTTGACGCGGGGGGGAAGAGATAAGCGGAGGCATAAGTTGCGGGCAATTTGCTCGCGCTCAACGGTTTGCGATTTTGTTTGTCGAAGCGCAAGCGGAGAGTAAACAACGAACCAAAAGCATCGTCATCGTCGTTTCAACGAAGATGATTCGGGATTCGCTATTGTTTTTGGTGTTGTCGTTTATTGTGTGTATGCTTTTTTGTCTTGCCGATTGGTTTTGCTGCACAATCGAATCTTTGTGGTGTATGGCTTTTTGCTGGCCAATGCTTTGATTGATTTAAAAATTTGGTGGTACTATACTTACTTTTACATTTTTTATACTTTGAATTTCAATCTAATAGCCTAACATATTAGCCTATTTCCACTGGGCCTTAACTGCAGTTTACGCTTAACTGCAGTTTAACATCGCATTTAAATGCTCAAATTCCCATACAATTGTTTTTGTATCAAAGTGCGTGAACTCACTTTCAAAACAGAGTTAACAGAGTTTTGCCGTTTACAGACGTCTAACAGAAAATTTTATGTTAAAAGCGGGAGCAATATTCACAAATGTACAAATTTTGATAGCATGCTTTCAGGGGCTGCAAAAGCCGTATGAACACAAACGAGAGAAGGGATTTGAATTGCGTTCGGTGTGGTTAATTTTTTCCTAAAAGAACTACTTTTACCGGCATTATCAGCATAAATACAAATCGTCTGTCATAAACGAAGTGAATACTTCTATTATTTGTAAATAATAAATGCTGAAATAGCAAATAAAAAAAGAAAATTTTCCATGAACCCTCTTGACATTAAAAATTCAGACAGCTCTGATATCAAACAGCCGGCAACTTTCACAAATGGAATAGCCATTGACAAATGATAAATAAATTGATAAAAAAATAAACAAATTGATACATTTTCACAAATATGAAAACGCAGATATTCCTAGACTGTTGAGAAAGAAAGCGGAGTGGTTTTCATGTACTAGAGAGGCTACTAGAAACCACAGATACGTACATAAGAAGATGGCGGCGATGGGTATAGCTGGGGCTGCCCAGAAATAAATGCAGAATTTGATTTTTCCAAATGAAAATGCCAACAAAAAAAAGCTTTTGGAGTTAACTCAGTTTCGGTGGAAACGCTTGACAGTTGTCAAGCAATTAAAAAAAAACGTCTGTTCAGATTTGACTAGATTTGCTCAGATATGTTCACAGCTGTCCTGGCCACTCTCTGATATAGGTGAGATATGCGGTCACATCTCCATTTTGGAGCAACAGCCAGTACAGTGGTCAAGTCGTAGAGCCAATTTCAAAAAATAATTAAAAAAAACTATAGGTCTAGATTTGTCTGAATTTCTCCAGAAATGTTCAGAGCCGTCCTGGCCACGCTCTGACATAGGTGAGATATGTGGTCACATTTCCATTTTGGAGCAATAGCCAGTACAGTAGTCAAGTCGTAGCGAAAATTTCAAATAATAATTTAAAAAAACTGTAGGTTTAGATTTGTCTAAATTTCTCCAGAAATGTTCAGAGCTGTCCTGGCCACCCGCTGGCATAGGTGAGATATGTGGTCACATTTCCATTTTGGAGCAATAGCCAGTACAGTGGTCAAGTCGTAGGGAAAATTTCAAAAAATAATTAAAAGAAACTATAGGTTTAGATTTGTCTGAATTTCTATAGGTGAACTATAGGTTTAGATTTGTCTGAATTTCTCCAGAAATGTTCAGAGCCGTCCTGGCCATGCTCTGACATAGGTGTGATATGTGATCACATTTCTATTTTGGAGCAATAGCCAGCAGCCGCCGTGGCTCAGTTGGTTAGTGCGCGGTCCAACGAGTCGCATGCAGAGCGACGCAAGATCGAATACTGCATGTAGTAACACCTAAAATAACGGGAAACTCGTTTTCTCTTTCGGTGGCTGTCCTCTCAGCTGGAAATGGCAAACCTCTGAGAGTAAAAATTGCCTATGAAAAAGCTCCCAACCTGCCGTTCGGAACCGGCATAAAAACTGTAGGTCCCTTCCACCCGCGTACAAAATTCACACGCACAACACGGGTGGTTGCGGGAAGCTAGGCCTTAGTCTCGCGTAAGCGGGCTGTCGTGCCAATCAATTATTATTATTATTATTATTATAGGTTTAGATTTGTCTGAATTTCTCCAGAAATGTTCAGAGCCGGCCTGGCCACGCTCTGACATAGGTGAGATATGTGGTCACATTTCCATTTTGGAGCAATAGCCAGTACAGTTGTCAAGTCGTAGGGAAAATTTCAAGAAATAATTAAAAAAAACTATAGGTTTAGATTTGTCTGCATTTCTCCAGAAATGTTCAAAACCGTCCTGGCCACGCTCTGACATAGGTGAGATATGTGGTCACATTTCCATTTTGGAGCAATAGCCAGTACAGTGGTCAAGTCGTAGGGAAAATTTCAAAAAATAATTAAAAAAAACTATAGGTTTAGATTTGTCTGAATTTCTCCAGAAATGATCAGAGCCGGCCTGGCCACGCTCTGACATAGGTGAGATATGTGGTTACATTTCACTTTTGGAGCAATAGCCAGTACAGTGGTCAAGTCGTAGGGAAAATTTCAAAAAATAATTAAAAAAAACTATAGGTTTAGATTTGTCTGAATTTCTCCAGAAATGTTCAGAGCCGTCCTGGCCATGCTTTGACATAGGTGAGATATGTGATCACATTTCCATTTTGGAGCAATAGCCAGTACAGTGGTCAAGTCGTAGGGAAAATTTCAAAACATAATTAAAAAAAACTATAGGTTTAGATTTGTCTGAATTTCTCCAGAAATGTTCAGAGCCGTCCTGGCCACCCGCTGGCATAGGTGAGATATGTGGTCACATTTCCATTTTGGAGCAATAGCCAGTACAGTGGTCAAGTCGTAGGGAAAATTTCAAAAAATAATTAAAAAAATATAGGTTTAGATTTGTCTGAATTTCTCCAGAAATGTTCAAAACCGTCCTGGCCACGCTCTGACATAGGCGAGATATGTGGTCACATTTCCATTTTGGAACAATAGCCAGTACAGTGGTCAAGTCGTAGGGAAAATTTCAAAAAATAATTTAAAAAAACTATAGGTTTTGATTTGTCTGAATTTCTCCAGAAATGTTCAGAGCCGGCCTGGCCACGCTCTGACATAGGTGAGATATGTGGACACATTTCCATTTTGGAGTAATAGCCAGTACAGTGGTCAATTCGTAGAGAAAATGTCAAAAAATAATTTAAACAAACTATAGGTTTAGATTTGTCTGAATTTCTCCAGAAATGTTCAGAGCCGTCCTGGCCACCCGCTGACATAGGTGAGACATGTGGTCACATTTCCATTTTGGAGCAATAGCCAGTACAGTGGTCAAGTCGTAGAGAAAATTTCAAAAAATAATTTAAAAAAATTGTCGGTTTAAATTTGTCTGAATTTCTCCAGAAATGTTCAGAGCCGTCCTGGCTACCCGCTGACATAGGTGAGATATGTGGTCACATTTCCATTTTGGAGCAATAGCCAGTACAGTGGTCAAGTCGTAGAGAAAATTTCAAAAAATAATTTAAAAAAATTGTCGGTATATATTTTTCTACATTTTTTTTAGAAATGTTCACAGCCATCCTGGCTACCCTCTGACATAGGTGAGATATTTGGATTGGGTTCGCTTAAGTGGGATAATCGGTCTTTAATGTATTTTTGAGAAGGTTTTTTTGAGGATTTCGTATAGGATTTTATAGCTCCGTTTTCAGTCTGCTTTTTTCAGTTTAAAGTGCTTATGTAATTGGATTTCTTTTGAAAAAGGATCTTTATTTTTATTATTGAGTGCACCATTATTATTATTTTCAAAATATTCGCACTAAAATAAATTTTATTTGCCTGGAGAGTATCCCTCTCCAATTAAAACCGCTGCGTTGAGATTTGAACTTGTGTCCCTCTGATGAAAGCAAAAAGCGTTACACTGTCGACCAAACGCAGCACAATTGAGAGTTTGCTGATCTGTTATATAGCTAAGTATCTGAAATGCTGCGGCGAAAACAAAATTTTCGCCGTAAATGGGTCTGTTATGTATCTGTTAAATCGCTGTTATGACTCTGTTAAGTTTCTGTTAATGTTAAGTTTTAACATTCTGTTAAGTTAACTCTGTTAAGTCGATTCTTCGCCCGATGCTAACTTCACGCAAGTTTGTATGGCGGGTACTGATGGTAGTACCCTCTGTTATTGACAGCAGAACTCTCTGTTATTAACATCAGAAATCTCTGTAACTTCGGCGTAACATGTGAGTAGAAGCAAAGAATATGAAGTGTATATATACTATATATACTATATACTCTATATATAGAAGGCGCATCTGAGCTCAATAATTCTGTGGTCAAAAGCAATAACCGCCTAAGTCGAAAATTGCTGTTTCGAGTAATCACGCTTTAAAGTTTTAGCGCGTAGTGTGTTCGTTATGGAAATGCGAATACGTTTTTATTAATAACTTTTTTTATTTTAAAGTTACAAACTCCCCGATTTTACACAAACGTAGAGCACAGTCAAAGGAACGTGGTGGCATCCATAACTCAATTTCTTCTTAAGTCGACTTAAGCGGTTATTGCTTTTGACCACTGAATTTTTTGTGCAAATTCCTCACAGCAACACCAGCCAGCGCAATATTCGTCGTTTCAACGACGCCATTGTTTGTTGTTGTTGTAGTTTTTATGTGTACACAGCTCGAGAAAAATGTAAACAGCTCTTCTTTTGTTGTTTTTTTATTGTTTATGTTTTGCATCGTTTGGAACTTCCTTTTTTTAATTTACTGTCACAGCATTCACCAGGAAATCTGAAGGAGCAAATAGGTAGCAAATGTCTGTAACCGATTGATAATTTTTATTTTTATAAAAGGTTATCATTTCTTAGTTTTTGCAAACATATGCCACAATTATTACACAGCGCAACAAAAAAACACTTTTTTTCTGTTGCATGGAGTTTTTCTACTGTTTCTTACTAATTTGTGTGCGCTGATTCCGAATCCACCTTCCGATTTTTTCTAGCAGCTCTAGTTTGTGAGATATAGGTACCCTGTCATTTTTTCAGTTTTTCCTCTACTTTTTCCATATTTTCGATCGTAGTTTCTAAACCAAAAAACCTATTGACATGATTTTCACCTTATCGCATTAACAATACCGCACGGCTACTTTTCCGATGCAACTTATTTTTATAGGTGTTAAAATGTCGCGGTAATTGGACCTCAAAGTTGGAAAAAATTGAATTTTAAGGCGTTTTCTTTGATGGTCAAAAACACACACATTTTTTGTAAAACAATTAACGAGTTAGGTGTATAATGAAAGTCGACACATCAAGCAATAAAACACAGCTAAATTATTTGGCGGAATACACATTCGCATCGAAATAACAGGAAAAATGTACCATCGCGATTTTCATCACTTTTCATACTTTTTCCTTAAAAAATTAGGGGCCTGAAAATATGCAAAGTTTTTAATTTGTTTTTGTTTCGAGAATTCAAAATCTTTTTGGTTTTTGCTTGTACTCCAAACTATAAATGGAACATATAAAAGAGCATATTTTGAGGCTCCTAATTTTTTAAGGAAAAAGTATGAAAAGAGATGAAAATCGCTATGGTACAGTTTTGTTATTATTTCGATGCGAATGTGTATTCCGCCAAATAATTTGCCTGTGTTGTCTTGCTTGATGTTTCTTCTTAAGATATTCATATACTTCGAAACTTGATTTATGAAACAACTGTACAATTTTGGCCATAAGAAAAAACGCCTTGAAATTCAATATTTTCTTACTTTGAAACCTTATTACCACGCCCATTTAGAACGCATAAAATTGATTAATGTCAGGAAAGATGGCGTGAAATGTTGTAAGTGCAACGATATGAAAATCATGTCGATAGGATTATTGGTTAAAAACTAACAGTCGAAAACGAGAAAAAAGCCGAGGAAAATTCGAAAAAGTGACACGCCCATTTTTCGCAAAAACTAGAGCTGTTACATAAAAACGGAGTATGGTTTTGAAAACAGCGTGGAAAAACGATTCAGATTCATGTAAAAAACTCCATGCAACAGACATGCTGTTGTGCAGTGTTATCTATGTTAATTTTTACTCGATTGTCGAAGTTTTTATCTACAAAATAATTTGTTGTAATAATTGTTGTAATTACTGCTGAAATAAAATAATAAAAAGACAGTTTCGTCTGTCTCAGCATGTAGTAGGTTTTGATTCATAGAATCCTGTGTATCTTCGAAATTAGTTGTTACACTTGACCGATTACTACTTGAATTTTGTCCCAAAATTGCAAAAGTATTGTAACGATAAGACAGTCTGTCGCTATGCAAAGCAACCCTGCCGCTACGTGCCGTGCTATAATCCAATCTGGCAACGACTTCCGCGATAGTAACTTTTAGTCCAATCTGGCAACGACGGCCGCGATAATAACTTTTAGTCCAACCTGGCAATGATGGAAACTTTTAGTCCACTCCGGAATGTGCGGGAACGATCTGCGCGATGGCCTGAGAGGTATAAAAGGCAGCCGGATGCGGCGCAGCAGTCAGTCAGTCTGATTTTGACTAGTGAAGGTGCCACACGGAGCAATTAAGCAAATAATTAAGTGTAAAGACAGTGAAGTGTAAAAGTGTGAAATAAAGTGATGGTTGGTTTATTTTATTGTTTGCGTTTAAGAAACTGAGTGTGTTTTATTTTCAAATTACGCAATCCAGAGATACGTAACAGCCCACTAGAACTAGTATTCGTAACATTTGGTGTCAGAAGTGGGATTGTGGAAAATTGAAAATAAACAAAAAAAAAATAAATAAATAAATAAATAAAATTCAAGAAGCACGGACATGGTTAAACTGGAGCTGCTGAAGGTGAAGCTGAAGCTGAAGAAGGAGCTGGCTGCCTGGAATTTGCCGACTGCTGGCGGAAAGGTGGAGTTGCAGTTGCGCTTGCGGGAAGCATGTGAGGCACGAGGCGTCGATTGGACTGTGCACGAGTTCGGAGCGCAAGAACTAGAGGCGTCGGCCAAGGTGGAGGAATCGCCTGCTGCTACTGCGTCGCTGCAAAGTACGGCTGCGCTACTACAAGCATTGGACATGAGCCAGCTAATGGTTGCACTTAAAGGCATGTTCGAGACCTCCAACCATGAAATGGCAACGAAGCTGGAAACTACGAATCTCGAAATTTCGGCAAAAGTCGAGACTGCAAATCGTGAAATGTCGGCGCAGATGGCAGCGAAAATGGAAACGGCGACCCATGAAATATCGGCGCCAGTGTCAGAGGGAATGGAAGTCAAGCTTAAGGAAAACTCTGCGCGCTTGGAGCAGAAAGTGGAGGAAATCTCAGACAGGATTAATGGGAAAGTCGAGCACCTGGAGACGCGAGTAGAGCACTTGGATAAACGAGTCGACGACCTAGATGATTCCCTGAACAAACGAGTTGATAGTATGGAAGATTCGATGCAGAGAAAGATAGACGAACGGCTTCGAGAGGTACAGTCAGTTGAGGAAAGTTTCGCCATAGAAGTGCCTACCTATGATGGTACTACGTCGTTTGACACATTCAAACTACAATTCGAGATGGCTGCTTTGGAGAGTCAGTGGACCGATGTTAGGAAAGGTCGGAGACTGATACTGGCTTTAAGAGGTCCTGCGGCTGAGGTAATAAAAACAGTTCCGGAAGGTTTGAGAGGTGATTACGACACCGTCATAAGGGCGCTGGCAGCCAGATACAGTGACGAGCACAACAAAATGCTGTATTATTGCGAGCTGAAGAGCCGTAGACAAAGGGCCAACGAGGCGCTGCGGACATATGCAGCGGACATTGAGCGGCTCGTACAGTTGTGCTACCCGAAATTCGGCGCTGATAACCTCGAGAGGATGAAGATTGAGTCATTTATTGAAGGTCTTCATGACCCAGAGACACGTCGCAGTGCGTTGATGATGGGCAAGCCGACATTTAAGGAGACGGTGGCCAGCGCGATGACGTATGAGGCGGCCTGGAGAGGAAGTCTTCGACATTCATCTGCGGAAAAGCGTCGAGCCCAATCTGGACGTGTCACCCAAAACCAGACCGTGAGCTCGGAGGCACCAGCGGGGCTGCGGGCAGTGTCATCTAGAGTCAGTTGCTGGCGATGTGGCAAGCAAGGCCACATATCACGAGACTGCCATCTGCGAGAAAAGTGTTCCGGACAACAGACGTCGCCAAGAAGGGCTGTCGCTCTGCCACACCATTCGTGCAAAACCGAGTGCAGGCATAACTCGCGAGCCGAAAGCGAAGGACAAATTGTGGATGTTCGGTCGATAAGCGTTATGCCAGAGGAAGAGTGGTCTGCGGAGAGGCTACAAAAGGACCAGCGTGAGGATGCGGATCTCGCCAAAATCGTTGAAGGCAAGGAGCAAGGCGCACGTCCGGACTGGCAGGAGATGGCCGGTGAAAGCCCGATCGCTAAGGCTTACTGGGCACAGTGGAAAAGTCTGCGGCTGAAAGAAGGATGCCTGTACCGCGAATGGGAGAGCGCGGATGGTCGGACCAGCAACTCCCTAATGGTAGTGCCGAAATGCAGAATCAACGAGGTCATCGAGGCATACCATAACGACTCCAGTGGAGGGCACCTGGGCATCACCAAAACCGTCGCCAAAATAAAAAGACGATTCTACTGGGTAGGATGTCAGGAGTCTGTAGCCGAGTGGATTAAGAGCTGCGACCAATGTTCAGCCGCGAAAGGGCCGACAAGAAAATCTCGAGGCCGCATGCAACAGTACAACGTGGGAGCGCCCTTCTAGCGGATTGCTATGGACGTCGCCGGCTCATTCCCAACTAGCACTCAAGGCAACAAATATGTGCTGGTGGTAATGGATTACTTCAGCAAATGGCCCGAAGTGTACCCTATTCCTAACCAGGAGGCCACTACGATCTCGGAAAAGCTGGTAAACAACTGGGTAGCCAGGTTCGGAGTTCCGTTGGAGTTACACTCAGATCAAGGCCGGAATTTCGAGTCTGCGGTATTCAAGGAAGTGTGTGAGCTGCTGGGGATAAAGAAAACGCGTACCACTCCTTTGCACCCACAGTCCGACGGCATGGTGGAACGCTTTAACCGGACACTGGAGGAATACCTGCGGAAAGTGGTAGGCAGGAATCAAAAGGATTGGGACACGCATATCCCCCTGTTCCTGATGGCGTATAGGTCAGCCCCGCACGACACGACATCACTCACTCCAGCCCGAGCAGTGTTTGGCACAGAGTTGCGGTTACCCGCTGACTTGAAGTACGGGGTAGTCAGCACGACGGGAGGCGCTAAGACGGACTACGTGGCCAATAAGCGGGCGGAACTGGAGGAAATTCACCAGTTTATAAGGAGCCGCACCAAACTGGTCAGCGATAAGGCGAAAGCCAGATATGATTTACGGGCCAACTCAGCAGGGTTCCAAGAAGGCGATCTGGTAATGCTCTACAACCCGCAGCGGAGGAAAGGTTTGTCTCCGAAACTTCAAGCGTCATGGGAAGGACCGTACGAAGTCGTGACTAGGATTAACGACGTGGTATACAGGATTCAACGTTGCAGCAATAGAGGCGCTAAGCTGAAGGTAGTCCATTTGGAGTGCCTGGCGCCTCATCACAGCGGAGCCTCGGCACTTGTTCGGGACGAACAAGTCTAAGTGGTGGGCAGTGTAACGATAAGACAGTCTGTCGCTGTGCAAAGCAACCCTGCCGCTACGGGCCGTGCTATAATCCAATCTGGCAACGACGGCCGCGATAGTAACTTTTAGTCCAACCTGGCAATGATGGAAACCTTTAGTCCACTCCGGAATGTGCGGGAACGATCTGCGCGATGGCCTGAGAGGTATAAAAGGCAGCCGGATGCGGCGCAGCAGTCAGTCAGTCTGATTTTGACTAGTGAAGGTGCCACACGGAGCAATTAAGCAAATAATTAAGTGTAAAGACAGTGAAGTGTAAAAGTGTGAAATAAAGTGATGGTTGGTTTATTTTATTGTTTGCGTTTAAGAAACTGAGTGTGTTTTATTTTCAAATTACGCAATCCAGAGATACGTAACAGCCCACTAGACGTAGTATACGTAACAGTATTTTCTAATTTATCTTGGTTAAAAAACTTGTTTGTTATAAAACATTTATGTGGGTTATTGCTTAATTTTATCAGTGATTAAAAAACAGATTTTAGTTCTAAAAATTCAACTTGAATCATCCATACATTTAACATCTTTCAAATAATTAAAAAAATCTTTATAAATTTGTACGACTCATTATTTAATTGTAAAGCTGATGTAAAGCAATTATCCGATTGCCCTATTCATGCAATCAAATATAAGGTCTACTTTTTTGATAAATTCTTCAGGAACTTTGTTTGTAGCGACCATATAAGTCGTCATGTCAACCATATTTTATTTTCTTTTCTATGATTTTGCGCACGCTACAGTCTGCAATAAGTTCAGGAGCAATATGCGACGCCGTGTAGGCTTGTAGAAAAAGAACAAAAGCCAGCCAGAAATCAGAAATCGTTTTACAATTTCAGCTTTTCGCCAGCGCAACAACAACAACAACAGCCACAACAATGTGCTAACGCACACTCGCTGCAGTGAGCGCAACACATAAAACTACGTTCTCGCTTGTAAAGCAACGCTCTCACCACATACGTGATCTGTGCGAGCAGAGCGCGGGTTCCAATGTTAGATCCCGCCATACAAAATTTTTGCTTGTATGACATGCGCATTCTGTATGTTTATTTTCTTTGGTAGAAGCAAAGAAAATAAACATACGAAGGCTTGCTTTTGGTTGCGCTCACTGCAGCGAGTCTACGTTAGCACTAGGGATCGCAATTTTTTACCATTTTGCGATCCCGGGATTTTCGGGATTGAAAAGTCAAATCACGAGATCCCGGGATTTAATCCCGGGATTCATATAACAAATTTTTTAATAAAACAATTTTCCCGAATTGCATAAATACTTGTTTATAATATATTTACCATAAAAATGGACACATTTTAATCACATTTGGGTAGTTTCAAGATTTTTTATCTTGAATTTAATCACATTTTGTTTAACCCTTCAATTCCCATGTCCAAAATAGTGAAAAAGAAAATTTTCTTTTTAAATAAAATAGCTTAGATACGTTTGGATAAGACAAAAAAATACATACAAAATGTTTAAACTACCCTCATTTTTATATTGAAAGAAACCACACAAACTCGCACTACTTTAATTACGCGTGAAACAAATGAATAAATTTTACAAATGACGTATCGCTAGTGTTGCTAGGAAAATTAAATAAACAAGTACTACTAATTGACTTTGCTATACAAGTGTTAGAATTTAAAAATAAAAACCTATGTGGTAGGAAAACAAATATTAAGCATCTGTCACCTACAGGTGACACTGGGAATTGAAGAGTTAACTCAAAAGTTTTTCATTTGTCACTTAACTTCAGTTTCATAGCATTTTGTTTTATCCAAAAATGACACTTAAACATAACTTATTACTTTGCAACCGATGTATCATAAAGTGCATATATATGCATATTTGATAAAAAAAAATAAAATAGTTAATTTGATTGTGCTTTTAGTTTTACTTCGATTATTTCGATAAAAAAGTTAAGCGTTTTGATTAACTAAAAACTGAGATCTTAAAAATACTAAGGCATTAAGTGTTTTGTCCTCTAATATAGTGCGAAATTTATTGCAAATAAACCCTGCTGAAGAGAAACATCTTTAAGATTCAACACATGTTGGTTGAATGCATAGTAAATAATTATAAGCCTTTTCCAAAAGACGCCCTATATCCCCTCCTACCTCCCTAAGAAAAGCAATTGGGTTTTTGTGTTTTTAAATTTATTTCATTTGAACTTTGAAGCATCTTTTGCAATCCCGAAAATCCCGGGATTAAAGGATTTGAATCCCGGGATTTTCGGGACTGGAAAATGTCCGGGATCCCGGGGTCCCGGGATTGCGATACCTAGTTAGCACACTGCTGCGGCGTGGGATGATTGGGAGATGAGGACGATGTGCTGTTGTTGTTGTTGTTGCGCTGGCGAAATTCTGAAATTGTAAAACGACTTATATTTTCTGGCGGCTGGCTTTTGTTCTTCTTCTATAACTCCTGAACTCACTGCCGACTGTAGTGTGCGCATAATCATAGAAAAGAAAATAAAATATGGCCGGCGTGGTGACCTATATGATCGCTACAGCCAATAAAAAATAAATAATAAGTAATCAAAAAAGACAATTAAAAAGGGAAAGTGGAAAGAAAGGAAGACGTTTTTATTAGCCCTTAATAACACAGGGCAACAAATTTCGACTTTTGGTCGGCTTTTCTGGGTTTGACATCAGTTCTAGGGTAATTGGGTACCGCTGATTTCGAATCTGCAAACCGTTTTTAAAACTTAGTCTCCGTTTTCGCAAAAAATGGGCGTGTTACTTTTTCGGATTTTCCCTGACTTTTTGCACGTTTTCGATTGTAATTTCTAAATCAACAAACCGGTTGACATGGTTTTCTCTTCGTGGCATTTGCAACATCTCACGGCTTCTTTTCCAATGTAATTTATTTTTATAAGTTTTAAAATTCCGCGGTAATTGGACCTCAAATTCGGAAAATATGGAATTTCAAGGCGTTTTCATGGATGGTCAAAAACATGCACATTTTTCTTAAATCTATTCATGAGTTAGGTGTTAAATGAAAGCGGAAACATCAAATAATACAACACAGACAATTTATTTGGCGTGGTTCCCATTCTTATCGAAATAATAGGAAAAATGTGCCATCGTGATTTTCATCAATTTTCACACTTTTTCCTTAAAAAAATTAGAGCCTCAAAATATGCACAGATTTTTATTTTTTTTTTAATAAACAACAGTTTTTTGGTTTGTTGCTTTGCTTATACTTCAGACCAGCACACAAAACGTATGCCTGTTTTTATGACGACAGTTTTCAATTTGAGCTAAATTGGTAAGCAAAAACAAGAAATTTAATTTGCTTAAGAAATTTCAAGGAAAAGGGGAAAATAAATTAATCGGGTTTCAGTCTTCACAAAGTACGCGATTCAAAGACAAACTATATTATGAAGCTGCTGTAATTGCTAGTTTTATATTGTAAAAGAATAGTTACTGTTATTATGATAAGACAAAATTCTTGTGACCAACAAACACTCAAGCAAAAGAACAAACGAATAAACGAACAAATGAACAAATGAACAAATGAACAAGCGAACAAAAGAACAAATGAACAAATTAACAAATGAACGAATGAACAAACAAACAAACGAACACATGAACAAACGAACACATGAACAAACGAACAAACAAACAAATAAATATTCATTATATACTATACAAATGTGCTTGATATCAAAAGCCATCTATTTAGCTCTGCTGTGTACAGACGAATGAATAAAAATCTATAAAATCATCCAATGGATGAATGATACACAAATAGTTGCCTGCCTGCTAAATATTTTTAGATGACTTCAGCTCATCGGAAAACGCCAGTAAAATATAAAATAAGGTAATTGAAGATGATGTTGTTTGATCGTTCCTATGGCAGCTATATAATATAGTTGGCCGATCTTGTCCAAATTTTGTGAGAATATCTTTGAATCGCGTACTTTGTGAGGACTGAAACCCGATTAATTTATTTTCCCCTTTTGCTTGAAATTTCTTAAGCGAAGTAAATTTCTTGTTTTTGCTTACCAATTTAGCTCAAATTGAAAACTGTCGTCATAAAAACAGGCATACTTTTTGTGTGCTGGTCTGAAGTATAAGCAAAGCAACAAACCAAAAAACTGTTGTTTATTAAAAAAAAAATAAAAATCTGTGCATATTTTGAGGCTCTAATTTTTTTAAGGAAAAAGTGTGAAAATTGATGAAAATCACGATGGCACATTTTTCCTATTATTTCGATAAGAATGGGAACCACGCCAAATAAATTGTCTGTGTTGTATTATTTGATGTTTCCGCTTTCATTTAACACCTAACTCATTAATAGATTTAAGAAAAATGTGCATGTTTTTGACCATCCAAGAAAACGCCTTGAAATTCCATATTTTCCGACTTTGAGGTCCAATTACCGCGGAATTTTAAAACTTATAAAAATAAATTACATTGGAAAAGAAGCCGTGAGATGTTGCAAATGCCACGAAGAGAAAACCAAGTCAACCGGTTTGTTGATTTAGAAATTACAATCGAAAACGTGCAAAAACTCAGGGAGAATCCGAAAAAGTGACACGCCCATTTTTGCGAAAACGGAAACTAAGTTTTAAAAACGGTTTGCGGATTCGAAATCAGCGGTACCCAATTACCCTAGAACTGATGTCAAACCCAGAAAAGCCATTATGCTGTTGATCAGTGTAATTTTCCGTCCCGTTCTTTGGAACTTTTTTTACTGCCCCCATATAATGCTTGCTTAAAAGAACTAAAATAAGAAAATCTTATATTGTAAATTTATGGTCACATCATTCGCCATGGAACAACTCAGGTGTAGAATATTTATACTATTTTTAAACGTAGACATTCCTAAATCACATTGTTCATATGACAAAATACTTGTCTTATTATTTATTTCTTTATTTAGTTATTTCTTTAGCAGTGCTTTCGACATATTGAAAGTCAATAGACCTATTAAATTATGCTTGTCCATACAATCTTTTAACCCTTGGTTTGTCCGTTAGATTTCGATTTAAAAAAAAATTAAAACACGTATGTATCTAATTATTTTTGATGTCAAGTGTTTTTATGAACTTTGAAGTCAATATAGTCATCAGTTAATTTTTTTTCGTAGTTTTCCCATATTCTCAAACTTGTAATCAACCATGTGAAAATATAAACAAATAATTTTATTTCGAACTCGTCACGTAAAAATATTTGTAAACATTTTAAATTGTGATCAACCACCAAATTTTAAATCAATCAAAGCGTTGGCCATCAAAAAGCCATACACCACATAGATTCGATTAATAGAAATATGCTGGCAATTTGGGCAGCAACACCAATCGGTAACACAAAAAAGCATACTCACAATAATCGACAACAACAAAAACATTAGCGAATCCCGAGTCATCTTCGTTGAAACGATGATGACGATGCTTTGGTTCCTTGTTTTTTTTTTTTTTTTTTTTTTTAATTCGAACAAACGCGCAGGGGATGACCCCTATTAATGCGAGGCATTGCGTTGGTTCAGGAAGGATATAAAGGTTAGGAGATAGGGTTGAGAGTGAAGTGGTTATGGACTCTTGCCTTGAACCCATCGAGATCATAAGTGCTGGGGAAGATATCCGCAGGGAGACCATTCCACAGCCGCGCTGTGCGGGCCAGAAACGAACTTTCTCTGTAATGCGTAGTGCGCTGGAACATCGTTTCAACGTGGAATGCATGGGCGCCAGTGTTCAAACGGGTTGCCCGTGGGAATACCCGGAGTGATGGCATCAAACTGCTCATCTCCACTGAGCAATTGCCGAAAAAGTATCGGTAAAACAACACCACACACGCCACGTTTCGACGATGTTCTAAGGAGTCAATAGAGCTGGATGCCCTACTGTCCCCTATAAGTTTAATCGCGCGGTTTTGCACCCGGTCCAGGAGCTCCAAATGGGTTTTTGAAGCCCCCGCCCATAGGTGCGAGTTAAACTCCATTTTAGGTCGGATATAGGTAGTGTAAATAATGCGGAGATCAGACGGAGTGAAATATTTTTTGCACCGCTTTAGGAAGCCTAGGCACTTGGCTGCTTCTTTCGACACGCCAAAAATATGATCGTTCCAACGAAGATCGTTCTTAATGGACATGCCCAGAACATCAAGAGCTGCCGATTCCGCAATACCCACACCACCCATAACCAGGGATGTGTTGGGATGTGGGGAGACTCGTTTGTGAGATAACAGGCAACATTGGGTCTTGCGGGGATTAAAATCGACCCTGTTCGCTTGACCCCACTTGGAGATTGTTTGTAGGTCGCTATTAAGTGTGTCATTCATACGGCGCCGTTCTCTCTCAATCTCCACAGAGCTGGGACGCTTTGTGAAAGAGTATGAATGACAAATGGTGCTGTCATCCGCAAACGAGTAGATGGGATTCTTCGTCGACGACAACAGGTCGTTGATGAAGATCAGGAAGAGGGTTGGAGAAAGGACCGAACCCTGCGGCACTCCCGCGCTAAGGGAATGCTTTTCCGAGGCTATGCCGTCTACTACAACACGAATAGAGCGATCATAGAGGAAGCTCGTAATCCAACGAGAGAAGGTACTACCGACACCATAGGCAATCAATTTTGACACGAGTGCTTTATGCCACACCCGGTCAAAGGCCTTGGAAATATCCAATGCAACAACCTTGCTTTCACCGAGGTTTAGAATGCTATGGTTCCATTTCTCGGTGAGTACCGCCATAAGGTCTCCCGTCGATCGTTGTCTTCGGAAGCCGTATTGGCGGTCACTTAGCAGTCTATTGTGCTCCAAATATTTCACAAGGTTGAAGTTTACAATGCTTTCCATTACTTTGGAAAGCACCGAACAGATTGCTATAGGTCGGTAGTTCGCAGGGTCAGTAGTCTTGCCTTTCTTAGGAACTGGTTGAACATTTGCTACCTTCCAACATGTCGGAAATACACCTGTGGTGTATGACAAGTTGAAAAGTTTGCGTAATGGACAAGCCAGTGAGGTAGCGCACTTTTGCAAAACAAGGGCTGGAATGCCGTCCGGCCCTGAAGCCTTATTTACATCGAGATTTGCAAGCACTCTTTTAACTACCCGCGTCCGGAAATGAATTTCTGGCATAGAGCAAGATACATTCTCGACTACGGGTAGTGGTTGATCGCTGGGGGGCAGGGAGGAATTCTCTGCGAAAATTTTAGCCAACAAATTTGCTTTATCAACCGAGTGAGTGATGATTTGATCATTGTTAAGAAGAGTTGGAATTGAAGATGATGTTTGGTTCTTCACCTTCTTAACGAATGACCAGAAGTTCTTACTACCACGCTGGCATTGAAGAACTTTTTTCCTTTGGCGCTGCTCGTGCAGAAACTTTTGGCGCCTTAGGATGGCATTGCATCGATTTCTAGCCTGTTTACGCAGCTGTTCAGTGGTGGCATTTTTATTTGCCTGCCATGCTCTGAAAGCTTCCTCTTTAGACCTGACAGCAATTCTGCATGTCTCATTAAACCAGATATTGTCCTTGGGTTTAATGCAAATTTGCTTATTGGGGATAAAGGACCGCATTCCCAATAATACAATTTCTTCGACCATTTTGGCTGCGGCATTTATGTTTCTATCAAGAAAACACAATTTCCAATTGAAGTGTGCGAAAAATTCATTAAGTCCACTCCAGTTAGCTTTATCATACATCCACACTAGGCGCTTCGGGGCTAAGAGCGAAGCATTGCGGATAGAAGAGTATGAGAAAGACGCCAAAATGGTACAATGGTCCGAGTTTCCAAGAGGTGCGTGCATTTCAACATCATATTTTTCATGATGTGAAGTGAGAAAAAGGTCTAGAGTATTGAGAGCTTGCCCCGCAACGCAGGGGATATGCGTTGGTTCATGCACTGTTTGCTCTTTGCTTGCGATTCGGCAAACAAGATCAAGAAACATACATGCAAAAAATGATTGAGCGAACACTACGCTGCAACGCAAACATTTCAATGTACACGAGTGAAGCCGTTGCGAACAATAACATTGCTTTTTGCTGTTGTCCTACGAAAATCTAACAGAAAATGTTATGAACTTAACATTCTCAAATGCCTACGCTTCGCTTTTCCCGCTCGCATCATAACAGCCGAAAACACTTTTGTGCCCACATGCGCGTTCTATATTACTTCATATTCTTTGCTACAAGGTAGCACGTAACAACGTTACATCACTTATTCGCAAGAACAAAAGGCTTTACTTTGAAAGTAAATTTTCACATACAAATTCTAGTGCTAGTTTTTGGAAGAACATGCGGCAGCTAGGGATTAATCGCAACAGGATTACCGCACCAGAATGTATAGACCTTGATGAATTAAACAAAAAATGTATTCAACCAGCGGACTGCCCGGCGATATCCTTTTATACTGATTGTTGTGCTACTGCGACTGTTGATAATAGTTTCTCGTTTGTAGGTTTTGATGAAATTGGTGTTGGTCTAGCGATAATGAAGATAAAATCGAATGCCGCTGGTTCGGATGAAATTAGTCCCTTGTTTATAAAATTATTGATTCCGGTCATCCTGAAGCATATCACATATGGGCATCTCCCAAAAAAGGTCCACCACGAGTGAAAAATTCAAATTGCTCAGAAAAACTTTTTATTATCCAATAACACAGCTTAAATATCTATATTTTATAAATGTAAAAGAATTTTTAATTTTTGACCGAAATATACTACTGTAAAAGAAAAAAAAATTTTTCTGAGCCTTTTGACGAATTATATGCACATTTTGTCGTTGCGTTTTTGTCTTATTCAAGTAATATTATATTTTTCTTGTAATGCAAAAGTTTTCTACTAACAACAATCTTATGTATTAGAGAAAGCGAGAGAAAGTGGAGTTCGAAGAACGGAAGTTTGTTTAGTTTGCTTCTTTCTGTGTCCTATTGTCGCGTCCGTGCCCAAAAAACCTTATTAGTTGTTGCCATTAGTGGACAAACTTTTCAAATGCAAGTAGCTCAGTTTTTAAATAGGTGCATTGTTCCCGTTAGGAAAATATAATAATTGGTTCCCGGCAAAATCGGAAAAAAATTTTATGGGTGTTTAAAATTTGTCGCGTCCGTAACCGGAAGCTCTGAATCGATTCGATTGTTTTGCGATTTCCGGTAAATTTCCGCATTTCTTGAGATACAACTTTTTTTTCAAAATATTGACTCTCATTGAACATTTTAGCAATAAAATACAAGAAAATATCAAAAAAATCATTTATGTTGGGAATTACAGCTCAATCAATTTTGTATGTTATATTGTACAATGGTCCGCGAAGGAGTAAAAATGCATGAAACTTTTTTTTCGTTTTTTTTTATTTTATGAACAATTCATTGGATTATTTGGTAAGAAAATATAAATTTAACAACAAAAATCAAAACGTGATTTCATTTTGATCGAAAACTATATAAATTATATATATAAACAATTGAGTAACATTTATCAGGCCTTATAAAACCGTTACTGCTGTTGCAAAGCCCTTTTCCCTTCAATAAAACACAGAATCAACTAAACACCATATAGCTTTGTAGAAAGATACCGAATATAGCCGATTCTTATTTTCGTAGTGGGAGTGGCAAGTACTCATGTCTAACCTTACATAATCTGTGTCTGCCCAGAGAAACACAAAATCGTTAAGTAATTGTTATTTCTGAATAGAAATAGTCAAACAGTCGAATTTTATTAGTCATACGATTTAGTGATGGGCGTGGCATTCAGGCAAACAGAAAAATTCTGTTACCAATTCCATAACTTAAAAAAAATGCTACATCACTTGCAACCTTTGCCTGCCATTTGTACGACAAATCGTACAAAGCTTTGCAACCCTTGTGTACAATACTATCGTATTCGTATATCGTATTCGTATATTCATTCGTATATCGTATTGTGCGATATATCGTCCAATTTTTTAAAGGCTCGGGAAAAATATTTAGAAGCAAAAATTGTTAAATTTAATAAGTTTTTTAAATGAACTGAGATTCAAACTTTGAAATTGTTTGTCTTTTTGCTACTAAAAAGTTTTACATATTTAAAAATTCCTCCGCAGAAGCATCGCATCGCCAAATTCTTGCAAAGAGCTGCTTACAAATCGCACTCACACTGTATAGCCACGGCTATTGTGATTTATATTTTTAAACAGAATGGTAAAACATAACCTACTTAATAAGAATTTAAAAACCGTTTCATAAAAAAGCGTTCGCTGAAAAAAAAAAATCTTTAAAAAAATTGTACGATATATCATACAAATTTCCGGAAAAGGTTAATGAAAAATACTGTACAAATATGTTCAGCTAGTTAATTAATTTAATTTAATTAATTTATTAAGTTATTTCTAAAACCAGTTTGCTACGATGTGATGAATGAAAGGTGCATTGCTAATGTATGTAAGAGCTGTGCGCACGATATTAAACAAGATCTAATTCCAATAGAGTTCCTCAGGAAAATTAAATAAACCACACTAAGAACTTTTAATTTTATTTTTTCCTTATTTTGATTGCTGTAACTTGAATTTAACTTGTTATGTGTTATTTTTTATTAAAAGCTGAAGTGTTATAATGAAAACCATTACTGTATTTAATAAGGGGAATGGAAAAATTTGTCGCGTCCGTGATGTCGCGTCCGTATTCATTATATACCAAATTAAAAAAAGATAAAACAAAATTCTCATGTTTCATAGGTCTACGAAGAAAAGTTATCCTTTGACCTTCATTTGCATGTATATATATAAAAAAAAAGTTCCCAAAAATCGCTAAATTTTGTATATTTCTATAAGAGCTTCCAAAAAACTTCTTTTTTTTGTCGCGTCCGTTTCATTGCATAATTGCTTCTTATTTTGTACTAATTTGTACTAAATCTTTCCAATATATTTCTAAAATGTAGCACCATTTCAGCGCGTTAGAACACTAAAAAAACATATCGACTTTTTGTGTTTCTTTCTTGTTTTTGGTGTAATTGAAAGCGTGCGAATGTCGCGTCCGTGCCACTGGGAGATGCCCATATATCTCTAACTGCATTATCATGACGTCTTCTTTTCCTGACTGCTGGAAATGTGCTAGAATTATTCCACTTCATCACACCACAAATCACCAACGGAATACCGGCCCATTGCAATTTTGCCCTTTCTAAGTAAAGTTTTCGAATCTTTGATCAGTGATCAAATTAAACAGTTCCTTGTTGAGAGCAACTTAATAGCTAAACACCAATCAGGCTTCCGTCCTAAACACAGTTGCACCACTGCGCTTTTAAAAGTATGTGATGATATACGTTTAGGTCTTGACGCTGACAACGTGGGCCTTATTGTTTTTCTTGACTTTTCAAAAGCGTTCGACTCTGTCAGCCATGCTATCCTACTGGAGAAAGTGCAATATAACTTTCACTGCGACAATTCAGCATGCAAACTTCTCGCTTCGTATTTGAGAAAAAGGTCCCAGTTTGTCAGTCACAATCGCAACTTTTCAAAACTGTGCTTCATTTCAGCTGGTGTACCGCAAGGGTGGGTACAGGGTCCTCTACTCTTTACTATGTTTATTAATGACATTTCGAATTGTTTTAATCACTGTCAACACCAGCGTATATGTTTTTTCCAAAATCTGGCTGTAGAAAAAATTAACAGCGATTTGAATATTATACATCAGTGGTCTGCTACCAATAAGCTAAAACTTAATCCAAGCAAAACAAAAGCGTTGTTTATCGATCGAACCAGTAGAACGTCCGTTCTTCCCACGATCTATCTAAATGGCTCGGCGGTTGATTATGTTGACAAGATAAAAAACCTTGGAATATATTTCAACGCCAATTTTAAGTTCAAAACACATGTCAACAAGACAGTTTCCCGTGTCTATGGTGCACTATGTGGTCTTAGTCCGACAACGAGCTACTTATCAACCGCTGTTAAGCTGAAACTCGTAAAGTCTTTTATTTTGCCTTTAGTTTTCTACGGCTGTGAGATTTTTTCCAGCTTGGACCAGGAAAGTAACAGCAAATTGAGGGTGGCGCTCAATGACTGTGCAAGGTATGTGTTTGGAGTAAAAGGGCGCACAGTGGCTCAATTTGTCATTTCAGGTTGCAAAATTAATAACTCCTGAACGAATAGAGATAATTGGAAAATTTTTTTGATTAGAAATTCATCAGGCTATTGTATTCTCAAACCTGAACTCAATCGAGGTACAGGGTGATACGTAATACTTTGTCAAAGTTCGGCTTACTGTAAATAAGAATAATACGAACAACAATGATAAGTTTTAGTTGCAAAATTAATGAAAATGCATTAAAAAAGATGAAAAGTAATAAGAAATTTAAGAAATAAGCTGAAAGAGTCAAATTTAAAGATAAAAATTCATAAATTTTGCTTCCAAAATGAGAACCAGAATTCGAAAAATGTACAAAAAAAGTCAATTTTTCTTTGGACAATCCGAAGTTTAAAAACAATGCTAAAGATTCATTACGACTATATTTGATCGGTAGCTTATTGGGTGGGGTGGGAATACTTTTTTTTATTCTTTTAACGCGACCCAGGCTTGCTGGTAAAACTGCTTTCACTATAACACCTTTCATTTTCTCCTAATCCTTATATTATTTTATGATCAAAGCTTCTTAAAAGTGGGTGAGAGTTATTTTTCCCGTTGCCTCCGTAAGCCTCCTATTTTTAGTGAATGACGCACAGTCCTGAGTTGACTTTTTCGGCCTTCCTTTTGTCGCCTTTGATGTCGATGGTTGGTCATCGCTTATGCTATATGCATCTCTTGCATCGAAGTATATCATTTTTTCTAACCACTCCTCATTACTCTAGACAAAATTGAATTTGGTACGATTTGCCGCAATCCATTTTAACTTGATAGTGCGATAAGTCCTGGATATCTTCTCTTTAGTCGTAGATGTTTTGGCTGCAGGCAAACTTCCTTCGACGTAACCAATTCGACGTAACCAGAACGAATTGCTCCTTTCTCTTCGAAATAGTAAATATTTCAAACAGCTTCGAATTTTTTAAAAACATGTTTCTGCTTCTTCTTCGGTTTAGTTGCAGGGGCGGAGTTGCGGCGATGTTTAGTTCAAATTAAATTCGAAACTAACTTTATATACATTCAAATAGCAGGCACTAAGCTTTTAATAATAGCAGGTACCTGCAGTTCTTAGGTTTTTACCCGTTGTGAGGTTTTTGAACAGCCCAGACACATAAGTGGATTTTAGACAGTACACATAGATATAATCTGCTTTTTGTTTTTCAATAACTAATTGTTTCATTGTCGCGGTTGAACTTAAAGACTAATGGCGACTGACTGAGTTTTGCTCAAATTAAAAAAAAATTGTATGACAGACACAGTGTTAGTATTTTGTTAAAAACAAAAGCATTACATCAAAGGATACATGATAGCTGGTTGCCGGAAATGAAAGCCAACTTGTTTTTCGTACGTGCGAACTGCGCATCCAGCAATAGTACTCTTTACTTCGAGCTTACAGCAATATTCGCCAAAAAAAAAGTCGACTTAATATGGACTTGCAAGCTTGTATCACATCTTAAATGAAGCCAAAATCCAAATTTGCATGCCCTGGTAACGATTATAATCGCGTGTAATTCATTAACTATCAAAATCTTGACGAACTTGTTCGAACGCACGCACCCGAAAGCACAAAATTGCGCGAGGCGGCCACAGAAAAATCGCTGTAAAATCCAGTCGGGCACCCGATCTCTTCAGGGCAGTACTCACAGAAGACTAGTGAACAATTCTCCCAAAGACGGAACCGTGGCAAGTATGGCCTTTTTTTGAAAGTCTATCGAAAGTTTAAAAAGAGTGAGAAAAACAGTGCTTCAAGTGAGTGCCTATGAAAAGACAACAACAACCACATTTTTTTTCTATATTTAATTATTTACTACAAATGCCTTCTTTTACGATGCTGGTGCAAAAAGTTTCAATTCATTTGCTCCTTTCCGTATTTTAAAACTTCAGCTTTGCTGAAAAAGTGCAAATTTCTGATATTATTTCACACTCTAAAAATTGCTCAACTTTGACGGGCTCTACAAGCAAAACTATTTGACCAATTTAGTTAAGGTTTTCGGATTTCTTAGGTCCAAGCATTTATGTATCGGACAAGTATAACAGTTTTCCCCAAATCGAACATGACAAAATCGACTTTTGCAACCTACGTCGGCAGAATCAGCCACTGTGCGGCGTGATCATATCTCTGACTATGTTAAAATAATGCTTGGATGCTCTTTTACTAATGTGTTGAAGTCGCGTACGCTTATCTTTCTTCATAAAATTATAAACTCCAAACAGCCAGAATATTTGTATGATAAATTGCGTTTCGGTACCATAGCCAGATCTTTTCAGCTCATACTGCCCAGGCACAAGTACTTAATAACTGGTCGACAATTTTTTGTCCAATCAGTTTCTCTGTGGAACGCACTTCCAACAAGCATTGGAAACCAATGCCATCAATTTCAAAAATAAACTTCAATACTTTTCTAATTTTTAATGCAATTTTCTTTCTTCTCTATTTTCTTCTCTTTCTCTCTCTTCTGCTCTCCTTAATTTCATTATTCATCTTTACTCTTTTCCGCTTCTCATTTTTGTTACAACATTATTATTTTTTTAACATTATTAACTTAACTTAACATACTTAATAGAAATTAGCATACCCAGTGACCACAACATCCGAAATAAATACGCCGAAAAAATAGAAAAATACTAACAACTAAAATATGAAGTAAAAAGGGTATGGAAACAAAATGAAGTACAAGTGATACCCTTTATAATATCCTCCACCGGCATTTTACATGCTAGGAATACCGAAAACAACACACCACACGATACAGAAGTCGGTTATTCTTAAAACATCACACCATCGTAAAAACATTCCTAGGTGTGCAATAGAAGTGCCAAAATGGCCTGCAGCCCGCAATCTGCCGCCATGTTTGACTAAAATGGACCCTGCCTCGCGCGGTATGCGGGGGGGAGAGTGGCGTGGGATATAATATAACATAATATAATATAATATAATATAATATAATATAATAAAATATAATATAATATAATATAATATAATATAATATAATATAATATAATATAATATAATATAATATAATATAATATAATATAATATAATATAATATAATATAATATAATATAATATAATATAATATAATATAATATAATATAATATAATATAATATAATATAATATAATATAATATAATATAATATAATATAATATAATATAATATAATATAATATAATATAATATAATATAATATAATATAATATAATATAATATAATATAATATAATATAATATAATATAATATAATATAATATAATATAATATAATATAATATAATATAATATAATATAATATAATATAATATAATATAATATAATATAATATAATATAATATAATATAATATAATATAATATAATATAATATAATATAATATAATATAATATAATATAATATAATATAATATAATATAATATAATATAATATAATATAATATAATATAATATAATATAATATAATATAATATAATATAATATAATATAATATAATATAATATAATATAATATAATATAATATAATATAATATAATATAATATAATATAATATAATATAATATAATATAATATAATATAATATAATATAATATAATATAATATAATATAATATAATATAATATAATATAATATAATATAATATAATATAATATAATATAATAATATATAATATAATATAAGTCTGTCAGTCTGCTATATTATTTCCATCAGCAAAGTTAAGGATGGTATTGTTATGCTGAACAGCATACAAGATTATTTTCTTACATACTAAATCTGGCTTACGATACTTAATAATAAAGTGTAAAAAATTATTATCTAACAAAACTTTGACATGGGCTATTTCCATTAAATCTGTTATAGTAATATTTGTAGAGCTCCCATTGATGATGTTTTTCAAATCGTTTGAGTCTAAAATCGCGGGGTTAATTATTCCAATCTTTGTGAGCGTGACCGACAGCATCAACACTTCGAGTTCCGAAATTAGTATCCTATTTCTCGAGAGCAAGGTTTCGTATAAATGCTCCGTATTTATTTGTTTGGCATTCGAATTTTGTATCAAAAGATTTACGGCGTCCGTTACCTTGTTTATTTGTTCTTGTGTTTTTGTGTTAATATTTATTTGTCTATTTTCAGATTCAATGAGCTCTTGTTGCGTAAATTTTATTGTTGCAAAATCGTCAAAGTCTGGCGTTCCAGCTACTACCTTTAGAGCAGTACCTAATATGTTAATACTCCTAGCGTGGCGATGGTGGATGCTCACTGTTGCTATGAGTGCTCTTATGTGCCGTATATCCACGTCCAGTATCTGTCTCATATGTGACCGGGGAAACTGGTTGCTTAAGTTTTCTGTTTCCCTTGCCATCTCTGCGTACATTGTTAGATTCGTCGTATGTTTTAAGTATTGGAAGTCCTTCCAAACTATCACGTCCCCGTCCATAACTGGAATGTAGTCCGCGTTAGAGTAGTCAGTAAGTTTGGCCGTCGTCCCCGTGACGAGAAGAAGTGCAATCACAATACTGAAATGTCAAAGAGAGACAATTTAAAATTTACCTCAAATTGTCCTTATGGGCCACCCTCCCTTTTATTAAGACCGTTGTCTCCAAGTCGGCATCTACAGTTTCCTCAACGTATAAGGGTGTGAGTTTATTTCCCAGTCTCCTATTTGATTTTACAAGCACCTTGTCTCCCACTTGGAAGTTCCTGTTTGGTCTTACTTCGTTTAACCTTTGCGTCTGAGTATTTTGAGCCTTAAGAACTCTATCTCTTATATCCGCATCCAGTTCTGGGGAGGACGAATGAATTATGTCAATAGGTCGGTTATCTGTAACTGAATGGATTGTTCTGTTGTACTCTATGGTTGCTTGAAGTATCGCATCGACCGTGTCATTGATACTCCTTTCAACCTTCAGACACCGCGCGATTTCAACAAGAGTGCCATGGAACCTTTCAACTTGTCCATTCGAAGTACTATGGAGTGGCGGTGCGTTTTACAAGTTGGATGTTATATCTGTTACTTAAAAGTGATTTTATTGTTTCGGATTTTATAGAGGGTTCGTTGTCACAATATATTGTTGTAGTACGATGGTAGAAATTCATAAGCTGCAAAATTGCCGATTGTACGTCCGCTATTGTTCGAGAGGCAATGGGTTGGACAATCGCAAACTTCGAAAATTGGTCCACGCAAGTAAGGAAATATTTCTTGTCGGTTGAGAATATATCAATATGCAAGATTTCGCCCACACGTGAAGGGATTGGCGTCTCTCCAAGTACCTGTTTCTGCGGGTGGCGGTCATATTTTGCTCTCTGGCAAACCTTACAATTCGCAACAACCTCATTTGCTAATTGGGTCATTTTTGGAAAAAAAATAGTCCTGCAAAATTTGTTTTACGTTTTCCTGCGCGGCCCTATGGGCTCTATTGTGTTCTGCAACAACTATTTCCCTCTGCTCGTTTCTGTCTAAAATGTCCGTTACCATTCGCTTAGTATGGCGAAATGTTGTCGTCGGGAATGTTTCTACCAGTTTATGCTGCATGAATAATATTGGTAATTCACAGTAAATTGCATTTACTACATCCTTTTTTACAACATCACATATCCTCTCAATTAGCAAAATCTCCGAGAAATGTATGAGATGTCGTGTTTTTCTTCCAAACATAATAACGATCCGAGGATACCCCGCTTTCTTCTATTACTATTTGATTTCGAAAGCAGTTGACAGGTTTGTCAGTCGATTCGATAGTGTAGGTGAGTGATTGTTCGCTGTGTATTGTGGCAATGTCGGACCGTGCATCGTCTTCTAGGATGTGGATGTGTTGTCGTGATAACGCATCAGCGACATAATTTTCCTTCCCCGGCTTGTAGAAGATGTTGGCATTATGTTCGTCGATGAAAGCTTTCCAACGCTTAATTTTTGCGTTTGGATTGCGATCTGACACTGCAAACGTTAAAGGTTGATGATCTGTGAAGATATTCAAATTCTTCACTCCGTACAGATAATTTCTGAGGTTTTTCAGTGCCCAAGGTCGGCAAAAATCCACTTAGCTTAACCCTCCTCGCGGGTGCCGACCGGGCAATGGGCATCGCCTGACTTTGTACAGGCTAGCCTGGCAAGGGAAGGCGATGTCTAGCTAAGAGTGTGGTAGGGCTCCACATGCCGTGCCTGAGGTATCGCTTTACATGCCGTTCCCGGGGGGGCGGCCTGTGGAGTCATACGTCACTCATGTTAAGTGGTGCCTGGCGGGTAGGCCTAAAACGCTAAGGGAGGAGTCCCTGAAAAAATAAACCAGTCTGGAGTCCAAAAAGGGAAAGGATCGGGTCAGGATATTGACCCAAACGTCGGTGGGAGAAGTGACGGCTACCATCGGCGGGCACGGTGGGGAACTTGATTCCCCTCTGCGTGTCGCCAGCGGTCACACCTCTGCTAGAGTGGTTGCAGGCTCTAGCAGTCGTCATGCGACTGCAAACCTAACGAAAGCAAGGTTAGCTACTAGGGGTACTGCGGTCGATACAGACTCAGACCACGACAGCGTAAGCAGCGTGGCAACCGTCAACACGATCGCTGAGGAGGAGCTGCTAAAGTCCCCAAAGGGTCTCGACCAGGTGGATACTAAAATTCTCGAGGCCATTGTTGCACAGGCGATTGACGAACCGCACAAACTTTCGCCCTCCTTTGAAGGAGCGGGGTGGTACAGGGGAGTCAAAATCCTGAAGTGCAACGATGACCTCATGCTCAAATGGATCAAGGAGGTGGTCCCGAAGTTAGGAGGATTGTGGGAGGGCGCCGACTTGGATATAGTGGATAGGGACGACATTCCCGGACCACCGCGGGCTAAGGTACGAGTACCTTGCACGGTGAAACCGGAAAGCGCCTTACTGCTTTTCCAGCGGCAGAATCCCGACATCCCGACGAAGGACTGGAAGGTGATCCACGCGGGGAGACCAAACGCCGATGGTACTCTTGACCTGATCCTACAAATCAATAAAGAGGCAGAGGACAAGTTGTACCAGCGATTCGGAAAGATGTCTTGGGGGACGGGTAGTGTTTACCTGCGCCTCAAAAACGTCATCCGGAAGACGGTAATGAAAATACGCTAAAGCCAGGCGAAGTAGCAAAGGATCTTGGGCTGGAACCCATGACCGACGCTACTCTGATGCTGCGGCTAGATGACGGTGAGACGGACGAAATGGAGGTTGAGGCGGGTGGAGTGTCGGCGGCGGCAGCAACACCCACCTTGGAGGATACTGTACCTTCTGGAAGGGAAGGTCCTGCAAATCAACCTCCACCACAGTAAGGTGGCGTCAGCTGAGCTCCTCCTCACATTAGAGGAGGGCAGCTACGACGTGGCCTTAATTCAAGAACTCTGGCTTTCCTCCGGGAACAAGGTTTCAGGATTGAGGTCCACGAATTACAACCTATTCTACGTTACAATGGTAAGGAAGACTCGATCTGCCATCCTTGTTAGGAAGAATATTAACGCATATCTTTTACCCAATTTCAGTTCTGATGACCTGACGGTGGTCGTCATCGAAGGGGACGACAAGCCTAGACTTGTCGCCTCGTGCTACATGGCCCATGACGTCGAGGCACCCCCCCCCCAGAGCTGCAGCACCTCATGGAAGAAGCCCGCAGACGAGGCTTCGACGTAGTGGTAGGTGCGGACGCGAATTCGCACCACCCTCAGTGGGGAAGTAAGGACACGAATGAACGGGGTGAGTCCCTCTTTAGTTTTATATTAGAGAATAATGTAGAAATAGCTAATAGGGGGAACATCCCAACTTTCAAGGGTCCGACGTCGGAAGACGTACTGGACATTACTTTCTCCCACGGTGTAGATACCTTGATTTCGGATTGGAGAGTGCTGAAGCAACCCTCCTTCTCTGATCACAGTTACATACATTTTACTATAAACATTAAACCATTACGCATAGAGGGGGTCTTCAGAAATCCGAGGAATACGGACTGGGATCTGTATGCAAATCGGTTAAAGATGCATCTTAGTAACGCCTCTTAGGCATTCTCCAGCGCGGACGTTGAGGCTAAGGCGAAACTCTTAACGGCCAAGATTCTCCTTGCATACCATGAATCCTGCCCGCCCTCAAGGCCGGTAGGACGTAAATCCAAACCACCCTGGTGGAGCAAGGACATTGGTAGGCAAAGAAGGGAACTCAGAGAGTTTTTCAAACTAGCCAAACTTGCCGACTGTGTGGAGTGTTGGAGAGAGTACAAGATACTACTACATTCCTACAAACAGGAGATACGGAGGGCCAAAAGAAGTTCCTGGCAAAACTTCTGTGGAAGCATGGACAAGACCTCTGAGGCATCCAGACTTCGGAAGATACTTGCCAAATCCCCTCCTATACCATCACTTATCTGCAAAGAATCTGGAGAATGGACCAAGGACGGCAAGGAGACGCTTGAGGCACTCATGGAAGCCCATTTCCCTGGCTGTTCTGAGGTCTCAATCTCGGTCCCAACCACACTTGGCATAGAGCAAGGGAACTGTGAGGGCCTAATCACCACGTCTAGACTGCGATGGGCCTTAGGCTCTTTCGATCCCTTCAAATCCCCGGGTCCGGATGGCATTTTCCCCGCGCTTCTGCAAAAGGGATGTGCTGTTCTGATACCATGGCTCAAGGACGTATTCAGGAACTGTCTGAGGCTGAACTATGTACCGATGGACTGGAGATTATCAAGGGTTGTATTTTTACCAAAACCAAGTAAAAGCAGCCACTTGTATCCGAAGGACTACCGGCCCATCAGCCTCACCTCGTTCATACTGAAAACCTTTGAAAGACTGCTAGACTCGTTTATTAAGGAAAGGATTCGACCTGGCCTAATATCCACGGATCAACACGCCTACATGAAAGGCAAGTCAACAGAGACGGCACTTCATCGGGTAGCATTTCAGATAGAAAAGGCTTTACACTATGGAGAGTATGCGCTGGGAGCCTTCCTTGACATATCAGGGGCTTTCAATAACGTCTCGACGGAGGCATTGTTGGAAGGTCTCGCATCAATCGACGCGCACCCATCCATACAGAACTGGATCGGTAATCTTTTAAATTGCCGAACGGTGGTGGCGGAGTGGGGCGTGACGACCATGGCGAGGAAGGCGAACAGGGGTACCCCCCAGGGGGGCGTGCTTTCTCCGCTACTTTGGAATTTAGTTGTGAACAAAATTCTTTTAAAGTTGAGGGACGGGGGGCCAAGGCTAACCGCATACGCGGATGACCTGGCCGTCGTCGTCTCAGGCAGGTGTCTAAACTCAATGAGCCAAGTACTCGAGAGAACACTGAAAGGGATTAATAACTGGGCAAAGACTGTGGGGTTGGAAACAAACCCAGACAAGACGGACTTAGTTCTTTTTACAACAAAGTACAAGATCCCAACCTGGCTTCCCCCCAAACTGAACAACACTACACTCACTCCCAAAACATCTGCGAAGTACCTAGGAGTCATTTTGGATAGTAAACTGTCGTGGAGGTTGAATGTGGAAGACAGGAAAAGGAAAGCCCTAAACGCCTTATACGCTTGCAGAAAAACGCTCGGTAAGACTTGGGGCTTATCCCCCCGTCTCACACATTGGATTTACACTGCAGTCATCAGACCCATTTTGCTCTACGGGATCTTGGTATGGTGGACCGCGGTTGATAAAAAGACCTATGCTAAAATACTCGAGACTGTACAGAGAGCCGCTGGGTTGTGTATAACAGGCGCAATGCGCACCACTCCAACAGCGGCACTGGACAAAATCTTGGGATTCTATCCAATTAATCTGACAGCAAAAAGCGCCGCTAAAAAGGCCGCGCTGCGACTAAAGGTAACTGGACAACTCACGCTACGACCTTACGGTCATAGCAGGATACACGCAGGGATAGGCGACAGCTCAGACTACGCTATACCTCAAGCCAATTTTGACTTCAAACCCACCGTGGTCATAGAACCAGATGGATGGCGACAGGGGCTTGAACCCAGCCGTCAATCCTACAACTTTTTCACGGACGGATCTAAGATGTCAGAGGGTGTGGGATCTGCAGTTTTCTGTTCGGAGCTTGATCTACAACAGTCTTTCCGGCTCCCGGATTACTGCAGCATTTTCCAAGCAGAGGTATTCGCTGCCACAAGAGCGGCGCAACTAGCAATGGAGCGCACTCCTCTTAACTCTCGAATTAACATCTATATTGACAGTCAAGCAGCCATAAAAGCGGCAGCTGGGGTAATGTCAAACTAGACATGCGTACGGAACTGCAGAACTAAATTAAAGGAACTCTGCAGCAACAGAGTAGTTACTATTTATTGGGTACCGGGTCACAAAGGAGTTGAGGGAAATGAGAAGGTTGATGCGCTCGCCAAAGCCGGGGCACGGCTGCCTGCGGTTAGCGTGCCAGACATCCATCCACCCCTCTCCACGCTCAAGATGGAAATTGAAAAGAAAATTATTCGTGAGGCGGCGTCCATGTGGGAGAGATCTACATCTCACAGGACAGCAAAAATCATGCTTCGCGCGTATAATGACAAAAACACAGAGTTTGTACTATCACTCCAAAGAGAGGACTGCAAACTACTAGTTGGGGTACTCACGGGACATTGTCTCACCCCGTCCCACGCTGCCAAACTTGGCTTGGCACCAAGTGATGCATGCACAAGATGTAGTGAAGACAATGCCAAAGGCACCCTGGAGCACTTGCTATGCCACTGTCCCGCTCTCTACAGATCACGGGTTAGCTGCCTCGGATCCGCGTCGTTCCCTTCATTGGAAAGAATTGCGGAGCAAAAAAGCGGCGACTTACTTAGATTTGCCAAAACGTTCTTGAAAAACTATTTATAGGTCTGGGACTCCAGCATCTCTGGTACCACTATGGACCATTACTTGGTCTATGTGAGACCCCTTCGTGGGTCGGCCAGCCTAACCTATCCTAACCTTCAGTGCCCAAACTATAGCAAGCAGCTCTCGTTCGTTTGTCGCAAAATTAACCTCTCTGTCCCTTAAAGTCCTTGATATCATGGTTATGGGTTTCCCGCCCTGGGATAAGACTGCTCCCAAACCAGAGCACGATGCGTCCGTCGTTAAATAAAACGGCTTTTCATAATCCGGATAGCGTAACATTACGTTTTCGGATGCAAGAACCGCCTTGAGCTTTTCATACGCCTGGCATTGCCTTTCATCAAAGTTTACTGGTATTTTCTTTGACTGTCCAGCGCTTACCTTGCCATTCTCGCCCTTTAGAATGTCGCTTAAAGGTTTTGCCAATGACGCGAAGTCCTTGGTGAAGCATCTATAGCAGCTTGCTAACCCAAGGAAGGACCTGACATTAAACAATGTAGTTGGTTGCTCATAGTTACGAATTGCCTCCACTTTGCTAGGGCATGTCCCAATACCGCCGCGTGACACAACGAAACCTAAATATTCGACACTTTCCCTGAAAAAGTTGGATTTCTCGCGTGAAACCCTCATGTTGGCCTCGTACAATCTATGTGTTTGGCATGCTCTCCGAAAAGATGATTACGTCATCGACGTAAACGTAGCATGATTTCCCAATTTGTTCTCTGAGCACATCATCAATGGCTCTCTGAAAAATGCTGGGAGCATTTTCCAGCCCAAAGGGAAGTCTGCAGAATTCATACTTCCCGTTTCCTACAGAAAATGCCGTTTTTTCCCTATCTTTTTCTGCAAGTAGGATCTGATGAAATCCTGACTTCAAGTCCAGTGTTGTGAAATGTCTTGCTTTTCCTAAACTTGACAAAATTGTGGTCACATTTAGGATAGGATAGGGTATTTGTCATCTATTGTCTTTGAATTCAATTTTCTGAAATCTATAACCAAACGTTTTTTTGTATTCCCTTGCTCGTCAGTCCCTTTCTTGTTCACCACCCAGACGGGATTATTATACGGTGACCTAGATGGCCTGATTATGCCATCTTTCAACAAGTCTCGAGTTTCGCGGTTCACGAAATCTGCTACACCCATTGGGTAAGGGTATAATTTTGAATATACGGGTTCTTCATTCTCAGTTCGGATGGTGCCAATAATTTTAGTGTTGTATGGGAGTGCTTCGTTGGGTTCTGCAAAGACACCCGCACGGCTTTTCATCATTTCGTGGAATTTTCTTGCTATTGGCTGAGGCACATCCATATTTACAATCCTTGTGAAATTTACGTTTGGACATTTAAAAAATTGTATGATCTCCGACCCGGTATTTGTTATTAGTTTTTTGTTTTTGAAGTCCAACAGTACGTCAGTTTGTTTTAATATAGGGTATTTTTTTTAGAGGTATAGAACTTCGAATTGAAATAAAACACAAGAAAATCGTTTTAATGTCCATCAATTTGGCTTTATTGGAAGGATAATTTTATGCCATTAATGTTTAAATATGATTCCAATTCTAGCCAATTCTACAGGTCCAATTTTGAAAGTTGATGGACAAAGCTCCAATTGCTGTGCACGGTGGCGAATCGATTCATTCGGGTCCTCTTCAACATTTTGCTCTACAGCGGCAATTGTTTCTTCGGTGCGCACTGTTCGACGTCTCTGCGGATGCGTATTATCACCTAGAATAAACGTAGTGCGAAAACGACCCATGGTTAACCGATGGATGGACCGATTTTGCTCTGATGGACGATTATGTCGACCATAAAATGGACGGAGCTCGCGGTAAACTTCGCGAACTGAACCATTATTTTCGAAATAAATTTGCACGATTTGCAAGCGTTGTTCTTTTGTCAACCTGTTCATGATGAAATGGCAAACCAAACTGAACATAAATGACATTAGAGTTGCCAGATTTGACCACAAAATGCCAGTTTTATCTCTATTCGAAAAACAAACCTCTAAAAAAAACACTCTATAGATCCAGTCCAATTATCCCATCGAATGTTTCAAGGTTTGGTAATATAAAAAAGGTCGTATCCGTGTTAAACAAGTGCATAAGGCATTTCCTATTTCCTATTTACTGTGTTAAAGCCGTGAATTGATTTTACTCGAAATGGCTCGTTTACTTTTACAACGCCTTTTAATTCCCGTAACGGCTTTAAATAATTTTTTGAAGCCCCTGTGTCTATTAAAAGTTTTATCTTTCTCCCTGCTAGTGTTCTTTCAATGAACGGGAGCAGGGAGTTATGCCTAAAAAATTAACTTCGTCGTCAATTTCCTCTAGCTCTTGTTCTGCCTCGATTTGGTATTCAGCTCTTTCTTGGTCCAGCGGAGCCTCGTCCTGAGCCAAAAGATTGATTCGCTGTTGTATCGGGCCTGTAAACCTCGCAGTGCCGCTGTTCGGCCTTTTCGCTGTCTGTCCTTGTCCCTGATTATTGTACGTGTAACCCTGGCCCCCCTGTTGTGTTGGCCACTGGTTTCCAAAATGTTGGCCCTGCGATGAGCCCCTTTGGAATTGTGTGGACTGTCTGAAACGTGATGACTGGTCCACGTCCATCGGTTGCACCGGTTCTTGTTTAGGTGGAGCCCCGCCAGAGTGCCCCTGTCGTTTATTAAAATAGAGATATTGTTTCCTCTGACCTGTTGCCTCTGTTCGCTCTTTTCAGCCCTTTCCTCTACACTCCTAGCGAAATTGCTCGCGAACATGTAACGTTCATGATTCGATTCCACTTCTTGAGCCAAGGCCAAAGCGGAAGGAAGATCCTTCGGTCTGGCTGAGAAGAGAACGTCACTCAATGGCTTCCTTACCCCTGAAATGAATACTCGCAGTGCATCCATTCGGTATTTTTCGTTAAGGGACGCAGCCACGGTATTGTCGTAGGTCATTATCGTCTTATTCGTAAGCAATGTAAGCTTCTTTTCTACTTCGTCGTAATACTGTAATAGCTTCATGTTTCCCTGTCTGGGCGTCGACAATTCCTGTTCTATTAACCTTAGAACCGTGATTTGGCTATACAACTTAATCTCGTGACTTGGGCACTCAGTGCCCAGTAGTGTATTTTGTATGGAAATTTAAGCGTTTTATGAACTTTTTTTATTAAACGGCCAATATTTCGCTTATTTATGCAAATAATTTATTGAAACAAGTATTTATGGTTACAAACAAAGGTTTTTTAACTGAAAAATATAAGAAACTTATAAAGTTTTGGTTTTGAACCGCTCAATTGAGTGAAATTATCCGCTGTCTTTTTGATGCGTTTTGATTTGATGTTGCCGTTGTTGGAGTATTGTTTGCATCTTTATTAATATCTAAGTCCGCACAGCATCGGCATAATATTTTGTGAAAAAGAACTTTACATATTTTGAGGCTTCTAATTTTTTAAGGAAAATATATGAAAACTTATGAAAATGACTATGGTACATTTTTGGTATTCTTTCGAAGAGAATGAAAATTACACCAAATAATTTGGCTGTGTTGTATTACTTGATGTTTTCACTTTCCTGTTATACCTAACTCGATTATTGATTTACGAAAAATGTGCATGTTTTTCGACATCAAAGAAATCGCCTTGAAATTCCATATTTTCCGACTTTGACGTCCAATTACCGTGGAATTGTAAAACTTATAAAAGCAAATTATATTGGAAAAGAAGCCGCGTAGAAATTACAATCGAAAACGTGAAAAAAGTCAGGGAAAATCCGAAAAAGTGACACACCCATTTTTTGCGAAAACGGAAACTAAGTTTTGAAAACGGTTTGCGGATTCGAAATCAGCGGCCCCTAATTACCCCAGAACTGATGTCAAAACGATAAAAGCCGAAATTTGTTGCCCTGTGATATATGAGGAAATATTATGGGCACTGAGTGCCCCAAGTCACGTATAGCGTACTCATCTTGTAAAATGACATAACTTTCTTATTATAAGAGATATGTACCTGTAATTTTGTCAACTTATAAACAAAAGTACAATCTATCCGCCTACCAAAAAAAATAAATTGGAGTGGACAACTCACGGTTCTAAGGTTAAGTATATGGGGCGCCTGTCAGCGTACGTGAAGTCGAGCCTATTTATCATCGCCTTGAAGTTCAAGGGAGTATTAAACGATGTCATTACCATGTCAGCTGGCCCCTTAATTTTGTTTCGTATTACACTGTGCGGCAGCATTTTTCACACTGGAAAAAATCCATATGGGCGTGAAACTAGAGACCAAACATAGTAGTACTGCGTACTCAGTTTTTTTTTTTGCAAGTCTAATGCAGTACAAATATTCTAATTTATTTGCGTATCAGTATTTTAAATAATAAAAAAGATACAAAATCAAAGAAGCCAGAATAATGAAATTTTGACACGTGATCAAGGAGATTTTGGGTTTAAACATACCCACTTTATCGGCCACCGAAAAGCCTCGTCGGAGTAGGTGGCCGCAAGAACCAGATGATGAGCCTCTAACACAATCCTCGGATGGTATGGACGTCGGAAAGACTGACGCCATTGATCAGCAATCTGCTGAAACTTTCCCTAGCGGTTGGAGAGACCGACCGACTAGGAGTAGGGTGAACATTGAGGGTTCACTAGGTAGTTCGACCACCACGTCAACTTTGGCAGTCGAGGGGGCACCATTGCGGGGCCTGCCTGCGCTGGTAGAAGCTACCGAGGCCATCTCTCTGAAGAGAAAGCGGTTAACGACTTCTCAGAAGAAGGGGCTAAGGAAGCTGATGGCGGCAGGAAGGCCCTACGAGGAGGCTCTCAAAGCTGTCCTGGCTGAGACGGCGAAGGTGGTCGAAGCTGATGGCTGCAGCAGAATCGATGCGGCGCAACCCGCACCGAAGAGGACGAAGTTCAGTCCGTCCTTTGCTGAGGCTGCTGCAGCAATCAAGGTAGGGATTCTGCCAGACGAATTCCCGGCTGTCGCAGAGGGCGATAGAGGGGGCTATCAAAGAGGAGCTGCGTAAGCTGCCCGTTGATGGCCCTCAGATTCGGTTCCAAGGATGCTCCTTCAAGCCAGGGTGGATAATTGTTAACTGCGCCGACGAGGCATCGAGGAATTGGCTGAGGGGGATAATGTCAAAACCCCAGCTGGCGGAGAAGAAGGTGAAATTGGTGGAGGGAAGTGAGATTCCCAAACCCAGCGTAGCCACTGCGTTCTTCCCAGGCTGCTCTCTCCCAGCCGACGATATTCTTCGGATGCTTCATACGCAGAACCGTTCACTACCAACAGGCAACTGGAAGGTACTGAACAGATCTGTCGCGGCGCAGGGAACGACGCTGACACTGGCCATCGATGATCCCTCAGTTACGCATCTCTCTGCGCTGAAGGACCTTCCCTTCTTTGAGTTGGGAAGGGTTCAGTTCAGGGTTAAAGGTGACCAGGGGACCAAGTCATCGATGACCAGGAGTGGCGGCACGGACAAGAAGATGTCAAACGTTAGGGTGGATGAGGAAAGACCATCCACAAGCACACAAGCACTGGCGAGGGTGAGCGGGGACCGACCGCCGTTTGGCGGACGGACGCAAACAGTCATTCGGACTGACAAAACAGCTGAACGGACCAGTGACAGGACGCCAGGACAGGCATTGATGGGGCCCGCAAAGCCTACCTCAGCTAAACCCGTCCGACAGACTAGGTTGACCGGAGTGGCAAATCCGTCCAGACGACTGAGCCTGTTGGATAAGTCTGCAAATACTCCGGGCAGTAGTGAACGGGTGCAGACGAGGGGTAGAGGGGGTAAGCGTGCGGGTTCCCACACTAAGGGACCAAAGGCGTAACTATGGAGATTGTACAAGTCAATCTCCATAGAGCGTCGGCAGCCGCGGCTGTCCTAACTAGGAGCATCAATACCTTGGGTCCTAGTATAGCCCTGGTGCAGGAACCATGGACCAGCACCAACGGTCAAGTCAGAGGGCTATCTCAGGCAGGTAAGGTATTATGTTGCCAATCAACAACAACCAGAGCCAGGACCTGCATCGTGTTTAATAACATATCTTTCTTCCCGTTAACAGATTTCGTTACGCCGGATCTATGCGCGGGTAAGATTACCTGGAACTCCAGGGAAATCATTATTCATACTTCCCTGGAGACGACGACCACTGTCCACCCCGAATAGCAGAACAACTTATTGCCTATGCTAGGGGCAACCACATGGAGCTCGTAATGGGCTGTGATGCGAACGCCCATCACACCATGTGTGGGAGCAAGGACATTAATCCCAGAGGTGAGTCACTGTTCAACTATATACTCTCCTTAGACTTAAGTATTTGCAATATTGGGAACAGCCCCACATTTGTAACTAGGATCAGAGAGGAAGTCTTGGATATGACCTTGACAACCTCGATGACAAAAGACCTTGTCAGTAATTGGCGGGTGTCTGACGAGCCGTCGTGCTCAGATCATAGGCAGATAAGATTCACACTAGGTGTCGTGTATGTGAACGACCCTGCGTTCCGTTGCCAGCCGTTCCGGTAGAGAGAACCAAGTTGCCGTGCTTAGCGTGGCTCTTCTGAAGTTGGCGGCCATTGCGACGACACACGTTTTCCTATTCTTAAAGTTATTGCCATTGTACTTTTCATATTAATTAAATAAACGGATTTGCGCGTATACAAAACTGGTGCAGTCGGTAGGATAACTTTAATTCGCGTAAATTCGTAAAATTGCGGAAAGTCCTAACCGGCAATTGGCAAAGTTCATGCCATCCGTGAAAACGGAAGATTCCACTGCGCTTATCGAACAGCCGCAACCAACACTTCACAGAATGTCAGCTATTGGAGCGCTGGAACCGTTCGACGTGACCCACCCAGAAGGATGGGCTTCCTACTACTCGCGTTTTGAATTGTACATTCTCGCCATTGACGTACAGGGGGCCGACCGTCAGAAAGCAACCTTCTTGACATTGGCGGGTGCTCCGTTATTCGACCTACTGTCGTCATTGGCATCCCCGAAGCAAGTAAGTGAGTTGAGCTTAGTTGAAGTGAAGGGAGTTCTAACAAATCATTTTTCCCCACGGCCATCGGAAATTGCGGCGTTCTACAAATTTCACAAGCGTGATCAGCACCAGAACGAGAGTTTTGCAGATTATGTAGCAGCATTGCGGAAGCTCGCTGTGGACTGTAACTTTGGCTCAGCGTTGGACCGCATGTTGCGAGACCGTTTGGTTTGTGGGCTGCGCGATGAAGCATTGCAGCGCAGTTTTCTGGCGGAAAAGGACCTCCAACTCCAGAAGGCCGTCGATCGCGCAACCACAGCAGAGTCAGCACTCAAGGATGTGCAAGAAATGCGGCACCCAGAGTCAGTACACCGCATCAATGAACGCCGTGCTCAATCGCAAAAGCATGGCGGGGCGACGTCCAAGCATGCGTATACTCAGAACAAAAATTGTAACGGGTGTGGCGGACAGCATCAACGGGCTCAGTGTCCACATGTGGACAAGATTTGCTCGAGATGCGGCATTAAGGGTCACCTACAGCGCGTTTGTCGTTCGTCGGCCGCCCACGCCCAACAACAACAACAACAGCAACACTTTGCTCCACGTGCACACAAGACGAAACAGCAGTCGGTCAACCAAATCTTGCCGCTGGTTGATTTAAAGAAGTCAGCAACGGTTATCATCAAGGGTCATTAGTGTGTATTTGAGGTCGACTCAGGCTCAAATCACACCTTAATGTCTGCTCAATCGTTCGCAAAAATCGGGTCCACGTCACCGACAGAATTGTACACAAGGGACTTGCAGCTGCTGCTTGCTGATAGATTTTCAACACAAGCAGATTCCAATCAAAGCAATAGTGGATGTCGACGTCACTTACAATCATCGTAAGGTGACCGGGCTGCCGCTCATCATTGTCGATGGCGACCGCTCAAGCGTTTTGGGGTGCAATTGGTTCGCGCCTCTGGGCATCAGCATTCAAGGAGTACATACGGTCCAGAAGACTTCACCGACATCCGTCGTAGACGTCGTGAACAGGTTTCAACAATTGTTTACACCAGGGCTAGGATGTTTCAATGGCTAGGATGTTCAATGTTTCGTTCAACCAATTCGCTATCCCCCGCGCCGGATTCCATTAGCGACAAGACCGCTAGTTGAAGCTGAACTTGAAAAACTATGCAACCAGGGCATTTTAGAACCAATCGAATACTCAGACTGGGCGACGCCAATCGTGCCAGTATCTAAAGCTGACGGGTCTATACGAATTTGTGGCGACTACAAATCTACACTCAACAAGGCGCTGAAGCCGCATTGTTTCCGGATACCTGCTATTAGCACATTACTGTCATCCATTGAAGGGGGAAGCATTTTTGCCAAACTCGATCTGGCACAAGCATACCAGCAATTGACGGTAGATGAGCCGTCGTCATTACTACAATCAATCGTCACACACAAAGGAGCTTTCCGGGTCAAACGGCTACAGTTTGGCATTTCGTCGGCGTCGGGCATTTTCCAAAATTTTATTGAAACATTACTGCATGGTATACCGGGGGTATTACCGTATTTTGATGATGACCATGATGACTAATGGGCAAGACAGAAGCTGAGCTATCTGAGCGTATTGAACGAGTTCTGTCACGTTTTGAAGATGCGGGTCTGCGGTTACGGAAGGACAAGTGCAAATTTCGAGCATCATCAATCGATTTTCTTGGATTTAAACTGGATTCATTAGGCATCAGGCCGCTGCCAGAAAAGTTAGACGCAATACGTAATGCGCCAGCCCCCGAAGACAAGAAACAACTACAAGCATTCCTAGGGTTACTAAACTTTTACCACTCATTTTTACCACATAAGGCAACACTGGCAGAGCCACTACATCGTTTGCTGGACAAGGGCGCGAGGTGGACATGGTCGAAGGAGCATCAACGTGCATTTAACGAATTAAGGGAACTTATAATCTCTGATCGCGTTCTCGTTCATTATGATGCAAAACTTCCGTTGATATTAGTATGCGACGCATCACCATACGGTATTGGGGCTGTCTTGAGCCATAACATGCCGGATGGCACAGAAAGACCTATAGCTTTCTACTCCAGGACGTTGACAAAAACAGAGAGGAATTAGGGACAGGGAGGCGGTAGCAATTGTGGCAGGCGTCAAGAAATTCCACGACTACCTTCATGGACGTAAGTTTACGCTTGTTACTGACCACCGTCCGTTGTTAGGTATTTTCAGCACAACGAAACCTGTGCCCGCTGTTATTTCGAATCCGATGCTGCGGCGCCGTATTTTCCTCAACGCGTACGATTTCATCATCACGTATCGTCCTGGTCACAAGTTGGGCAACGCTGATTTCCTTAGTCGTATGCCCATTAAGACGGAAGAAACGGTTCAGAAGTCAGATGAAGAAATCTTGATGATAGAAGCGGTAGCAGACCCTGTAGTGGATGCTAAACAAATCGCTTCGCAGTCAAAAAACGATGCTGACATCTCGAAGGTGCTCAGCTGGGCGTTAAGGGGCTGGCCAGACAAAATTCTGCGCAGTGACAAGCTGTACCCATTCTTTGCACGCCGTACAGAAATCACATCGTTAAAAGGATGTTTGCTATGGGGCAATCGTGTTATAATCCCGCCTGCGAGCCGCCAGACCATACTCGATGCATTGCATTGCGGTCATCCGGGCATTGTGAAAATGAAGGCATTGGCGCGCAGTTACGTCTGGTGGCCCAACATAGATACAGATATTGAACGAGCTGTTGGGCAGTGTCACCCATGCCAGGAAACTCGGAATGAGGTCGCACATGCCGCAGTACATCCATGGGAGATGCCGAAGTCACCTTGGTCTCGCCTTCACATAGATTTCGCAGGACCATTTCAAGGCAAGTTATATTTCATCGTTGTTGACGCGTATTCCAAGTGGTTGGAAGTGGCGCCCGTCAACTCAACGTCATCGCTAGCTGCTATAAAGCCGTTGCGCGCTTTATTCGCAACACATGGTCTGCCGGACGCCATTGTGTCGGATAATGGCACCGCGTTCACTTCGGACGAATTTGCCACATTTATGAAAAGCAATCTCATTCGGCACATCAGGAGTGCCCCCTTTCATCCATCCACTAACGGACAAGCTGAACGGATGGTACAAACAACGAAGAATTTCTTAAAGAAGATGCCGATAGCGGGTGACCTGCACTTGAGGTTAGTACGTTTCGTATTCAATCAACACATAACCCCGCATATGTCAACTGGTCGTTCGCCTGCGGAGTTAATGTACAACCGTCAGCTTAAGACGTATTTCGACAAAATTCATCCGCACGAGTTGGGTTTGAAAGACCACGAGCAGTTACATACCCGAAGTTTTAAGCAAGGTGATCCGGTCTGGACTAGGAATTATTCAACTGGCCCCAAATGGGTTACCGCAACAATAGAAGGGCCAAAAGGGCCGATTTCGTACACCGTCCATTGCACATTGCAAGATGGCAGAATCGTAAAACGCCACATCGACCAACTACGAGGCCGATGTTCACAACACGATTTGGGATTTGTTTCTTCATCGGAAGATAGCGATACGGAGACATCAACGGAACCAACAGAAGATTTAACGGTTCCTGAACGGGACTCTACAACAGTCGGGCATCCAGAGGGATGCCTCACCCCACGAGGTCTGATCTGCAGACCACTCCGGGAAATGAGACCCCGCGGAGACCGCAGCGAGAGCGACGTCGTCCAGAGTTCTACCAACCAACTGGGCGTTAAGGGGTGTCGTGTATGTGAACGACCCTGCGTTCCGTTGCCAGCCGTTCCGGTAGAGAGAACCAAGTTGCCGTGCTTAGCGTGGCTCTTCTGAAGTTGGCGGCCATTGCGACGACACACGTTTTCCTATTCTTAAAGTTACTGCCATTGTACTTTTCATATTAATTAAATAAACGGATTTGCGCGTATACAAACTAGGGTATCAGATGCCAACCGTGGTTACATTCAGACCAAAACGACAGACTGAGTGGGACAGTTATTGCCTCCAGTTAGGACAGGACATCCCAACTCAAATCGAGAATAGGATAGATACCACAGACAGACTGGAAAGGGCCTCTAAAATTCTTAGAGATTCCGTTCTGAATGCCTATGAAGAAAACTGTCCCCTCAAGACCAAAACTTGTAGGAAACAGACACCGTGGTGGAGTAGTCATCTTAACAAACTAAGAAAGGAAGTAAGGAAACTTTTCAATAGAGCCAAGCGCAGTAATGACTGGCAGACCTACTCCCAGATTCTCACCAAATACAACCAAGAAATCAGGAAGGCCAAGAGAGAATCCTTTAAGCGGTTCTGTGAGGACGTATCAGATCTGTCCTCCAGCTACAGGCTTCATAAGGTTCTCTCGATGGAAAAATCCTGTCCGATAGGAACACTAGTGGATGGAGATGGGACATCCACAAAATGTGAAAAGGAAACACTTGTCCTACTCACCAATACCCACTTCCCGGGGTCAGTATACATAAGTGATCCTCTGACAGGCAGTACTGGACAGGTGCATCGTCCAGGTAGGGAAGACTGGAAAACTGCCAAAGCTGCATGTAATGCACCAGTAGTAAAATGGGCGCTGGAATCATTCTCTCCCTACAAGGCGCCGGGAAAAGATGGCATTTTCCCGGCGCTCTTACAGAAGGGAATGGCGATACTAACGCCCATTTTAACCAAAATCTACGTATGTAGTTTAGCTTTTGGGTACATTCCAGAAGCCTGGAGAATAGTTAACGGATCTATCTCCCGAAACCTGGAAGAGCTGATAAGAAGGACCCAAAATCTTTCAGGCCAATAAGCCTGATGTCTTTTGTGCTTAAAGGCTTGGAAAAGGTCGTTGACCGGTATCTGAGGGAGGAAATACTCACTCAGCATCCCCTGAGCACGAACCAACATGCCTACCAGAAAAGCAAATCCACGGAGACGGCCCTATCGGCACTGGTAAGCAAGATTGAGAAGTCCCTGGCGGAAAAGGAAATCTGTCTAGTAGGTTTCCTGGACATAGAAGGGGCTTTCAACTACACAACCTTCGAAGCGATAGAAACGGCGCTAGAAGGACTACAGACGCCTGTCACCCTTATAAGATGGATATCATCAATGCTGGAGAGCAGGGCGATTCAGTCAAACTTAGGGGAGGCAGAGCTGTCAGCAAGCACAGCGCGAGGATGTCCTCAAGGAGGAGTACTATCCCCACTGCTGTGGTCTGTAGTCGTTGACGGATTAATCCGCTCTCTGGAAGAGCAGGGACATGAAGGCATCGCATATGCAGACGATTTAGTCATTGTGGTCAGAGGCAGAGATGGACATACCGTCTCAGACTTGCTTCAGAGCGCGTTGAGGATAGTCGAGCACTGGTGCATCAGACAAAAACTGTCTGTGAATCCGGACAAGACAATCATAGTCCCTTTTACACTCAAAAAGAAGATTGACCTAAGACAGACTATGATCTTTGGAAAGGAACTGAACTTCTCGAAGGAAGTTAAGTATCTAGGGGTAATCCTGGACAGCAAATTGAACTGGAAACCTCAAGTTGATCGCATCATCAAGAGGGCAGGTAATGCTCTCTGGAGTTGCAAAAGAATCTGTGGCAAAAATTGGGGACTGAGACCGAAATGGCTTCAGAGTTTATACTCCCTAATAGTTCTGCCGACTATCACCTACGGGGCGATAGTGTGGTGGAGGAAAACCACGGAAATAACAACTATGACTAAGCTGGGAAAACTTCAAAGACTAGCGAATACCTGTATAACAGGATGTCTCAGTACTACACCAACGGCAGCCCTTAATGTTATACTAGGGATACTTCCGCTGGAACTAAATGTGCAAATTTCTGCAACCATTAGCGCACACAGACTAATGCATAATGGATCCATATATAGGGATGCACATGCAATCGGTCACCTATCGCTGCTGAAGGATAGGAGGCGAGACGGAGGCTTCTGGATGCCTCTGGATCTGATGCCACCGAGATACCTCTTCAGGAAAAACTACGTTACGTACATACCGCACAGGGAAGACTGGGCTGTTCATAGAATCAGTCTCACGAGCGATGGCATTGTCTGGTTCACCGATGGCTCAAAGACGGAAGGCGGAACGGGAGCTGGAATATTTAATACTAGCTTCCAATCAGCAGTCAGTCTGGGTGACACGGCCACGGTCTTCCAGGCTGAGGTCTTTGCCATAAATGAGTGTGCCAGAAAGATACTGACTCTCAATGTCAGGAGAAAGAGGATAATCATAATGTCCGACAGCCAGGCTGCGATAAAAGCTCTGGGCTCGACGACGTTTGTTTCCAAACTGGTCTGGGAGACAGCAAATGTTCTCCAAGACATTTTACAGGATAACCGGGTGATAGTACACTGGGTTCCTGCGCACTGTGGGCACGATGGAAATGAGGAGGCGGACAGATTGGCAAAGGAAGGGGCGGCAAAACGACCCTATGGACCTGAGCCGATCATAGGTGTCAGCAGAGCTCATTTTAGGCATTGTGTCAAACAGGAATTCAAAAATCGGGCCAACCAGAAATGGTCCAATACGGGGGGGACAGCGCTGTTCCAAGCTATTCTTTCCGGCCTATTCGGAAGACAAATCTAAATACCTACTGGACCTAAGCAGAAGGGAGCTTAAGTTCATGACGGGAGTCCTGAGTGGGCACTGCCTGCTAAATATGCATAAAGCGCGACTGGGATTGACAGTTAGCGAACTATGCAGGTTCTGCATGGAAGATGACGAAACATCCGTGCACATAATAACCGAGTGTCCCGCCCTCCTACACGCAAGAAAGCGTATACTGGGAAGGGAACTAATTCAGACGAATGAGCTGTCTGGAATTAATCTGGGATAGATCAAGGAGTTCCTGGACAGTATTGGAGGACATGAACTCCTCCAATAATGAATAAGGGATACGGCACAATAGTTCTCTTTGGACGCAGTGTCTCGGGCAGTTGGTGCTCGGCTCCCGTATCTATTCTTCTACCCACTTTTTAAGAAAATTCGTTATAAATTTTCAAGGATATAAAGGATTAAAATTTTCAAAGGACCTTTTTCATGTCCTTTTTTCACAAATAGATAAAAAATCAATTTTATTTAAATTCTTGAGCTTTTCCTCTTTCATTTGATATACATATCGCCATATTTTAACGAGGCTAAGTATTTTTTATATATTTTTTATTTTTTATTCCCTTCAAAATTTTGAAGTCCTTTTAAAAGGACAAAGGATGTAGAAATGAAAAACTGAGTACGCAGTACTACTATGTTTGGTTTCTAGTTTCACGCCCATATGGATGAAAATATTTTTCATTTTTGTCGCACGGTGTTATCCCTAAAGCCTGATAATATTGTTACGAATACTAAGTCCAATGGGCTGTCACGTATCTCTGGATTGTGTGATTTGAAAATAAAACACAGTCAATTTCCTAAATGCAGACAATAAAATACACCAACAGTCACTTTATTATTCACAGTTTACACTTTACTGTTCGTACACTTAAGTATTTGCTTAATTATTCCGTGTGGCAACTTCACTTGTCAAAACCAGACTGACTCGCTGCACCGCATCTGGCCACCTTTTATACTCTGTCCGGCCGTCGCGCAGATCGTTCTCGCACGTTGCCAGATTGGACTAGAAGTTTCCCTGATGACCGCGACCATCGTTGCCAGGTTGGACTAAAAGTTACTATCGCGGCCGTCGTTGCCAGATTGGGTTATGGCACGGCACGTAGCGGCAGGGTTGCTTTGCACTGCGACAGACTGTCTTATCGTTACACTGCCCACCACTTAGACTTGTTCGTCCCGAACAAGTGCCGAGGCTCCGCTGTGATGAGGCGCCAGACGCTCCAAATGGACTACCTTCAGCTTAGCGCCTCTATTGCTGCAACGTTGAATCCTGTATACCACGTCGTTAATCCTAGTCACGACTTCGTACGGTCCTTCCCATGAGGCTTAAAGTTTTGGAGACAAACCTTTCCTCCGCTGCGGGTTGTAGAGCATTACCAAATCGCCTTCTTGGAACCCTGCTGAGTTGGCCCGTAGATCGTATCTGGCTTTCGCCTTATCGCTGACCAGTTTGGTGCGGCTCCTTATAAACTGGTGAATTTCCTCTAGTTCCGCCCGCTTATTGGCCACGTAGTCCGTCTTAGCGCCTCCCGTCGTGCTGACTACCCCGAACTTCAAGTCAGCGGGTAACCGCAACTCTGTGCCGAACACTGCTCGGGCTGGAGTGAGTGATGTCGTGTCGTGCGGGGCTGACCTATACGCCATCAGGAACAGGGGGATATGCGTGTCCCAATCCTTTTGATTCCTGCCTACCACTTTCCGCAGGTATTCCTCCAGTGTCCGGTTAAACCGTTCCACCATGCCGTCGGACTGTGGGTGCAAAGGAGTGGTACGCGTTTTCTTTATCCCCAGCAGCCCACACACTTCCTTGAATACCGCAGACTCGAAATTCCGGCCTTGATCTGAGTGCAACTCCAACGGAACTCCGAACCGGGCTACCCAGTTGTTTACCAGCTTTTCCGAGATCGTGGTGGCCTCCTGATTAAGAATAGGGTACACTTCGGGCCATTTGCTGAAGTAATCCATTACGACCAGCACATATTTGTTGCCTTGAGTGCTAGTTGGGAATGGGCCGGCGACGTCCATAGCAATCCGCTCGAAGGGCGCTCCCACGTTGTACTGCTGCATGCAGCCTCGAGATTTTCTTGTCGGCCCTTTCGCGGCTGAACATCGGTCGCAGCTCTTAATCCACTCGGCTACAGACTCCTGACATCCTACCCAGTAGAATCGTCTTTTTATTTTGGCGACGGTTTTGGTGATGCCTAGGTGCCCTCCACTGGAGTCGTTATGGTGTGCCTCGATGACCTCGTTGATTCTGCTTTTCGGCACTACCATTAGGGGGTTGCTGGTACGACCATCCGCGCTCTCCCATTCGCGGTACAGGTAGCCTTCCTTCAGCCGCAAACTTTTCCACTGTGCCCAGTAAGCCTTAGCGATCGGGCTTTCACCGGCCATCTCCTGCCAGTCTGGACGTGCGCCTTGCTCCTTGCCTTCGACGATCTTCGCAAGATCCGCATCCTCACGCTGGTCTTTTTGTAGCCTCTCCGCAGACCACTCTTCCTCTGGCATGACGCTGACCAACCGGACGTCCACTATCTGTTCTTTGCTTTCGGCTCGCGAGCATTGCCTGCATTCGACTTTGCACGCACGGCGGGACAAGGCATCGGCATTTCCATGGCTACTGCCCTTGCGATGCTCTATCGTGTAGTCGTAGCTCTGCAGTCGCTCGATCCACCGCGCCAATTGCCCTTCAGGGTCTTTAAAGTTCAGGAGCCATCTCAATGCCGCATGATCTGTGCGCAGGCGAAACCTTTGTCCATACAGATATTTGTGGAAATGTTTCACGCAGTCCAATACCGCCAGCAGTTCTCTCCGTGTCACACAGTAATTGCGTTCCGGTTTCGATAAAACCCTACTGTAGTACGCTATCACTTGTTCCTGGCCGTCTATTATCTGTGATAGCACACCACCAATACTACTCCCGCTTGCATCTGTATCCAGCACAAACATCTCCCCAGGCACGGGGAAGGCCAGAATTGGAGCGCTGCACAGTTTTTCCTTCAGACGTGCAAAAGCCTGTTCCTGCTCCTCGTTCCACTCGAAAGCTTGGCTCTTTTTCATCAGTTTGTGCAGGCTGCTGGCTATGTTCGCGAATCCCGGAACAAATCGGCGGTAGTATGTGCACAGGCCCAGGAAACTGCGGAGTTCGTGTAGATTGCGTGGCCGGGGCCACTCCTTCACCGCCGTGATTTTGCCTTCATCCGTATGTACTCCGCGGGCGGAAACCGTATGACCCAGATACTTGACCTCCTTTTGGAACAGCGAGCACTTCTTTGGGTTGAGTTTAAGCCCGGCTTTTTGTATCCGCTCAAATACCTCCTTCAGCTTTCCCAGGTGGTCGTCGAAGCTTTCACCCATTACGATTATGTCATCGAGGTACACCAGACACGTCCGCCAATGCAGCCCTTTTAGCACGCGTTCCATTAGCCGCTCGAATGTTGCTGGTGCGTTGCAGAGTCCAAACGGCATGACGGTGAACTGCCACAAACCATCGCCAACACTGAAAGCCGTTTTCTCCTTGTCCTTGTCTGCAAGCTCTACCTGCCAATAGCTCTACCTCGACTTACGCAGCGAGCGTGGAGAACCACTGCGTGCCTGACAGTGTGTCCAGGGTGTCATCGATCCGAGGTAGTGGATAACTGTCCTTCTTGGTCACATCATTGAGCTTCCGATAGTCCACACAAAACCGGGTACTGCCATCTTTTTTCTTGACTAGCACAACCGGCGAGCACCAGGGGCCCGAAGAAGGCTCTATGACCTTGTCTTTCCGCATGTTCTCGATCAAATTTGTGACCTCCTCCCTCTTGGCCAGAGGAACTCGTCTTGGCGGTTGGCGAATCGGTTTTGCACTTCCGGTGTCGATGTTGTGCTTCACTATGGCTGTTCTTCCGCCTGCTTCCGCCGCAAATATTGACCCATAGTGCTGCAGGAGTGACCTCGCCTTCTGTTTCTGCTTGGCCCTCAACTCGCTGCTCCACTGGTTCTCCTGCGGTATGGCGTCCATGTTAAAACCGCTCTTCTTATTACCTCCAGGCGGGCTACTCTCGCAATTGACCACTGCTACAGCTTCCTTACACTCGCCAATTACCTCATCTTTTCCGACATATCTGGGTGCATTCAGGGGGTTCAGTATTCTGACTGGTATCCTGCCATTTTTAGGTTCCACTAATGTACGTCCGATGATGATGTTGTCGTGTCCTTGTTTCGGTGCTTCTACTACCCACAGCCGACTCGTCCCATCGTCCTCGTCCACCTTTGCCCACACAATCGCCTCAGAATTCGCTGGTATCCTCCTGCGTTGACCCGATACAACCTTCCTTACCGCCACGCTTCGCTCATAGCCGGTGTGCAGCGGGAATTCAACGTTGGCATATCTCAGCACATTTTCCTTCAGGTCCAGCGTAAAACCGTGCCTAATCATGAAATCCACGCCGATAATCACGTCGTCCATTATATCCGCGACGATGAACTCATGTTCCAGGCTGCTGGTGCCGATAGCAATCGTTTTTGTAACTTTCCCTCTCACCGGCGCGCGAGTTACGTCACAGGCAATGTCCAGCGATAAGAGCAGACTCTCGACATTGCCAGTGCCCAACCGAAACCTCAAGATAAACTGGGAAACATAAAACCTCCCAAACAGTCCCGATATTGTAAACCATCCAAACAGTCGTAAATCAACTGATAAGAGATGTTTGGGTGCGTAGTAAAAGGGACTGTTAAAAATAGATAAGCAACAATTATGTATATTAAGATAAGGATTATTGAGCTAGCACTTAAGAACATATTTGAAAATAAAACAGAACATATTTGAGCTCTGAAGAGACCAGACGTGTTTCAATACGAAAAATATAATTGGCGCAGTCGGTAAACCCTACCGAATTCAAAGATTTTTATTGAACTGAAGTTCAAATCGAGAAAAATCACGAATTTGAAAATAAGGACAAGTGATCCGAAGATCCTGTCTTAACATTAAAATTAACGAGAGTACGAATCCCAAGATCGTAACTCAAAAGTGAAGTGAAGTGAATCGATCAAGGTCTTAAGATCCTGACACAATCACGACGAAGATCAGAGCGAGAAACTGAGGGAAGAAGGCGAACAGGTTATGCCAAAAACACAAAAAAGCAAACCTGCAACTTTAAAACCATATACCATACCCGAAGAAGCGACAGAAGACGAGATGGCCCTTTCGATACCAGCGTCGGAGCTCCTGAAGGAGGCATCCAGGATAAGGGAATTCAACGGAAGCGGTGACTACAGTCTGACGTCTTTCATAAGGGAAGTGGACCAAATTCTTCCCCTCTTTGAAACCAACCCCAGCATGAAGGAATTCGTGTTTAGACGATACGTCACCACAAAGATCCAAGGAGCGGCACTCAACGCGGTCCAGACTTTAGACGCTAACGCCTCATGGACGGACATCAAAGCGGAGCTGATCCATTCCTTCGGAATTCGGGAGAGCTACTTGAGCCTCCATCACCAAGCCTTCACGACAAAGCAGTATAACGTAAGTCAATATTTTAATAACCTTAAGTGTATACTAGATAAGCTAAATATGAAATTTGAATTCGACTTAGAAAAGCCAAGTGAGTTTTCTCCTAAGGCTAATGAGAAGATAATTTTAAAAACGTTTTTAAATGGAATTCATCCAAATTTAGCTAGCATAATAATTTCACGTAATATCGTAACTTTAAGAGATGCTTATTATATCTTAGAAGAATCAAATATGATTCAGAAATATACACACCATAAACATAAGGAACAAAGTGTTAACGAGTTATATGGAAATAATAATCAAAATTTAAATCAATCAGGTCAATTTAGAAATAATCAAAACTATTCAAATTATTCAAGAGACTCAAATCAGTCAAGTCAATTTCGGTCAAATAACTTTAATAACAATCAGTCAGGTCAGTTTAAACAAAATTCCAATCAGTCAAGTAATTTTCGACCAAATTACAACCAATCAAATCAATTTAGGCAGAACTATACAAATCAGTCAAATCAATTTCGGCAAAATTATCCAAATCAATCTAACCAGTTCCGACATAACCGACCTGAACCGATGGAAATTGACCACTGCGAACAGTCAAATTTTCAATCGACGGGCCAACAACGAATCTACCGATAGTATTATTAACGATTGGAACCCAAAAAATAAAATGTTTAATAGATACGGGATCCACAACTAGCCTTTTAGATAAAAACAAATTGTTAAATTATAAAAGAAACAGTTTACAACGGAAGATATATTTTAATACACTAAATGGCCAAACTGCTATAGACACGGAAATAATTACAGAACTTCCGCTGGAATTTAATGAAAATAACCTAATGTGTTGGAAAATAACAACATTTATTAATAAAAATTTTGATGCCCTTGTAGGCCAAAATATCCTAAAAGCCCTTAATGCAGTAATAAACTTAAAAGAAGAATACTTAGAAATAAATAATAACAAAATAAAATTTTTAAATGCATGTCCTTTTGAGTATAACAATATTCACACACTAGAAGAAGGAGAAAACAAACTACAAGATTTAATCAGAGAGGACATGAACAATGAGGAAAAAAGTAAATTAAAAACACTTTTAAATAATAATAAAAATGTATTTTACCATGAAGGAGAACAATTATCCCATACTCATGAAATTCAACATGAGATAGTAACAAAATCTGAAAGACCAATATATTGTAAAATATACAGATATCCCCAAATTCACGAGGAAGAGATTAGCAATCAAATAAATGATATGTTAAGACAGGGAATAATTAAAGAAAGCAATTCACCATACAACTCACCTCTTTGGATAGTTCCTAAGAAGCTAGACAATTCGGGGAAGAAAAAATGGCGAATAGTCATTGATTATAGAAAACTGAATGAAGACACCATCGACGACAAATTTCCTATACCCAATATTGAGACTATTTTAGACAAACTTGGTAGAGCACAATATTTTACAACACTTGATCTAGCTAAAGGTTTCCACCAGGTTAACATAAACGAAATAGATCGACCAAAGACAGCTTTCTCAACCCCTCAAGGACATTACGAATTTATAAGAATGCCGTTTGGATTGAAAAACGCACCCGCAACTTTTCAAAGGCTAATGAACTCTGTGCTTAGGGAATACATAAATAAGATATGTGTTGTATATTTAGACGACATTTTAATCTTCAGCTCAAGTCTCGAAGAACACACACAAAATGTACAGAAAATACTAACGAAATTACATGAACACAATTTAAAAATACAAATAGATAAGTGCAAATTTTTTGCAAAATCAACAGAATATCTTGGTCACACTTTAACTGTGGACGGTATAAAACCCAATCTAGATAAAATAAAAAATATTCAAAATTTAAAATTACCTACTACAGTTAAACAAATAAAATCATTCTTAGGTATAACTGGTTACTATAGAAAGTTTGTTAAAGACTACGCAAATGTAGCCTCTGGACTAACAAAATACCTCAAAAAAGGGATGAAAATAAACACAAACGATTCTAATTACATAAATTCTTTTGAAAAATTAAAATCACTTTTAATAAACCCACCAATTCTAAAATATCCCGATTATAAAAAGACTTTTTGCATTGCAACTGACGCCAGCGATTTTGCCATGGCGCAGTATTAACTCAAGAAAACCATCCTATAAGTTATGCCAGTAGGACTCTGAATGATCATGAAAGAAGGTACTCCACCACAGAAAAAGAATTATTAGCTATAGTATGGGCAGTTAATTATTTTAGACCATATATTTACGGCAGACCGATCACCAACCTCTTAAATGGTTGCAAGCTAAACATAAAGGGAAGGACATTAATCCCAGACTTCAACGATGGCTTTTAAAATTAGGAGAATACAATATAAATATCAACTATTTAAAAGGAAAAGACAACAACGTAGCAGACTTTTTAAGCCGAATAAATTCAGAAACAGGTGAAATTAATGCAGTAGAAGACGGAATTACGATCAAAACTGACGCAACTATCCATTCTCAAGAGGAGGAACTAAACGATCATTTTCCTATACTTCATACTATTGGCAATCGTTTTAAAACCCAAATAATTTTAACAAATAATAAAACAAAAGAAATCGAAACATTTTTGAATAAAACAAAAATATATCACAATTCTAATGACATTGAAAATAACAGTATAATAAATATTTGTCGAAAGTATTTAAATACTGGAAAAGTAGGCATTTATTCGGATCTCAGCGAACATCAATACAACATCGTTCAACAAGAATTAATTAAAAACTTTGGTAATCAAATTAAATTTGTAAAATGTGAATTTCATGCCAAAGACATGAAAACTGAAGAAGAAACTTATAAACGAATAGCAAATTTTCATAAAAATGAAACTGGACATGCAGGCATAAACGAAAACTACGCGAGTTTGAAAAACCTTATCTATTTTCAAAATTTAAAACTACTTATTCAAAAATTCATAAATAATTGTGATACTTGCAATTGGGCCAAATACGATAGGAAACCAATTAAACCAAAATTCCACTTGACAGAAACCCCTTCAGATACAAATGAAATCGTACATGCCGATACGTACACAAATTCAAGAACACATTATATAACATTCATTGACAGGTTTTCAAAACATGCCTTAGCCTTTAATTTAGAAGATAGAAACAGCGTAACACTGATAGAAAAGATAAGAATGTACTTTTCAGTTATGGGAAAACCAAAATTATTAATCCTAGATAATGAATTCAACTCAATTAATATCAAAGATTTCCTTAAACAAGAAAATATAGAAGTTCATTACACTAAACCAAATAGCCATACTGGAAATTCTGACATTGAAAGATTTCACAGTACATTGAGTGAGAAAATTAGAATATTAGGAATCGAAAACCCGAAACTCTCAGCAGCAGAAAAAGTATTTAAAAGTGTTGAATGGTACAACAAATCATTTCATACTACCATAAAAACTCGTCCAATTGATATAATACTAGGAAAAGCAGACAAACAAATGGTAAAAGAAAATATTATAAAAATGAAACAGCAAATAATGAACACAAGAAATAATAATAGAGAAAATTTTGAAAATTCCAAGGAAGAGGGATACGTAAAGAATTACAAAGCATTACGCCACAAAACCGAACCTAGATTTAGAAAACTTAAATTAGAAAATATACACCCAACAAACATTAAAAGATCAACAAAATTCGAATTTGTAAACAAAACCCAGGAGTGTTTTGAGTTAAAGAGGGGAGAAGTTACGTCACAGGCAATGTCCAGCGATAAGAGCAGACTCTCGACATTGCCAGTGCCCAACCGAAACCTCAAGATAAACTGGGAAACATAAAACCTCCCAAACAGTCCCGATATTGTAAACCATCCAAACAGTCGTAAATCAATTGATAAGAGATGTTTGGGTGCGTAGTAAAAGGGACTGTTAAAAATAGATAAGCAACAATTATGTATATTAAGATAAGGATTATTGAGCTAGCACTTAAGAACATATTTGAAAAATAAAACAGAACATATTTGAGCTCTGAAGAGACCAGACGTGTTTCAATACGAAAAATATAATTCGCGCTCGCCAGTCGCAGTCCGCAGCTGTATGCCATGCAGCGGTTCCCAGTTCTTCAGCAGCTTCCTTTTTATGATCGAATATGACGCTCCAGTATCTAGTGTCAACACGAACAACTTTCCATCTATCCTTCCTTCAACTGTCAAGCTGCTGGGCTGTCGTTTCAGCTGTGAGACAATGATGGTGGGGCGGCAGATTGTGGGGATCAGCTCACGCCGCTTTGGGCTGACCCGTTTTAGTTTAACGGCTCCTCGTCCTCAGCCCTGCGCTTGTTGGCTGAGCCTCGATTGTCAGTATTCCTCGCTTCCGGCGATTGCGATCGAGAACGGGAACGCCTCTTTCGTTGGCGGCAGTCTCGTGATATGTGGCCCTGCTTGCCACATACCCAGCAAACAACTTTAGAGGAGACCACTCGTGGCCTGCCCGGTATCTCAGAGCTTATGGCTTGGATCGGAATGTCGTTGTCCGCCTGAATCTGGCGTATCCTTGCAGGTGCATACCGAGTGCTCCCAATCCATGCCGCTTCATATGTCATCGCGCTGGTCACCGTTTCCTTAAATGTTGGCTTGCCCATCATCAACGCACTGCGACGTGTTTCTGGATCATGAAGACCTTCAACAAACGACTCAATCTTCATCCTCTCGAGATCATCAGCACCAAATTTTGGGTAGCACAACTGTACGAGCCGCTCAATGTCTGCTGCATATGTCTGCAGCGCCTCGTTGGCTCTTTGCTTGCGGTTCTTCAGCTCACAGTAGTATAGCGCATGGTTGTGCTCGTTGCTATACTTCGCTGCTAATGCTCTCATGATGGCACCGTAATCACTTCTTAAACCTTCTGGAACTGATTTGATTACCTCCGCCGCAGGACCTTTCAGCGCCAGTGCCAACCTCCGACCTTTCCTGATATCTGTCCACTGATTTTCCAAAGCAGCCAAGTCGAATTGCAATTTAAATGTGTCGAACGGCGCAGCACCATCATAAGTAGGCACTTCTGTTCTGGCAGCAAAACCGTCCTGAACCGGTGGCAAACATTCTCGTGGCTGTACCTCTCGAAACCGTTCGTCTATCTTTCTGTGCATCGAATCTTCCAGACTGTCAACTCGTTTGTTCAAGGACTCATCCAGGTTGTCAACTCGCCTGTTCAGGGATTCACCCATTTCGTCAACTCGTTTGTCCCAATCGTCTATTCGCGTCTCGAGATGCTCAACTTTCACATTCAGGCTATTGGAAATTTCCTCCACCTTCTGCTCTATGCGCGCAGAATTTTCCGCCATTTCCCGATTTGCAGTCTCGACTTTTGCCGAAATTTCGAGATTCGTAATTTCCAGCTTCGCTGACATTTCTCGATTTGCTGTCTCGACTTTTGCCGAAATTTCGAGATTCGTAGTTTCCAGTTTCGCTGACATTTCTCGATTTGCTGTCTCGACTTTTGCCGAAATTTCGAGATTCGTAGTTTCCAGTTTCGCTGCCATCCGCGCCGACATCTCACGATTTTCACGATTTGCAGTCTCCATTTGCGCCGACATGCCTTTGAGTGCAGCCATTAGTTGGCTCATGTCCAACGCTTGTATTGGTGCAGCCGCTGAACTCTGTAGCGAAGCAGCACCAGCAGGCGACTCCTCCACCTTGGCCGACGCCTCCAGTTCTTGTGCTCCGAACTCGTGCACAGTCCAATCGACGCCTCGTGCCTCACATGCTTCTCGCAAGCGCAACTGCAACTCCACCTTCCCGCCAGCAGTCGGCAAATTCCAGGCGGCCAGCTCCTTCTTCAGCTGGTCTACCTTCAGCAGCTCGAGTTTAACCATGTCCGTACTTTTATAATTTTATTTATTTAGTTATTTTCAATTTTCCACAATCCCACTTCTGACACCAAATGTTACGAATACTAAGTCCAGTGGGCTGTCACGCATCTCTGGATTGTGTGATTTGAAAATAAAACACAGTCAGTTTCCTAAATGCAGACAATAAAATACACCAACAGTCACTTTATTATTCACAGTTTACACTTTACTGTTCGTACACTTAAGTATTTGCTTAATTATTCCGTGTGGCAACTTCACTTGTCAAAACCAGACTGACTCGCTGCACCGCATCTGGCCACCTTTTATACTCTGTCCGGCCGTCGCGCAGATCGTTCTCGCACGTTGCCAGATTGGACTAGAAGTTTCCCTGATGACCGCGACCATCGTTGCCAGGTTGGACTAAAAGTTACTATCGCGGCCGTCGTTGCCAGATTGGGTTATGGCACGGCACGTAGCGGCAGGGTTGCTTTGCACTGCGACAGACTGGCTCATCGTTACAATATTTTGAGCTACCCTCGTACTTTTCGTAAATCCTATAAGCGGTGTGTGTCGCTTTCCTCCATGAGACGTATGTCTCATGTTGTCCCTCAAAGTTCGGCAAGGACTTGACGATGTCCAGTGTCTCATTGCATGTGACGTCTGCTCGGATTTCCGCCTCTGTGTAGGTTTTTACCTCAGGCGTATTGATACTGACCCTATTCAAACGACTGCTAATGTCTTGTAATTTGCTATCAAAACTCCTCTCTTGCAGGGCAAGCGCACTGTTCACAGCCGCTTCCACCACCGCCTTTAGCTGCTCTGGGTTTATTGCCATATTTGCTCCCTCTGTCTCAGATTCTGATCCCGTAGACTGATTTCCTTCCCGGTGGTCTGACCTATTGACTTTTATGTGTCGAAATTTTTCCAGTAAATCTTCTAGTTCAGTGTCACTCATATAGTCACTTCACTTTGGTCCGCGCACAAAGATTGGGACTCACTTCTTAAATATAATTTCAATACGGTACAATTTTTTTTTAAAACGAAATCAACAAAATATTCGCAATGAGAGGTCCACTTACATGTTCAGTTGACTTTTGCTGTAGTTTTAATTGTTGTTCTTGTCTCCGTTTTTCCACTGCCGCTGCCGTCGGTGTTGACGTTTGCGGTAGTTCTATTTGCCGTGGGTGTTTCTGTTTTTACACTGCTGCCGTCAATGTTGGTCCGGAAAGCGATTTGGGCGCCAATTATCACAAAGAGTTTTTGAGTTTTACTTCGGTCGCGACTGCGAGCCGAGTTCCTTTATTTTCCGTCACCCACTAACTACTACCACTAAGCAAATAAACACATAGAGGTGTCAACTGGCACAAATTTGCGTACCAGCGCAGTAGGTCCCATACGCACTTCGGCTATTCGAACATATGCGCGATGACTTCGGCAAACTTCTCAATTCGAAGTCAGCTTTCATAATTTGCTTTATGTTGATGTGGTCAGTCGCACATCCAATGACTACATCATGGCACAATAAACAAGGTAGTGGCAGGAAGGAGCGAAAAAACTCACGTGTATTTTGTTAGTGTTTTTGTTCGGTTCATTGTCAAATCGGACGGACGGTTCTCTTGCCAACAGTATTGCCAGCATCGAATAGACCACTTGGTCTATTCGAGAACGTAAAAATACACCAATCAACAGCAAAAGTACATAGCTTCTTTGTTTTAATCTGTTGTTTTACAATTAGGGGCAAAAGTGCTAAGTGCTAGTTCGCCGATTTTGCGTTAATTCATAAAAGTTAACGAAAATTGGAAAAATAATATCCTTTCGTCATTGCAAACATGCTTAAAATTTCACAGAAAAAGAGTTGAGTGGCCATGCTGTTCGCCGAATGTAAACAAAGCAGACAAAAATTTCTGACAACCTACCGAACTCTGACGAGAAAAAAATAAAATTCGCTCCTTCCTGCCACTACCTTGTTTATTGTGCCATGGACTACATGACGCGAAACTGAGAGGAGTCACGGTTGCTAATTCGGTCAAACCAGGCCCCAGAGTCGCAAATTCGGTCAAACCAGGCCCCAGAGTTGATTAGGGTTCGTACAGCAAATTCGGCATACAAAAGTCAGGGCAAGGGCTGCTGGTGCGTTCGAAGTTTATTTGCAAATGAAATAATTGTTTTTTTTTCTCTCATTTTGTAGTACGTTTATAGGAAATTGATTGCAAAAAAAATGTTGTTGCTGAAAAACGTCATAAGTATGTTCCAACTAGTTTTAATATGATTTAACTTCAGTTTTTGCTGATTGCCCTCAAAGCCTTAACGTTTGAATTGCTTGTGTTGCAGCTCTGCGTTTGAAAAGAGTTCAACTTGCCATCACTGTTTCTTGCTGCACTAGAAACGGCAAACTCAATGAGACATGAACTGAATGAATAAGCAACCGAATATCTGCTGACTTTACCGTCTGAAATCATTTATTTATGCTTTCTGTTGGTACGGGTAACAATCAAAATGACTTCGACCAGTAAAACAAGGTTTTTCGCAACGTTATATTTACAGCAAATAAGAAAAGTTATCACTTTAAGATGCAAGCAATTGACTGGTAACCGGTGCTGTGCGAATGCTTGGGTAAAAAAACCCGTACACTATCAGACGATTGGAAAAAGCAAAAAATGGTCTGAAAATCGTTTCCCCGCTCAGTTTCGCGTCACGTAGTCTGCGCACATCAACTGTGCGCTGTGATGATGTTACTGCTGCTGTTATGCGCCTTGCTTTCAGCGCAGCAGGTCCCATACGCACTTCGGCTAGCCGAAAATATTCGCAAAATTGTGTGCGTTGCCTTCACACGCAATGAAATAATCAACCACCAAAAAAGCCAACAAAAGCAACAATACAATTTCACTTGTTCGCGCTTATTCTTGTGTGTATACCTTTTTTCGTTGACGATCGCTTTCGCTTCAACAAATTTGCTGATGATGAAACTTCGACTGATGGACATATTTCTTGGTCGATTATTTGCAGGTTATATGAATTGGATAACAACAATTCAACCCGCCTTTGTCCCAAATTGACAACAAAGCATATTCATCCTAATTCATTTGAAAAAATGAAGGTTAAATACGCAACTCATTAAAAATCTTTGCCATAAAATCTTTGGTTGAAAATGGCTGTTATAATGATTGCAAAGAAAAAGCTTCGTCCACAGCTATATTTATTGAAAAAACAAACAGACTTTTTGATTGTTTGAATAGCCATGTTCTTTTTGATAAAAATCCTTTCCGATCAGCTCTTCGTGAGAATAACAATATCCAAAATTATTTGAAGGAAATGAAAAACTATGTCAAAAGTTGTCAGTATTCTAAAACTGTATACTGTTGAAATGGTATAGTTTTATCAATTACTTCCGTTTTGTCTCTTTCAGAAGATATCTGGGCGGAAAAATCCAATTTTCTTTTATTATCAAGACTTAATCAAGACCCGCTTGAAAATCTTTTTTATTTGGTAAGAAAAAGCGGAGTTACAAACAATAATCCTTCACTTTTTGAGTTTGACCATATTCTTGCGATAATGATCTCAATGAAAATAATAGCATTTAAGGCAGGAACCTTCAATTGTGAACCAACTGACGAAGGTTCATTTATAATAATTGACAATAATACCAGTTTGTTTGAACATATGAGTGATAGTTCCCTTCGTTATTCCTCTGGTTTCATATTGATGCAAACTATTGAAAAATTTGACTGTCATAACTGCAAAAAGTTAATAAAAGATGAGCTTTGTGATTTACAAAGAAACGAAATGTTTATATTTTTCAAAAATTTCAACCATTTTAATAGTAGTTTAAAACTAAAAGCTCCAATCGACTAATTTTTTTGTTTCAAAAATCGTTTACAACACATTTCATACGTTTTTTAAGGAAAACCCTCATTCCTCCAATATAAAAAAGCTTTTGTACAATCTGTGTGTTGCAAACGTAACAAAGTAGATGAATACAAAATGTGATTTTCAGAACCGTCTACTTGTTGGGAACATGAGCAATTTATATTAGACTAGCTGACCCGGCGAACTTCGTCCCGCACGTAGGAAAATATTAATGTATGCTTATGGAAAGAAATGGCGAATACCAGCCTATGGCCTATGAAACCGGTAACGACATCTAGCGGTAAATAGCCGAATATTTATAAACTTCGGAACCGTTCCAAATGTCATGTTTACTTCTTCTGTCATATGTCAACAATATTCAGTTCACAATTTGTCAAGTTTCATCCAACAACGCATTGTTTGACGCTCCGGAAAATGTCGGATTACGTGCCTACAAATTACGATTTGCGGACACAGTTAATTTTGTGTTACCATTTGAAGAAAAACGCTTTCTCAAACCTGGTGAAACGGTTAACGGTGAACGTTACCAACAACAATTGGCCGATTTGAACCGTGCTATACGTCAAAAACGCCCAGAATATGAAGCCAGGCAACACAAAGTGATTTTCCTCGATGACAACGCACCACCACACCGCACTAGAGCCACCAAAGAATTGTTTGCATCGTACAACTGGGAAGCTCTTGCTCATGTGGCTTACTCACCAGACTTGGCGCCTTCGGATTATCACATGTTCGCATCGATGGGCCACGCATTAACGGAACGGCGCTTCAATTCTCACGCAGAAGTCAAAAAATGGATCGATGATTGGTTTCAGGCAAAAGACGAAACATTTTTTTGGCGAGGCATCCATAAATTGTCTGAGGGGAAAAATGTGTAGCTAGCGATGGCCATTACTTTGAAGAATAAAATTGTAATCATTTCCTCACAATAAACGTGTTTTTTCAAAAATAATTACCGGTTTAATAGGCGCATAATACTTTAATAATGGTAGATTACTTTTAATAATTTTGCTAAGAAAAAATTGCACTTGGTTAAGAGAGCAAATTGCAAGTAAAACGAAAAATAAGAATAAAATAAAAATACTACAGAACACATAAAATTACTAAATAATATAAATTTTAAGGAAATGATAATAATAAATAGTAATATGTTGCTGTTAATATATGAATTTGAAAAATTTATCGGTATGAATTTTATTAGGCCAGAAGGCAACGTAGCCTACATGAATGCCAACATTGCACAGCAGATATTCATGGTTTTAGTTTTTTTTCAATAGGAACGCACACTCTACTGTACGCCTTTGCGAATTCACATGGTTCATTTTTCATAGCAGAACCGAAAGCCATGGAAATTCAATTTGCTTTTTATCTTGTGCAGTTGCTCGTATTGTTTTCATTCACCTCAGCGCATGCACAAGCAACACGCACATTTATTTTCACACGGACACACACCCTTGCATATTCGAATTTGCAAACGATACGCCGCGGCGCGCCGTTTCGTGCTCATCAGCACAGCACAGCTTGCAATTGATGTTCCTTGTCGAACAACCAGTGACTACGTGACGCGAAACTGAGCGGGGAAATGATTTTCAGACCATTTTTTGCTTTTTCCAATCGTCCGATAGTGTACGGGTTTTTTTACCCAAGCATTCGCACAGCACCGGTTACCAGTCAATTGCTTGCATCTTAAAGCGATAACTTTTCTTATTTGCTGTAAAAATAACGTTGCGAAAAACCTTGTTTTACTGGTCGAAGTCATTTTGATTGTTACCCGTACCAACAGAAAGCATAAATAAATGATTTCAGACGGTAAAGTCAGCAGATATTCGGTTGCTTTTTCATTCAGTTCATGTCTCATTGAGTTTGCCGTTTCTAGTGCAGCAAGAAACAGTGATGGCAAGTTGAACTCTTTTCAAACGCAGAGCTGCAACACAAGCAATTCAAACATTAAGGCTTTGAGGGCAATCAGCAAAAACTGAAGTTAAATCATATTAAAACTAGTTGGAACATACTTATGACGTTTTTCAGCAACAACATTTTTTTTGCAATCAATTTCCTATAAACGTACTACAAAATGAGAGAGAAAAAAAACAATTATTTCATTTGCAAATAAACTTCGAACGCACCAGCAGCCCTTGCCCTGACTTTTGTATGGCGAATTTGCTGTACGAACCCTAATCAACTCTGGGGCCTGGTTTGACCGAATTTGCGACTCTGGGGCCTGGTTTGACCGAATTAGCAACCGTGACTCCTCTCAGTTTCGCGTCATGTAGTCATTGGAACAACCCACAAAGAATGAAGATGAACTTCGAAAATTGAAGTTTGGCGAAGCCAGCGACAAAACTTCGTATAGCCGAAGTACGTGTTGGACCAGGGTTACCGTTGAGAATTTTGAGAAAGTCGCACAAAAGGTCGTTTTAAAAAAAAAAGTCGCACACAAAAGTCGTTTTTTCCAAAAAAAAAAAGGGCACACTTTTTTATTACGGAAAAACACAACTAACAATTCAAATTAACATTTCAACGATATAAATAACTTAGAAATAATGATTGAAAAAGTGTTTTGTGCTTTTGTGTAATTATTTTACATTTTCAATTTTACTTTTTGTAACTCTGTACTTTTTCAAAAGTTAATCCAGTCTTCTATTTCGGTATCTAGCAAATTTACATTTTAAATTTTATTTTTTTAACTTCTCTGTATTTTCGCACAAGTTCATCACTTGGCATCCAGTCTTCTATTTCGGTATCTAACAAATTTAGTGTTGATAGCATTGAGTCACAAATTTCTACTTTTAACCTATTGGTTAATTTATTTTTCATTAATCCTAATTTTGAAAAAATTCTTTCCGCACACGCACTACTGTGACGTAGAGTTAATACATGCGCTGCTAACTTATATAAATTAAGGTACAAAGGTTCATTTAAAATATTCTTTAAGCTTCCTACTGTATACAAAAAAGGGGGAAAAAAGTCGCGCAAAGATGGAAAAAGTTGCAAAATTAGATAATTATGAAAAAGTCGCACAAAAAGTCTCAGAGCGTCAAAAAGGTTGCAAAATGCAACTAAAGTCGCACAACGGTAACCGTGTGTGGGACCTACTGTGCTAGATTTGCGTGACCGAAAAATTTTGTACTGCGTGGATTCGCTAATGTTTTTGGTGTTGTCGTTTATTGTGTGTATGCTTTTTTGTGTTGAGATTGATTTTGCTGCAATGTCACCAGCAATCGAATGTTTGTGGTGTATGTAGGCTTGCCACCTTTTGAAAGTGCCTGTGGAGGACACTTAAATTACTATAAACAATCTGATTTTTATTTTTCAGAGTACATATATTTGAACTTTTGTATATAGAAAAATCTTCCAAAAAAAACTTAAACATATTTATAAACATAAACCAAACAACACAAGTAAGCGTAAAAATATACGAAAAAAGTACAAAAACAATTAACAAAAACTAATTAATTCATTTACATTATTATTACAATTATCGATGGGGACGATGCACCGCGACCTGTAGATCTATTGTGCCCCCTTCTTGGACTTCACAGACTGTCATTAAGTCCGGCATCCAGGAGGAATCTTAATATACTTCCTACACCTCTGGATATGAAGTCCGTACCTGGTATAAGATGGTCCCCCAGGTGTTTCTTTCTCTAATGCATGAGTACAGGGCACTCTCCTACTATATGTAGTGCAGTCTCATTTTCCTGCAAGCAGAACCTGCAATACCCGTTTTCACGGATTCCTAGTTTGGCCAGATGATAATTCAGTCTGCAGTGCCCTGTTAGCATTCCCGTAATAATCCTTAGATTATTCTTTGATGGGGTCATGCAATCCTCGAATCTTTTCTTATTGTAGGACCCGATAACCATCTTGGAATGTTATAAATCTGGTCGATTTTCCCAGTATTGAGTCCTTCTGGTCATTTCGTCCTTTCTCGTTAGGATGTAAGAAGCTCCTTCTCCCAAACCACAAAAGGGTTCAGGGCCGACAAAAGGTGTGGAAGCTCCCCTCCTTGCCAGTTCGTCGGCCCGTTCGTTTCCTTCAATGCCAGCGTGGCCCGGAACCCAGAGTACCCAGACCTGGTTATAACGGCCAAGTTCATTCAGCTTCTCAAGGCACTCAAAGACCAGTTTCGAGGACACCTGGTAGGATCTAAGAGCCTTGATAGCCGCTTGGCTGTCGGAGAGGATAGCAATCTTCCGGTTCCGGTATCCCCTCGCCAGATTGAAATAAGCATACCTTTCAATGGCGTATATTTCCGCCTGGAAGATAGTGGTGTGTTTTCCCGTAGGTTCCGAGTATCTTGTCCTCGGCCCGTATACACCTATCCCGGTACCCTCCTCCGTTAAGGAGCCATCTGCGTACCAGGAAATCATATGCTTGTCTATCAGATTCGTTTCCGATATACCTATCCAGTTCCTTTTGTTGCTAAGCTCAGTTTTTATTTCCATGAATATATGTCATATTTATGGAAATGAAAACTTTCATTTACATAAATATATGTCTTTTTCAAAGACTATTTGGTCTTAAATAAATACTTTTCATTGCTTTTTGCTGTTTTAATCAGACTTCTATTGGATTTAATGAGATGATAAAAGTCAGCGCACGTTTCTTTTTGGTTTAAGAATATTATTAGCTCATTTTTATTAAATTTGCTGAGCACCTTCCTCTATCCTCACTCCATTTTTTGTTCATTACCGAAAAAACTCTTTCTGCGAAAGCGCTACTTCATGGCATAGTCAATAAATAGCTCATTATTTTAAATAAATTGTTGCATTCGAACCTTTCAAATATCTACGAATTTTTCACTTTGGCTGGAAAACTCGTCCAAATTCAAGGAGTCAAAATATTTACTTATTAGACAGACTTCGTCAAACAATTGAGCTACGTTTAGATCCTGTAATATTTGTTTTAATTTTTGTTCTTCAACTACTTCTACAACATCATTAAAGGTAAACAATTTATCTTGAATAATAAGTTTTCCAATTTTATAAGCCGCCGTTGCTCAGTTGGTTAGTGCGCGGTCCAACGCGTCGAATGCAGAGCGACGCAAGTTCGAACACTGCATGTAGTAACACTTAAAAAAAATAACGGGAAACTCGTTTTCTCTTTCGGTGGCTGTCCTCTCAGCTGGAAATGGCAAACCTCTGAGAGTAAAAATTGCCTATGAAAAAGCTCCCAACCTGCCGTTCGGAACCGGCATAAAACTGTAGGTCCCTTCCACCCGCGTACAAATTCACACGCACAACACGGGTGGTTGCGGGAAGCTAGGCCTTAGTCTCGCGTAAGCGGGCTGTCGTGCCAATCAATTAATAATTAATTTTATAAATCCAATTACTTTCAGAAAAATCGAATCACTCTTCAATATAGTTTAAAGCTACATCAATAAATTCAAAAAAATCTTTTTTTATTAGAGAACTTTCTTCAATATGATCAATTTTTGATAATTGAACTTTTACTTCGTATCCAAAAAATTGTTGCTGTTTTCGTTCGAAAATGTGTGTTCTAAAATCAGTAAAAATTTGAAAAAGCTCGATTGCTGTACAAACGTTTGACTCCAATTTTTTTATAGTATCTGAGTATGTTTGTAAGACATGTGACAAAAACCATAAATAAATTTAAATTTTTGGAGATATTTGATTATTTTCAATACCTAAAGCCAATCGCATTTGCTTGGATATCTCTTCTGAAAGAAAATAATCTGAGAGAGCTGGCCAAACTTGCAAAACTCTATCTTTTGCGGGCAAAAGGGATAGCCACCATGTCGCAAAATCTCTTTAAACTCTATATTTGCAAAACTACAAAATTCAATTAAACGTTCTCGTCGCTTAGCAGCAGCAGAAAAATGAGCATATATTTTTAAAATCACGTTCTCGACATGTGTTAACACATTGAGTGCCACCATACAATCCAAAAAATTGTCCCCACAGGCCACAGGCATTTTTTTGTATTGACTGTGAGACCACTCTCGTCTCACGCGGCACATGAGGCCCAAATTCGTGTGAGATCAAAGTGGTCTCATGTGGCACTCAGCGTGTTAAGTCTAAATTGCTTAACGATTTTTCAAAGCGTTATTAACAATGTGTGCGTGACAGTTGCTTTTCAAAATGTTTTCCTTGGACTTTTGCAGGTTTGAAAACAAAGAATTGTGTTTTCCAAAGTTAGAGTTTGTATTATCTGCACTTAAGGATACAACGTTTTTTATATTTAATTTTAATGGCCATGTTGGCCATTCCAACAGACGTTTCGTTAGAAATTTCAATAAATCTATTATTTTATTTTGAATTCCAGTAGATCTGTCGAAATACTGTATACAAATGTGGAAAAACTTTCTATTTTTATGATTAGAAGCATCTGTTTGAATTGTAAAATAGACATCATCATTAATCAAATTTGAGATCAAGTTATTTAAACTAAAAGGACCGAGAACGTTTTCAACAATCATCGTAGCTTTTGTGCGTCCACAAGAAATCTTTTTTGTAATAACTGAGTCATGAACTGTCTTTTTAACAACTTCAAATTGCAGTCCAAAGAGTTATATGACAAATTGTGCTTAACATTGTGGTAAGTATGTTAAGTAATGTAAGTATTGTTAAGAGTAAAATCTACATATTTCGTGTAAATGGAGGACATTTTACCCTCTTTGGAGGACGGAGGACATTTGAGTAATTTGGAGGACTGTCCTCCACAATGGAGGACAGGTGGCAAGCCTAGGCTTTTTGCTGGCCAATGCTTTGATTAATTTAAAAATTTGGTGGTTGATCCCAATTTAAAATGTTTGCAAATATTTTTACGTGGCGAGTTCGAAGTAAAATTATTTGTTTATATTTTCACATGCTTGATTACAATTTTGAGAATATGGGAAAACTACGAAAAAAAAATGAACTGATAGGCATATTGACTTCAAAATTCGTGGAACACTTGAAATTAAAAATAATTAGATTCGTGTTTTAATTTTTTTTATCGAAATCTAACGGAGGGTTAGAAGATTGTATGGAAAAACATAATTTAATAGGTCTATTGACTTTTAATAGGGCGAAAGCACTACTAAAGCACTAAATAAAGAAATAATAAGACAAGTATTTTGTCATAAGAAAATTGTATTCCGGCATGCCTACGTTTAAAATAGTTTAAATGTTCTACGCCTGAATGATTCCATGGCGAATGATGTGATCATAAATTTACAATTTCTTATTTTAGTTCTTTTAAACAAGTATTATATGTGGGCCGTAAGAAAAGTTCCAAAGAACGAGACGGAAAATTATTACGGGTAATAAAGACGTTTTCTTTTCTTTCCAATTCCATTTTTATTGATTACTTATTATTTATTTTTTAATTGCCTGTAGCGATCATATAGGTCGCCATGCCAGCCATATTTTATTTTCTTTTCTATGATTTTGCGCACACTACAGTCGGCAGTGAGTTCAGGAGCAATATGCGACGCTGTGCAGGCTTATAGAAGAAGAACAAAAGCCAGCCAGAAAATATTTTTTTTTACAATTTTTTTTTGTTTTACAATTTCTTGCCTGCACTTGCCTGCACCGCGCATCGCTTGTGCTGCACCGCACATCGCCTGTGCTGCACCGCAACTTGCCTGCATCGCACATCGCCCTTGCTGCACTGCAACTTGCCTGCACCGCACATCGCCCTTGCTATACCGAAACTCGCCTGCACCGCAACTTTCCTGCACCGCACATCGCAACTCGCCTGCGCCGAGCAGAAAACGCAACAGACTTGCTCGTGGACTTCATTGATTTAGCACGGCCTCCGCAACTGTCTAAAGTCACAGACCGGAGCGTGTACCATCACATATTCACGCAAGAGCCGCAAGTATCTCACCGTCCTCGCCTTCTCCCACACTAACGCAACACCTGCAACCAGCGCGAAGCCCGCAACCAACGTGACACAGCGACCACGCCCACAAGCACCGGTCAACCACTGCTGGCCGCCGCCCCGCTTCACACACAATTCGTGCATTATCCGCAACCGCCACATGCACCGCATTTTCCGCCAACATCACCGTCGCCCGGCCAACTCCAGACGTTTCATCCGCCACCGCAGCCACATCGTGCCAGCGTACATCGAAGCATCAGCAGACGCACCCGATACACCTACAGCGTCTTCACATCGACTTCTTGACGCTCCTGCCCTCACGTCACGCCCATCCTTTTCATCGACTGTCGTCCCTTTGCGCACCTACCCAGGATCGAAGACCTAAACGGTATCGTTCGCCCTCGCCAATTTGTCAATTGCCGCTTTCTGGAAGTGGGGTACTGTGGCGACACTGCTTCGTGCATCGAGCGCTGGCAGCACTGGCGCGGCAGAAAAGAAAACGAGTCGAAAGCTGGCAACGGAGCTGAGCGCACGCGGGTAGAAAGTTTGTAACGTTAGTGAATAAAGCAATTGAAATCTAACCGCCTCGAGTCTTATTAATCGCGATATAGCCACCGCCGGCAAGGCAGGTAGAAAACGGCAAACAGCACTGCAAGCCCGACGAGACAGCAACAAATTCAGCCGCAAAAACAACACAGCAGCCACAGCATCCAAGGGCAAGCGGAACAGCGAGACAGCAATACAGGAGCAGAGCAGCAACAACAAACAATGCACCGGGCACCCTCCTCAAGAACCAGCACAGACAGGTGGTATCAAATCAGCTGGGCTTTTACGGCAAATATGTATGCTCGCATTCCAGAGTGCAACGTATCACAGAGAGGCAAAAACGGAGTCGACGGTACACTAAATTTCAATGCTGTGCGACTTACAATTCCGAAGCTATTCCATTTCAAAGATTTGAGTTGTATGGGCGGTGCCACACCCCCTTGTTCAATACCCGCCCCATTCCCTCTACCGAAAGATATGATTAATTGGTAGGATCATACCAAGTTTCATTGATATACGACTTACAGTTCTGTTGCATAAAAAATGTGCCACGCCCCCTTGTTCAACGCCCATCAAATTTTAACAGCAGAATGATACATCTATGAAATGACGGTACACCAAATTTCAATGCTGTGCGAATTACAATTCCGAAGCTATTCCATTTAAAAGCTTTGAGCTGTATGGGCGGTGCCACACCCCCTTGTTCAATACCCACCCCATTCCCTCGGTCGAAGGACATGATTAAATAGTAAGTTTGTACCAAATTTAATTGATGTGTGACTTATGATTCCAAAGTTATTGTCTAAAAATGTATTCTGGTGGTGCCACGCCCCGTTTTACCGACTTTTCTTTTTTCCTAAACCTTCACGTAACAATTTCGACCAAACCCGCCGAAGGAAGTATCCAAGTTGGTTCAGTCGTTTTCAAGTTTTAAGCAGCCGAACAGACCACGACTCATTTTTATACGCTTACAGGACCATATCCTTTTCATGAAATTTTCCATAACCAAATCGCAAAGTGGCTGCCCTATGTCCTCGATAGCCTCACGAATTCTATCTTTTAGGTCTTGAATCGACGCTGGGCTGTTAACGTACACCTTATCTTTCACGTGGCCCCAAAGGAAGAAGTCGCAAGGTGTTAAATCACAAGATCTCGGTGGCCAATTGTGATCACCTCTTCCAGAGATAACACCCAGAGGACAAAATCAGCAAAGACACGACGTTGTTGATGATCGGTCGGCTTGAGTTGTTGTGTTAACTGAACTTTATAAGCCTTAAGACCCAAGTCTTTATGCGAAATACGGTGTAATGACGTTTTTGGAATGCCCAATTCCAAAGAACGACGAGGAATCGACAAACCTGGGTTTTCTTCAACACTTTTGGCTACAGCAGCAATATTCTCAGTTGTTCTTGAGCGAACTTGTCCCAACAGCTCGAATTTTTGCACCAATTTCTGTATTGCGGTTCGACAAGGTGCTTCACGACGACCCAAAAATGCTTTAGTTTTGCGAACTGTGACTGCAAGATTTTCACCATTTTTGTAGTGAATTTTAATAATTTCAATGCGTTGTTGAAGCGTGTATCGTTCCATTTTTAGTAATGGCGTAGTTTCTCCTTGTCAAATGTCAAAGAATAAAAGCTTCAAAAGAGGGAATGGGGCGGGTATTCGGGGCAAGGGCAAGGGGGCGTGGCACCGCACATACTACTTAAATCTTTTATATGGAATAGCTTCGGAATCGTAAGCCATACAGTATTGAAATTTAATATGCCATCGTCCCATTGAAGTGTCGCTCTAGTGTTTATGGGCGTTGAACAAGGGGCGTGGCAAATTTTTTATTCAGCTGAACTGTAAGTCGTACATCAATGAAACTTGGTATGATCCTTCCATTTAATCATATCTTTCGATAGAAGGAATGGGGTTGGTATTGAACAAGGGGCTGTGGCACCGCCCATACAACTCAAATCTTTTAAATGGAATATAAAATTGTAAGCACCATTGAAATTGGCGTACCGTCGTTTCATAGATGTGTCATTCTACTGATGAGATTTGATCGGCGTTGGTCAAGGGGCGGGGCACATTTTTTATGATCCAACAGTTATGCAGTACACACAACCATCAGTGAAACTTGCTACGAACTTTTCACTTAGTAGCCCAATTCGACTAACAGAAAGTTGTGAGCATTGGACAAAAGGGCGTAATAGCGCCTCGATTTTTATATACATAGATTGTTTGCCCTGACTGACTGTTTGATTGATGGATTCATCATCGCTCAGCCCAAACTGCTGAAGCTACAAACATGAAATTTGAACTGTAGGTACATCTTGAATAATGAACCTCCGCTATGGCGGGATTTTTTTGAAATTCTGGGTTAAAGGGGAAAAACATGTGTTAAGGTGTTGTATGAAAAAAAATTATTTAAGAAACATATTGATTTCAAACTTCCTGAAAATACTCTAAATCAAAAATAATTCGATACGTATTTTATAATTTTTCGAAAATCAAAATTTTAACTGGACCAACAATGGGTTAAGATTTCTTTAATAGTAGAAAAAACATTAACCGATAGGCCTACTGACTTCAAAAATTGTAAAAATACTTGAAATAAAAAAAATTATACACGAGTTTCTCATTATTTTCAACATCGAAATCTAATTGGATCAACGAAGCGTTAAAAATATGTATGGGGAAACAAATTTTTTGAGCCTTTTGACTTCAAACTTGGTGAAAGTACTTCAAATATAAAATAACTCGATACGTGTTTTTCATTTTTTCCGAATATTAAAATCGGACGGGGTCAACGACCGGTTAAAAGTTTGTATAAACTGTAAACAAAAACTGAATTAATGGGGCCAATGACTTCAAACTTTGTGAAAGTACTCTAAGTGAGAAATAATTTGACACGTGTTTTTCACTTTTTCGGAAATCAAAATCTAACGGGGTCAACCATGGGTTAACAAGTTTGTATGGGCCAACAAGTTTGTATGGAGAAACACGATTTATTGGTCCTTTTGGCTTCAAACTTAGACAAAAAGGACTTCAATCAGGAAATAATTAAAATTTGCTTTTCATATTTTTGAAAATCGAAATCTACCGTGGTAAACTAAGGGTTAATAATTTGTTTAGAGTAAATGTGAAAACTCATGATTTAAAGGGCATTTCGACTTCAGAGTTTTTAGAAACACTTGACATCAGAGATAATAGACATATGTTCTTTTTAAATCAAAATCTGACGGGGTCAACAATGCGTTCAAAATTTGTATCGGGAGAAACATGAGAGCTTGCGTGCGAAGCCGCGGGGCTAGTCTTATATATAAAAAAACTTAACGTTCTGTGTGTAATCAGTGTTTGCGAAAACGGCTCATTCTTTCGGGAAAATTTTTTTTGTGAGTGATAGAAGATGTCAATGCGGTGGTTTATAGCGATATAACATGTTTGTACGGCAGGTGGGCGTGGCACCTCCCATACAACCTAAATTTTTAATATGGTATATCTTCGGAATTATAAGTCGGACAACATTGAAATTTAGTACAGTGTCATGGCATAAGCGTGTCATTGCACCGGTAAAATTTAATGGGCGTTTGACAAAGGGCGTGGCACTTTTTAAATTCCGGTGTTACTTTTGAACTATAGCAGTCACATCAATGACATTCGGTACAAACTAACGATGCGGTCGGGTCCCTCGATGGGGGGAATAGGATGGATTTTGGACAAGGGGGCGTGGCACCGCCCATACAATTTAACTTTTTAACATAGAAAATCTTCGGAATTATAAGTCGGATAGCATTGAAAGTTGGTGTACCGTCATCTCATAGAAGTGTGTTCCTATTGCTAAAATTTAATGGGCGTTGGACAAGAGGCGTGGCACTTTTTTGATTCCGGTGTTACTTTTGAACTATAGCAGTCACATCAATGACACTCAGTACAAAGTTACCATTTGGTGGTGTCCTTCAACAGGGGAAATGCGGTAGGTTTTGAACAAGGGGGCGTGGCACCGCCCATACAACTCAATTTTTAAATATGGAATATCTTCGAAATGATAAGTCGGACAGCATTGAAATTTGATACAGTGTCATGGCGTAGACGTGTCGTTCGACCGGTAAAATTTACTGGGCGTTGGACAAGGGGCGTGGCACTTTTTAAAATCCGGTGTAACTTTGGAACTAGAGCGTTCACATCAATGAAACTCGGTACAAACTTACGGTTTGGTCATGTCCTTCGGCAGGGGGAATAGGGTGTATTTTGGACAAGGGGGCGTGGCACCGCCAATACAACTCAATTCTTTAACCTGGAATATCTTCGGAATCATAAGTCACATAGCATTGAAATTCGGTACAGCGTCATAGCGTAGACGTGTCATTTCACCGGTAGTATTGTATGGGCAATAGAAAAAGGGCGTGGCGCTTTTTAAATGGTGAAACTTTGAAACTATAGCGTTCACTTAAATGACACTCGGTACAAACTTATTATTAGTTGTGTCCTCCGACAGGGGGAATAGGGTGGGTTTTTGACAAGGGGGCGTGGCACTGCCCATACAACTACATTCTTTAATGTGGAATAGCTTCGGAATTATAAGTCGCTCAGCGTTGAAATTTTGTACAACGTCATGGCGTAGACGTATTGTATTGTATGGGCGTTGGACAAGGGGCGTGGCACTTTATAAATTCCGGTGTAACTTTGGAACTATAGCATTCACATCAATGATACTCGGTATCAAGTTATGATTTAGTCGTGTCCTTCGGCAGGGGGAATAAGGTAGATTCTGGACTAGAGGCGTGGCAGCGCCCATACAACTCAACTCTTTAATAAGGAATCTCCTCGGAATCGTTAGCTGCACAGCATTGAAAGTTGGTGTACCGTCGTCTCATAGATGTGTCATTCTACTAATGAGCTTTGATGGGCGTTTGAAAAGGGGTGTGGCATATTTTTTATGATCCAACATTTCAGCAGAACTCTAAGTCGCAAATTGTCCTCGGGGACTTCAACGCAATGGTCGGGCGAGAAGGCATCTTTGGCCCCACAGTCGGGCAGTTCAGCCTCCATGGGACCACTTCGAACAACGGTCTGAGGCTGATCGATTTCGCCGCGGCATGAAACATGGTAGTTAGTAGCACCAGATTCCAGCACCTCGATATCCACAAGGCCACCTGGTTATCCCCCGATCAATCCACCCGCAACCAGATTGATCACATTGTGATTGATGGAAGGCATGCTTCTAGCATTCTAGATGTGCGCACGTTCCGAGGACCCAACATCGACTCGGACCACTACCTTGTTGCAGCCAAGGTACGCATGCGTCTTTGCGCAGCGAAGATCGCACAACCTAGTTTGCGAAGAAAGCTGGACATCAGTAAGCTGCGATCACAAGGGGTAGCCGAAGCCTACTCCGCTCAACTTTCCAACCAGCTCGGTCGCTCCCCCTCTCCACCTGATGACATCGGCTCACTTATCCCACTCTATGCGCGCCGCCGCAGAAAATATCCTTGGTTTTCGACGCCCACCACCAAAAAACCAATGGTACGATGAAGAGTGTCGCGCAGCCACTGCAGTGAAGAATGCTGCATACAAGAAGACCCTGCAGTCGGCCGCCACGCGAGCCATGACAGAAAAATACCGGGAGGAGAGGAAGAAAGAGAGGTGCTGGTTAGAAGTAAGAAACGGGAGCAAGAAAGGCGCGAGGGTGAGGAAATCGAGGAGTGCAGGAGCAGGAATGACGCCCGAAAATTCTTCCAAAAAGTTAAGCGTCTCACGGAAGGATTTAAGCCCGGGGCATCTTCTTGCAGAGACGAAAACGGGGATCTGGTTACGGATGCGCAGGGTGTGCTGAGGTTGTGGAAGGAGCACTTCACCAAGCTGCTCGCAGGCGACGAAGGGAACAATACCGCCAGTGGTGAAGATGTCCAGATGGCACCAATCGACGACGACGGTGTGGATGTGCCACCGCCCAGCCATGACGAGGTCCGGGTCGCTATCCAGCGACTCAAGAACAACAAAGCTGCAGGGCCGGATGGGCTACCAGCTGAATTGTTCAAGGCCGGCGGCGGTGAGCTGATTGGGTGCATGCATCAGCTCATTTGCAAAATATGGCTGGAGGAACGAATGCCCAACGATTGGAACCTCAGTGCCCTTTGTCCTGTGCTGAAGAAAGGCGACCCAACAATATGCGCCAACTACAGGGGTATCAGCCTACTTCCCATTGCATACAAGGTCCTGACGAGCGTATTATGTGAACAACTAAAGCCACTCGCCAAGGCGCTGATTGGACCTTATCAGTGCGGCTTTAGACCTGGTAAGTCCACCATCGACCAGATATTCACTCTACGCCAAATCCTGGAGAAGACCCATGAGAACCAAATCGATACACACCATCTCTTCATCGATTACAAGGCAGCATTCGATAGCCCGATAAGGGATCGCCTATATGCCGCATTGTCTGAACTTGGTATCCCTGCAAAGCTCGTTAGACTTTGCAGAGCGACGTTGAGCAATACGCGCAGCTCCGTCAAGGTTGGAAGTGACCTCTCCGACCCCTTTGATACCGTTCGAGGTTTCAGACAGGGCGATCCTTTGTCCTGCGACCTCTTCAACTTCACCATGGAGAGTGTTCTGCGCAAGGCCGTGTACATCGTAATGGCACAATTTTCAACAAAAGTGTCCAGCTCCTTGCTTACGCTGATGATATTGATGTCATCAGACGTAACAAGCGAGATGTCACCGCTGCCTTTGCGGCTATCGAAAGAGAATCTGCCAAAATGGGTCTGGTGGTAAATGAGGGCAAGACGAAGTATATGCTGTCTACACGCAGGGACTCGCAGCGGCTAGGGTCTCACGTCGAGGCCGACAGGTATGCTTTTGAAGTTGTCAAGGAATTCGTCTACCTTGGCACCGCCATCAACAGCAGCAATGATGTCAGTCTGGAGATAAAGCGAAGGATAATTTTTGCCAACAGGTGCTACTACGGTCTCGGTAGGCAATTGAGAAGTAGAGACCTCTCTCGACCGACAAAACTTTCACTCTATAGGACGCTTATCTTGCCCGTGCTCCTCTATGGCGCTGAAGCATGGACAATGACACGAAACGACATAGCGGCCCTTGGAGTGTTCGAGAGGAAGGTGCTTCGCAAAATCTTCGGCCCTGTTCGGGTTGGTGACGACTATCGCATACGAACCAATAACGAGCTGTATGAGCTGTATAAGGACATGGACGTAGCGCAGCGAATTAACATCCAGCTACGCTGGCTCGGTCATGTCTGCCGCATGGACGACGAAGCTCCGGCGAAAAAGGTATTCGATGCGATGGTTGGAGGTCGACGGCGAAGAGGGAGGCCGTGTCTCCGGTGGAAGGACCAAGTGGAAGAGGCCCTGGTATGTCTTGGTGTGACCAACTGGAGAAGGCGCGTGCGAAGCAGAGGCGCCTGGAGAGAAGTTTTGCGGCAGGCCGTAACCCGATAACGGGTTGTTATGGCCAGTTAAGTAAGTTAGTAAGTCTAAGTCGCAAATCAATGAAAGTTGGTACAAACTGTGCACTTAGTAGCACAACTCGACTAGACGAAAGTTGTGCGCATTGGACAGGGGGCGTGGTACCGTCTCCATTTTTTTTATACATAGATTGTTTATCCTGACTGACTGACTGGTTGATTGATTGATTGATTGATTTATTATCGAAACGAACTCCGAAACGAACCGATGGGCCTATTGACTTCAACAATTGTAAAAATAATTGAAATAAATAGTTAGGCACGTGTTTCTCATTATTTTTAAAATCGGAATCTAACTGAATCAATAACAGGTTAAAAGTATGTATGGAGAAATACCTTTTGTGAGTGTTTTAACTTCAAACTTGGTGAAAGTACTGTTACTAAAATTACTTCACAGGTTCGTTTGGATTGGTTTTGAAAATAAAACAACTTCAGTTACTCAGCAAAAATCAACAATCAGAAACTAACTTTATTTACAGTATTACACTTTGCTTGTATCTACACTTGTTACCACTTTGCTCGCTCAACACAGACTCGACCCCTTGCGCTGCCACTGCTGCTTTTATACCACTTTTCTTATCGCGCCGAAGTTTCTTGCAACTTCTAATTGGAAAGCGCTCGACCATTCTCGCACAGCCCATTTCTTCGAGAACCATCCTTGCCATATCGGACTATACCAAGCGAATTTATAACAGTTTTGCTGTACTTCACAGTGCATGCCTAAAAGTATGCTTGGAAAACATTCGTGCGGAGAAAAGCATTCTGGCACAGAATTTCTCATCGTATCACTGTCCATCACTTAGACTTGTTCGTCCCGAACAAGTACCGAGGCTCCGCCGGAGTAAGACGCCAGGCGCTCCAAATGGACTACTTTCAGCCTGGCGTTTCCGCTGCAGCAGCGTTGAACCCTGTACACCACGTCATTAATCCTGGTCACGACTTTGAACGGTCCTTCCCATGACGTTTGAAGCTTTGGAGACAAACCTTTCCTGCGCTGCGGGTTGTAAAGCATTACCAGATCGCCTTCTTGGAACCCCGCTGTGTTAGCTCGTAGATCATATCTGGCTTTCATCTTATCGCTGACCAGTTGGATACGGTCCCTTATAAACTGGAGGATTTCTTCCAGCTCCGATCGCTTATTAACTGCGTAATCAGTCTTAGCGCCTTCCGTCGTGCTGACCACTCCGAACTTCAAGTCAGCAGGCAATCTCAGCTCTGTGCCGAACACTGCTCGGGCTGGAGTGAGTGATGTCGTATCGTGCGGGGCTGACCTATACGCCATCAAGAACAGCGGAATATGCGTGTCCCAATCCTTTTGATTCCTGCTTACTACTTTCCGCAGATATTCCTCCAGTGTTCGATTGAATCGTTCCACCATGCCGTCGGACTGGGGATGCAAAGGACAGGTGCGAGTTTTCCTTATTCCTAGTAGCTCACACACTTCTTTTAATACAAGAGACTCGAAATTCCGGCCTTGATCCGAGTGCAACTCCAGTGGAACTCCAAATCTGGCCACCCAGTTGTTTACCAACATTTCCGCGACCGTGGTGGCCTCCTGGTTAGGAATAGGATACACTTCGGGCCATTTGCTGAAATAGTCCATCACCACCAGCACATATCTGTTGCCTTGAGTGCTAAGTGGGAATGGCCCGGCGACGTCCATGGCAATTCGCTCAAAGGGCGCTCCCATGTTGTACTGCTGCATGCGGCCCCGAGATCTTCTTGTTGGCCCTTTCGCAGCCGAACATCGATCACAGCTCTTAATCCAATCGGCGACAGACTCCTGGCATCCTACCCAGTAGAATCGCCTTTTTATTTTGGCGACAGTTTTTGTGATGCCTAGGTGCCCTCCGCTAGAGTCGTTATGGTATGCCTCGATCACCTCGTTGATCCTGCATTTCGGGACGAAAATTAGGGAATTGCTGGTCCGGCCATCCTCACTCTCCCACTCGCGGTATAGGCAACCATCAGACAGCCGCAGACTTTGCCACTGCGCCCAGTAAGCCTTCGCGATCGGGCTCTCACCGGCCATCTCCTGCCAGTCTGGACGTGCGCCTTGCTCCTTGCCTTTAATGATTTTTTTAAGATCCGTATCCTCGCGCTGGTCCTTTTGTATCCTCTCCGCAGACCACTCCTCCTCTGGCAGAACGCTGACCAATCGTACGTCCACTATCTGCTCTTTGCTTTCGGCTCGCGAACAATGCCTGCATTCGGTTTTGCACGGACGGCGTGACAAGGCATCGGCATTTCCATGGCTGCTACCCTTGCGATGCTCTACCGTGTAGTCGTAGCTCTGCAGCCGCTCGATCCACCGCGCCAATTGGCCTTCCGGATCTTTAAAGTTCAGTAGCCATTTCAATGCCGCATGATCTGTGCGCAGGCGAAACTTTTGCCCATACAGGTATTTATGGAAGTGTTTCACGCATTCCAGTACTGCGAGCAACTCCCTTCGGGTCACACAGTAGTTGCGTTCAGGCTTTGACAAAATTTTGCTGTAGTACGCTATCACTTGTTCTTGGCCATCTATTATCTGTGACAGCACACCGCCAATACTATGCCCACTTGCATCTGTATCCAGCACAAACATCTCTCCAGGAACGGGGAAGGCCAGAATTGGAGCAGTGCACAGTTTTTCCTTCAGTCGTGCAAAAGCCTGCTCTTGCTCTTCACCCCACGCGAAGGCTTGATTCTTTTTCGTCAGCTTGTGCAAGCTGCCAGCTATGTTCGCAAATCCTGGAACGAATCTTCGGTAGTATGTGCACAGGCCCAGGAACTGCGGAGTTCGTGTAGATTGCGTGGTCGGGGCCACTCCTTCACCGCCGTGATTTTGCCTTCGTCCGTATGTACTCCGCGAGCGGAAACCGTGTGACCCAGATACTTGACCTCTTTTTGGAACAGCGAGCACTTCTTTGGGTTGAGTTTAAGCCCGGCTTTCTGTATTCGTTCAAATACCTCCTTCAGCTTTTCCAGGTGGTCGTCGAAGCTTCTGCCCATCACGATTATGTCGTCGAGGTACACCAGACACGTCCGCCAATGCAGCCCTTTCAGCACACGCTCCATTAGCCGCTCGAATGTTGCTGGTGCGTTGCAGAGTCCGAACGGCATGACGGTGAACTGCCACAAACCGTCGCCAACACTAAAAGCTGTTTTCTCCTTGTCCTGGTCTGCAAGTTCCACCTGCCAATAGCCGCTGCGTAAGTCGAGTGTGGAAAACCACTGTGTGCCTGACAGTGTGTCCAGGGTGTCATCGATCCGAGGTAGTGGATAGCTGTCCTTCTTGGTCACGTCATTGAGCTTCCGATAGTCCACACAGAATCGGGTACTGCCATCCTTTTTCTTGACTAGCACGACCGGCGAGCACCAAGGACCTGACGAAGGCTCTATGACCTTTTCTGTATGCATGTTTTCAATCAAATTTGTGACCTCTTCCCTCTTGGCCAGAGGAACTCGTCTTGGCGGTTGGCGGATTGGTTTCGCGCTTCCGGTGTCGATGTTGTGCTTCACTATGGCTGTTCTTCCGCCCGCTTCCGTTGCAAATATTGACCCATAGTGCTGCAGGAGTGACCGCGCCTTCTGTTTCTGCTCGCCTGTCAATTCACTGCTCCACTGGGTCTGCGGTATGGCGTCCATGTTAGAACCGCTTTTCTTACTTCCTCCGGGTGGACTGCGTTCGCAATTGACAACTGCTTCAGCCTCTCTACACTCGCCAATGACCGCATCTTTTCCGACATATCTGGTCGTGTTCAGTGGATTGAGTATCCTGACTGGTATTTTGCCATTTTTGGGTTCCACTAATGTACGTCCGATTATTATGTTGTCGTATCCTTGTTTTGGCGCTTCTACAACCCACAGCCGACTTGTCCCATCGTCCCCGTCCACCTTAGCCCACACAATCGCCTCGGAATTCGCTGGTATCTTCTGGTGTTGACACGAGACAACTTTCCTTACCGCCACGCTTCGGTCATAGCCAGTCTGCAGGGGGAATTCAACGTTGGCATACTTCAGCACATTTTCTTTCAGGTCCAGCGTAAAACCATGCCTAATCATGAAATCCACGCCGATAATCACGTCGTCCATTATATCCGCGACGATGAACTCATGCTCCAGGCTGCTGGTGCCGATAGCAATTGTTTTTGTTACTTTTCCTCTTACCGGCGCACGCTCGCCAGTCGCAGTCCTCAGCTGTATGCCATGCAGCGGTTCCCAGTTCTTCAGAAGCTTCCTTTTTATGATCGAATATGACGTTCCAGTATCCAGTGTCAACACGAACAACTTTCCATCTATCTTTCCTTCAATCGTCAAGCTGCTGGGTTGCCGTTTCAGCTGTGAGACAAGGACGGTGGGGCAGCGGGTTGTGGGGATCAGCTCACGCCCCTTTGGGCTGACCCGTTTTAGTTTAACGACTCCTCGTCCTCAGCCCTGCGCTTGAGCCTCGATCGTCAGTATTCCTCACTTCAGGCGATTGCGATCGAGAACGGGAACGCCTCTTTCGTTGGCGGCAGTCTCGTGATATGTGACCCTGCTTGCCACATGTCCAGCAAACAACTTTAGAGGAGACAACGCGTGGCCTGCCCGGTGTCTCAGAGCTTATGGCCTGGATCGAAATGTCGCTATCCGGCTGGATTTGACGTATCCTTGCAGATGCATACCGATTGCCTCCAATCCATGTCGCTTCATATGTCATCGCGCTGGTCACCGTCTCCTTAAATGTCGGCTTGCCCATCATCAACGCACTGCGACGTGTCTCGGGATCATGAAGACCTTCAATGAACGACTCAATCTTCATCCTTTCGAGATCATCAGCGCCGAATTTTGGGTAGCACAACTGTACGAGCCGCTCAATGTCTGCTGCATATGTCTGCAGCGCCTCGCTGGCTCTTTGCCTGCGGTTCTTCAGCTCACAGTAGTACAGCGTATGGTTGTGCTCGTTGCTGTACTTTGCTGCCAACGCTCTCATGACGGCCTCATAATCACTTCTCGAGCATTCCGGAACTGATTTCATTACCTCAGCCGCAGGACCTTTCAGCGCCAGTGCCAATCTCCGACCCTTCCTGATATCGCTCCACTGATTTTCCAAAGCAGCTAAGTCGAATTGCAGTTTGAATGTATCGAACGGCGTAGCACCATCATAAGTAGGCACTTCTGTTCGGGTGGCGAAACTTTCCGGAACCGTCGGCAAACATTCTCGTGGCTGCACCTCTCTAAGCCGCTCATCGATTTTTCTGTTTACCGAATCCTCCAGACTGTCAACTCGTTTGTCCCACTTGTCCATTCGCGTCTCAAGATGCTCAACTTTCCCGTTCAGTCTATCGGAAATTTCCTCCACCTTCTGCTCTATGCGCACAGAATTTGTCGCCATTTCTCGGTTGCACGCTTCCATTTGCTCCGATATTTCACGGGTCGCCGTTTCCATCCTTGCTATTTCTTGATTCGTCGTTTCCAGTTTCGCTGCCATTTGCGCCGAAAGTTCCTGATTCGCGGTTTCCAGTTTCGTTGCCATTTGCGCCGAAAGTTCCTGATTCGCGGTTTCCAGTTTCGTTGCCATTTGCGCCGAAAGTTCCTGATTCGCGGTTTCCAGTTTCGTTGCCATTTGCGCCGACATTTCGCGATTTTCACGACTGACATTCTCAATTTTCGCAGAAGTTTCCTGAAACATGCCTCTCATTGCAACCATAAGCTGGCTCATGTCCATTGCTTGTGGTGGCGCAGCCGCTGCAGTCGTACTTTGCATCGACGCAGCACCCGCAGGCGATTCCTCCACTTTGGCCGACGCCTCTTGTTCCTGCGTTCCGAACTCGTGTGCAGCCCAATCGATGCCTCGTATTCACACGCCTCTCGCAAGCGCAACTGCAACTCCACCTTACCGCCAGCAGTCGGCAAATTCCAGGCCGCCAGCTCCTTCTTCAGCTGGTCAACCTTCAGCAGCTCCAGTTTAACCATGTCTGCGTTTTTATAATTTTATTTTACTTTCGGTAATACAATCCCACTTCTGACACCAAATGTTACGAAAATTACTTCACAGGTTCGTTTGGATTGGTTTTGAAAATAAAACAACTTCAGTTACTCAGCAAAAATCAACAATCAGAAACTAACTTTATTTACAGTATTACACTTTGCTTGTATCTACACTTGTTACCACTTTGCTCGCTCAACACAGACTCGACCCCTTGCGCTGCCACTGCTGCTTTTATACCACTTTTCTTATCGCGCCTAAGTTTCTTGCAACTTCTAATTGGAAAGCGCTCGACCATTCTCGCACAGCCCATTTCTTCGAGAACCATCCTTGCCATATCGGACTATACCAAACGAATTTATAACAGTTTTGCTGTACTTCACAGTGCATGCCTAAAAGTATGCTTGGAAAACATTCGTGCGGAGAAAAGCATTCTGGCACAGAATTTCTCATCGTATCAGTACTTTAAATGTTAAATAACTCGATACGTGCTTTTCATTTTACCGAATATTAAAATCGGACGGGGTCAGCGATGGGTTAAAAGTTTATATGGAGAAACTGTGAAAAATATGAATTAATGGGCCCATTGACATCAAACTTGGTGAAAGTTTGTATGGAGTAACTGTGAAAAATATGAATTAATGGGCACATTGACTTCAAACTTAGTGAAAGTACTCTTAGCGAGATATAATGTTTCACTTTTTTGAAAGTCAAAATCTAACGCGGTCATCAATGGGTTAACAATTTGTATGGAGAAACAAGATTTATTGGGAGTTCTGACTTCAAACTTATCAAAAGCACTTCAGTCGGAAAATAATAACAAGGTGCTTTTAATTTTTTGAAAACCGAAACTCGAAGAATCGAAATCTGGTATACCAAGGGCTAGGCATTTGCTTGGAGTAAATAAATACGAAAACACATAATTGAATGGGCCTGACTTCAAAATTTTGAAAACACCCGAAATCAAAGATAGTTAGACACATGTTCTTTTTTTTAATCAAAATCTGATGGGCTCAACAATAGATAAGAATTCGTATATGGGGAAACAGGAAACAGGCCCAGCTAGTCTTATATATAAAAACTTAACATTCTGTGTGTATCCAGTGTTTGCGAAAACGGTTCATTCTTTCGGGAAAAATTTGTTTGTGTGTGATAGAAGATGTCAATGCGGTGGTTTATAGCGATATTATATGTTTGTACGGCAGGTGGGCGTGGCACCTCCTATACAACCTAAATGTTTAATATGGTATATCTTCGGAATTATAAGTCGGACAGCATTGAAATTTGGTACAGTATCATGTCGTAGACGTGTCATTCCACCGGTAAAATTTAATGGGCGTTGGACAAGGGGCGTGGCACTTTTTAAATTCCGGTGTAACTTTGAAACTAGAGCGTTCACATCAATGACACTCGCTACAAACTTAAAATTTAGTCATGTCCTTCGACAGGGGAAATAAGGTCGGTTTTGAACAAGGGGCGTGGCACCCGTACAACTCAATTCTTTAACATGGAATATCTTCGGAATTATAAGTCGCTCAGCATTGAAATTTGGTACAGTGCCATGGCGTAGACGTGTCGTTCCACCGGTAAAATTTAGTGGGCGTTGGACAAGGGGCGTGTCACTTGTTAAATTGCGGTGTAAATTTTGAACTATAGCGTTCACATCAATGACACTCGGTTCAATCTTACAATTTAGTCGTGTCCTTCGGCAGGGGGCATAAGGTGGATTCTGGATAAGAGGCGTGGCACCGTCCATTTAACTCAATTTTTTAATATGGAATCTCCTCGGAATCGTTAACTGCACAGCATTGAAACTTGGTGTACCGTCGTCTCATAGATGTGTCATTCTACTGATGGGATTTGATGGGCGCTTGGCAAGGGGTGTGGCACATTTTTGATGACCAAACATTTCAGCAGAACTAGAAGTAGCACATCAATGAAAGTTGGCACGAACTTTCAACTTAGTAGCACAATTCGACTAAAAGAAAGTTGTGAGCATTGGAAAAGGGGGCGTGGTACCGCCTCCATTTTTATATATCAGGTGTACAACTTTGCTTCCGCCGTTTTCCGATAGGTGGCTGAGGCTGGTTGAAATACATAGATTAGTGAGTGTGGACAGTGCCTAACGAATTGTCATCGCCGTTTCAGTGACAGTTGTTCTTGTTTTCGTATTATTCACGCTCGAAAATGTCCGTTTATGTGCCCAATTCTCGCCATTTGCGGGAAGTTTTACTTTTCTGTTACAATTCGAAAAAAAATGCAGCTGAAGCGCATCGAATGCTCTCAGAAACTTACGGTGATGCTGCTCTGAGTGAAAGAACGTGTCGGGAGTGGTTTCAACGTTTTAAAAATGGAAGAGCGCCATGACAAAGTCATCCTCCAACACGACAATGCTCGGCCTCACGTCGCAAAAGTGGTCAAAAAGTACCTGGAAACGCTGAAATGGGAAGTCTTGCCCCACCCGCCGTATTCCCCAGATGTCGCCCCTTCTGACTTCCACCTATTCCGTTCGATGGCACACGGCCTGGCAGATCAACATTTTCAATCCTTCGAAGAATTGGAAAAATGGATTGCTTCATGGATAGCGTCAAAAGAGGACTCCTTTTTTCGAGCCGGGATCCGAAAATTGCCGAAAAGATGGGAGAAAGTTGTCGCTAGCGACGGACAATACTTTGAATAATACATCTGTAAGCACTTTTTCGCAATAAAGCTTTTAATTTTGGAAAAAAAACGGCGGAAGCAAAGTGGTACACCTGATACATAGATTGTTTATCCTGACTAACTGACTGGTTGATTGATTTATCATCGCCCAGATCAAACCGCTGAAGCTACAAACAAGAATTTTGGTGCATCTTAAAGAATGAACCTTCGTCAAGACGGGATTTTTTAAAGCCGGGGTCTAAAGGGGTAAAACATGGGTTTAAGTGTTGTATGAAGAAACGTGATTTAATAAACATAATTTGAATTGAGAATTTGAACGGAAAGGCTCCGAAACAAACAACACCAACCGATGGGCCTATTAACTTCAACAATTGTAAAAATAATTGAAATAAATAAAACTAGACACGTGTTTTTCATTATTTTCAAAATCGAAATTTAGCTGAATCAACGACGGGTTAAAAGTATGTATGGAGAAACACATTTGTTTTGAGTCTTTTAACTTCAAACTTGGTGAAAATAGAGATGGCGCTACGGGCGGAGGCGACGTTCCTGAGCGGCGTTAGATGATTCCATCACTTAGGACTACCTGCGGCAGGCCAATCACCTACCCGGCAGAACAACACAACTGATTAATGTAACCAACACAAGGGTGTCTTGTGGAGGCCCTATGCTCCCGAGAGGAGTGAACAAGGAAACAAAAAAACAAAACATTGTGTAGCGAGTGAACAGTTATTTAGTGCAGCCCTGCAGATATATAGTGAAAGGTGGAGTAATGCCACCAATGTAAATAAACCCCCTTTTTCAGCATATAATAACAAATTATTTAATTTTGAATATTAGCGAATAAGGTACGAAAGGGTTTAGGTTTTTAAAAAATTAATGAATTGTTTTTATTAATAAGTAAGTTAACACACCTACGAAAGCGCTGACGTTGCGTGTGCTAAGCGCAACCTGATCCTCGCGCATTGCACGCGCATTCGGACAAATCGCTGGCAGTGCACCTCGCCGTGGTCACGTTGCACCGGCACCAGCACCGTGGGAAACGCTGCGCCAGCATTAGGCTAAGCTTTAGTGATAAGCTGTAGAGTTAAGTAGCTATAGTTTAAGCATTCATTCTTGTACGGACACCTAAGAAGAATGATAATAAACTGAGGCAAAAAACTTCATTAACTTCTTTTACTTTGCAGACATGGACAAAGGGCCAACTTTGGTGACCCCAGCTTTAATTTTTTTTATCGTTTTCCAGGGGGAGAACGTTAACTGGCGCCCGAGCAAGGACCCGCTCACAAATGCGGACATCCCTTGGAACTCCGCAGGATTCAGGATGGCGATCTCCGGCGCTTGAATAAAAATCCAAGTGAGATAAAAAGTGGAAAACAAATCTAACGAAATACGTCCACATCCTGCGATTCCCACGGGTCGGATCGAAATCTAACTGGATCAACGACGCGTTAAAAATATGTATGGGGAAACAAATTTTTTTGAACCTTTTGACTTCAAACTTGGTGAAAGTACTTCAAATATAAAATAACTCGATACGTGTTTTTCATTTTTTCCGAATATTAAAATCGGACGGGGTCAACGACCGGTTAAAAGTTTGTATAAACTGTAAAAAAAACCTGAATTAATGGGGCCAATGACTTCAAACTTTTTTGAAAGTACTCTAAGTGAGAAATAATTTGACACGTGTTTTTCACTTTTTCGGAAATCAAAATCTAACGGGGTCAACCATGGGTTAACAAGTTTGTATGGGCCAACAAGTTTGTATGGAGAAACACGATTTATTGGTCCTTTTGGCTTCAAACTTAGACAAAAAGGACTTCAATCAGGAAATAATTAAAATTTGCTTTTCATATTTTTGAAAATCGAAATCTACCGTGGTAAACTAAGGGTTAATAATTTGTTTAGAGTAAATGTGAAAACTCATGATTTAAAGGGCATTTCGACTTCAGAGTTTTTAGAAACACTTGACATCAGAGATAATAGACATATGTTCTTTTTAAATCAAAATCTGACGGGGTCAACAATGCGTTCAAAATTTGTATCGGGAGAAACATGAGAGCTTGCGTGCGAAGCCGCGGGGCCTAGCTAGTCTTATATATAAAAAACTTAACGTTCTGTGTGTAATCAGTGTTTGCGAAAACGGCTCATTCTTTCGGGAAAATTTTTTTTGTGAGTGATAGAAGATGTCAATGCGGTGGTTTATAGCGATATAACATGTTTGTACGGCAGGTGGGCGTGGCACCTCCCATACAACCTAAATTTTTAATATGGTATATCTTCGGAATTATAAGTCGGACAACATCGAAATTTAGTACAGTGTCATGGCATAAGCGTGTCATTGCACCGGTAAAATTTAATGGGCGTTTGACAAAGGGCGTGGCACTTTTTAAATTCCGGTGTTACTTTTGAACTATAGCAGTCACATCAATGACATTCGGTACAAACTAACGATGCGGTCGGGTCCCTCGATGGGGGGAATAGGATGGATTTTGGACAAGGGGGCGTGGCACCGCCCATACAATTTAACTTTTTAACATAGAAAATCTTCGGAATTATAAGTCGGATAGCATTGAAAGTTGGTGTACCGTCATCTCATAGAAGTGTGTTCCTATTGCTAAAATTTAATGGGCGTTGGACAAGAGGCGTGGCACTTTTTTGATTCCGGTGTTACTTTTGAACCATAGCAGTCACATCAATGACACTCAGTACAAAGTTACCATTTGGTGGTGTCCTTCAACAGGGGAAATGCGGTGGGTTTTGAACAAGGGGGCGTGGCACCGCCCATACAACTCAATTTTTAAATATGGAATATCTTCGAAATGATAAGTCGGACAGCATTGAAATTTGATACAGTGTCATGGCGTAGACGTGTCGTTCGACCGGTAAAATTTACTGGGCGTTGGACAAGGGGCGTGGCACTTTTTAAAATCCGGTGTAACTTTGGAACTAGAGCGTTCACATCAATGAAACTCGGTACAAACTTACGGTTTGGTCATGTCCTTCGGCAGGGGGAATAGGGTGTATTTTGGACAAGGGGGCGTGGCACCGCCAATACAACTCAATTCTTTAACCTGGAATATCTTCGGAATCATAAGTCACATAGCATTGAAATTCGGTACAGCGTCATAGCGTAGACGTGTCATTTCACCGGTAGTATTGTATGGGCAATAGAAAAAGGGCGTGGCGCTTTTTAAATGGTGAAACTTTGAAACTATAGCGTTCACTTAAATGACACTCGGTACAAACTTATTATTAGTTGTGTCCTCCGACAGGGGGAATAGGGTGGGTTTTTGACAAGGGGGCGTGGCACTGCCCATACAACTACATTCTTTAATGTGGAATAGCTTCGGAATTATAAGTCGCTCAGCGTTGAAATTTTGTACAACGTCATGGCGTAGATGTATTATTTCACAGGATGTATTGTATGGGCGTTGGACAAGGGGCGTGGCACTTTATAAATTCCGGTGTAACTTTGGAACTATAGCATTCACATCAATGATACTCGGTATCAAGTTATGATTTAGTCGTGTCCTTCGGCAGGGGGAATAAGGTAGATTCTGGACTAGAGGCGTGGCAGCGCCCATACAACTCAACTCTTTAATAAGGAATCTCCTCGGAATCGTTAGCTGCACAGCATTGAAAGTTGGTGTACCGTCGTCTGATAGATGTGTCATTCTACTAATGAGCTTTGATGGGCGTTTGAAAAGGGGTGTGGCATATTTTTTATGACCCAACATTTCAGCAGAACTCTAAGTCGCAAATTGTCCTCGGGGACTTCAACGCAATGGTCGGGCGAGAAGGCATCTTTGGCCACACAATCGGGCAGTTCAGCCTCCATGGGACCACTTCGAACAACGGTCTGAGGCTGATCGATTTCGCCGCGGCACGAAACATGGTAGTTAGTAGCACCAGATTCCAGCACCTCGATATCCACAAGGCCACCTGGTTATCCCCCGATCAATCCACCCGCAACCAGATTGATCACATTGTGATTGATGGAAGGCATGCTTCTAGCATTCTAGATGTGCGCACGTTCCGAGGACCCAACATCGACTCGGACCACTACCTTGTTGCAGCCAAGGTACGCATGAGTTATGGAAATTAAATAAAAGTTGGTTTTGTTTTTTGTTTTCTAAATAACAATGACTTTATTTATTTATTATTTGAGCAACCGTCTCTGTTGGAATACCAATCTCGACTGACTTGCGATGCTGCTGCAGTTTTGCACCGATCTTCTTGCATCCAGCAGCATCGCAAGTGCACAGAGTCATATATCTAAAATATGCTGACTCTGTGCATTCCTTCACGTACCGACTCGTTGCCATTAGGTTGCATCTCAGTGCAACGAGTCGGTTCGTTGGTGGCTAGGGTGTCCGTTGCCATAACTCCCCTAGGGCCACTCTGAGAACTCTCCTGAGTTCTTTTATTTAGGATTTTGATTTTTAGAGATTTTTTTCTTAATACTATTACAACTATAACTATTGCTATCAACACTATTATTAGTAGGGTAATATTTATACCATAGGAAACATTTTTATGATACCTTAATTCTGTGATTTCTTTTAGGTTTTCAAAATTATTTAATACAATATTATCAAAACTTACTTTTGATTCATAAGATTGGTTAAGCATTTTCACAGGATGTACAAGTTTGTCAATAAATTCTGTTTCGTTGTTACTAAAGCTTTCTTGTTTAATTTGTATTTTACAATTTGCGAAGTTTATAATATAATTATTTTGCAGTATGAAGTGCCTTTCATCGCAATTCTGTATGAGACTTTCATTATGGGCATTCCTTATTAATAAGGTGTCATCACCTATTTCTTGAATTGCTGTTTTATTATTGTACTTAAATTCACAATCGTTAGAAAAGATACAATTCTTACTTAGCTTTAATTTTTTTAATACAGTATTTTCTTTATATTCGAAATGTTCCTTATTTATTGTTACAATTAATTCATCTTCTTGATCTATTTGCAAATTTTCCTTATTTGGCAGTGGTGTAATTAATTTTACATATTTTTTTAAAAAACTTTTTGGGATTTGTATTGCGAATATTATTGCTTCATTCTTAAATGCCACGACTCCTACTTTGGCCAATTTTAATTTATAAAAATCTATTTCGAAACCATCTATTTCTTCTTTTGTTAATGGTTTTTTTTTTTTTTTTTTTTTTTTTATTATGTATCCCCATTATGTGCTATTATACTAATCCTATCATCTTCCTCATCATTATTTAACTTCTCAACTCTATCGAATTTAAATGGCCTCTTTATGTTTGCTACATGGACGTTTTGTAGGGGGTTAATTCGGAAATAAGGTTGGTCTTTATGCCGTACTCTCTTATAGTTTTTTATTGGCCCCGTTGATCTTTGTTCTTCGTAGTCTTCCCTGTTTCTATTTCTTTGGTTTATTATATGTTGTTTTGTCCGGTCTATCCTGTCTTTGAAGATGGTTGGATCGATACTGTCTTTTGCGATTTTAGGTGAACATTTTATGGTTGAGTGATAGCGATCATTATAGTTACCTATAACGATCTGTATCCTCATTTCTGTTGAGAGGGTTGGATCCTCAATTCCTGTTAGTTTTTCTAACAGGGTTGAGTGTAGCCTCTCAACGCACACTGTGTAATTTTGCATATCTAGCGGAACTTTATTCAAAAATTCGAATGTCAAAAAAAAAAAATTTAATAATTCAAAATTAGCTAACACATTGAGGGATTCGATTCTCGTAGTATTTTCTGTTTGGCAAAATCACATCGCGAACGATCATCTTGAATGTGCAGCTATTTGTATAAAAGAAAATTGTTGAAATTTGTGAGTCACTTGTGATTTAGATGTAATTCGAGATTATCACGGCGAACGCGCATATACAAACTCTGTTATTAGCTATCAGCACCTTTTTCGCCACCTTATCAGGTAAACTTGAATACCGTTATGTATATTATTAGTGGTTACAGAGCAATTTATTCGGACATATAAAAATTTTTCAAATGTTGTGATTTTGCTTTGAGATTACAAAATGTATCCGCGTGTATCCGATTTAAAATGTCTCTTAATAACTGCTTTGGTTCATGTTTTTGAAGATTCAGTTAAATTTGGCTGCCCATATTTGCCCCACTCATACAAAGTTTTTTTTTTTGCTTGGTCTCTCCACGCTACCCGCGCGTGTGCGAAATGTTCAATCTAGCGGAACTAAATTAATAACTCTTGAATGCGTAACGATATCGTCGTGAAATTTTGTACAGATACTGCTGGTGTTTCACCTGAGAACTGGTATGCATATGGGCATGGTCCGCCTACTTTCAAGCAGGGTTGCCATCTATATATTGAGCGCATCACGCTCAAACGGACCGGCCGATTTCCATGAAGTTGTTTTTGTTGAATTAGTATTGAGTCAGTTCAGGTTCGTGCGAAAAGAAATTTCCGGAAAATCTATTGGAAAAGTCGGAAAATCCCTGCCATATTGCCGTGAATTCTGAAAATTTTCTTCGAAATTGTAAGGTGCAAGTCATTGAAATTTAGTTTGGCTTCTGCTGTGAGCTATCTGACTGTTGTTTTTTATAATGAAATGCGCGCGATGGCAATTCAAAGGCGATGCAAATTGACGAAAAAACCAACTAAAGGAAGAGGAGGAGCAACTGATTAACGCAATCGAGGCCCACAAATCAGCAATGTTGCTGCTAAGTTTCAGTAAAGAAATGGACTGCGCTTGAACAGATTTAAATTATATGGGCGGTGCCACGCCCCCTTATTCAATACTCCCACACTGTTCTCTGCCGAAAGAAAAAATGGTGGGTTCGTACAAAGTTTCAGTTCAAGTTCAGTGAAATATTTGGGTCACAAAAATGTGCCACGCCCTTTGTCCAACGCCCATTAAATCTTACCAGTAGAATGACTCATCTATGGGACGACGCCATACTAAATTTCAATACTGTGCACCTGAAAATTTCGAAGATATTCAATTATTAAGGTTCGGCTTGTATGGATGGTGCCACGCCCCCTCGTCCAATGCTCGCCAAATTCGCCCTGTCGAAGGACATGACTTAATAGTAACTTCTTAGTGAATTTCATTGATGTTTGACTAATGGTTCCAAAGTTATCGTCTGAAAATGTTCAGAATTCACGGCAATATGGCAGGGATTTTCCGACTTTTCCAATAGATTTTCCGGAAATTTCTTTTCGCACGAACCTGAACTGACTCAATACTAATTCAACAAAAAAAACTCCATGGAAATCGGCCGGTCGGTTTGAGCGTGATGTGCTTACACACATACATCCACTTTCTTTTATATATATAGATGGCAACCCTACTTGAAAGTAGGCGGACCATGCCCATATTCATGCCAGTTCTCAGGTGAAACACCAGCAGTATCTGTACAAAATTTCACCACGATATCTTTACGCATTCAAGAGTTATTAATTTAGTTCCGTGTGACTGTTTGGTGTGGTTAGGTGTACTTCTACTCCTTCTGTATTTAAGAACTGTATCAACTGCTCGGCTCTGAATTCGTTGTCCATGATTATTTTTCTTGGTTTCCCGAATTTTGCGAAATGTTCTATTATTATAGATTTCTTTGTTCTCCAGTTTCTATCTGTTATGTTGTACCCGACTGCAAATTTTGTTAGCTTGTCAATCACTGTGACAAACGACTGTTTCTTAAAATGAAAAATGTCGATGTGAATTATTTCATTTTTGTCGGTGGGTGTTTCGGTTAGCTGAAATTTTGGTCTGATTGGTTTCCTATCATATTTAATCTGTTGGCATTTTTGGCAGTTACTAATTATCGGTTGTATGTGCTCTTTTAGTTTTGGATAAAATATTTTATCCTTAAGTGTATTGTAGGTCTCATTTATTCCACTATGTAGCGATTCGTTATTGTGATAGAGTGAGATTTGTTTATGTAACTCTTCTTCTTGTAGTATGTCCGATGCTCTCTTCGTACACTTTATAAATTGTAGTTTACTATTGCAAGAAAACATAGATATTAGTAAAAGTTGAATTTTGTGATAGTCTGATTCGGTGGTTTCTGAGAAAATTCCAACTTTGCCTCCTTTAATGTGCCTTTGTAAAATTGCTTTGATATTATTTTTATTTTCCATTGGATTAATTTGTATTATTTTTCTATTATGTATAGTTTGAATTTCAGCTTGGGGATTGTAGGTTAGTATGATTTGATTTCTTCTTTTATAGCAAAGTGTTCTAATAATTCTTCCTCCGCAGAGTGAATTGTATCGGACATGTTCAAGTTCGATTCTTTATCGTTATTTTCGTTTATTTTCGGCGAATTCTCGATGCGGCTTAGGAAATCTGCTACTACGTTATTTTTTCCACGCAGATATTCGATTTCATAATTATACTCCTGCAATTTTAAAAGCCACCTTTGATGGCGTTGGGAGAATTCCTTCCCTTTGTATTTGTTATTTAAGTACATAATTGGACAGTGGTCCGTGATGATTTTAAATTTGTTCCCATGTATATAGGGCCTAAAATAGGTGACTGCATATTAGGCATCGCAATCCCGGGATCCCGGGATCCCGGGATCCCGGACTTTTTCCAGTCTCGAAAATCCCGGGATTCAAATTCTTTTATCCCGGGATTTTCGGGATTGCAAAAGATGCTTCAAAGTTCAAATGAAATAAATTTTAAGGCACAAAAACCCAATTCCTTATTTGAGGGAGAAGGGAGGGGATAGAGTGCGTCTTTTGCAAAAGGCTTATGATTATTTACTAAGCATTCAACCAACAAGTGTTGAATCTGAAGGATGTTTCTCTTCAGCAGGGTTCATTTGAAATAAATTTCGCTCTAGATAAGAGAACAAAACACTTAATGCCTTTGTATTTTTAAGATCTCAGTTTTTAGTTAATCAAAACGCTTAACTTTTTTATCGAAATAATCGAAGTAAAACTAAAAGCACAAACAAATTAACTATTTTATTTTTTTTATCAAATATGCATATACATATATGCACTTTATGATACATCGGTTGCAAAGTAATAAGTTATGTTTAAGTGTCATTTTTGGATAAAACAAAATGCTATGAAACTGAAGTTAAATGTCAAATGAAAAACTTTTAAGTTAACTCTTCAATTCCCAGTGTCACCTGTAGGTGACAGATGCTTAATATTTGTTTTCCTACCACATAGGTTTTTATTTTAAAATTCCAACACTTGTATGGCAAAGTCAATTAGTAGTACTTGTTTAGTTAATTTTCCTACCAACACTAGCGATACGTCATATGTAAAATTTATTCATTTGTTTCACGCGTAATTAAAGCAGTGCGAGTTTGTGTGGTTTCTTTCAATATAAAAATGAGGGTAGTTTAAACATTTTTTATGTATTTTTTTGTCTTATCCAAACGTATCTAAGCTCTTTTATTTAAAAAGAAAATTTTCTTTTTCACTATTTTGGACATGGGAATTGAAGGGTCAAACAAAATGTGATTAAATTCAAGATAAAAAATCTTGAAACTACCCAAATGTGATTAAAATGTGTCCATTTTTATGATAAATATATTATAAATAAGTATTTATGCAATTCGGGAAAATTGTTTTATTAAAAAATTTGTTATATGAATCCCGGGATTAAATCCCGGGATCCCGGGATTTGACTTTTCAATCCCGAAAATCCCGGGATCGCAAAATGGCAAAAAATTGCGATCCCTACTGCATATATAATTGAGAGAAATTCTTTGTCCGTAGTGGCGTATTTTTGTTCATGATCGTTAAGTGTTCTGGATATATAGCATACTGGATGACCTTGCTGAGATAACACAGCTCCAATTGCATAGTCACTAGCGTCAGTTGTAATTGTGAACTCTTTGTCATATTCTGGGAATTTCAAAATTGGATGGGAGGCAATCAAAGATTTTAAATTTTCGAAACTTGCAACATATTGGGGATCATTTATATTTATCTTACAGCCCTTTTTTAGATACTTTATCATTGGATAAGCGATCCTCGAATAGTCCTTTATGAACTTTCTGTAATATCCTGTTGCTCCCAAAAATCCTTTTAGTTGTTTCTCAGTTTTTGGAATTGCTAATTCTTGAATGGTCACAATTTTGTTTGGATTGGGCTTAATGCCCTCCTTGGTCAATATATGGCCTAGGAACTCAGTTTCTTTTTGTAGAAAGCTACATTTATCCACTTGAAGTTTTAAGTTATGTTCTTGTAGTCTATCGAAGATTTTTTTGCAGCGAAATCATGTGTTCTTGTAATGATGTCGAAAAAATTAATATGTCGTCTAAGTATACGACACAGATTTTATTTATATATTCTCTTAGAATCTCATTCATGAATCTCTGAAAAGTGGCTGGGGCATTTTTTAACCCGAAAGGCATTCTAACATACTCGTATAGACCTGCCGGAGTAACAAATGCTGTTTTTTTCGATATCCCTTTTTGCCATGAGAATTTGATGGTAACCTTTAGCCAAGTCTAGGGTGCTAAAGTACTGTGCTTTTCCTAGCTTGTCTAAGATTCCATCTATGTTCGGCAACGGGTATTTATCGTCAACAGTAATTTGGTTAAGTCTCCTGTAGTCAACCACCAAGCGAAATTTTTTATTTCCTGAATTATCGGTTTTCTTTGGCACTATTATAATAGGTGAGCTATACTTGCTCCAACTTTTTCTTATTATGCCTTGACTTTCTAGTTCTTGAATTTGTTTCGTAGCTTCTTCTTCATGTTTTTGTGGTAGCCTATATAATCTTGAGTTAATTTGCTGATCTGTAGTAGTTTTTATTTCATGAACCACTGTTTGCGTATTTGTTAGTAGGTCCCCTTCTTTATATATTAGTTTTTCGTATTTTTTCAACAATTTTTCAACCCCTTGTCTTTCATCTGATTTGAGATGATCGAGTTGAATATTTTGAATTTTACATGTCTCCAATGAGTAAATCTGTTCTTCTACTGTTTTTGTATGAAATGGAATCCTAACACCATTGTGTAGTTCCATTTCCTTATTTTCAATGTCAATTATTTTTATATTTTTTAAAATAAAGTCGTTTCCTAATAGAAGGTCATATGGTTTTTCGAAGTCTAGTTATAGCCATCGCATTCTGGCATTTTGGGGATATTGGAATTCTAACGGGCAAGGTGTCTTAACTTTTTCATTTGGCGCTCTTATTTCCCAGTACAGTGAATACTGATTATTGTGTTATTTATTTCTAGAACCGGTAAATTATACTTTTGAAAGCTTGCTTTTTTCATTATACTTATAGTAGAGCCCGGATCTACTAGTACACGCCATTTCTTATCAAAAATAGTGAGCGAGATTAAAATTTTATTTTGATTTTCCGAGGCTAATTCGTAAGAAATTCCTCGTTGTTATTTGCTTCTTCTGTTCTGCTCATAGCATCGACCTCCATGGGTACTGGGCCATTTGAGCGTCTTGTTTGGTGAGTGCCGTTCTGTATATTTTGTCTACCGGAATTACCATAACCGGTATTATTACGACATTGATTTGATGCATTGTTTTGATTGTAATATTGCCCTGAATTTCCAGGCCGATAATCTGGTTGTCTTTGGGGGTTATTTGGGTGATAAGTATTTTGCCCTGAAAAGTTTGTATTTCTGTGGGGGTATCGTCCCGAATTATTTTGTGAATGATAATTGCTACAGTTGCGTTGTTGTTGCGAATTACCTTGGGAACGATCGTTATTTTGCTCGTTAGCGTTTTGTCTCCTATAGTTGTTTCGTTCTGAATTGTTGTGGGTTCTGTAGTTATTTTGGTTTCTGTCTCTTGTTAAAAGCATAGGATTTAAATTCCCTTCATCCAGCCCTATGAAACTGTATATTGCGTTGCTCATGTCTGTCCATGTCGCTATATTTCGAACCATATAGGCGAAGGTCCCAGCTGCTATTTGCTTTATCCTTTGGATAAGCATACCCGAAAATATTTCTTTCATTACCTCACCTTGTTCGCTTAGAGCGCTATATTCGGTAATGTTATCGATAATTTCTTTTGTTTTCCTACTTAGCTCGCTGATGCTTCCCACTCTTAGGTTCATTATGTCGTTCGTCAGGGTCATTTTGTCTTTTGTTGGCCTGAAGTGCTGTTTTAATTTAACTTTACATGTCTCCCAATTTTCAGGAGGGTTTACTGCCAAAAGATTTTTGGCCGATCCTAAGATTTTTAAGTCATAAATTATTTTGAAAACTAGTTGTCGTTGTCCTACGTAGTCGGTCAGTATTCTGTCAACTGTTTCTATGAACGCTGGTAGTTTTCTTGCGTTGCCTTCGAATGGTTGTAAGTATTTGATGTCTTTTTCTACTGTTTGCCTAAGGCTTCTCATCTGCTGTGTAGCGTTTTGTTGGAGTAGTTGCGTTATTGCTACCAGGCAACGTTCCATTTCGGTTGTACTATTTTGAGGCATCTTTCTTTATTTTAATTTTAATCTAACCCACTTAATTATTAGCTCACTTTATTATTTATTTATTGTATTTCTTTTATCGTTACAAACTTATTTAATCTATTTATTTATTTTTTTATTATTTACCGTATAAATTGTTTGCCAGTATTTACGTTTTTCTCGGCGTTTGGCTTCCCCTCGCTGTTTGCTGTCGTGATCTTCGTCGTCTGGATCGTCGTCGCCCTCGTTTTACTGCACTGTCGTCTGCTCCTGTCCTGCTTCTTCAGCTTCCAATTTTTCTGCCCTCCACTAGGTTTCTGTTCGCACTTCCACTCGTCGTGATTCTTTCCTATTTGGCGATTCTTTTTGCTTTACCACACTTTCCCGTATTGATCACAGTTGTAATGTATTTATTTTGTATAATTTAATAATGCAAAAAGCATTGCAGCAGTATAGAAATTGAACAAGTGTTGCGTTGATTGTTGTTTCCGTCGTTTATATGCTCAGGCTTTTTGTTTTTAATACAATGTTTTTTTTCAGGAATATCAATGAATTTCAACAAAGTCTTTCCGTTTCATAGTACGAGTACGAGAATACAGTTTTCACATACGGCTACGCCCGATACATTATATAAAATTGAATTATTTTTTCGCTTCTTTTTTTTCGTTTTGTATAACTTCAAGAATGCGAAATTAAGTTCATTAATCGCTCGTTCCGCGACTGCGCCAGTTATGGAAATTAAATAAAAGTTGGTTTTGTTTTTTGTTTTCTAAATAACAATGACTTTATTTATTTATTATTTGAGCAACCGTCTCTGTTGGAATGCCAATCTCGACTGACTTGCGATGCTGCTGCAGTTTTGCACCGATCTTCTTGCATCCAGCAGCATCGCAAGTGCACAGAGTCATATATCTAAAATATGCTGACTCTGTGCATTCCTTCACGTACCGACTCGTTGCCATTAGGTTGCATCTCAGTGCAACGAGTCGGTTCGTTGGTGGCTAGGGTGTCCGTTGCCATAACTCATGCGTCTTTGCGCAGCGAAGATCGCACAACCTAGTTTGCGAAGAAAGCTGGACATCAGTAAGCTGCGATCACAAGGGGTAGCCGAAGCCTACTCCGCTCAACTCTCCAACCAGCTCGGTCGCTCCCCCTCTCCACCTGATGACATCGGCGGATTATGGGCTCACTTATCCCACTCTATGCGCGCCGCCGCAGAAATCCTTGGTTTTCGACGCCCACCACCAAAAAACCAATGGTACGATGAAGAGTGTCGCGCAGCCACTGCAGTGAAGAATGCTGCATACAAGAAGACCCTGCAGTCGGCCGCCACGCGAGCCATGACAGAAAAATACCGGGAGGAGAGGAAGAAAGAGAGGTGCCTTTTTAGACGTAAGAAACGGGAGCAAGAAAGGCGCGAGCGTGAGGAAATCGAGGAGTGCAGGAGCAGGAATGACGCCCGAAAATTCTTCCAAAAAGTTAAGCGTCTCACGGAAGGATTTAAGCCCGGGGCATCTTCTTGCAGAGACGAAAACGGGGATCTGGTTACGGATGCGCAGGGTGTGCTGAGGTTGTGGAAGGAGCACTTCACCAAGCTGCTCGCAGGCGACGAAGGGAACAATACCGCCAGTGGTGAAGATGTCCAGATGGCACCAATCGACGACGACGGTGTGGATGTGCCACCGCCCAGCCATGACGAGGTCCGGGTCGCTATCCAGCGACTCAAGAACAACAAAGCTGCAGGGCCGGATGGGCTACCAGCTGAATTGTTCAAGGCCGGCGGCGGTGAGCTGATTGGGTGCATGCATCAGCTCATTTGCAAAATATGGCTGGAGGAACGAATGCCCAACGATTGGAACCTCAGTGCCCTTTGTCCTGTGCTGAAGAAAGGCGACCCAACAATATGCGCCAACTACAGGGGTATCAGCCTACTTCCCATTGCATACAAGGTCCTGACGAGCGTATTATGTGAACAACTAAAGCCACTCGCCAAGGCGCTGATTGGACCTTATCAGTGCGGCTTTAGACCTGGTAAGTCCACCATCGACCAGATATTCACTCTACGCCAAATCCTGGAGAAGACCCATGAGAACCAAATCGATACACACCATCTCTTCATCGATTACAAGGCAGCATTCGATAGCCCGATAAGGGATCGCCTATATGCCGCATTGTCTGAACTTGGTATCCCTGCAAAGCTCGTTAGACTTTGCAGAGCGACGTTGAGCAATACGCGCAGCTCCGTCAAGGTTGGAAGTGACCTCTCCGACCCCTTTGATACCGTTCGAGGTTTCAGACAGGGCGATCCTTTGTCCTGCGACCTCTTCAACTTCACCATGGAGAGTGTTCTGCGCAAGGCCGGTGTACATCGTAATGGCACAATTTTCAACAAAAGTGTCCAGCTCCTTGCTTACGCTGATGATATTGATGTCATCGGACGTAACAAGCGAGATGTCACCGCTGCCTTTGCGGCTATCGAAAGAGAATCTGCCAAAATGGGTCTGGTGGTAAATGAGGGCAAGACGAAGTATATGCTGTCTACACGCAGGGACTCGCAGCGGCTAGGGTCTCACGTCGAGGCCGACAGGTATGCTTTTGAAGTTGTCAAGGAATTCGTCTACCTTGGCACCGCCATCAACAGCAGCAATGATGTCAGTCTGGAGATAAAGCGAAGGATAACTTTTGCCAACAGGTGCTACTACGGTCTCGGTAGGCAATTGAGAAGTAGAGACCTCTCTCGACCGACAAAACTTTCACTCTATAGGACGCTTATCTTGCCCGTGCTCCTCTATGGCGCTGAAGCATGGACAATGACACGAAACGACATAGCGGCCCTTGGAGTGTTCGAGAGGAAGGTGCTTCGCAAAATCGTCGGCCCTGTTCGGGTTGGTGACGACTATCGCATACGAACCAATAACGAGCTGTATGAGCTGTATAAGGACATGGACGTAGCGCAGCGAATTAACATCCAGCTACGCTGGCTCGGTCATGTCTGCCGCATGGACGACGAAGCTCCGGCGAAAAAGGTATTCGATGCGATGGTTGGAGGTCGACGGCGAAGAGGGAGGCCGTGTCTCCGGTGGAAGGACCAAGTGGAAGAGGCCCTGGTATCTCTTGGTGTGACCAACTGGAGAAGGCGCGCGCGAAGCAGAGGCGCCTGGAGAGAAGTTTTGCGGCAGGCCGTAACCCGATAACGGGTTGTTATGGCCAGTTAAGTAAGTTAGTAAGTCTAAGTCGCAAATCAATGAAAGTTGGTACAAACTGTCCACTTAGTAGCACAACTCGACTAGACGAAAGTTGTGCGCATTGGACAGGGGGCGTGGTACCGTCTCCATTTTTTTTATATATAGATTGTTTATCCTGACTGACTGACTGGTTGATTGATTGATTGATTGATTTATTATCGAAACGAACTCCGAAACGAACCGATGGGCCTATTGACTTCAACAATTGTAAAAATAATTGACATAAATAGTTAGGCACGTGTTTCTCATTATTTTTAAAATCGGAATCTAACTGAATCAATAACAGGTTAAAAGTATGTATGGATAAATAACTTTTTTGAGTGTTTTAACTTCAAACTTGGTGAAAGTACTTTAAATGTTAAATAACTCGATACGTGCTTTTCATTTTACCGAATATTAAAATCGGACGGGGTCAGCGATGGGTTAAAAGTTTATATGGAGAAACTGTGAAAATATGAATTAATGGGCCCATTGACATCAAACTTGGTGAAAGTTTGTATGGAGTAACTGAAAAATATGAATTAATGGGCACATTGACTTCAAACTTAGTGAAAGTACTCTTAGCGAGATATAATGTTTCACTTTTTTGAAAGTCAAAATCTAACGCGGTCATCAATGGGTTAACAATTTGTATGGAGAAACAAGATTTATTGGGAGTTCTGACTTCAAACTTATCAAAAGCACTTCAGTCGGAAAATAATAACAAGGTGCTTTTAATTTCTTGAAAACCGAAACTCGAAGAATCGAAATCTGGTATACCAAGGGCTAGGCATTTGCTTGGAGTAAATAAATACGAAAACACATAATTGAATGGGCCTTCTGACTTCAAAATTTTGAAAACACCCGAAATCAAAGATAGTTAGACACATGTTCTTTTTTTTAATCAAAATCTGATGGGCTCAACAATGGATAAGAATTCGTATATGGGGAAACAGGAAACAGGCCCAGCTAGTCTTATATATAAAAACTTAACATTCTGTGTGTATCCAGTGTTTGCGAAAACGGTTCATTCTTTCGGGAAAAATTTGTTTGTGTGTGATAGAAGATGTCAATGCGGTGGTTTATAGCGATATTATATGTTTGTACGGCAGGTGGGCGTGGCACCTCCTATACAACCTAAATTTTTAATATGGTATATCTTCGGAATTATAAGTCGGACAGCATTGAAATTTGGTACAGTGTCATGTCGTAGACGTGTCATTCCACCGGTAAAATTTAATGGGCGTTGGACAAGGGGCGTGGCACTTTTTAAATTCCGGTGTAACTTTGAAACTAGAGCGTTCACATCAATGACACTCGCTACAAACTTAAAATTTAGTCATGTCCTTCGACAGGGGAAATAAGGTCGGTTTTGAACAAGGGGCGTGGCACCCGTACAACTCAATTCTTTAACATGGAATATCTTCGGAATTATAAGTCGCTCAGCATTGAAATTTGGTACAGTGCCATGGCGTAGACGTGTCGTTCCACCGGTAAAATTTATTGGGCGTTGGACAAGGGGCGTGTCACTTGTTAAATTGCGCTGTAAATTTTGAACTATAGCGTTCACATCAATGACACTCGGTTCAATCTTACAATTTAGTCGTGTCCTTCGGCAGGGGGAATAAGGTGGATTCTGGATAAGAGGCGTGGCACCGCCCATTTAACTCAATTTTTTAATATGGAATCTCCTCGGAATCGTTAACTGCACAGCATTGAAACTTGGTGTACCGTCGTCTCATAGATGTGTCATTCTACTGATGGGATTTGATGGGCGCTTGGCAAGGGGTGTGGCACATTTTTGATGACCAAACATTTCAGCAGAACTAGAAGTAGCACATCAATGAAAGTTGGCACGAACTTTCAACTTAGTAGCACAATTCGACTAAAAGAAAATTGTGAGCATTGGAAAAGGGGGCGTGGTACCGCCTCCATTTTTATATATCAGGTGTACAACTTTGCTTCCGCCGTTTTCCGATAGGTGGCTGTACCGGCTGAGGCTGGTTGAAATACATAGATGGTAATGCCTTTAAAGTGAGTGTGGACAGTGCCTAACGAATTGTCATCGCCGTTTCAGTGACAGTTGTTCTTGTTTTCGTATTATTCACGCTCGAAAATGTCCGTTTATGTGCCCAATTCTCGCCATTTGCGGGAAGTTTTACTTTTCTGTTACAATTCGAAAAAAAAAAATGCAGCTGAAGCGCATCGAATGCTCTCAGAAACTTACGGTGATGCTGCTCTGAGTGAAAGAACGTGTCGGGAGTGGTTTCAACGTTTTAAAAATGGAAGAGCGCCATGACAAAGTCATCCTCCAACACGACAATGCTCGGCCTCACGTCGCAAAAGTGGTCAAAAAGTACCTGGAAACGCTGAAATGGGAAGTCTTGCCCCACCCGCCGTATTCGCCAGATGTCGCCCCTTCTGACTTCCACCTATTCCGTTCGATGGCACACGGCCTGGCAGATCAACATTTTCAATCCTTCGAAGAATTGGAAAAATGGATTGCTTCATGGATAGCGTCAAAAGAGGACTCCTTCTTTCGAGCCGGGATCCGAAAATTGCCGGAAAGATGGGAGAAAGTTGTCGCTAGCGACGGACAATACTTTGAATAATACATCTGTAAGCACTTTTTCGCAATAAAGCTTTTAATTTTGGAAAAAAAACGGCGGAAGCAAAGTGGTACACCTGATACATAGATTGTTTATCCTGACTAACTGACTGGTTGATTGATTTATCATCGCCCAGATCAAACCGCTGAAGCTACAAACAAGAATTTTGGTGCATCTTAAAGAATGAACCTTCGTCAAGACGGGATTTTTTCAAGATGGGTTTAAGTGTTGTATGAAGAAACGTGATTTAATAAACATAATTTGAATTGAGAATTTGAACGGAAAGACTCCGAAACAAACAACACGAACCGATGGGCCTATTAACTTCAACAATTGTAAAAATAATTGAAATAAATAAAACTACACACGTGTTTTTCATTATTTTCAAAATCGAAATTTAGCTGAATCAACGACGGGTTAAAAGTATGTATGGAGAAACACATTTGTTTTGAGTCTTTTAACTTCAAACTTGGTGAAAATAGAGATGGTGCTACGGGCGGAGGCGACGTTCCTGAGCGGCGTTAGATGATTCCATCACTTAGGACTACCTGCGGCAGGCCAATCACCTACCCGGCAGAACAACACAACTGATTAATGTAACCAACACAAGGGTGTCTTGTGGAGGCCCTATGCTCCCGAGAGGAGTGAACAAGGAAACAAAAAAACAAAACATTGTGTAGCGAGTGAACAGTTATTTAGTGCAGCCCTGCAGATATATAGTGAAAGGTGGAGTAATGCCACCAATGTAAATAAACCCCCTTTTTCAGCATATAATAACAAATTATTTAATTTTGAATATTAGCGAATAAGGTACGAAAGGGTTTAGGTTTTTAAAAAATTAATGAATTGTTTTTATTAATAAGTAAGTTAACACACCCGCTCAGCTACGCGCACCTACGAAAGCGCTGACGTTGCGTGTGCTAAGCGCAACCTGATCCTCGCGCATTGCACGCTCATTCGGACAAATCGCTGGCAGTGCACCTCGCCGTGGTCACGTTGCACCGGCACCAGCACCGTGGGAAACGCTGCGCCAGCATTAGGCTAAGCTTTAGTGATAAGCTGTAGAGTTAAGTAGCTATAGTTTAAGCATTCATTCTTGTACGGACACCTAAGAAGAATGATAATAAACTGAGGCAAAACACTTCATTAACTTCTTTTACTTTGCAGACATGGACAAAGGGCCAACTTTGGTGGCCCCAGCTTTAATTTTTTTATCGTTTTCCAGGGGGAGAACGTTAACTGGCGCCCGAGCAAGGACCCGCTCACAAATGCGGACATCCCTTGGAACTCCGCAGGATTCAGGATGGCGATCTCCGGCGCTTGAATAAAAATCCAAGTGAGATAAAAAGTGGAAAACAAATCTAACGAAATACGTCCACATCCTGCGATTCCCACGGGTCGGATCGAAATCTAACTGGATCAACGACGCGTTAAAAATATGTATGGGGAAACAAATTTTTTTGAACCTTTTGACTTCAAACTTGGTGAAAGTACTTCAAATATAAAATAACTCGATACGTGTTTTTCATTTTTTCCGAATATTAAAATCGGACGGGGTCAACGACCGGTTAAAAGTTTGTATAAACTGTAAAAAAAACCTGAATTAATGGGGCCAATGACTTCAAACTTTTTTGAAAGTACTCTAAGTGAGAAATAATTTGACACGTGTTTTTCACTTTTTCGGAAATCAAAATCTAACGGGGTCAACCATGGGTTAACAAGTTTGTATGGGCCAACAAGTTTGTATGGAGAAACACGATTTATTGGTCCTTTTGGCTTCAAACTTAGACAAAAAGGACTTCAATCAGGAAATAATTAAAATTTGCTTTTCATATTTTTGAAAATCGAAATCTACCGTGGTAAACTAAGGGTTAATAATTTGTTTAGAGTAAATGTGAAAACTCATGATTTAAAGGGCATTTCGACTTCAGAGTTTTTAGAAACACTTGACATCAGAGATAATAGACATATGTTCTTTTTAAATCAAAATCTGACGGGGTCAACAATGCGTTCAAAATTTGTATCGGGAGAAACATGAGAGCTTGCGTGCGAAGCCGCGGGTCCTAGCTAGTCTTATATATAAAAAAACTTAACGTTCTGTGTGTAATCAGTGTTTGCGAAAACGGCTCATTCTTTCGGGAAAATTTTTTTTGTGAGTGATAGAAGATGTCAATGCGGTGGTTTATAGCGATATAACATGTTTGTACGGCAGGTGGGCGTGGCACCTCCCATACAACCTAAATTTTTAATATGGTATATCTTCGGAATTATAAGTCGGACAACATTGAAATTTAGTACAGTGTCATGGCATAAGCGTGTCATTGCACCGGTAAAATTTAATGGGCGTTTGACAAAGGGCGTGGCACTTTTTAAATTCCGGTGTTACTTTTGAACTATAGCAGTCACATCAATGACATTCGGTACAAACTAACGATGCGGTCGGGTCCCTCGATGGGGGGAATAGGATGGATTTTGGACAAGGGGGCGTGGCACCGCCCATACAATTTAACTTTTTAACATAGAAAATCTTCGGAATTATAAGTCGGATAGCATTGAAAGTTGGTGTACCGTCATCTCATAGAAGTGTGTTCCTATTGCTAAAATTTAATGGGCGTTGGACAAGAGGCGTGGCACTTTTTTGATTCCGGTGTTACTTTTGAACTATAGCAGTCACATCAATGACACTCAGTACAAAGTTACCATTTGGTGGTGTCCTTCAACAGGGGAAATGCGGTGGGTTTTGAACAAGGGGGCGTGGCACCGCCCATACAACTCAATTTTTAAATATGGAATATCTTCGAAATGATAAGTCGGACAGCATTGAAATTTGATACAGTGTCATGGCGTAGACGTGTCGTTCGACCGGTAAAATTTACTGGGCGTTGGACAAGGGGCGTGGCACTTTTTAAAATCCGGTGTAACTTTGGAACTAGAGCGTTCACATCAATGAAACTCGGTACAAACTTACGGTTTGGTCATGTCCTTCGGCAGGGGGAATAGGGTGTATTTTGGACAAGGGGGCAATAGAAAAAGGGCGTGGCGCTTTTTAAATGGTGAAACTTTGAAACTATAGCGTTCACTTAAATGACACTCGGTACAAACTTATTATTAGTTGTGTCCTCCGACAGGGGGAATAGGGTGGGTTTTTGACAAGGGGGCGTGGCACTGCCCATACAACTACATTCTTTAATGTGGAATAGCTTCGGAATTATAAGTCGCTCAGCGTTGAAATTTTGTACAACGTCATGGCGTAGACGTATTATTTCACAGGATGTATTGTATGGGCGTTGGACAAGGGGCGTGGCACTTTATAAATTCCGGTGTAACTTTGGAACTATAGCATTCACATCAATGATACTCGGTATCAAGTTATGATTTAGTCGTGTCCTTCGGCAGGGGGAATAAGGTAGATTCTGGACTAGAGGCGTGGCAGCGCCCATACAACTCAACTCTTTAATAAGGAATCTCCTCGGAATCGTTAGCTGCACAGCATTGAAAGTTGGTGTACCGTCGTCTCATAGATGTGTCATTCTACTAATGAGCTTTGATGGGCGTTTGAAAAGGGGTGTGGCATATTTTTTATGACCCAACATTTCAGCAGAACTCTAAGTCGCAAATTGTCCTCGGGGACTTCAACGCAATGGTCGGGCGAGAAGGCATCTTTGGCCCCACAGTCGGGCAGTTCAGCCTCCATGGGACCACTTCGAACAACGGTCTGAGGCTGATCGATTTCGCCGCGGCACGAAACATGGTAGTTAGTAGCACCAGATTCCAGCACCTCGATATCCACAAGGCCACCTGGTTATCCCCCGATCAATCCACCCGCAACCAGATTGATCACATTGTGATTGATGGAAGGCATGCTTCTAGCATTCTAGATGTGCGCACGTTCCGAGGACCCAACATCGACTCGGACCACTACCTTGTTGCAGCCAAGGTACGCATGCGTCTTTGCGCAGCGAAGACCGCACAACCTAGTTTGCGAAGAAAGCTGGACATCAGTAAGCTGCGATCACAAGGGGTAGCCGAAGCCTACTCCGCTCAACTCTCCAACCAGCTCGGTCGCTCCCCCTCTCCACCTGATGACATCGGCGGATTATGGGCTCACTTATCCCACTCTATGCGCGCCGCCGCAGAAAATATCCTTGGTTTTCGACGCCCACCACCAAAAAACCAATGGTACGATGAAGAGTGTCGCGCAGCCACTGCAGTGAAGAATGCTGCATACAAGAAGACCCTGCAGTCGGCCGCCACGCGAGCCATGACAGAAAAATACCGGGAGGAGAGGAAGAAAGAGAGGTGCCTTTTTAGACGTAAGAAACGGGAGCAAGAAAGGCGCGAGCGTGAGGAAATCGAGGAGTGCAGGAGCAGGAATGACGCCCGAAAATTCTTCCAAAAAGTTAAGCGTCTCACGGAAGGATTTAAGCCCGGGGCATCTTCTTGCAGAGACGAAAACGGGGATCTGGTTACGGATGCGCAGGGTGTGCCGAGGTTGTGGAAGGAGCACTTCACCAAGCTGCTCGCAGGCGACGAAGGGAACAATACCGCCAGTGGTGAAGATGTCCAGATGGCACCAATCGACGACGACGGTGTGGATGTGCCACCGCCCAGCCATGACGAGGTCCGGGTCGCTATCCAGCGACTCAAGAACAACAAAGCTGCAGGGCCGGATGGGCTACCAGCTGAATTGTTCAAGGCCGGCGGCGGTGAGCTGATTGGGTGCATGCATCAGCTCATTTGCAAAATACGGCTGGAGGAACGAATGCCCAACGATTGGAACCTCAGTGCCCTTTGTCCTGTGCTGAAGAAAGGCGACCCAACAATATGCGCCAACTACAGGGGTATCAGCCTACTTCCCATTGCATACAAGGTCCTGACGAGCGTATTATGTGAACAACTAAAGCCACTCGCCAAGGCGCTGATTGGACCTTATCAGTGCGGCTTTAGACCTGGTAAGTCCACCATCGACCAGATATTCACTCTACGCCAAATCCTGGAGAAGACCCATGAGAACCAAATCGATACACACCATCTCTTCATCGATTACAAGGCAGCATTAGATAGCCCGATAAGGGATCGCCTATATGCCGCATTGTCTGAACTTGGTATCCCTGCAAAGTTCGTTAGACTTTGCAGAGCGACGTTGAGCAATACGCGCAGCTCCGTCAAGGTTGGAAGTGACCTCTCCGACCCCTTTGATACCGTTCGAGGTTTCAGACAGGGCGATCCTTTGTCCTGCGACCTCTTCAACTTCACCATGGAGAGTGTTCTGCGCAAGGCCGGTGTACATCGTAATGGCACAATTTTCAACAAAAGTGTCCAGCTCCTTGCTTACGCTGATGATATTGATGTCATCGGACGTAACAAGCGAGATGTCACCGCTGCCTTTGCGGCTATCGAAAGAGAATCTGCCAAAATGGGTCTGGTGGTAAATGAGGGCAAGACGAAGTATATGCTGTCTACACGCAGGGACTCGCAGCGGCTAGGGTCTCACGTCGAGGCCGACAGGTATGCTTTTGAAGTTGTCAAGGAATTCGTCTACCTTGGCACCGCCATCAACAGCAGCAATGATGTCAGTCTGGAGATAAAGCGAAGGATAACTTTTGCCAACAGGTGCTACTACGGTCTCGGTAGGCAATTGAGAAGTAGAGACCTCTCTCGACCGACAAAACTTTCACTCTATAGGACGCTTATCTTGCCCGTGCTCCTCTATGGCGCTGAAGCATGGACAATGACACGAAACAACATAGCGGCCCTTGGAGTGTTCGAGAGGAAGGTGCTTCGCAAAATCTTCGGCCCTGTTCGGGTTGGTGACGACTATCGCATACGAACCAATAACGAGCTGTATGAGCTGTATAAGGACATGGACGTAGCGCAGCGAATTAACATCCAGCTACGCTGGCTCGGTCATGTCTGCCGCATGGACGACGAAGCTCCGGCGAAAAAGGTATTCGATGCGATGGTTGGAGGTCGACGGCGAAGAGGGAGGCCGTGTCTCCGGTGGAAGGACCAAGTGGAAGAGGCCCTGGTATCTCTTGGTGTGACCAACTGGAGAAGGCGCCACTTAGTAGCACAACTCGACTAGACGAAAGTTGTGCGCATTGGACAGGGGGCGTGGTACCGTCTCCATTTTTTTTATACATAGATTGTTTATCCTGACTGACTGACTGGTTGATTGATTGATTGATTGATTTATTATCGAAACGAACTCCGAAACGAACCGATGGGCCTATTGACTTCAACAATTGTAAAAATAATTGAAATAAATAGTTAGGCACGTGTTTCTCATTATTTTTAAAATCGGAATCTAACTGAATCAATAACAGGTTAAAAGTATGTATGGAGAAATAACTTTTTTGAGTGTTTTAACTTCAAACTTGGTGAAAGTACTTTAAATGTTAAATAACTCGATACGTGCTTTTCATTTTACCGAATATTAAAATCGGACGGGGTCAGCGATGGGTTAAAAGTTTATATGGAGAAACTGTGAAAAATATGAATTAATGGGCCCATTGACATCAAACTTGGTGAAAGTTTGTATGGAGTAACTGTGAAAAATATGAATTAATGGGCACATTGACTTCAAACTTAGTGAAAGTACTCTTAGCGAGATATAATGTTTCACTTTTTTGAAAGTCAAAATCTAACGCGGTCATCAATGGGTTAACAATTTGTATGGAGAAACAAGATTTATTGGGAGTTCTGACTTCAAACTTATCAAAAGCACTTCAGTCGGAAAATAATAACAAGGTGCTTTTAATTTTTTGAAAACCGAAACTCGAAGAATCGAAATCTGGTATACCAAGGGCTAGGCATTTGCTTGGAGTAAATAAATACGAAAACACATAATTGAATGGGCCTTCTGACTTCAAAATTTTGAAAACACCCGAAATCAAAGATAGTTAGACACATGTTCTTTTTTCTAATCAAAATCTGATGGGCTCAACAATGGATAAGAATTCGTATATGGGGAAACAGGAAACAGGCCCAGCTAGTCTTATATATAAAAACTTAACATTCTGTGTGTATCCAGTGTTTGCGAAAACGGTTCATTCTTTCGGGAAAAATTTGTTTGTGTGTGATAGAAGATGTCAATGCGGTGGTTTATAGCGATATTATATGTTTGTACGGCAGGTGGGCGTGGCACCTCCTATACAACCTAAATTTTTAATATGGTATATCTTCGGAATTATAAGTCGGACAGCATTGAAATTTGGTACAGTGCCATGGCGTAGACGTGTCATTCCACCGGTAAAATTTAATGGGCGTTGGACAAGGGGCGTGGCACTTTTTAAATTCCGGTGTAACTTTGAAACTAGAGCGTTCACATCAATGACACTCGCTACAAACTTAAAATTTAGTCATGTCCTTCGACAGGGGAAATAAGGTCGGTTTTGAACAAGGGGCGTGGCACCCGTACAACTCAATTCTTTTAAGTCGCTCAGCATTGAAATTTGGTACAGTGCCATGGCGTAGACGTGTCGTTCCACCGGTAAAATTTATTGGGCGTTGGACAAGGGGCGTGTCACTTGTTAAATTGCGGTGTAAATTTTGAACTATAGCGTTCACATCAATGACACTCGGTTCAATCTTACAATTTAGTCGTGTCCTTCGGCAGGGGGAATAAGGTGGATTCTGGATAAGAGGCGTGGCACCGCCCATTTAACTTAATTTTTTAATATGGAATCTCCTCGGAATCGTTAACTGCACAGCATTGAAACTTGGTGTACCGTCGTCTCATAGATGTGTCATTCTACTGATGGGATTTGATGGGCGCTTGGCAAGGGGTGTGGCACATTTTTGATGACCAAACATTTCAGCAGAACTAGAAGTAGCACATCAATGAAAGTTGGCACGAACTTTCAACTTAGTAGCACAATTCGACTAAAAGAAAGTTGTGAGCATTGGAAAAGGGGGCGTGGTACCGCCTCCATTTCTATATATCAGGTGTACAACTTTGCTTCCGCCGTTTTCCGATAGGTGGCTGTACCGGCTGAGGCTGGTTGAAATACATAGATTAGTGAGTGTGGACAGTGCCTAACGAATTGTCATCGCCGTTTCAGTGACAGTTGTTCTTGTTTTCGTATTATTCACGCTCGAAAATGTCCGTTTATGTGCCCAATTCTCGCCATTTGCGGGAAGTTTTACTTTTCTGTTACAATTCGAAAAAAAATGCAGCTGAAGCGCATCGAATGCTCTCACTTACGGTGATGCTGCTCTGAGTGAAAGAACGTGTCGGGAGTGGTTTCAACGTTTTAAAAATAGAAGAGCGCCATGACAAAGTCATCCTCCAACACGACAATGCTCGGCCTCACGTCGCAAAAGTGGTCAAAAAGTACCTGGAAACGCTGAAATGGGAAGTCTTGCCCCACCCGCCGTATTCCCCAGATGTCGCCCCTTCTGACTTCCACCTATTCCGTTCGATGGCACACGGCCTGGCAGATCAACATTTTCAATCCTTCGAAGAATTGGAAAAATGGATTGCTTCATGGATAGCGTCAAAAGAGGACTCCTTTTTTCGAGCCGGGATCCGAAAATTGCCGGAAAGATGGGAGAAAGTTGTCGCTAGCGACGGACAATACTTTGAATAATACATCTGTAAGCACTTTTTCGCAATAAAGCTTTTAATTTTGGAAAAAAAACGGCGGAAGCAAAGTGGTACACCTGATACATAGATTGTTTATCCTGACTAACTGACTGGTTGATTGATTTATCATCGCCCAGATCAAACCGCTGAAGCTACAAACAAGAATTTTGGTGCATCTTAAAGAATGAACCTTCGTCAAGACGGGATTTTTTAAAGCCGGGGTCTAAAGGGGCAAAACATGGGTTTAAGTGTTGTATGAAGAAACGTGATTTAATAAACATAATTTGAATTGAGAATTTGAACGGAAAGGCTCCGAAACAAACAACACGAACCGATGGGCCTATTAACTTCAACAATTGTAAAAATAATTGAAATAAATAAAACTACACACGTGTTTTTCATTATTTTCAAAATCGAAATTTTGCTGAATCAACGACGGGTTAAAAGTATGTATGGAGAAACACATTTGTTTTGAGTCTTTTAACTTCAAACTTGGTGAAAATAGAGATGGCGCTACGGGCGGAGGCGACGTTCCTGAGCGGCGTTAGATGATTCCATCACTTAGGACTACCTGCGGCAGGCCAATCACCTACCCGGCAGAACAACACAACTGATTAATGTAACCAACACAAGGGTGTCTTGTGGAGGCCCTATGCTCCCGAGAGGAGTGAACAAGGAAACAAAAAAACAAAACATTGTGTAGCGAGTGAACAGTTATTTAGTGCAGCCCTGCAGATATATAGTGAAAGGTGGAGTAATGCCACCAATGTAAATAAACCCCCTTTTTCAGCATATAATAACAAATTATATAATTTTGAATATTAGCGAATAAGGTACGAAAGGGTTTAGGTTTTTAAAAAATTAATGAATTGTTTTTATTAATAAGTAAGTTAACACACCCGCTCAGCTACGCGCACCTACGAAGGCGCTGACGTTGCGTGTGCTAAGCGCAACCTGATCCTCGCGCATTGCACGCGCATTCGGACAAATCGCTGGCAGTGCACCTCGCCGTGGTCACGTTGCACCGGCACCAGCACCGTGGGAAACGCTGCGCCAGCATTAGGCTAAGCTTTAGTGATAAGCTGTAGAGTTAAGTAGCTATAGTTTAAGCATTCATTCTTGTACGGACACCTAAGAAGAATGATAATAAACTGAGGCAAAACACTTCATTAACTTCTTTTACTTTGCAGACATGGACAAAGGGCCAACTTTGGTGGCCCCAGCTTTAATTTTTTTTTATCGTTTTCCAGGGGGAGAACGTTAACTGGCGCCCGAGCAAGGACCCGCTCACAAATGCGGACATCCCTTGGAACTCCGCAGGATTCAGGATGGCGATCTCCGGCGCTTGAATAAAAATCCAATTGAGATAAAAAGTGGAAAACAAATCTAACGAAATACGTCCACATCCTGCGATTCCCACGGGTCCCTCCAGGATATAAAAACATAAATAAGAGGCCTGTGACCCCGAAGACCCTCACGCACTTAAATGAAAATTGAAGAAACAAATGAATAACAGTGAAATGAGTGCTTGTGAACGCCATTGGGTAAGCCACCCTGAAGCTTGCAACGTTCGGCTAGCCTGACTAAAGATTGTGGATAACACGTCGTGACGGGTTTTTTTACAATAAGACACGCAACCGTAATGGTGGATATCTGTCTAATCAACTGATATCTGGGTTCGACTCCTGGTTGACGTCAGAAAGATATAATACCATACACAAATAGCGAAGGTGTATTTATATTGCGTTCACCTTGCAGGCTTAAAAATCTGCGTAATTTTACGAAAGGAACTGATTCACAGCGTGCTGATGATATCCTATCTAGTAGGTTCTCTAATAATTTCAATACGAACGTAACCGCGAGCAAGCCCATTGAAAAAATGGAGGTTGACGGCCCCATTCAAACAAGACAGGTTAATTATATGAATCGCCCACAAGAGAGAAGATAAAAACAGAGTATTGTTAGGGAAAGAAAAAAAATTAGGAGCAAAAGGCAGAAGAAAAATAAAAAGACACCGAAAAATCAATTGAAAAGGAATAGAATACGTAGAACAATAGAACAATGAGCGATTGTAAGAAGAAATATAAAAAAGAATAAATGGGAAAAATTTCGGAAGCAATTAAGAAAGACAACAAAAGAAGAAGCAGTAGAAAGTTAAGATATACAATAAAAACAAGTAGGAGAGAAAAAAGAAGAAACATAAAGGAAAAACTGGGAGAAAAAAGAAGGAAAATAAGTATACAACAGAAAGAAAAGAGGGATACAAAATTAAACTGAGGAAGAAAAGGGGAAAGTAAAATTAAATTGATAAAAATGGAAAATTACAAGTAAAGCAATATAAAAGAATAAGTTCATCAAAAATTTAGGCAGGGAGAAAGAAATGGTGGCAATCGTGTGGTCCCTCGATATCTTACGATCATACCTATATAGAGCAAGGAAGGTCCGAATCTTTAGAGATCATCAACCCCTCACCTTTGCGTTAAGCAACAGGAATTACAACGCAAAGTTGAAGAGGTGGAAGGCTCAAATCGAGGAGCATAACTACGAATTGGTTTTCACACCTAGTAAATCGAATTTTGTAGCCGATGCCCTATCAAGGATGATGAGCCAGACCAACCATATAGTAGCGACAACTTCACACAGTGACTCAGCGACAGTAGGGAAAGACAATAGGGTGACCATACACACGGACACCGGCAAAAAAAAAAAAAAAGTTTCACAAAACACAGTTAAAAACCATGGCAAAATAATGCCTTTTCTTACATTTACATTTTCGGCCGCTGGTAGATTTTTCGACCAGCCACTTTGAAGGAGAGTATCTCTGCACTTAGCCATTATATCTTTGAACTTTCAATGCATAAAATAGCTTTGGTCTTTTGGCAACCCCTCGAAATAATAATTTTTTTTTAAAAAGATAAATTTAGACATGTTGGCGAGGGCACGAAAAAAGGTTTTTTTTAGTCATATTTTGAATATTCTGCAAAATATATAACCTTTTCAAATTATTGATTATTTACGAAACCTAAAGACCAAATTACCACAATCAATTATTATATCAATTATAAGTTTATGAAAATATTTTTAACCCTTCAGCACCGCGTACTTTTCAGTGGTCGAAAAATCGACTATTGGCCAGAATTCGTCATGTATGTACTAGGGATTGCAATCCCGGACAGGTTTTACAATCCCGGGATTTTCGGGACTGAAAATCACAATCCCGGGATCCCGGGATTTTTTTCGGGATTGAATATATTACTTTAAGGAACTAGTTCAGACTTTTTTTCAATCAAATAAATTATATCTATGTATTAAATACAATTCTGTGTACTGAATTTAAAACTAAGAACAAAATATTTATGACAAATAACTTGAAAACGCATTTAATTGCCAAATCACCTGGCTAACCTGCTAAAAAAGGCATCTCTCTGGTTCAATACAAGTACATCAAATCGTATTATGTGTAAATCTTCAAGTTTTAAGTGAAACTAGGTGTGAGTAATAACTATCAATAATTTAAGTTTCGCTATAGTTTTAATTCACAAATGCTGATGGTTTTATATTAGCTTTTTCTTTCTTTATCCTCTTATTTACACCATTTTTCTTGCGTATTGTGAATGTGACAAGTCACATAGTGTAAAGAAGAATTAAACTTGCATGTTTTTAGAAAATTCTGGTTGTTTACTTTTTTGAATGGATTCATTTCTGGGAGCGTAAGCTTGTTTGCACTTCTGATTTTGGTTACTGGCAAATCTGTACTGGAAAAGTAACAACACAGAGCTAGTTTGTACACATTTGTAAAAAGTCACTCTACACAAACAGAGCTATTGTTCCATTAACATTTATTCAAACGTCACAGGTAATGGGCAATTTATTTTTTGTGTTAAATAAGAAGGGTTAAATTTTTTGAAATCAACGTGACAAAAGCAAAAAGTAAGCTTTTTGTTTTTGTTTCGATCCCGGGATGGGATTTTGTCAATCCCGGGATTTTTCGGGACTGAAATTGCCCGGGATCCCGGGATTACGGGATTCGCGATCCCAGGATTGCAATCCCTAGTATGTACATATGTAAGCCAACAATTTTTTGTTTTCATGCTTGATTATTATTTGACTAAAGCTATGTACATATATATTTGTTTTTATTTGTAATTCAATTTTTATTTATTTATAAAATATTTTCGTGTAAAAAAAAATACACAAAAAAAATCACAAAAATATTCTTGATTATGGTCCTAAATATAAGTCCTTAAAAGGAATTAACAAAATATTGGCTATTTCTGGTAGCGGCCGAAGATGGGTTAATAAAAAAGAAACAGAAAAAATTTAACTTAACTACTATTAACTAAATACTATCAATAATCACCTTTTAAGTTTAAAAAAGTAATGGATGGGAAAATAAATTTAAAATTTAAAAATAAGAGAAAAGAAAGAAATTTGCAAAATGTTGCTAAATAAAAATAATCCAAACCATAGTCAAACTCAAAAATGTAGACTTAAGAGCAATTAATGAGAATCCGCTACATAGTCATCGTAAGTACAAACAAATTAATAATGAAATAATTTGTCTAGCAATAAGAACAATTAGGGGAGGTGGTTGGGTTATGAGACGGGTTGGGTTGTGAGACAGTCAAATGTTTCTATCATGCAACACCAATATGCAGGATCATACTACTGTCAAATGTTTGTTTTGACGTGAGCCAGTTTTTGTGCTGACTGTGCGGACTGAATAGACTCGCTACTGCTTGTACTCGCTCCAGACATCGTGCTTAAACATCCAATCAAAAACTATTTTTTCATTTTTTTTAAAGTGTAATTTTCTTAAGTGAATCAAGTGAAAAAGGTGAGTGTGATGCATTTTTATTTAGTGTTTTGTTTATATTTGACGATCCAATATTTGATTTTGCGCACATGTGCCAACCACCAACTGACTTCATTATACCTCTGTTTTGATAGAATTTATTAGGTGTCTCACAACCCAACCACTTTTTTTGAAATGCAAAAGATCAGGTCTTTGGAATTATTATTGATGGGGACGATGCACCGCGACCTGTAGATCTATTGTGCCCAGGTCTTTGGAAAAGTTGTAATACAATTTTAATTGTTGATCGAATCACTATACTTTCTTCGGACAAAAGTTGTGCATTTCTTTTACCTTTCCAACGAAATACAAAACTCTTTGATATCTGTAGCCAGTGCGAAGTTACAGCCCAAAAACAAAACCCATCTCATAACCCAACCACCTCCCCTACTAAATGACGAAACATTAAGGAAACCGGGCTAATTGGTAAAACAATACCGGGCCAATCAATACTAATTATAACAAATTTTTAATAAATCTACAATGTAAATTGAGTTACCGTGGGAAACCAACTCTTAAATACACTAACTAATTATTCTTAAAAAACTTTTAATAAATCCACAATGCAAATTAAGTTATCGTGGGAAAATAGCTCTTAAATACACTAACTAATCATTCTTTTCTTTTAATGAATTTTATAAGATAGGTTACTTTGAATAGCTGGCGCTGCCGCTCTTAACATCTTCAACTATAATTCACCACTCGTAGTCATACAACACGGTAATGGTTGGATCGTCGATGGACATTTCCGGTTAATAATAATAAATAATAATTGATTGGCCTAGCTTCCCGCAACCACCCGTGATGTGCGTGTGAATTTTGTACGCGGGTGGAAGGGACCTACAGTTTTATGCCGGTTCCGAACGGCAGGTTGGGAGCTTTTTCATAGGCAATTTTTACTCTCAGAGGTTTGCCATTTCCAGCTGAGAGGACAGCCACCGAAAGAGAAAACGAGTTTCCCGTTATTTTTTTTAGGTGTTACTACATGCAGTATTCGATCTTGCGTCGCTCTGCATGCGACTCGTTGGACCGCGCACTAACCAACTGAGCCACGGCGGCTGCCCGGTTAATACATACCATAAATTTGGAGCAGCTCAGGACAACGCATGACGCTCAACAAAGTCCGAGTACTGAAGGAAGAAAAGGATAAGATCATACAGTTCATCCAGGTGTTCATACGTCAACACTAATCTCTTAAACCAGGAGAAAATTACACAGGTCCTAGCTGAAGAAAAAACCTTGCCCTACCAAAATGCTAATGGATTAAAGTACGCTCTACTTATCGAATTTCGGAAAGGAAAAGTGTACAGTGGGAACTACTCCAAAACCCTTAAGGGCACATATGTTATTCAAAATAACGAAACAATTAGAGTGAATAATCAAACGTTTTCCAGCAGAATGATGCAGAGACTCCAAGTGTTGCCAGCAGTTGTTACTAATGTATCAAGTCGAGGCCTTAAACCAAGCCTGGAGCACGTACACGAGTTGAGCCTGACGAAAATCAGACACCTGGATGAACTGGGCACCAAATTTATGACGTCACGTATCTCCGATGCCCTAATCTTGACCATAGTAGCCATCATCGGATTTCTCACCTGGCGTAACACGGAAAATCAAGATGTCGGTAGTTCTGGTAGGTGCTAACCCGAAGCCTGAAGCACCCCCACAGCACGCTTAACAGGTTATCTGCGGGAAGCAGATATTTGAAGGGGGCAGTTAACACACCCGCTCAGCTACGCACACCTACGAAAGCGCTGACGTTGCGTGTGCTAAGCGCAACCTGATCCTCGCGCACTGCACGCGCATTCGGACCACCTCGTCGTGGTCACGTTGCACCGGCACCAGCAGCGTGGGAAGCGCTGCGCCAGCATTAGGCTAAGCTTTAGTGATAAGCTGTAGAGTTAAGTAGCTATAGTTTAAGCATTCATTCTTGTACGGACACCTAAGGAGAATGGTAATAAACTGAGGCAACACATATGGACAAAGGGCAAAGTTGGTGGCTCCAACTATAATTTGTTTATCGTTCTCCTGGGGGAGAACGTAAGCCTTTCGGTACTTCTTTTTTGTTTTTGACTTTAAAAATTATTCTTTTCCATTTTATTACTGTTTAAGCCTACATAATGAATAACACTGTGCAACGAATTCAAAAAAAATTTCGAGGGACAAGGTCAAACCCATCTCATTCGATAGAGGATCTCAGTAGATGAAAAAGTGCCAAGGGATTTTTCCCGGAATGTTCGAGTTTTTTTTTAAATTGAGTTTAAAGATGGCGGCTTAAAGCCCCTTCCCGAAACTTTTAAAACATCCTATCTCTTGACTCAAAAGTCAGAAAGGAATAATTTTTACGTCAAATGAAAGCTAATAAAATGAAGTCGATGACACAATATCCTTTTTGGAAAAATGTAATGAAAAAGGACTTCAAGGACATCAAATAAATTTGTATCCTTGAATATCCTAGAACCCGTGAGAGCTAAATTTATATAAGTGACTTCTGGTAAAAAGGCATTCAAGCATCTATACTGCATATTAATTTCATTTCAATCACTCTAACTGTTAAGCCACTACAGCGTTTCAAAAATTATACACTGCTAAATTCATGTTGTTTTGTACAGAATATCTCGTAGTTGCTTCCTAAAAACATCGAATGTAACAAAGCACATTTTTTTAATCGTTGTAGAGTCTTAACTTTAAAAGTTATTTACATAAAATTTATAAACAGTATAGATTTTTGAATGCTTTTTCACCAGAAGTCATTTATATAAATTTAGCTCTCACGGTTTCCAGGATAATCAAGGATAAAAATTTTATTGAGGTCCTTCATATCCTTTTTCATTACATTTTTCCAAAAAGGATATTGTGTCATCGACTTCATTTCATTAGCTCTCATTTGACGTAAAAATGATTCCTTTCTGACTTTTGAGTCAAGAGATGTGATGTTTTAAAAGTTTCGGGAAGGGGCTTTAAGCCGCCATCTTTAAACTCAATTTAAAAAAAACTCGAACATTCCGGGAAAAATCCCTTGACGCTTTTTCATCTACTGAGGTCCCCTATCGAATGAGATGGGTTTGACCTTGTCCCTTTTTTCAGTGTTGCACTGTGTAATCAAAAGTCATTTTTTAAAATATTGTTCGAAAAAGTAGTTTTTGGGCATCATGAAATATGGCATAGTAAAAATAAAAAAAATCGTACAGCTTTAGTGAACTATATTTGGGATCTAACTTTTTTTACACTTACTAAAGCAATAAATACCTACTTTACTTACTTACTTACATAAACCTATAAAATAAATTTTTTTTTGTAATAGAATAAATAAAAGTACTAAGTGACCTCGTTTTGTAAAATACGCAGCTCGATAGGACTGCGCACTTTCTGATCCCTTACAATTTACTTGGTACACTAATCAAAATTTCAAATTTTTTTATTATTTGGTATAAAAATCTTCAGAAAAAAATACAAAAATTTAAAAATATAGTATCCACAAGTTTTTGACCTAAAAAAGGCACTGAAAAGAGGCTATGCCATATGGCATAGAATAACCGAAAGGGTTAACCAGTATTTATTTATTTATGTTATGTTTGTTTGTTTGTTCTTTATTTACTTAAAGTGAAATTCGTTGGGTGAATAAAGGGTGATTTTTTTATGTTTACGTTTTTAAAAAATTAATGAATTGTTTTTGTTAATAAGTATTTATTTATGTTATGTTTGTTTGTTTTTTATTTACTTAAAGTAAAAATTCGTTTGTTGATAAAAAATATGATATGGTGATTTTATTTCAACTAGAAAGTTTCGGTTTCGGCCGAATATTAAAAAAAAACCGAAACTCGGTTTCGGCCCAAAAAAATGGTTTCGGTTAGTAGAGCAAGATTTTAGGACTCCAAGCCCACACAATATACCCGAGCCAGACCCGTAGGGTCGGACGCCTGCCCTGCGACGCGATTGTTAGCGGAGGTTGGTTTTATCCTGTGAAAGCCCAGTACGCGGTAAGAAGATTTCCGCAACTATGAAGGAAAAGCCTATAAAGGAGATGAAAAATTTTTTAAAAAATACAGTAACCCGTGTTCAACTGTGTGCCGGATTCTTATCGGCTAAAAACACACCCTTTCTTGAACCCCTGATCCAGGCGGGACTGCCAGGTACGTATGTATGATATGAAGATGCACACATATGTAAGTACGGATGATATGTACGCTTCTCATGTTTTAACCACACCTTTCAAATGCTTCCCTTTTCACGAAAGAACTATTAAACGTACGCGATAAAAGAACTATTCTGAGACCCCTTCCAACACGCACCAATGGAAATATCCAATAGATTTGTTTATAGCTCGTGGTTGGCACACGCTTTATACGAGCATTGTGTTGTAGTTTGTGAATTGACAAAAATCCACGATGATGACATGTAATTTTTTCATATCACCCCTTATAAACAAAATGGACGATTTTAATGCGTTTAGGAAATTTCATTTGGTATGATTGATGATTAGCTAAAGGAAATACAGTTCTGTGTATTATATATAACGTTGTGTGTATTATGTATAACGTTGACAATATACGATTAGTTTTTTATAAGTTATCCATACAATCAACCGCATACAGTTAATAACAGTTCATCTACTTGTCGTAGCTGCAAACACATTATATTTACTAGGTACTTATTAAATTCGGCACTTTAGTAAGCGTTTAAGGTACGATTTTTTGGACTCTTCCAATTGTTCTATTGTTTACGTGAGTGCATGAGTATGCGATTTGTGCAACTACGATCTCACAACCCGTACTCAATCTGTTCTCACACAACTGCTGGTCAATCAGTTGCAGTTCGGCTATACAAAGCATCTTTCAATGCAAAAAACAATCAATCTTTTCTATGTTCGAGTCCATATGCGCCGCAAATCGGCAGGATGTCTGCAAGTATTCAAAGGCTTATACGACGCATGTGCATTTCATTGCTATTGTACTCCTTTCTCTGTGTTTCGGCAATTTTAATGACACATTGGCTATTCGGGTTGTTTTCCTACACACTCCACCAACCACTCACGCGGCCACAGCCATTTCGCAGCAATTATTAATCCATATTGGTGCGATTGTATCTGACCATCGCCAGCGCAAGATTGACCACATTTTTTCCGCCGAGATTAGCCAAACTGCTCATTGTCATTATTTTCGCTCTTTCGGCTTTGTGTCGCCCTCTATTGTTGTTCGCATTTTCGTTTTCCTTTCTGTGGCGTTTTTGCATCCTTTGGGTTTGGTCATGTGGATACTGTGCAAATTCATTTATTCTTGCTGTTTATTTTGTATGGAATTTTTTAATTTTGTGTATTATGCGTGCAGTGATTTCGTTCAAGTGAGTTTCTCGTGGTTCATATAAATTAATTGCGCTTTCAAAGCCATGTGACACACGGGGACACGAACATATTTAAATTTTAAGTAATTTGAAAATCTCTAGAAATATTGCATTTTTTCTATAGAGTAAGTTCGGGTAATGTGATATACCTGTTTGTTTTACGGCGATTCCCGATTCCCACTTTGCCTTGAAAGACACTTTTTTTGGTCTCAAACTGCGCACTGACGGGGTAAACCAAGGGTTAAAAATTTGTATCGAGAAACATGATTTCATGGGATTTTTATCTGAAACGTAACCACAGATTAAGAACAGATTTTTGAGACTATTCTAATTCAAATATTATAAAATTAAGCATATATACATTTCTGTATACAAATATTACTACTGTCATAAGTTTGGGTACTGTTATGTATTATATCACATTACCCGAACTTTGGTACATCACATTACCCGAAATTTACTTTTTGCGAAAAAAATATTATAAAAGAACAATAATAATGTTGTTAGGAAGACCGTACCTCGCAAACTCATAATCGATATCACTGGTTTACTTCTGATTAGCCTCGAACTTTCTTATACTATTTTTTTGTACCTTTTATGCTTTCAAACTTAATGACCAAAAACTTGTGCAAGCACTACTCACAGCACTTCATCACACTAACTGTAAACTATTTAAGCAAATACATCCAAAATCATGCAGCACGAGTTTTTTAGCTTTTATGATGTTTTAAAAAGGTTAATTTAAAAAAAAAGTCAACGCATTTGTGAAATAAGCCACTAGCTAGTTGTTCTTTATTGCTATAAAAGTGCACAAATTAGAACATACGGCTATGACAAATGTCGTCAGCCGGAATTCTTACAGCTAATTACATTTAATATTGCTTATTCATAATTAATAATTCAACTCTGTAACAAGAGAGCTTCTATAATTTAAACAAACTTTAATATACTTCACGATAATTCTTACATATAATTCACAATTCAATATATTTACTATTTCTTCTTCATTGAAGCTGCTTTTCCCCAAATACCGTTTTCAAAATTCGCTTAATACAGGGCATGAGCCTAGAAAATGTTGAATATTTTCAATTTCCTTTCTGTTACACAGAGAGCATATTCTAGCAGCCGTTTTGAACCGATTTCCATTTCCAAATAAGCCACTATATCACATTACCCGACCATATCACATTACCCGAACTTACTCTATATCTACATATGTATAACTCAAACAAACTTTAAACTTATTGAGAGAGAATGTAAAAGCTTAAAACTATACCATACTAACTATACATACTATACATGGTACGGTGGTGCGCACAGGGGGAAGATATGGGGGTTCAAAATCCCCAAATACAAAAATTACTGGTGCAAAATATGGTTGCAAATGGAATTCAGCTCAGACAGAAAACATTACCATCAGTTTTTTATATTGTCATACCGTACCGTAAGTACAGTAAACAATAAAGAAAAAACTCTGAAATTTTTTACTTCGCAAGCTCGTTACTTCAAAGTCTATCTATAAAATAAGCAACTACGATTCAATTGTGTGTAAATTTTGTAGAAAAGAAGTAACCCAGTCTGTGATTGAGCTGTTGTGCTTTTTTATTTTCAAGGAGGGAAGCTTCAACAGCCACCCAGTCAGTGCGAGACTTTAACACGCCAAACCCTCCTCTCGTCCGAACGGTTCCCCCCTGGGACCACCGTGAGGTATTACGTCAGGAGACCGTTGTAAGCGTTGCCGCTCAATCGTCTGTTTTGTCTGTCTTTATCGTCTGTATTTTAGTTGCCGTGTTGGCGGCGCCTTGCTGCTGTAGAACAGGTAAATACATACATATGTATGCACATATGCAGCAGTGTACTGCAGTGGTTGTGTGCACAAAAATGATGATGCGTCAGGAATGTGCAAGACACCAAATGACAGTCATCACTACGTAGGAAGGAGTTGCAGTGTATTGTCCACGCTGCTGACCAATTCACCGTTAGTTATAACAAATGGTGCCAGGACGTCAGCTGGCTTATAGTAGAGGCATGGGATTATGAGTATACGTGCGCTACAGAATTTTCAAGCATTATGTGTTTCTTTCCAAAAAGGACAGATAATTTTGAAGATCATTAGGCATAAAATTTGTTAATTCTTCACCGAAATATGAGTTTGCATATTTAATATACGTATGTACTCACATATATACGAGTACGTAACAAATGTAGGTATACATATACCAGTAACATAGCATAGCAACGTTCATTTATAAGTGAATTTTGAATAACTTTCCAAAAAAAATCTATACAGCGACAAGCTACCCATAATGGTAACGGCCCACCACATATGTACTAATCTAATAGCGGAAATTATTTCTAAGCATTTATTGCAATATTGTTATTAAAGTATAATATATGCACACTACGAAAGAACTTTTTGTAGAATATATTAACGTATTCATAGCTCGAACGTGCGCCAAACACAATTCCCTATGATTGAAAAGTCACCTGTCAAATATCTTATTTGTGATCATCCAAAGTAGGTACAAACAAGGTCATCATCCAACTTTTATTTTAACGATTTAATTTAACAAATATGTTGGAAACATGTGAGCAAGGAAAGTGTGTTAAGCTAAAATTAAAATTACTTTGACTTTCACCAACGCATGTGGATAGGAATATCATTTACTAATATACTAATTACCTCTCAATAAAAAACAAGAATCTCGGAATTGGGGTTTTTTTCTGCAATATGTGTATTAACCATGTCTTATGTATGTAGGTATGTGCATAAATGACACGACAGTCTAAAAACGACTGCAGTTTTAACACAGTTACATGTCGATTGCGGACGAAAAGTTGGAAGCTTTGCTATAGACAGTTTCACTCCAAACGCCATTTCTGCTAAAAAGGCGCGACACAGAGGAAACAAGTTTGTTTCTATATTTTGGTGTTGGCTACGACAGGAAATCAAACTTCGCTTCAAAGCCGCACTAACCAGATGAAAAACGGCAACGGCAATTAACCCTTTCGGAACTTCTTTTTTGTTTTTAACTTTAAAAATCATTATTTTCCATTTTATTACTGTTTAAGCCTACATAATGAATAATCAAAAGTCATTTTTTAAAATATTGTTCGAAAAAGTGGTTTTTGGGCATCATGAAATATGGCATAGTAAGAAATAAAAAAAATCGTACAGCCTTAGTGAACTATATTTGGGATCTAACTTTTTTTACACTTACTAAAGCCACAAATACCTACTAGATTACTTACATAAACCTATTAAATAAATTGATTTTTGTAATAGAATAAATAAAAGTACGAAGTGACCTCTTTTTGTAAAATACGCAGCTCGATAGGACTGCGCACTTTCTGAACCCTTACAATTTACTTGGTACACTAATCAATATATTTTTTCATTATTTGGTATACAAACCTTCAGAAAAAAATACAAAAATTTAAAAATATAGTATCCACAAGTTTTTGACCAAACACAGGTACTGAAAAGAGACTATGCCATATGGCATAGAATAACCGAAAGGGTTAAGAGTTCAAAGTTTAGGAAATATTTCCAAAAATATTGAGTAATTAAGTAATCTATAAATCAATGCCAACTAGTGGTAAACGATCATATTACCGCACGCTACCCCCGAAACCGCTGGCGCACTTAATGGGGGTTTTGGGTGTTCAGCCACTCTATATATGTGTTTGTTACAGTAATTGGGTTGCTGGCAAATATGACCTCAAATCGTATTTCTTCTCAAAATTGCTTTACAAAACCCCCAAAATGAAATGCTGTATGCGTCATTGTCCGTAACATTGGATATTTGCATAAATTAACTGGAAAATTGTTTAGCAAGACGTTACTCCCAGCTAAGCCGCATAATAGCGAACAAACCAAGAAGTCACAGGACCTTTTCATTCCACAATATACTTGTGGATTGTCCATACCTGACAATCCATTAAAATCGTCTCTGAACCATACAGGATTCCCTTTAATGTAAGAGGCACAAACCGTTAAAATAATATTTGGCACATGTGACCACTTTTGCTTGAATAAACAATTTTCTACCAAGGGTCAGTAAATAACAAGGGATTCCGTACGATTTTTTTTTTTTTTTTAAAGGGTGAATTGGAAAATTGAAAGATGGTTACGTTGGTTGATTTTTAAATTGTACTGTATTTTTAAACTGTACATCTACTAGAAGCACGAGAGCACTACAGGAAGACTATGTAAACATACATACATATATGTACATGTTAATAACACTTCGTTCAATAATGTGTGTGACTGACACATAGATGGCGGCACTAATCCTAAATCAATATTTTTTTTTCGAAATTGTGAACCTTTTTAGGCTTACTGTCAAAATTATATGTCAATCCGACCATTAGTTACAAGTTACAGTGCTTTAAGTGACACTACTTTTGAGCAGCCGCCGCACAATGGGGTAAACATGCCGAAAACCCGCGCATTACGACTAATCTTAAAGTTACGGGCCTAACTTTTTTTGGGGATTTTTTGTAATCTACATGCATGTAGCAGTCAGAAAACGCTTTTTGCATGTAAATTGGACCAAAACTGGCTGCTATATAGCCATTCAAAGTTGGGTGTTTTTATACTCAATTTCATTTTGTCGACGTAACTTTTTTGATGGGTGTGCAAAAATCTCAATAAAATCGTTGTTTATAAATATAATCAAATAATTTTTAGCACACATAATAAGCATATTCCTACAATTAATTTGACATATAATTCTTTTACATGGCACATTTTCTTGTAAAGATATAAGTTCTCAAAATTTGGGAAAAAACGACGATTTTTTAGGAAAATGTCTTACTTTCGTGGTGTATAACTTTTATGGTTCATCATGGATCATCGAAAATTTTTAAGGAAGATAAGTGGAAACCTTCATAAAAAAAATGGTACCCAACTTGTCTGCGGAAAGCTGCGGAATGGCTAGATTTTTGGACATTTATTCACATCTCTTAGTAAGAAAACAAATATATATGAACTGAAAACTTTTTAACGCGCGTATGAGTCGGTACGTTTATAACACTTGGTGCACATATGTAGTATTAAAAAAAATAAATAAATAAAAATTTATGTGTTTTATCACCTGAATTAATAATTATGCTAAAACAAAATATTTTTTATAAATTTTTTCGGCTAGTACGCAGGGTGATTCTTGAAAAAGGCAATATATTTCAATAAAACTTTGTAAGGAATTCACAAGTGGCCTAACTAAACTCTGACGTAAAAATGGGCATGGTACGCCTACTTTTACGTAGGGTTACCATATAAGCATACTTTTTTAAATTGGGAAAATTTATTATATTTATATACTAACCAACGTCATCGGCACTTTTGTGGTTATTGATAACGGTAAGTGGGCGTCATACTCCCCATTAACCCGTTATGAGCCGTATCAACCCGTATCAAATGGTTGTTGTTTAAATACGAGTTACCCTACATGATTGTATTTTATGTGGGTATTTTATGAAAGGAGGCGAAAAATCGGAGCGTGGCTACAATCTAGAGTATTCATCAGTCAGTTTGGGTCGATTTAAATACTATAACTTTGGTTTTGTTTTCACTAATGACGATTTTAAAAATGCCTAATTGCCGACTGTAGGGTGGCGGTGCACGGTACAATAAATAATAAAAAATTATGCTGGGCCAATCTCTGAAGAGTTTTGAAGGAGGTGTCCAAATTTGAGGTATTTATCTTTAACCGTTTAGATACTACAGCATTAAATAGGCAATGCGCGGGTTTTTGGCATGTTTACCCCATTGTGCGCCATGGCTCAGTTGGTTAGTGCGCGGTCCAACGAGTCGCATGCAGAGCGACGCAAGATCGAATACTGCATGTAGTAACACCTAAAAAAAAAATAACGGGAAACTCGTTTTCTCTTTCGGTGGCTGTCCTCTCAGCTGGAAATGGCAAACCTCTGAGAGTAAAAATTGCTTATGAAAAAGCTCCCAACCTGCCGTTCGGAACCGGCATAAAACTGTAGGTCCCTTCCACCCGCGTACAAAATTCACACGCACAACACGGGTGGTTGCGGGAAGCTAGGCCTTAGTCTCGCGTAAGCGGGCTAACGTGCCAATCAATTATTATTAATTATTATTATTACCTTTGAGTTTTCAAAAAAAATGAATTCAAAGCCATTCCGTGTGCTGATTTATCATTGTTTTTTAATGAAAAAAAATACTGTTCAATGCCAGGAATGGCTTGAAAAACATTATTCGGACTCTGCTCCATCAAAAAGAACCATTTGTTATTCGGTATGCCGAATTCAAACGTGGTCGTACAGACACCGATGACATTCCATCTACTGGACGGCCAAATGACGCTGTTATTCCGGAAAACGTTGAAAAAACACTGAAAATCATTATGTCCGACCGTAAAGTGAAAGTGGGGGAGATTGCTGACATTCTAAAGATATCAGCAGGCAGTGTACACACCATAATACACGAACATTTGGTTATGAAAAAGGTGTTTTCGAAATGGGTGCCGCGTTTGCTCACACCGGAGTAAAAACAACAACGAATCGATGATTCAAAGAGCTGTTTGGACATGTTTACGCGCAACAAGTCGGAGTTTTTGCGTCGGTACATCACAATGGATGAAACATGGATCCACCATTTCACTCCAGAGTCAAATCGGCAGTCTGCTGAGTGGCATGCAACCGGTGAAAGCCGCCCAAAGCGTCCAAAGGCACAAACATCGGCTGGCAAGGTTATGGCGTCAGTATTTTGGGATGTGCACGGAATAATATTCATCGACTATCTTGAGAAAGGGAAAACAATCAATAGCGACTATTATATAGCGTTGTTGGAACGTTTGAAAGAAGAAATCGCGATTAAGCGGCCCCATATGAAGAAGAAAAAAGTGTTGTTTCACCAAGACAATGCACCGTATCACAAGTCGATGAAAACGATGGCAAAAATGCATGAATTGGGCTTCGAATTGCTTCCTCATCCCCCGTATTCTCCATATCTGGCCCCCAGCGACTACTGGCTCTTCGCAGACCTCAAAAAGATGCTCCGTGATAAGAGATTTGGCTCAAATGATGAAGTAATCGCCGAAACTAACGCCTATTTTGAAGACAAAGAAAAATCGTTCTACAAAGGCGGTATCGAAAGATTGGAAAAGCGTTGGAATGATTGTACCTCCCTAAAAGGGGACTATGTTGATGAATAAAAACGAATTTTGGCAAAAAAATGTGTTTTAATTAGTTAGTCACACACATTATTGAACGAAGTGTTATGTTCAGAAAATTTCTGACATTATTTTAATTAGGTGTTGTTCACGCATTTCCAAAAATTGGTTGTGGCCAGATTATGATTACTACGTGGCCATTTGGCCTACTTAACAAATGCCCTCTTTACCAACAACACTACTTCGAAACGTTTTTTAAATATATATTTTTAATTCTTGATATTTCCGCGAAAACTTGTACCCAACGAAAAAAAAAACAGAAACAGAAACATATGCGAAAACGGTATTTTAATATAGGAGATAATCTGATATTAAAATCATGGCAAACTTCTACAGGTTAAAAGATATGGTCAACACTTAATTTTTAAACGCACTGTATGTATTATTAATATTCCATTAGCAGCTAAATAAAACAAATGATGCATGCAAAATTTGTAAAACGATTGTTCTCACGTGCCGACTATAACATAGAATTAACGTTCTAAATAGGATTGGTCTTCTAATATTACTGTTTTATTTGCCAGTTTAGTGGGCGGTTCATAGGAAGGAAGTACAAACAACGACTTATTCACAATGACATGCCCACAAAAGACAAACAATCCTGCCACATAAGAAAGTAACAAACACCTTCTCAGGCCATCATTTTCTGTAATACATTTTAAACGGTACACAGATTGCAATAACTTTAGAGGTTTTTATGTTGGCAGTACGACATGTTGCAGTTACCGGTTTTTATTCAATGATTTTCCTAAATTGTCAGTTTGCTTATGTAAAACATTTTGCTTGTGTGCGAAAAATGTAGAAAAAATACACCAAATTTATATTATATCTTGACCGATTTATTAAGCTGTCAGTTCCAATTTACAGTTAATGGCATAAATTGCTCATCATTCAATCATATCCATATCTGTATATGTTTATATTTTATAAATGAAAGACTCGAAGTGATTTTAAGTATTTATTCACTCCAAGTGGTTTAGGCAGTTTATTAAAATGCCAGTAATTCCACATAATTCGCATATTTTTTGGTAAATCGACACAAAAAGAAAAAACTTTCAAACGTTTGACATTTTTGTACAGTTTGACGTTACAATCTGTCAACGCTTCTGCCGACGTTGAAGATCGCACAATGAGCTGTTCCATTGTTAAGACACCTTCAACACCCTTCTACGTCAAATGTTTTGTTTGCGTTCTTAAATACTTTTGGCAAAAAAATGTGTTTTAATTAGTTAGTCACACACATTATTGACCGAAGTGTTACATTCATAGTACCTATAGCAGCACACAGCAACCAAACCCATTGAAATTGCAAATTCGAAGAATTTCATTTATTTAAATAAATAGAAAAATTTCTGACGAACCCAATGATGTAAGTACATATTCGTATAAGACAGAACACATTAGACTTTCAAAGTATGAACATGCAATGATATGTTAAATTTGCTTGCGCATAAAAATATTGATTCGAATAATATTCGAATGATATTAATTCGAAAAAACTAACTAAACTAAAACTAACTAAAATACTGCCAATATTAAAAGTTGGTTCGGTTTTGGCATCGCGGATCAGCAAAGTGTTGCTATGAAATTTGTGCACAGGTAAAAACAGAAAATATTGGTGCAGTATCTTTCTATGTTTTTCAATTTCTGAAAGGAGCAATTACGAGATGATATCAAATAACAATAAGCAGCCTCAATTAGAGTGCTAAATCAACAAACGAGTGGCTACTATTGTAAACTGAAATGTCTCGAAAATATCAAATTTTCGCATAATATTTCGACAGCAAATTTCAAAAGAGCAGACTTGTCCTTTCTAATTGTTTCTATATTCGTTGCTCATTTGTTGTGGCATCCAAAATTTAGACTGCTCTGACTTCATGAATGAAAGTTGTTTGCGGTTTGCGGCTTTTTACGCTCATTAGATGACTAAGCTGCTGATTACCTATTATTTTCAGACATTCAGCAATTCTTGCACATTCTCGAATCATGTTAAATGTCACTTCCTTCTTGCCGTCATCAAACATTTTCCTGATAATCCTTTACTAAAACGGTTCTATAACTACTGAATAATTAATTGATTGGCACGACAGCCCGCTTACGCGAGACTAAGGCCTAGCTTCCCGCAGCCACCCGTGTTGTGCGTGTGAATTTGTACGCGGGTGGAAGGGACCTACAGTTTTATGCCGGTTCCGAACGGCAGGTTGGGAGCTTTTTCATATGCAATTTTTACTCTCAGAGGTTTGCCATTTCCAGCTGAGAGGACAGCCACCGAAAGAAAAAACGAGTTTCCCGTTATTTTTTTAGGTGTTACTACATGCAGTATTCGAACTTGCGTCGCTCTGCATTCGAGTCGCTGGACCGCGCACTAACCAACTGAGCCACGGTGGCTATAACTACTGCTTTTGCTTAAATATTGTTGACTTGCTTAAATCAGTACAGTACATACAACTTTTGCGAAAAAAATAATGTCATACAAGTTATGTACTGAACCAAATGATGATGACTGATTAATACATATACATATGTCATATGTACATTGTACATACATAGCCATATGTATTTACCATAGCTAACTTTTTCTAAATTCAACTTATACTTCACCAGCGTAAAATATTATGTCCGAACAGTGTATTCGAAAGGGCCTCTAGATTAAGTGTTGGTATTTTCTGCAAACAATTGAAGTGCGGGCAGCGGTAATACAATTTCTGGAAATAAACGTGCCAGTCACAAATTTAAGTTGACGAACTTCTGACAATAAACGGGGTACTGGTTGTGAGGCTGCTAAGCAATAACCCCTTATGCACTAACATTTGTTAAAGTGAAGTAAAAGGGTTCCAAAATCCCGCTGCTGCAAATAAACGCACAAAATGCAAAAGAAAAATTGAGAAAATTTGTTAAAGTGACCACAGGATACATCAGTAATTAAACAGTCAGCACTTTACCCTCTCGCTCCACAAACGTACATACAACAACAAGACAACTCCCACCACACAGCAAGCAGCTGTGTAGTTGATAACTTGATTGCATCTGAAATGTGTCGCATGTTAAAATGACGTTCCATTCACTAACCCTTATCCTCACATCACTCTGCAGGGGTGAGTTTCGTACTGCCGTACGTAGCACTTCAATTCTGCGAACTCCCTTTGCCGTGCTAAACGCTGATTGGTTTCGTGCGTCCATAGGTTTGTGGTGTGAGAACATAATGCAATGCAATATTGCTTAGGCCAATGTTGTGGCCTCATTTCCAAACTCTGTAATCTATTACCGAAATGACTGAGTGTAGGAGTGTAGCGGAGGGCAATAAGAGAGAAAATGGCTTCTTATAGACTCAAAATTACGACAAGCCTCTAATTTAACATTTAAGATCGAAATAATGTCATAACTACTGTCCATTTTGTATAGAATATTGTGAAGGAAGTAACAATGAAGCAATAAACTTGAGGAGCAAGTAAGGTTTTTTAAAACCACCTCTTTTTTCTACAGTTTTGGTAGTCCACGTACATGTGTAGTCACATGGAATCTTAACTCGTTCCAAGTACACGCGAGTTAAGTTAGATATGTATGTATACTTTCAGTGCAGTGCCACTTAATTATGAACCCTAAGCCATGACGTTGAAATAATACGTCACGCTTCTTTTCTTGGCTATTTTTTCAAATGCAGGCATTGTACTATGCAGTAGCTGTGCCTTTTACCATTAAGAAAGGAAGAAGAAAAACAAAGCTCTTTCTTTTGCCTCGGGAATATCAGAATTCAACCTACTAACCTAATTTGAATAAAAATAATAATTATGAGAATTGCTTCTCATAATTCCCATTCCATTCTCTTCCCTGGCCGTTTAAAATTTGTATTAAGTATAACAGATGTTCAAATTTAAGTTCAAAATCAGAAGACTAAGTTGACTAAGTTTAGAGTCCGACCGAGTGTCAGCATCGGCCAAAAAAATAAGTATCGGCATCGGCCAAAAACGGCGATGATGCATCGGCCTATTTTTCTGCTTTCATTTTTTTCGTTCTCAGTTTTTGTACCAACAGGTTCTTATACCCCTTTTCAGTAATGTATTTTTAGATACTGTTTAATATAAATGTTTCCTAGAAATGTGTTTTTTTTAACTAGTATTCTTAAAAACACAGATTTTCTCGAAATGTCTATGCATTTCGTCTCTTAATGTGGATATCTAGACGAAGATATCCTAAGCTCTCCCTTCTTCGATAACTTGAATGACCTCAGTTCAGCTAGTATCAAAAACTTGCTTTAATTCATCTACAAATCGAAATGGCTTGAATAGGCTTCTCGACTTGCAGTAAGAGAACTTGTGGTATCACAACGGGCCCATTCCGTGGCCTAAGTGGGTCTCACTGCAAGTCCCATGCTAAGACAGCCATTTTAACCTAACCTAACCTAATGTGGATATCAGGAGAAGGGGCATTTAATTTTTCAATCTTATCCTTTTGTGTAATCGGAAGCATTTTTTAACAGGCCTTTTATTTTCTCCAAATTTGTCTTCTGATTTCCTCCCACTGCATCAACGGGTCGCAATTTGAGAGTACAAATTTTAATATAAAAATCGTAATTTTAAGTTGAATAAAAAACTTAATTTATATGCAATAATTCGTCACTTTTTTTGTTTCTCTCTCAGTGGATAAATGTGATATATTATTTTTTTTAATACGTGTTAATGTATTAGAATTCTGAATTCTCTTGTTATTTTATTTTTAATTATTTCTTTTCTCGTTGTTTTTCTATTTTCTAATGAATATTACAAGAATATGTAATAGTTCCTTTTGTTATTTTATAAAATAGACTGTGTTTTTGATTGAATTCATTCGTGCTATTTTTTTCTATGGAATCGGCATCGGCATCGGCCGATTTTCGCCCTTTTGGCTAATTAATCGGCATCGGCCAAATATGTATGTATGTACGAGTACATAAACACCGTGCTGGAAGTGCAGAAAAGTATTCTGCATGCAATTCATATTTCGGATAATAATCCTGACGAACAAAACATCGAGTAGTGAACGGATTTCCTTTAAAACGGTGCTGAATACTTCCGCAAATGCGCAAAAATCTCGATTCTATGATGCTATCAGTGAATTCACAATTTCATGAAAGTGACAATCGGAACGAATGCCATGTTGACACCATCAAATGAGCACCTTTCGCATAACGGTTCTGTGTGTGATCTCATCTAAAGGGAAAACGGTATTTGTGGATTTGTTTAAAAGTCTCCATCACTCTTTCATTGCTTTTGCGGAATAGCTAACAAAAAAGGTATTTAAGAACGCAAACAAAACATTTGACGTAGAAGGGTGTTGAAGGTGTCTTAACAATGGAACAGCTCATTGTGCGATCTTCAACGTCGGCAGAAGCGTTGACAGATTGTAACGTCAAACTGTACAAAAATGTCAAACGTTTGAAAATTTTTTCTTTTTGTGTCGATTTACCAAAAAATATGCGAATTATGTGGAATTACTGGCATTTTAATAAACTGCCTAAACCACTTGGAGTGAATAAATACTTAAAATCACTTCGAGTCTTTCATTTATAAAATATAAACATATACAGATATGGATATGATTGAATGATGAGCAATTTATGCCATTAACTGTAAATTGGAACTGACAGCTTAATAAATCGGTCAAGATATAATATAAATTTGGTGTATTTTTCCTACATTTTTCGCACACAAGCAAAATGTTTTACATAAGCAAACTGACAATTTAGGAAAATCATTGAATAAAAACCGGTAACTGCAACATGTCGTACTGCCAACATAAAAACCTCTAAAGTTATTGCAATCTGTGTACCGTTTAAAATGTATTACAGAAAATGATGGCCTGAGAAGGTGTTTGTTACTTTCTTATGTGGCAGGATTGTTTGTCTTTTGTGGGCATGTCATTGTGAATAAGTCGTTGTTTGTACTTCCTTCCTATGAACCGCCCACTAAACTGGCAAATAAAACAGTAATATTAGAAGACCAATCCTATTTAGAACGTTAATTCTATGTTATAGTCGGCACGTGAGAACAATCGTTTTACAAATTTTGCATGCATCATTTGTTTTATTTAGCTGCTAATGGAATATTAATAATACATACAGTGCGTTTAAAAATTAAGTGTTGACCATATCTTTTAACCTGTAGAAGTTTGCCATGATTTTAATATCAGATTATCTCCTATATTAAAATACCGTTTTCGCATATGTTTCTGTTTCTGTTTTTTTTTTCGTTGGGTACAAGTTTTCGCGGAAATATCAAGAATTAAAAATATATATTTAAAAAACGTTTCGAAGTAGTGTTGTTGGTAAAGAGGGCATTTGTTAAGTAGGCCAAATGGCCACGTAGTAATCATAATCTGGCCACAACCAATTTTTGGAAATGCGTGAACAACACCTAATTAAAATAATGTCAGAAATTTTCTGAACATAGCACTTCGTTCAATAATGTGTGTGACTAACTAATTAAAACACATTTTTTTGCCAAAATTCGTTTTTATTCATCAACATAGTCCCCTTTTAGGGAGATACAATCATTCCAACGCTTTTCCAATCTTTCGATACCGCCTTTGTAGAACGATTTTTCTTTGTCTTCAAAATAGGCGTTAGTTTCGGCGATTACTTCATCATTTGAGCCAAATCTCTTATCACGGAGCATCTTTTTGAGGTCTGCGAAGAGCCAGTAGTCGCTGGGGGCCAGATCTGGAGAATACGGGGGATGAGGAAGCAATTCGAAGCCCAATTCATGCATTTTTGCCATCGTTTTCATCGACTTGTGATACGGTGCATTGTCTTGGTGAAACAACACTTTTTTCTTCTTCATATGGGGCCGCTTAATCGCGATTTCTTCTTTCAAACGTTCCAACAACGCTATATAATAGTCGCTATTGATTGTTTTCCCTTTCTCAAGATAGTCGATGAATATTATTCCGTGCACATCCCAAAATACTGACGCCATAACCTTGCCAGCCGATGTTTGTGCCTTTGGACGCTTTGGGCGGCTTTCACCGGTTGCATGCCACTCAGCAGACTGCCGATTTGACTCTGGAGTGAAATGGTGGATCCATGTTTCATCCATTGTGATGTACCGACGCAAAAACTCCGACTTGTTGCGCGTAAACATGTCCAAACAGCTCTTTGAATCATCGATTCGTTGTTGTTTTTACTCCGGTGTGAGCAAACGCGGCACCCATTTCGAAAACACCTTTTTCATAACCAAATGTTCGTGTATTATGGTGTGTACACTGCCTGCTGATATCTTTAGAATGTCAGCAATCTCCCCCACTTTCACTTTACGGTCGGACATAATGATTTTCAGTGTTTTTTCAACGTTTTCCGGAATAACAGCGTCATTTGGCCGTCCAGTAGATGGAATGTCATCGGTGTCTGTACGACCACGTTTGAATTCGGCATACCAATAACAAATGGTTCTTTTTGATGGAGCAGAGTCCGAATAAAGTTTTTCAAGCCATTCCTGGCATTGAACAGTATTTTTTTTCATTAAAAAACAATGATAAATCAGCACACGGAATTGCTTTGAATTCATTTTTTTTGAAAACTCAAAAGTAGTGTCACTTAAAGCACTGTAACTTGTAAACTAATGGTCGGATTGACATATAATTTTGACAGTAAGCCTAAAAAGGTTCACAATTTCGAAAAAAATTGATTTAGTGTTAGTGCCGCCATCTATGTGTCAGTCACACACATTATTGAACGAAGTGTTATATGATTTCCATGATACAAAAATATCCAGGTAGATTCAATCGAGCAAAAATAAAAGTCATTTGATTTTTTGACAAATAAAAATAAAATTTTAAGGGTGCAAAAATAAGTAAAAAATACAGAAACTGAATGATATACTACATAAACTAATTGTGTGGAATTGCAGCTCTGTAGCAAAAATGAAAATAGTAATACAAAATTTCTAAACAAATACTTTTTTCCAACTGTCAATTTTATTTTTATCTGTCGCATTGAAACTACCGGTATATATTTGTATCATGATGATTTCCCCAAAATGTCAAAAAATATAAATGTAACTTGCTAATTCGAATGAAGTTTTTTGGTGCAAATCGAAGAAATTTATCAACGAATGAATGACTGAATATACTGTCATTAAGGAATTTATATGGAAAAAAACATACGCTCGACTCATGATGAAATTATAAAGGTGAGTTCTTCATTGACAGAAAACTGAAAAAATTGGTTGACATTCTGTCTTATAGAAACGTCGATGAAAAGAATGTTGTATTTAATGCTTTTAAACAAAAAGGGGAACAAATTTCAGCATTCATTTCTATAGGCGATACAAATAAAAATGTTGCTTTCCTTTAATCGTTATATTGACTTTGAAATTTGGTATCACTCATGATACAAAAATATACAGGTAGATTCAATCGAGCAAAATTAAAAGTCATTTGCTTTTTTGACAAATAAAAATAAAATTTTAAGGGTGCAAAAACAAGTAAAAAATAGAGAAACTGAATGATATACTACATAACTGATTCTGTGGAATTGCAGCTCTGTAGCAAAAATAAAAATAGTAGTACAAAATTTGTAAACAAATATTTTTTTCCAATTGTCAATTTTATTTTTATCTGTCGCATTGACTCTACCTGTATATTTTTGTATCATGGTATCACTGTAATTTCAATTGTCAAAAAACATCAGATTTTTCAAACCGTTGTGCAAATTTTAAAAAAGGCCAAGCTCTAGCTGCTCATTGTGCCACAGCGCACTTCAAAATCGCGCTAAATTTTATCACGTCCCTCAAAACGAGCAACGCAGAGATGTGTGGAGCAAAGTAGGTGGCGTAGAGCTAAGCAAATGTGCGCGGGTTTGCGAAAATCACTTTGAAGAAGCTGATTTTTAAATGTCGCATTCATTTTAGAATAAAATAATTAAATATAAAGATAAAAAATAATCAATATAAAAAATCAAATAAAATGCGCAAAATAATAAACTACCCTTAAACCTTTTGCTACAATCACTATTTATTAATTTGTATTTGAAACTTTTAATTTACTTCGTCGTTTTACCCCTTCTTTTGAAAGTGTACTACACAACATTGGTTCTCGTTGTATAAGACAGTGTCAAAAACAAGCTGTCAAGGAAGATCTCACCTTTATAATTGCATCATGCGCTCGACTTACGTTTGCTATATAAGTTCTACACGTGTTTAATGATTTTTGTCAGCATACAGTTAAGAATTTGTGGGCAAGTATATAACAAAGAGGATATGAAAAATAACTAAATTACATATAAAATCACAAACCGCCATCTTTACGAAAAAACTTTCGAACGAAATCCGTTTCGGAGTACAAGGTAAAATCCGGTTTTCGGTAACGCCCCTCTTTCTTGCAAAGGAACTCTGCTAAAGCTCGCCTAGGGTCATGTACAGCTGTACCTACTTCATTCAGTGCCACAAACATTCTCGAGTTTATGGTCTCATCTGAAGTTGATAGTCGGTGGTTTGATTTAATTTGATTATAATGAGAAATCACTTTTTTAACGGTCATGAAGTGACCAGTAATGAACACAACAGTTTTTGCAAGATCCACATGTCACTGGTATCAGTCGAAGCAGTTTATGAGTAATTTTTGCACCTTCGTCTGGAGTGTCGAGATCTCTGATGTCTTGGATTGCTGGCCAACAATCGCATATATTTGACGAAAACTCGGAAAGTTTTTCTTCGCCAAAAATGGTTTCGATAAAGAATCGACCCTCTTAAATCATTTTTATTGCGTTTTCTTCATTGTTAGTGTTGTCTTGTAAGTTTTTTTGGTGTAAAGGAAACTTCTCTTCCTGTCCACCTGGATATGGACCCTGGAGCATGAGTTTCAACTTTCTGAGGGCGTTTTGTTTCAAAGTTAAAACATCGGGCAGAATCAAACGCCCTTTCTGGAGAATTTTTTGCAACTCTTTCATGACTAATAAAACACCTGGCATCAAGCATGTTTGGAGAAATTGTTGAAGTTCGGATTTACTCTAAGTACTAAGCATCCAAACTGCTACATTATTGTCTATCAGTGAACCAGGAGTTTTTGACAAATGACCCCAGTACATGAAACATCCTGGTCAATTGTGTAAGACTGCAGTGATCAAATTACTGACATGTTCAGCAAACCTAACTTCAAAGTAAACGTCGGTATGCAGCTCTCAAGAAAAGCGAAAACTTCAAATAAAAAAAGCTAAGAAGAAGCTAAAAAGAAATGCTCAAGGAAATTTCCTTGAGTCAAATTTACTTGAAGTGTACGCACCTCACAAGAAAACTGATTCAATACTTTGCTCATAAGACGACATGGAACATTTTTTGATACATTCAAATGCCTGTAATGGTAAACTTTAAAATTGAATTTTCTCGGAATGATGTAGTTTTGAGTTATGATGTTCTTGAAGCGAAGGAGCGATATAAAGTTTTCAGACTCACGCATGTACATATGTCGGTGGAGGAGCGGTTGGGAGGAGGGGGGAGGTGGAGGAGATATTTTCCTTTTGGCCAAATAGTGAAAAATCCTTAAAGAAATGCCCTGTTGGTAAACCATCCAAAGGGTCCAAAAATTAAACCTCCACAACTCGATTCGGAGTTCGAAAATGTTGACGACGAGCCACGGAGAGGCAGGAAGAGAATGACTCAGAACAAAGCGGATAAGGCGATAGTCCGGCTGTTTGATAACACTCCAACTCTTAGCCTGAAGCAAACGAAAGAAAGATTGTCGCAGAAAAAAGTCGAAGTATCAACGACCACCATCCGACGCAAGCTTCTGAAATCGGGCATTCTTCATAGAAGTACCACGTCGAAATCGCTATTAGGTAAAAACATCTGAAATGGGCTTGAGAAAATTTGGTGTCGATAACTTAAATTGGCCATCTCAAAGTCCAGATGCAAACCCAATAAAATATTTTTGGTCCTTAATGAAGCAAAAGCTTAGAGGAAAAAGAATAGCAACAACAAAACAGCTCATTTTGGCATTAAAACGGATTTCGAGAAAGATTTCTTTGGAGTACGCACAAAAAAATTAAGCCAAAATTGTAAAAAAGATGACAATCCGTTGACAGCAACGGAGCCTGGACAAAGAATTGATAACAATGCGAAAAAAATATTTGCACAGCCTTTCAGACAATTTATATATAATTCATGACTTTATCTTTTTTTGTGAGTTTTATTAGCAACACTTTATTTTGAAACGCACTGTATGTGTGTACTAACGGTGTTCGGCATTAATTTGATTGTTTTTTTCGTTTTATTTAGCATCTTTTTAAATTGAGTATGTATTACGGCAGCCGGCGTGGCTCAGTTGGTTAGTGCGCGGTCCAACGAGTCGCATGCAGAGCGACGCAAGATCGAATACTGCATGTAGTAACACCTAAAAAAAATAACGGGAAACTCGTTTTCTCTTTCGGTGGCTGTCCTCTCAGCTGGAAATGGCAAACCTCTGAGAGTAAAAATTGCCTATGAAAAAGCTCCCAACCTGCCGTTCGGAACCGGCATAAAACTGTAGGTCCCTTCCACCCGCGTACAAAATTCACACGCACAACACGGGTGGTTGCGGGAAGCTAGGCCTTAGTCTCGCGTAAGCGGGCTGTCGTGCCAATCAAAAAAAAAAAAAAAATTAATTGTTGAGTTGGTATTTTCAAAACAAAAAACTAAACTTCAAAAATTTAAGCTTATAGGTTTATCTGGACTGACACGTCGTAAACACCGTAAAGTTTGTCTTTTGAAATTGCATTTTCAATTCGTCTGGCGCATACGCCATTTTTGTGAAGCTAGCACATTACCAAGCATACTTATGTTGTAACATACGTACGCATGTAGTTCCTCCCCTAAGCTTCTTTACTTTCGAAATTCGGTAATAGATTGCGCAGTTTATGGAAAAGCAAGAGAAAGGTTGCATTGTGTTAGGTTCTCTTACTGCAACATAATAAAGCGCACTAAACCAAGCACAAAAAAGGAATTTCTGATACTAGGGCATTATACGAGGGGGGGATTCTGCAGTTCACAGCGATCACTATATTTTCATCCCTAGGCTCAAACTACATGGGTGAACTTTATAACTTAGGTTACAGTAAATAATTATCTCCGCAGCTGCTCACATGAAAGTTTTGCGTGAAGTCCTTGTTCAGAAAACACATTTTTATAAGGGCCTCTAGCTAAATTAGTAATATGTCCAGGGCTCACTGATAACAATGGTCTTACTTTTTTGCTTTCCACTTCAAGTTCTGTGCATTGACTTGGTTCAAAAAACCGACTGCTTTCTGTTGATTCTGAACAAAGGGCTAGGGTTTCTTTTATTGACATTTTTCTTCCACAAGAAGTTTTCCGATGCCTGCGCAGACAAAAGATGGAAAACGAAGTATGCTTATTTTGGTTATATTTGTAACCTTACTACGGCGGCATAGCGAAGATTATTTAGGTCTTCTACTCCCAACCATGAACAGACATTTGCAAAATAATGTCATAATAAGTTTGTTAAGTTATGGTTATTAGATTGGATAAGATTAAGAAATGAGAAACATATTATGGCAATATGTTATGTATTATCATTCCGCAGGATGGATTTGAAATCCGGAAAATTATTTAAATTGGATATTAATGAATAGACACGTGTGGATAGACCCCAATTGCTCAATTTGTAGCTATTTGTCTCAAGTGTTAAATGAAGTAAACTCCATTAATCTTTTTTAGAAGAGAACAATGACATGAACGAAGTTTCTTATATATGTATGTTAGTATGTATTTTCTTAGGACTGTGGCGCACACGTTTTGGTTCAACATACGTTTTTACGAATAGTAAGTGTATTTGTGCATTGCGAAGTTAAATTTTTCATCTGCACTTCAATACAGTCAGCATCCCTCGATTCACCCTTTACGGTTTCAAAAGACGCCGTTGAGTCCATCGTCGATGACCCCTTACCCTGCCCCTTGGCTAAGTCTATATTTACATACATTGCCAGAAGTGGACGCATGTGCCAATGTTATTTTAACGGTCTACGTCTTCTATTCCAAGCAGTTGTTACTTTTGTTTTGTATTTTGCTATTGCCCTTGCCATTTAATTCCATTTCTTGTGTGTGGATTCTGAGCAATTCCTAATGGATTTTCAGTTCCGGTTGTCCACAAAAATATGGAGATGTGCAAGCGGCATTTAAAGGCTCCTACGACTATTTTTTCCCGCTTATTGTTAGGTTTAAGCTATGATTAATGCTTCATTGACAAACTTCCATTTTAATTATGCAAATGCTCAGTGCCATGAACCAATATATCTTTCTTTCACTTTAAATAATGGCTGTGAAGGAAATATAATATCTTCAAATAAATTGAAAATAAATTATCAAAATATTCAAAAAAATATAGGTTGGAATATCAATATTGCGCAGTGCAAGTTTATTGTTCCCCCATAAACTATATAACTTAACTGTTTAATATTGCAGAGAACCCACATTTCACTGATTTACTACTAGCGTCGCGAAAAACAGATAAAAATACATCTTTTATAAATATGAACCGCGCTGAGAGGTTTTGCACATATAGCCAATATGCAGCCCATGACACACAATGTCACGCTTAATTTTCTCTCTAATAACTGTATTTTTTCCTCACCCGATCCGAATACAATCAGATTATATATATTAGAAATCACACTAATATTTCTTTTGAGTAAACATGAATCGTAAAAATTTTTATTTAGACCACCCAAAGTTCGGTACTAAAAGTATTTTCTCAATGAAGTCATAAGTCCATAAGCATTATTTGATCGGCTATTGGAAACGTAGATCATACATTTCATCCCACACTAATCTACCAGCTAGATACCAGCTCACACGGGGTTTGGGGAGGTTAAACTCCCCCAATAACAATAATTGTTGGAGAAAAATATGGACTTGTATTGGGCTCAAAAGTTATTTGCAAAACCGTCCTCCCCCCAAAATTACATCCTAAGTATGCCAATAATTATATGACTTGGCTACCACACGGCTATCTACACGAGTAAAGCAAAGTAACAACGGTGAGTCGAACAAAGAGAAAATCAATAATTAATTCAATATGCAATGTGGCTGATTTCGGTAAAAAAACAATCAATGCGATGTAGATTGTTAAGTATGCGCGATGAAATTGCAGAATTGCTTTTGTGAGGAATCCAGAAGCCACATAGTTATTACATACATACATACAAACAAAATAATATTTCTCTCTCTATGATCATCACAAGTATGAGAATAGAACGTGTGCAACCTAAAAGGATTTAGTACAGTATAATTTGTCATGCACCATTATTTCGTAAGTTCGCACACAACGGCTAAATACACAGGGCTTGTGCCCTGTGCACAGGGTATTTCATGCAAATGCGAGTAGGCCCGAAATTATTTAATGTTTGTAGGTGTGACACATAGTTTTGCAAAGATTTTGCGAAAAAGGATTTGGGAGCCCGTTGTCTGCCAAAACGTACTTTTGGTAAAGGATTTTACAGACGGAAACAGAATTTGTAATGTTTTATTGCAAATCCTGCTGTGCAGCAGGTCACACAGAACCGACGCGATTTTGTTAAACGGATCTTTTGTCCGTTTATTACGATCGGTAGGCAAAGCAGAGCGCGTGATCCGTGGGATTAGGCAAAGGTGCGCATGACCTTTAAGTGGTAGCCCACGTAATGTCTTATCATATTTGCACCAAGCGACCGAGTACACATAATAGTTATAGTTATGTATACAATGGAAATGTCCAGCTTGAACTTTTGTATAATAGTCAGTACAAAATTTCGCGGAAAAGTGGGAAAATGAAAATGATTAAGTGACGAGAATATGTATGCAAATCAATCAAAATGAGCAGAGGAAATTTCAGTATTTTAAACATGTGTTAGAACCTCGTTGATAAAACTGAAACATTATTGCAAAAATAATGTACTCGGTTATCATACGCTCTTATCTTCACTCTCACTTGTACTAATAATGTAGATCACTACACCTCCCTCTTGCTCCTTGCCGATTATTGTAATAAAATCAGTTTTATCTGTAAAAAAAGCAAAGACAGCAGTAAGGGAAAACAGCAAACAGATTTAGGATTCTTTAAAAGGTTTTACTCAGCTGTTTTTTTTGTTCTGTATTTGTTTTTGTGTGGACATGTTTTTCTATAGAAATAAGCCAATACAATATTTTTCGTCTAAAAAGGTATCGTAAATCAGACAAATATTTCATTACGTTCACGACATCTATACGCACATCCGATCTTAAACTTTTTAATACAAATTCAACACAAAACTGGGACCAGGAAAAAGTAAAATTCGTATTCTTAACTTTCAGTCTTTGTTCTCCAATAATCAGAACTATTTATGCTTGCGACTTTATCATGTAGATATGCTAAAGTTTTTCAAGTACGAATTTATATAAAGCAAAAGTATATTTTTGTTATTTGTCAAAAGATTTCCATGTACTCAAGAGATACTTTTACTTCCGTAGAGGAACAAAACAATATGCAAAATTACTTTATTATAAAAAACGAAATGGATTGTGTTAGGAAGGATAATTACTTTGCTTGCCCATGTCCCTGGCTTAAGCCCTTGTAAAGGATTCACGAAACCGGATGCATTTTCCTGTTTTCGTACGGTATTCTGTCAAAAATCTACTTTAATTATTATCGTATATCCAACACACATACGTACATACGTATTATACAGCTGGAGTCGAATAGCCACACTTACACGTAATCCTTGACCAAAACAAGCCATCTTCCAGACAAGAGCATATGGTAATGAGGCAGGTACAGTCGAGTGTTTGCCAAAGGCTATGAATATCAAGTGAAGCGAGAAAACGAATCCTGTTACGTTTTATATTGTTATTAGTTATAATCAATGTTGATCAACTAATGCCGATAGAGTATATGGCTGTGGCAGGAAAAGGCTATTGTCTACACAAATAAACTAAGTAAACATTAGAGTTAATTACAATAAACTACACTACACCATGAAACTGAAGGTTAAGGTATCACGTTAAGGAACACAAAAAAATGTACACAAGCGCAATGGAGGATGTGTTTTTTTTCTATGCGACTTCAGCTCCACCTATATAAGAGACAAAAAAACCTTCAATATATTGTAAAAAAATTTTCAAAAAGATTGATAATAAAGGAGCTGAAAATATATAATTTAAATAAATCATTAAAAATTTCCCTTTTTAAAGATACCTTAAAGGCCTAGTGTAGTAATGAGCTGTGTACTTGGAATTTAAAATACGCCCTCAAATTTTGAACTTAGGTCATAACGGTCTCAATAATTTTCTATATTTCATTCGAACGAGTATATAATTATAGTTGCTTATAAGGATATTTAAAATTTTTTGAAAGTCAGTATACACTTTATAATATATCGTTTTGAACGATCGTTCTAGTGACATATGATGAATATTATGAATATAGCACAGCCTATATGACTACTATAGCATTTAAATGACTAACCAGCTGTGAGACCTGTTCAAAGAGCTGGGCCTAGCATTTAGTGAATTAGTAATCAGTAGTTTTGCATGAAAAGAAAACAATAAAAGTTAAACATAGTTTGGTTGGGTCTCCTCTGACTTTATTAAAGCATGCACTTTATATTATCAATGTGAAACTTATTTTCAATAGTAATGGTGTCGATCGAGGCGAGATCCGAACCCACACCGTCAATCGATCTGTCAGATAAGTTCTTGCTTGTTAAATAAGCGCGTAACTCGGACGACTTTGAAATTTCTTTTCTACGTACTTGCACGTATATATGTATATACATATGTACTTATGTACGTAAAGGCTTCATTTCGTCACTACTGAGAATATACTAAATAAAAATAAACTAAAAAATGCTAACAAAATGTTCACGCAATAAACCAAACAATGAAAGGATTATTTCCAGTAAATACTTGTAAAAAGCCACAAACTTGTACGAACACATACATAGCACAAGAAGTATTATTACTAAAACCCATTCGGGCCCAGTCATTTTACCTAAAAACAAGACGAGACCAAGCAACTTACTGATCATACTGTTTTATGATTTGTGCACTTTTTCCACGCACAAATTATGCAATAAAAGCATTGTTGTGTTTAGACGCACACACAGTAGAAAATATATTGCGATCCAACCCGTTCCTGTCTTACCACTGAAGAGATTTACTAGCAAAAAATGGACAATGCTCGCACAGCACTGCCAAAATCACACCAAACTACTATCAACAATACACAGAGTCGGCAAGGTCAGTCAAAGGATTGTCCAAAAATTGCATCTTCAGTATGAGGAAGCAGTAAAAAGTACCATATTTTTCCGTTTTTTAGTTTTCTTTCCTTTCCCCTTTGAGAGTTCTCCGAAATTGTTTAGCGACAGAAAATACTTGTTTTAAGACGATTTAAATGGAAAGTGTTTAAGTGTGAACTTGAAAAGTGTGTTTAAAAGAGAGCATGAGTGGGGGAGTGAGGTAATCGAAATGGTAATGTGAAATAAAAACACTTAAAATTTGTTAAATTGGTCTTGTCATTCACACGACCGATCATTCTGACTTTAAAGGTTTCATGGCGCCTTTTCTATTAGGTTTGGTCACTACCTGATCATATATCGAAGGAAGGTTGCGCTGGCACGAGCCCTAAATCTTGTGGCTGATATTTTTCGCTCTAAGCACTCACTTCGAGCGCAGATTCATTTGACATCTCCAAATTATTTGCTCCCCACACATATTTATAGAATATTTTTTGAAAGAGCGATGAAGTCGTTCATACCGTCTTTTTATTCCATTATTGAATTGATTTTTGCTTGCCGATTTCATCAAGTATTATATTTTGATTGCTCTGTTCGATATGTGTGTTTCCTTGCTTCACCTTGCGTTGTGAACGCAATAAACGAATGGGTAATACGTGTATAATTTGTAGAATATACATTTGAATAGTAGTAGTCAAATCAAACATTTAAAACTCTGTTTTTCATGCGACAAATCCTTTACCGAAAGAACGCTTTGGCACACCAGAAACTACTAAATCCTTTTCGCAAAATCCTCCCAAAACTGCGGCACACCCACAACAAATAGGTGACTCGCGCCTTCTTGCTTTCGCACTAAGTAGCTGCCGTGTTTGTGCTAATTGTGTTCGTTACTTACGAAATAATGGTCCGTGACTAATTATGAAAATTACGTCTGCTAATTTTTTCACAGTACACTAAATCCTTTCCCATCCCTTTTGTTGAACAGGTCATTTAAATTTAAATTTGCTTGAAAACATACTGCAAGTCGCAAGATTTTAAGACTCCTGACGAAAGTAGCTTTTGGGTTTACTACAAAGCCAAAGTTATATATATGTACATAATGCTAAAATATGAGCAAACGTACTATTTACATACATATGAATGTATATTAGTACAGTCGAACGCAGCTCCACAAAACGCAACTATCCAATGTTTTTGGATATATATTTTTTTCTGAAGTTATCCTATTTTGAATATAAAATGCACGTCTTTGAAAAATGTACTTGAATTGCCATTGTCTTTTCTAATAATGCTATAACCACATGGAAGTATGTGTATGTATTCATATTTTAGATTTAGGTCTAATTAAAGGAAATGGTTAAAAATATTCAACAGATTTCAATTCATTTTATTTGTATTGCGATGCGTGAATTGTGTTAATTTAAAGTACATACACTCTTTCGTGAGCCAAATAAGTACTTATGTGCTAACATCAAAGTGCGTTGGTGTCTATATACTATATATGTAACGCATATGAAACTGCTAAGAATAATCGTTTTAAGAAAGGGTGAATTGCAATTCCTCTTTTGAAGTTGCTGAAATTTCAGTGATTTAGATTAATCGCGCCAATAGGAGTGATAAAGATACATACCCAGTGAACTCAATACTGTGGTGCAAAATTGACAAATGCAATATTAACCCCTTAAGTCACCATTGCAACTCTGCGAATATTTAGTGCCGGACATGCAGTAAAAATTGCATTCATTGTGCACTTCTGAATAGAACATATACTTTTCGTACGCAAAATTACAAACGTTTGAAGCTACCTGCTCCTCTAAGAGTGAGAAGGCAAATAGAGACACACAAGGACTCGAAAGAAATAGGAGATGTCATTGCCGTTGTCAGAGCTCATGTTGTGTGCGTCGGCGTTAAGGCGTACGATTGCGAATGCGCATTGAGGTTGAAGGTGAAGTGACGAGTATAAAACCCTGGACGGGTTGTTTGTCCAAATCAGTTTGAGAGTAACCACGACCGATGCAGTTTTTGGTGAAGGGACAGCCAGCCTGAAACAGACTGAGTAATTCGAATTTAACTCACAACGTGACAGTTATTGGCACTTGCAAATTTTATTGAATATTTAACGCAAATAACAGCCATTAAAGAACCTTGAAGCAATAAGAAAATGATGATACATGAAAAATTGATGTCCGGACAATTTTTGTTCGATTTCAAAAATGGTTAGTATTCAAATACACGGAATTCATATTGCAACAATTAATAGGTTCTGAAATCAAACAGAGAACGTCGCACATATTTGTTGTATATTAACATCCTATTCTTATCGCCAATTTCAGAGCATCCCAATCTGCTACATGGCTCCTTAACGCACCAGCACACACACTCTGCGACGCGCCACCAACAGGATGTTTACTCCGCCTACGCGTGTCAACAACGGCAACTGATTGGCAGAAACGGTGGTGATGGTGATCGGCACCAACAACCGGTATTCGGGATTGCAACCGAAGTGCTTGATCTATCACGACGTTATGAATCGGCGGAAATTTCGCGCAAGACACCCTCGCCCTATCAGGCCAGCTCTAGTTTAAGCACCGACTCACCCACCGTATCACCCACAAGCAGCGAACAACATCAGCGACATTTCATTCCAACAAATTGGTTGTACGCTGCGCAGAAAGTACGACAACTACCACCGCCACTCGCTTCACTATACCCAGCACTTTATTACGCCGGCAACGTCAAACAAGAACCAGTAACCACATCAATGTCCTCCCCACCGTCAACAAAGGCCTTACGTACTGCTTCGCCACAGCAACTTTCGCCAACTCCCGTTCAGTTTTCTGTCGCAACCGCCTCCAGCAATTTGCTTCAGAGTTTTGGGCCAACGGCTTCTGTTGTTTCTGGTCAAAATCTCTCTGATATTGCACCAATTTCGCCTGCGGCAAGCAAATCGCCAATAGTGCCACCATCTGTTGTCACCACCCCTACTAGTAGCATTAGCGCCGCCACTGCCTTCACTAACGCTGACACAAAGTCCACGCGGCCCTTTAAAGCCTTTCCGCGTGACCCGCTCGTCATTGCGGCCAATTTCGCTGCGGCCGATGTGCTGCTCGACAATCCGCGTGTGGAACGCTACACCGAGTATCGTAAGCGCGTTTTAGAGCATATACGCAGTTCCAATGGAGGCACGCGCACTGTTACCAATCCCAAAATGCGGAGGATTAATTCGACCAACGCCAGCAACGGAGCTGGCTCCACGCACAACAGCGAAAACGAACGCAACGACGGTGGAGAGGAGTTGAGCGATTGCGATTCAAATATTGGTAATTGCGAAAAATTTAGCACATCCATTACATCAACTAGCTCAAGCGTGAGCATTAATGCGGCAAAGAGTCGATGCAGTGATGGCAACGTCAATACCACAACCACGACAGTTGCCAGCAACATTAATAATACCATTTCCGGTGATCAAATCAGAGATGCCGCTTACTACGAAAGACGCCGCAAGAACAACGCCGCTGCTAAGAAATCACGCGATCGACGTCGCATCAAGGAAGACGAGATCGCAATACGAGCCGCTTATTTGGAACGACAAAACATTGAATTACTCTGTCAAATTGACGCATTAAAGGCACAGTTGGCCACCTTTACTTCCAAGATAGGTGCGTAGCACTGACACCAATCAAGGAAGTCCGATGTCATGAAAAAGCGTTAAACGCATTTCGCTGGCAAGCCAAAGCTTATCTGTGACAGTTTTACAATTATGAAGGCTCATGGAATACGATTTCCGTTTGTATATTTTGGAGTTTGCCGTATGAATACGAGCTACTTCTACAAGTCTGAGAAATCCAGCACACATTGCGCCATTATCTTGTTTCGTGATTTTTGTAGTTAATTATCTTTAATTATTTATTGTAATTTACTAGTAATATTGACAAAAGCAACTGCGACTTTTTGCAAACAAATGATGAAAACATAGAAATAAGATACGTAACTGATACTGTGTCCGCAAATGTATGCGTTCATTTTCAAAACAAATACATATAATTAATTAAAACATATAATTAATAACAATCACCTCCACCTGAAGTTTTGTCATCACACATAGCAAATAACTCTTTATGTTCTTACTTATTGTATACAGTGACGGACAATAGTATTGACACAGCAACTATTGTTCAAAAACAGCAAATTTCAGATAAACAAATAATAATATTTATTAATTTGTAATATAAACTTATGCATTTATATCACCTTCATTGCAGGGCATACAAAATTTAAATGCTACTTCTTATATTAAAAAAAAAAATAAACAAAAATGTATTTCATAGTTGGTTTTGGTATGGACAAAAGTATTGACACAGCACACTTCAATGCAATAAATATTTATAAATTTGTTCCAACTGGTAATACTATGTCCAACTGTCATTTGGTAGATACCGTTACTTATTATTGTCACATTTTTTACATTTGAAAGTGGGCTGCTTGTGGCAAAAATTTTATAAATACTAAAATATGGTCCGAAAACAAAAACAACTGAAGCCGAGCGAAAAATCATTATACATTTGCATAAATACAGTCAATCGTAAGCTGAAATTGGTAAAATTATGGGAAGAAGCCGATTTACCAATCGATACATTGCTAAGCAGTTTGGTACCACAACGAACTTCGCAAGTAGACAATGCAGCGGCCAACCGCGTAAGCTAAATGCTCGAGAGGAGGCTCAAATTCTGAGAAAAGTTAAGAAAAACCTGAAAATTCCATCCACCGAACTCGCAGCAGAGGCAAAAGAAGAATTCGACAAGAAAGTTCACCGTGCTAGGTAGCCTTATAAATCGAAAAAGGCGGGAAGAGTATGCCCAGCAATACAAAACTAAATCTGAAGACTTTTGGAACAATATTTTACCATCAGATGATAGTAAATTTAACATTTTTCGACCTGACGGCAAAATATTAGTATGGAGAAAACCGAACACAGAATACGACAAAATTAATACAGTGACTACATTGAAACAGGGTGGCGGAGGAGTTATGGTGTGTGGTTGTATGGCTGCATCGGGCGTGGGAGTTGGTATTTGTAAACGAAATAATGGGCAAAACCGTGTACCTAAATATACATAAAGAAAATTAAAAATTAAGCATTGAAAAATTGAATTTACAGACAATTTTTTATTTTCAACATGATATTGATCCTAAGCACACAGCATTTGACGTTCGTATGTGGCTTATATACAGTGTTCCACATATTCTACCACATCCGCCACAATCACCCGATCTAAATCCCATCGAACAACTTTGGGAAGAATTGGAAAGACGGGCTCAAAGACCCAATATAAATAATAAAAGCCAACTAATGAATATCCTTCACTAGAGTGGAAAAATATAGGAGCAGACATTACCAAAAATTAAGTAAATACAATGCCCAAAAGACTTAACGAAGTATTGAAGAGAATGGGCTATGCTACAAAGTATTAATTATGCCATAACGTACAGTTTCTTTAGTTTATAAGTAAGTGTGCCAATACTTTGTCCATGCCAAAACCGACTATGAAATAAATGTTTGCTTATTTTTTCTAAATATAAGAAGTAGATATGTGTATTTGTTATGCCCTGAAATGAATGTGATATAAATGCATAAGTTGACATTAAAAAATAATGAATGTTGTTTTGTTCATCTGAAATTTGCTGTTTTATTGAACAATCGTTGCTGTGTCAATACTATTGTTCGTCACTGTATATATGCTACTAAAACAAGTAAGAACTCGGACTCAGCCGGATTAATATTGTCGCGGTCTTGATCGGCCGTTAATTTTTTTGCCTCTCAAATGTAGGAATCAGTAGACACGATTTAGCAAAAATTTCCAACAATGAAAATGTAGGTTAGGTTAGGTTAAGCTGGTTGGCCGATTTAGCCACGCATAGACCCTGTTGGGTCACTAGCGGTACCAGATGGAGATTTTTAAGCGTTAAGAGCTAGTGAAGTAATGATAGTTTAGGTTTAGGTCTTGGCGAATCTTAACAGCGTCTTCAAGGCTTTGGATCTCGCCCAGCCCAGGGAAGTCCGGGGCTCCCAGATGTGCTAGCCGAGATCTAGCCATAGCAGGACAGTGGCACAGAATACGCTCCATGGTTTCCATAACACCAGGCTCCTCACATTTCCTGCACCCGCCCCATTCAGTTAAGCCCATCTTGTACGCATGAGCTGCTGTTAGACAGTGTCCGGTCAGCACTCCTGTTATGGTTCTACAGTCCATCCGTGGGAGCGCTAACACAAGTCTTGCGTCTCTATCACCGTATTGCTTCAGCATGGTTTTTGCCTTTTCGCAGGTAGTTAAATTGTTCCACCTCGCTTCCGCCTTACATGCCGCTATCGAGATCCCTATTGAGAGCTAGCAGAGGCATCAGTGCATTGCTGATGTGCTCATCTGGTAGGTGCACACCACGTTTGGCGAATAAAAATGTATATACAGTAGCGACTCGGTAAAAGCAACCCTCAATTTGCGCAACTCCTCGATTATCGCAACCACCGAATTTTATACATTATAGACTCAGTAAAAGCAACTGCTGCCGAAAAAACCTCAATAATCGCAACTTTTTCTTCGTCTTATTTTCTTTTTCTGGAATAGAGTGTTCAGTCAAAAATCTCTAGTTTCTTTAAATCAGTAAACTAAATTGTTATCAAACTGTTTTGTTAATTAAAGCCTTTTTAAGAAATGTTTGGAGTTCTTGTTTTTGTTTGATTTTTCTTAAACACAATGAATGTGATTAGTTTAAGTTCTTTTTTTTTGTAATACAACAAAATATGAATAAAATAATAATGAATTCTAATGAAACCCTTATAAACCTTTGTGAAATTTGCAAATTTTCATACACAAATTTAGACTCGATAAATGCAACAAACTCGGTAGTTGCAACTGCCCCTGTCATTAATCGGTTGCTTTTACCGAGTCGCTACTGTACCTAATAAATTATTTTAGAAGTAATGTTGCTAATTGGATATTTTAATGCTTTTCGATAACGAATAAAATATTTATCGGACTTTTTAGAATCATTTAATGTTGATTAAATTTCGTAAAATATGTGTGATTCATTTAAACTTACCGATTTCCAACATAGCCGGGAATCGACATAAGTTATGTTTATTTGGTGTTAAAACCTTGTTAATAGATCTCTTGTATAACATATACAGCTTCGGTCAAAATGATAGTAGTACGCATACTACGAAAAGAAAATTAAGAAAAAAATAATCGGCTTTTCTTTACAAACATTTACTTTGTATTTTTTTTTTTAAGTTATATGTGTTAACAATACAATCATAAAAGAAAATTAAACTCAGTCTGATTCGATTTAAATTAAATGCGCCAAAAGCTCCAAAATATGGACGGTCAAAAAAATAGTAGTACGCTTCACTTTCATAAAAATTAAACAAAAAATGTGTTACATTTTAAAAGATTTAGTGGTTAAATAGTAATAACGTAATTTTTCTTGAAATTAATATTTAGTGACGTGACTGTTGTTCGCTATCACTGCAGCACAGAGCCGATGCATTGAATTAACTAAATTTTCATATCTTTCACTTGGTATTATATATTTCATGCGTGGTCTACTGCTTCTCAAAGTTGATTATTATTTGTGTGATTATAGCGAGCAACTGCTCTCTTCACGTCGCACCACAAATATTTAATCGTATTGAAGTCTGGCTCAGCCGCAGTGGCTCAGTTGGTTAGTGCGTTGGACCGCGAGTCGAAGACAGCAACCCCAGGTACAATACTGCCTGTAATAACACCTAAAAAATAACGGGAAAACTAGTTTTCTTTTTCGGTGGCTGTCCTCTCAGCTGGAAATGGCAAACCTCTGAGAGTTAAAATTGCTTATGAAAAAGCTCCCAACCTGCCATTCGGAACCGGCATAAAACTGTAGGTCCCTTCCACCCGCGTACAAATTCACACGCACAACATGGGTGATTGCGGGAAGCTAGGCCTTAGTCTCGCGTAAGCGGGCTGTCGTGCCAGTCAATTAACCCATTAGCACCTAATGTTCCCATTTGGCAACACTTACTTATACGAGCATTGTTGACGCCGTTTTCTTTAATTCCAATATAAGTCAACATGAAATATTTTGTACTCATTGCAACGTTTAGAATCACTATGTTTTTTCTCATTCTCACTCAAATACGAATTTGCATTGTTGTCTACTATGTACTTACATATACACTCATCGTTTAACCGTTTGTCAACTCTCATATCGGTACATTTAGAACACCTTAAATAAAGAATCAGTTGCAACAGAGAAACCACGAGAAACACGCGTTTTCTTCCGCCCGTGTGCGCAAGTTTTATTTTTGATCGCAGCTCAACTGTTCGTAAACAGTGTCCACAGTTCGTACATTTTTTGGCGCCCAACGTGGGGCACGAGCCTAAAGTAAAATTTTCGGAAAAAAAAAAAAAAAAAAAAAAAAAAATATCATTCAAAAAAAAAAATAAAACAAGAGACAGTGCTAATGCAAAATTCAAGGCATTGAGCTTCGAGCATCGGTCCGGTATCTTAATTCGCGTAAAACTCAAATTTAACGGAGTTATTCTTTGGAGCACCCCTTCAGCGCTAGTTCCAGTCGACCTTGGTTCTACGGAGAAGCCGTCCGGAGGAGCACGAGCAGAAGGGAAATCAAGAAAGAGCATCAGCATTCACATATAAAGAAGCGCTATCGTCGTAAGCAGTGGTTGTTGCAGACATCGTTTGGGCCGCACATATAAGCATACATACAAGCATATGCGCAGAAAACAAAAGCTGCGCTAGCGGAGGTTTCGTTAATTCGCCCTCAATTATCATTGTACGCCAGTCATATGCAAAAACTCGCCGCGTGCATTTCGCCTTTCCACTTTCTCTTCTCTATTGCATCTTCGCTGTCGCGACATTTCGTGCGTTCGTCGCTTCGCTGGTTGAGTGATAACCCAGCCAGGCTCTCGTCGCTCGTAGACTCAGCCAAACATTGTTGATTCTCTTTCACTCATTAAGGTCGTTTTTTTGTTTTTTGGTTCACGAGAATCATGGCAGAATTAGAAACTTTGACAAAAAAGCGAAAGGCAGCAAAACAGAATGTCTCGCGCATAAAAAATCTAGTGACTTCATCTATGTCGATTGCTGAATTGGAGTGCAGGTTGTCATTGGTGGAAGCTTATTTCAAGCAACTTTTGGCAATGCAAACAGAAATCGAGACTTTAAATGAGAATGATGTGAACAGAGCGGAAATAGAAGACTTATGCATTACAACAAAGGCAATGATAATAGAATTTCTTGGCGACAATTACAAAAGATCCAGTTTCGATTCATCCATCGCTGTCCCGTTTGCATCGCCAAGCAAACTTCCTAGCATAGATCTGCCAATATTCACAGGAAAATATGCGGAATACAGAAATTTCATTTCCACATTTAAACAATTTGTTGACAAGGACAGCACGCTATCGCCACTAGAAAAGTTCAATCATTTAATTCGCTGCTTAGACTCTCAAGCAAAAGACACCGTACGCGCCTTTCAAGTCACTTCGGAAAATTATCCAAAAGCCCTACAGCGCTTAGAAGAACGCTACGGAAATAAATCGTTAATTTTCCTAGAGCATATTTCGAATTTGTACAATTTGCCAGAAATGCAAAAGCCATCAGCTGTGCAGTTGCGTTGTTTGGTCGATAGCTCATCAGCCATATACAGTTCGCTTAAGTCGCTAGGAACCGCGGAAGAGATTTGCAATGCTTTGCTTATTCATTTGATTTCCGAAAAGGCTGATAGTGAAACGCAAAGAAAATGGAAAGAAAGCGTGGATCTCTCAGAACTACCAACATGGGAAGCATTCTGCAAACTTCTGGACAGAAGGTGCCAATTTTTAGAATCATCTGATCCGAGCATACCGCCATCCAACTTCAACAACAATCAGCGCAGCGCGCCACGGCAACAACGAATTTCACGCTCATCGTTCCACACTCAGCAACGGTCCTGCGCGCTGTGCAAAAGCTTAGATCATTGGATTAGTGGTTGTGCTCAGTTCAAGGCAATGGCGCACGAGGCCAGATACAGCAACATCAAAAGATTAGGCCTATGTCTCAATTGCCTATCTGAGGGGCATGTGGTTTCCAAATGCTCGTCGAAGAATAGGTGCAAAACCTGTAAGAAAGCTCATCATACTTTATTGCATCGGTTGTCAACGGACACCAACGAAAACTCCTCACCTACTTCAACGACACAGCCATCATCGCCATCAGCAGCGGTCAACACTACAATTGAGCAGTCATCGGATCGAGTCATCCTAGCAACAGCGGTCATACTTATACGTGATGGTTTGGGTGAAATGAAAATTTGTCGTGCGCTCTTGGATTCGTGCTCCCAAGTAAATCTAATAACCGAAAAGTTTGCTAGAATTCTGAATTTGCCTAAACGAAACAAAACAACGGACATCGTCGGTGTAGGAGGGTCCTCATCTAAAATCAAATTTGAAACTGAGACCATCGTTCGCTCACGTTACGATAACGAAGAATTTAACATAAATTTTTTCATCACCAACCGCGTATCAGGATATCAACCCGAAATCGATGTTGATATACGCAAATGGAATTTACCACCAAACCTTGACTTGGCTGATGAAAACTTTTATCAATCTCAGAGTATTGACGTGCTTTTAGGAGCTGAGAACTTTTTCGAAATTTTACGCTCTCGTCAAATAAAGCTTGGACCAAACTTGCCGACGCTACAGGAAACACAATTTGGTTGGGTGGTGTCCGGACGCTACAAAACCATTGACAGACGACAACTCCGCTCTTGCCTTACAATCACTAACGACTGTGAAGATGAAAATTTAAATTTACAACTTGAACGTTTGTGGTCTGTCGAAAATGTAATTTCGTCCAAGCCCGAGTTGAGCGCAGAGCACCAAGCGTGCGAAAATTCGTTTGTGTTGGATGTCGAGGCAACTCAAGACGGTCGTATTCAAGTAATGTTGCCGTTCAAGGAAGATCCTTCCGCGCTTGGCTCTTCGTACAATTTAGCGTTGAAAAGATTCACTTCACTTGAGAGACGCTTGTCGCGTGATCAGCAGGTAAAAGAGCAATACATTAATTTCATGAGGGAGTACGAGCACCTTGGCCACATGACGCGCGTGGAAAATGCGAACTTGAGTCGACCACACTACTACATACCCCACCAATGTGTTCTCCGGCCGAATAGCACGACAACAAAGTTGCGCGTCGTTTTTGACGCGTCTGCAAAAACTACATCTCAGAAATCATTGAACGAGATTCTTCTTACCGGTCCGACAATACAAGACGAACTTTTTATACTCCTTCTCCGTTTTCGCTTGCGGCTGTATGCACTTACGGCAGATATCGTCAAGATGTACCGAATGGTGCTGATACATCCATCTCACCGCCAGTTTCAACAAATTTTATGGAGAGAAAGTGAAGAGGAGCCTATTCACACCTATGAGCTAAATACAGTCACATACGGTATGTCGGCGTCTCCATTTCTCGCAATTCGTAGCCTGCAGTTTGTCGCTGATAAGTACCAGCACGTATATCCTATCGGAGCGGAAACGGTCAAAACTCAATTCTACGTAGACGATTTGTTGACAGGAGCTGATGATTGCGATACACTTACGAAAATTCAAAAAGAGACAACGCTTCTTTTACGGAAGGGAGGATTCGAATTAGCAAAATTTCAATCGAACCATTCAACGATCAAATCAGAAACTGAACAAGGCAAAAACATGAATTTGCACGAGCCAGCCATAACGAGTGCGCTAGGCATCACTTGGAATCCGAGCAAGGATTTATTCTTATTTTCATTTCGGCCGAAAAAACAGTACTCAACTGTCACCAAAAGAGCAATTTTGTCGCTTACGTCATCAATATTCGATCCTATCGGCTTCGTTTGCCCCATACTTATTCAACCAAGAGTCTTACTGCAAGATCTGTGGATACGAAAAATAGATTGGGATGTCGAAGTACCCCAAAATACAAAAAACGCGTTTCAAAATTTCGTTGAAGACCTTAATAACTTGAATATCCTACAAATACCTCGGTATGTTTTACGTCCTGCTCCACGTAGCGTGCAGCTGCACGGTTTCTGCGACGCATCCATTAGAGCATACGGATGCTGCATATACGCTCGTGTTGTAAATAAGCGTCAACAAATTTTCGTCAACCTCGTAACAGCAAAATGTCGAGTAGCACCAACGAAAAAGAGAACTTTACCGCAGTTAGAGTTGTGCGGTGCACACTTACTGTCAAAGCTGTATGCGAAAATCTCTCCCCTATTCGGCGAATTCGATCTTTCATCATTTTTATGGACAGACTCATCAGTAGTACTCCAATGGCTAAACATGCACTCATCGACACTGAACACTTTCGTAGGAAATCGTATTTCCGAAATTCAAGAAGAAACAGTTGGATGCAGTTGGAGGCATGTTCCTACCGCCAACAACCCAGCAGACATCGTGTCACGTGGCTGTTCAGTCTCGGAGCTATCGAACTCAATTTGGTTCTCAGGCCCAGCATTTTTAAAAGAGGATGAAGCTCGCTGGCCGAAGACCCACATACCTACCACGACCGACACAGAAGTGGAATCCGCTATTCGAAAAACTGTTCTACAGTGCGTAGTCAGAGAAAACTCGATCCTGAATTTCGTTGAGCGCTCCAGCTCATACAATAAAATCCTCAACGTCATCAGTTGGCTGTTCAGATTTCGCGTGCATCACGAGGACCGACAGTTCCAGCAGGTAATCACCGCCGACGAGCGCAAAAATGCACTGTACTGCATCATTTGGAATATACAACAAGAATACTTTGCTGATGAATTTAATTGCCTCGATAAAAACAAAGAAATTAAGTCTTCAGCAAAAACACTCAGTCTATTCATACAAACAATCGGCTCGTTTCGCTTACTTCGGGTAGGCGGTCGGTTGCGACATGCAAACATACCAGAAGATCGAAAGCATCCATTTCTACTACCGAAGAACTGTCACTTCGTCGAAGTATTGGTTCACCATCTACATGTCAACAACTTTCATGCGGGTCCGAAAGCGTTACTTTCTTTTATCCGCCAAACATTTTGGATCATCGGCGCTCGAAATATCGCGCGCAAGACAGTAAGGTCATGCACGAGCTGCATTCGTTATCGCCCCAAACTCTTACAACAGGTTATGGGTGATTTACCACCAGAGCGCGTCACGCCAGCGCGGCCATTCGCACGATGCGGAGTCGACTTTTGCGGGCCCATCCACACGTACCTCAAAATCCGTGGCAAGCAACCCTACAAATGCTACATAGCAATCTTCGTCTGCTTTGTGACCAAGGCAGTTCATATCGAAGCAGTCACGGATTTATCCACGGAGGCATTCATTGCCGCGCTAAAACGGCTCATTGGACGTCGCGGCCTACCTTCTGACATTTTTTGTGACAATGCCACAAATTTTGTAGGGGCCAATACTCAACTAGCTGATTTGAGGCGGACTTTCCAAAGCCAATCGTTCCAAAAGAGTATTGTCGAATTTAGCTCAAAACTGTTTATTAAATTTCATTTTATTCCACCCAGGGCACCGCATTTCGGTGGCATCTGGGAAGCCGCAGTAAAGTCCGCAAAAGGCCACTTGTACCGTACCCTGGCAAATGCAAAGATGACATTCGAAGAGCTGACGACTGCGCTTGTGGAGATTGAGGCGATCATGAACTCGCGCCCCATATCACCTCTATCTAGCGATCCAAACGACTTTGAAGCTCTGACGCCTGGTCACTTCTTGATTGGTGGCCCCATGAATGCTATACAGGAGCCGCCAGTTGATTGCCACGACATTAGCCACTTGCAGAGGTGGAAACGAATCACCGCAGCAAAGCAACAATTTTGGAAGAAGTGGTCTGTGGACTTCTTGAACGACATGCTTCAACGCCATCGTTGGACGAGCAACGGAAATGACATAACTAACAATACTCTGGTACTCATTCACGAAGATAACTTGCCACCTCAAAAGTGGGCAATCGGTCGAGTTGTTGCCACCCATCCTGGCAAAGACGGAAGAACCAGGGTAGCCGACGTGAAAACTGCAAAAGGGATGTTCCGCCGCCCAATACATAAGCTAGCGTTGTTGGTTAATCCTTGAAAGCCGATTCTTTCAACGCCCCCGGGATGTTGACGCCGTTTTCTTTAATTCCAATATAAGTCAACATGAAATATTTTGTACTCATTGCAACGTTTAGAATCACTATGTTTTTTCTCATTCTCACTCAAATACGAATTTGCATTGTTGTCTACTATGTACTTACATATACACTCATCGTTTAACCGTTTGTCAACTCTCATATCGGTACAGTTAGAACACCTTAAATAAAGAATCAGTTGCAACAGAGAAACCACGAGAAACACGCGTTTTCTTCCGCCCGTGTGCGCAAGTTTTATTTTTGATCGCAGCTCAACTGTTCGTAAACAGTGTCCACAGTTCGTACAAGCATATTATTCAAAGGCAACAATATATCAAGCTTTCGATAAAATTTCGAATGCCAATCGAACATCGTGGGATGCATGTGCATTGCTTCGTTGAATTTCACAACATTTCGCTGTGCCCAATGATCCCATTTGGAGCAATATTAAAATGAAAATAAAAAATATTTTTTTTACGTGTTTATATTCGGCATTGTTTTTTAATAAAAAGTCGGGCCATTTCTTTCAGAAAATTAGCTCGAAAGTCGAAAAAAAAAATTGGGCACTAATGGGTTAAAGAACGGTTCACAATAAATCGGTACACATATAACGTTCTATATCTCAAGAATAAAAAAGCCACAATTAAAGTTTTTGAGTATAATTAAAGGTTATTTATTATCTTTAAAATAAGGTCGATGAAGGAATTATTCCATTGCATTATGTATAAAATTTCGAGTCTTGTTTTTTGATCGACGCCATCAGACTTTGCACAGATGCTCTATTGACTTTTGCAGCGTAATGGTTCCATTTAAGGAGCATTGAGTCGGCATTTTTTATCACGCCCCCACTTCTTTTTAATTTGTATTTAACAATAGTCCAATATTTTTCGATTGGCCAGAGCATTGGGTGGATTGAACGCTTTTGGCAATATTTCTACATTATTTACATTGCACCAATTCAAAGCTGCGTTTGAGTAGTGAATAGTTTCCAAGTCTGTCCAAAATTTTACGGATGAACGATGATAACGTATAAAAGGCAATAAGGCATTCTTTGATATACATTTGGGACGTCATTGTACCAACCATCACGAACGCCCTACTCTTCAGGCCACAACTGCAAATTGCTGGCCATATCATTACTTTCTTTTCATATTTTTTGACTTTCTTATATTTGTATTTAGTGCTAACACGTTCACGGTATAATGCAACATGAAATTTATGTCCTTCAATTTTATTAAAATCTAGCTTCACGTATGCCTCATCGTCCATAACAATACAGCCTATACATTTCGTCAACACTTTATCAAACAGCAAAGGCGCGTGTTTTTGCGACACAGTTCTGTTTATCGGAACGATTGGGATATTTTATAGCACGATATGATTTTAACCCCGCTCTTAGTCGTATACGCCGAGCTTTGCTTTTGGAGGTTCCCAATTTTCTGGCAACATCATTACCAGACAACCCGGGGTTATTTTTTAGAGCACGTATCACACCATTGTCCAAAAAAAAGTTTCTTGTGCCCATTTTTTTCTACATTCTTTGAGCTCTATTAATGCTTAATGTACCCTGGTATTTTTTTATACCACTACAAACTGTAATTTTTGGTAATTTCAACACTTTAGCTCTCTTTGTTCCCGACCAAGTAGGATTTTCAACGCATTTGTTCACTATTAGTTTTCTTTGTGCTTACTCCATCGCTAATAACTTCGCCTAATGACAACAAAATCTAATGAAATTTCAATCATATAACGACACATTCTTTGTCAACAGAAGCCCATTAAAATTTGTTAGTACAAGAGTGTTACAACTCAGCAATAAACGGTAATGTGTGTTACGATTTACTGTGAACCGTTCTCTAATTACACAGCACAACAAAAAAACACTTTTTTTCTGTTGCATGGAGTTTTTCTACTGTTTCATACTAATTTGGGTGATTGGCTGATTTCGAATCTATCCTCAGATTTTTTCTAGCAGCTCTAGTTATTGAGATATAGGTACCGTGTCATTTTTTCAGTTTTTCCTCTACTTGTTCCATATTTTCGATCTTAATTTCTAAACCAAAAACCCGATTGGCATGATTGGCACCTTATCGTATTAACAACACCGCACGGCTTCTTTTCCGATGCAACTTATGTTTATAAGTTTTAAAATGCCGCGGTAATTGGACCTCAAAGTCGGACAATATGGAATTTTAAAGCGTTTTCTTTGATGGTCAAAAACATGCAAATTTTTTGTTAATCAACACAGCCAACTTATTTGGCGGAATACACATTAGTATCGAAATAATAGCAAAAATGTACCATAGTCAACTTCATACTTTTTCCTTAAAAAATTAGGGGCCTAAAAATTTTTTTTCTTTTTAAACTTCCAGTTTTATTACACCTGCCTAATAAAAGGCATCTTGTAATATTCTAACATTATTTGGAAATAATTTATGTACTTAGATCAATATCAGAATATACACACATTTACGAACTTAACAAAACACTAGCGTATAACAGTAAGTTAAATCTCAGTTTACAATACATACAGACAGTTTACAGTACATATTTCATTAAAAATGTCTAGATGGTAAGTCAGAAGTTGTAAGTCGTTTAAGCCTTCGGATTCGCCTTTCTTCGATCAGGGGTATATGCTGTATTTCGACATTGCCGTGATTTTTCATGTCAATAATATGTTTCGTGCTGAGTTTTTTTATTGTTTCTTCAACTGTGCTGATTGAAAGGTCCCAATGCAAAGAGTCGTTTGTGATGTACCAAGGAGCGTCTACTATTTTTCGTATTATTTTTGATTGCGTACGCTGTACAATGTCAACGTTTGTTTTGCATGCCGTACCCCATATCTGAATACCATATCTCCAGATAGGAGCAATGACGGTGTTGTATATCAGTAATATGTTGCTTAGGGATAAGTTTGATTGTTTGCCGGAAGTTGTCGGAACTTGTTGTTAATCTCATTCTTTTTTTATTAATATGTTCACGCCATGTAAGTTTTGCATCAATTGTCATACCCAGGTATTTTGCCTTATTGTCAATTTGAATTGTGCAGTCGTCTATTTTAAGCGGGTGCTGGTTAAAAGATCTGTTGGTGTAGATGACTTCTACTGTTTTTTCAGCATTTATCTGGATACCCCAGGTCTTGAACCATCTCACTGTGTCATTTATTATGGTTTGAAGGTTTTGTTCAGCTGTTATAAGTTGCTTGCTAGATGAAAGCAAAACTGTGTCGTCGGCAAATGTTGCAATCATGCTGTCGTCAAAAGAAGGAACAGGTACGTCCGCAGTATAAATTAAGTATAGAAGAGGACCTAATACACTGCCTTGAGGAACACCAGCACTCATAGTGCGCATTTCTGAGTCAGCATCTTGAAATTTCACAAAGAAATGTCTATTTTCTAAGTAGCTTTGCAATAAGTCATAAAAGTCAAGTGGCAGAAAGGATTTTAGCTTGTGGAGTAGACCTTTGTGCTATACACTGCCAAACGCTTTTGCGACGTCAAGATACACTGCCGCACAGTATTTTTTGTCATCAATGTCTTTGTATATCTTATTGACAACTCTGTGAATTTGCTGAGTCGTTGAGTGTTTGCGCCTGAATCCAAATTGGTGTGTTGGAATTATGTTTTTCTGAGTCAAGATGGGGTCAATTCGTTCAATGAGAAGTTTTTCGTATACTTTTGATAATGTTGGTAGCAAGCTTATAGGTCGATATGATGTTGTCTGGGTTGGGGTTTTCCCCGGCTTCACCAGCGCGATAATCTTAGCCACTTTCCAAACCACAGGAAAATATTTTAACCGTGATATTGCATTGAAAACGTTTCTAATATACACATAGGCTGCGTTTGGTAATTCCTTTAAAACTTTGCCGGATATTAAGTCAAACCCAGGTGATTTTTTACTTTTAAGTGTCATAATTTTTCGTCGAATCTCATCAGTTGTCATTTTAAGTATGGGTTGGTTTTGTATTTCTCGCCTTGTTGGTAATATTATTTTTTGTTGGTCAAGTGGATTTGAAAACGTTCTTTCAAAGTGTTGTGCAAGGATGTCAGCTTTTTGTGTGTTACTTCTGGCCCAAATTCCGCTTGGACTTTTGATGGGTGGTTGATGAGATATAGCGTTGTTTAGGTTTTTCGTTGCTCTCCACAGTGAGTAATGTGTTGACATACTGGGCTCTAAGTTCGTCAAATAATTGCTGAGTCTATCTTCCTTGTCCTTTTTTAACATCATATTAACTTCCTTCGTTATGTCATTAAGCTTAGCTTTGTCTAGTGGGTGCCTGGACCTCTGCCATTTTTTACGGAGCCGTCTCTTCTGCTTTATTTTGTTAAGAATGTTTTGCATCCGAGTGTTGGTCCGAGTGTTGGGGTTGACGCACTTGCAGCTTTGATTACTATGTCATTGAAATATGCGATAGATGAGTCGACGTCTTTTTTAAACTTTAAGCGGACATTCATCATAGGATTACGGTCGATTAATTCTCTAAAAGACTGCCAATCAGTTTTAAGGTTATATGGTAGGAATTGTTGTGATAGATGAAGTGGCTGGCTTAAATATGTCAGTATAACGGGGGAGTGGTCGGAAGATAAATCGAAGCAAGATTCAATTGTCATGCAGTCTGGCTCGATGATGCGAGTTATGTAAAAGTCAAGTAAGTCTGGAATTTTAACTGGGTCAGAAGGCCAATACGTTGGTTGTCCACTACTTATAAACCGGCTTTTATTTTCTTTGATGGCATCCAGTAGTAGGTTTCGTCCTTTATTGTTAGTCAATCTAGATCCCCACATTATGTTTTTAGCATTAAAGTCGCCACCAGCTATGTATCGCTTCCCAAGTGTCCGAAGGAAGTTGAAGTAATTTGTTTTGTCATTGTTATATTTAGGCGGGCAATATATTGATGAAATGGTTATTGCTCCACATTGGTCTTCGATTTTGATTACTGTTGCTTGAATATTATTTAACTTCGAACTTTCCATTTCAGTACATTTTATGTCGTCTCTAAGAATAATTGCAGTACCACCATGGGCTTTATTTTCAGGGTGATTAGTCGTAAGTATTTTGTAATTGGGGATTTTGAAGTAGGTTTTGTCTGTAAAGTGCGTTTCTGTAACCAGCATAATGTCAACGCTGTTGTTCGTCAAAAAGGTTTTAACTTCTAAAGCATGTTTGCTGAGTCCGTTTGCATTTCACAGCGCTATTTTAATTTTGTCTGTGTTGTCCATCTATTTTCGTCACCAACAGCGTATGTTCATCATATTTGACATTTGGGAAACTAGTTTCTTAATCATATCCTTTAATTCAGTGAGGTCATTTTGCGTTGTTGCTGTTTTTGGGTAAACGGGTTCAATAGGCGTTTTTTGTGTTAGTGAAGATGCCACTGCTGCATAAGAAATTCCAGAGGAGGCGTTAGCGGAAGCTGGTTGTATTGGGAGAGTATCAGGTTGTTTGGTAGGGACGTCTTTATTTCTTAATGCTGGAAAGCGTTTAAGCGTTAAGCCTAAAAATATGCAAAGTTTTTAATTTTTTTTGTTTCGAGCAATTAACAATTTTTTTGTTTTTCGCTTGTATTCCAGACTATAAATGGACTAATAAAAAAGAGCATATTTTGAGGCTCCTAATTTTTTAAGGAAAAAGTATGAAAAGAGATGAAATCGCTATGGTAAAGTTTTGTTATTATTTCGATACGAATGTGTATTCCGCCAAATAATTTGGCTGTGTTGTATTGCTTGATGTTTAAAAAATTAGGAGCCTCAAAATATGCTCTTTTTTATGTTCCATTTATAATTTGGAATACAAGCAAAAAACAAAAATATTTTGAATTTCTCGAAACAAAAAAAAATTAAAAACTTTGCATATTTTCAGACCCCTAATTTTTTAAGGAAAAAGTATGTACGAATGTGTATTCCGTCGAATAATTTAGCTGTGTTGTATTGCTTGATGTGTCGACTTTCGTTATACACCTAACTCGTTAACTTTTTTACAAAAAATATGGATGTTTTTGACCATCAAAGAAAACGCCTTAAAATTAAATTTTTTCCAACTTTGAGGTCCAATTACCGCGGCATTTTAACACTTATAAAAATAAGCTGCATCGGAAAAGAAGCCGTGCGGTGTTGTTAATGCGATAAGGTGAACATCATGTCAATCGGTTTTTTGGTTTAAAAACTACGATCGAAAATATGGAAAAAGTAGAGGAAAAACTTAAAAAATGACAGGGTACCTATATCTCACAAACTAGAGCTGCTAGAAAAAATCGGAGGGTAGATTCGGAATCAGCGCACCCAAATTAGTAAGAAACAGTAGAAAAACGCCAACAGATAAAAAGTGTTTTTTTGTTGCGCTGTGTTATTGAAGTTTGGTGATTGTGCGAGCCATTCCGACCCTAATCCTGCTCTTGCAAAGCCCCTTTCATGCGACCTTGCTTGTATGCTTTAGGTTATAATCCTGTTGAAAGACCCAAAGCAGTGGCGTCTTTTCACGTACATACGGTAGCACGATTTCCTGCAAGATTCGTACATATACACATCGATCCATCGTTTTTCGAATCGAATGACACTTCTATGGGACGATGTCATACCAAATTTCAATGCTGTGCGACTTACAATTCCGAAGCTATTCTATTTAAAAGATTTGAGTATGGGCGGTGCCACACCCCCTTGTTCAATACCCACCCCATTCCCTCGATCGAAGGACATGATTAAATAGTAAGTTTGTACCAAATTTAGTTGATGTGTGTCTTATGGTTCCAAAGTTATTGTGTAAAAATTTATTCTGGTGGTGCCACGCCCCGTTTTCCCGACTTTTCTTTTATCCTAAACCTTCACGTAACAATTTCGAACAAACCCGCCGAAGGAAGTATCCACGTTGGTCCAGTCGTTTTCAAGTTTTCAGCAGTCGAACGGATCACGATTCATTTTTATATATATAGATTATCAACCAAGGGCATTTAATCGGATATGGTATACAATTGTATATTCGTTGCATATTTTATCTTGTCAATAAATACATTGAATAAAGCAATCATAACGATATTTGTACCAGTTATAGACCACATTAACGCGGCGGCATGGGAAAACGAGTTGAATTAGAACATTCATTCGCAAAACAATACAAATAATAAGCTTTCACTGCTCACAAAACACTTATGCAACCTCCTTCATGTTTGAATTGCAAATAAAATTTTAACTAAAATTCTTCATAGTTTTCGACTCTTTATTTTATACGGTTTTATATTTTTTTAGTCACTAAGTTTAAGCTTTAAGTTTTACCTTACTTTGTTTTTACTTATTTTACTTCTTTCATTTTTAAGTTAAATTAAACTTACAATTGTAATTGTATTTTACTCACTAAAACTTAATTTTAAGAAAACGAAATCAATTTATTAGCATGGAGAACAGATTTCCAGGAGGAGCAGAATCTTTTTGGGTATGGATCCTTTCGTCCTTTAGGTATTTTCTTTTCTCGTAACTGTAAATTTTTATTATTCATAATTTTTACGCTTACGTTTTTACTATTATTTTATATATAACAAAAATACAACAATTATTAATATCTATATATATATGTTTATTTTCATTTTTCGGTTGCTGCTGTTTTGTATGTATTTTGTGTTTCCTGCTTGCAATTTTATCTTGCTGACTTTTACTACTTCGTGTTAATTGGACAATATTGAATACACAGATTATACAGCAAAAATATGCCGATCGGCCTATTGTATATATACATAGATCTTTCAATATATATTTATGTGTGTAACGTTTATTTCAATGCTTAGATTGTGAGTGGTGTGATAATGGTAATAAACAATTCTTGCTGCTTTCACTTTATTAGCTTGAATAAATAAAGTGAAGAACAAAAAGGACTTTAATAGCGTACGAGGAAGTAGCTATACTAACGAAGTGTAGGTGTAGGTGTACTAACGAAGTCTGTACGAATGAGTTTTTCAAAAGGCCAGTAAAATATGATTTAGGTAAATTAAAATAGCAACTCAACGCATACATACGCACACATGTTTGATGAATCTACATATGTATTGTTGCTGGTGTTGTATAGCCGTTGTGCAGGCTGCACATTTGTCTAAGTTCGCTATAAATTCATTGTATATACTTGGTTTTGGAAAAAAGTTAGTTCTGTTTCATATTATTATACGGGTATACCACAGAAAACCCACCACAGGCTATCGATTTTTTAATTAAGTTCACACATAAACACGTGTATACATATGTGTGACACTAAATATCATATTTTTAATTTCTATGAAACTGTCAGTATATCTACATAATGTACTACTTCTGGGTGTGCAATTTATTGCCGGCTTTTTGTTAGATAATTTGCGCAAACTTAGAAAGATAAAAAATGTACCACACACACACACACACGCACACACACATACATACACACACACATACATACACACAAACCAACATTCAAGCACACTAAAGGCGATATTTGTATCTACAAAATATCTTTGATACACAGGTATGAATACAATTTATATGTCTATATATGCATGTATATATGTTTACCTATACACATATATATAAATATATTTAGACTTCAATGTAATTTTCTGAATATGCGTGTATCTGTGTGTCAATACAATAGGTTATAACTTTAGAACCATCTAATTACATGCATATGTATATATAAGATTCTAGCATAAATAACAAAATAGTTTTACACCAGCATACCCTTTCCCCATATATGCTTGCATATGAACATACATATTAATGTACGTATATGATGCATGCATTCGCTTTTTTATTCATTTATTTGTTTTTGATGTTGATGTAATTTGTTTTTTCTTCTAGTTTATTTTTATTCTGTTCTTATAATTTGATGCTTTTATAATTAAAAGTAAAAACTAAACACATTTTTATCTCTTGTTAGATTGTATTGTATTTTATTATCATCTATTTTCGTTCAATTGTTACTCACCTATAACTTTTGTTTTTCTGCAATTCTTTTTATTGCAACTTGAATTAATGTGGGTGTATATGTATCTACGCGTATGCCTATTGATCTGTACATAGACACGTGTACCTACAAATGCTTCCTGGATATGACGCCATCCAGCAAAAATTGTTTCGCGTAAAACATGACTATGCCTATAAGTGTGGGCGTGTGTGTCAATTTATAAAACTATGTAATTTTATGTTAGGGATCTGCATGTGTCCTGATGACTGCTGCTTTTTGCTTCCCTCTTTCAAAAAATTGATTGTTTTCCATGATAAACATCACCGGCATTATTATGATTCACATTGTCGTCGTCTTATAGTTCATTTGCTTTATCTTACAAGCTATATTAAATTATATACTGCTTTCTTTCTACTGCAATCATATTTCTGCACCTCTTTTATGCAATTTAATTCGTATTAATAACAGTTGATATTAATTGATTTCCCTTAATCAATATCTCTTGGCGTTCAATGCAGCCTTATGTTTGACTTCGTCTCTATCTCTGCACTATCGACTTCGGCTGCAATTGCAAATCACACTTCTCCGCACTTAATCAAAGCTTTTAGCCCTTAATTGTATTTTATTAAAGCGACTCTTCAAACGCTGCCATCAGATCACTTTGCATATTCATATCGATTTGTCCTGCCATCTGTGCGAAAAGTAGAAAATACAATATTAAAATAAGTACGGATTAGTCAGTGCGTTTAGAGTATTTTTTTTCGACACATCCGAACAAGAAAAAATATTTATGCCAGCCTTCAAAAAAACATATTCGGTATTTGCATCAAACTTACCGCTTCGCGCCGTCGGCGTTCTTGTTCGATGCGCCGCAACTCGGCACGTTTGGCCGCAGCGCGATCCTGCGGCGATTGTTGCGCCGCACCAGCCGGTGACCCGCTGCCCTGTGGTGATGCTTTTATATCGTCGACACGAGAATTCTGCGGCTGCGCGTCGTGTACGCTTTTCCTAATAGCAAAAAAACAAACCGTAAATCATATACAAAGTTTAACTTTTATTCAACCCTTTTTATCTAAATTCACCTCCCACTCTCGATAACATCCATAGAAGTTGCCTGCATATGACTACCTCCGCTGCCTACAGCATGCGCGTGCGTATGTGTGTGCGAGTGCGTATGCGCGTGTGTTGGCTGCGAAACTGACGTTGCTGTGGATTGATTATGGCTAGCGCCGGCGGTACTTCCACCGCCACTAACGTTGGCACCACTGGTACTCCCAACCGCGCCACCAATTCCGGTGTTACTGCTGTTGCTACTGCCATTGCCGACAGTATTGGAGGTGGTCAGCGGTTGCTTATGATGCTGCTTGCGTTGCTGCTCCTTTTCGGCAGCTTCTTTCTGACGCTTCTGTTCCTTCTCAGCGGCCTCTAGCAACTTCAGCCGATCGGCCTTCTCTTTGGCTTTGTTACGAAACTGCTGAAACGAATCCATGGCAGGTTTAGTTTTGCTCGAAGTGGGCGTGTTCTGCGGCGAGCTAGCAGACGCCAGTGAAGACCAGGAGCTGGCGTTTTTCAAATTCTGTTCGTGCGCTGATTTGAAAGCCTGAGCAAAATTCGTCTGATTGGAAAGACCGCCAGCACCACTGCCAACACCTACACCGCCTCCCATAGATGTCGGGATTTTCAAATCTGATGGCGACTGTTGCGGCGGTACCACTTGCTGATGTTGCTGCTTTTTCTCGGGCGGACTAGGCATCATTGATTCAATGGGCTTCGGCGTGATTAGCAACTTATTGGGCTGCGATGTTGACTGCTGGAGTTGATGTTGCTCCCCGACAATAACGTTTGTATCCTTCTTGCCACCACTTAACGCCAGACTGCTCGCCGGCATACCCGCTGCACCACTGCTCATCATCATCGCAGCCAACAAGTCGCCGCGACCGGCGCTCATCTGAGGTAACTGGTCGAAAATGGAAGCGCCACCAGCACTTCCATGTGTTAAACCTAACCCTGCCAAGGGAAAGCTATCGAGCGTATGATCGGCGCTGTTAAAACCGTTGTTATGTGCATGCTGCTGCTGTTGTTGGTGTTGATGCTGTTGTTGCTGGTGTACCATGGCCTGCTGAAATTGTTGCGCTGCGACGGCAGCAGCTACACTGCTGATATGGCTGTCCAACCCCAGTTGCATTAACGGAAAGTGGTTACCGTTCATGCCGGGCACATTGTCAGCAGCCCCTTTTGACAAAAGCTCCGACATAAACTCCATGTGGTGGTGATGTTGCTGGTTGTTGCTGAGCTGATTCTGCTGTTGTTGTGCCTGCTGGTGCTGAAGGTGTTGCTGTTGGGGCTGCTGTGCTGTCCCAAATTGCTGGTGTGAAGACTGCTGGCCATGTCCGTGCTGTTGCTGATGTTGTTGCATTAAGTGTGCATTCACAATGAAATTGTCGGCAACACTCTTATTGGGGGCAGCTGCCAGCAACGGCTGCTCCAAGGACGCCAGCGACTGTTCAACGGGATCGTCAAATTGCGGAATTTGTTTAAGACCAGCGACAAGCGAGGCCGTCGCCGTCGTCGATGCGACGGTCCCCGACGTGACCACTGCGGATGGTAGCGAGCCAATACTGGCACTCGCACCACCCATCACCAGTCCGCTAGCTGCCGCTTCGGTGATTTCTGCTGCGGGCAACTTATGTAAGTTGCTTGCCACGCGTATGCCGCCAATATTAGTAGTGTTCGTGTTTGTGTTGTTACTGCCTGTATGTGATGTGGTCAATAAAACAGCAGTGGAAGCAGCCGCGGCGACGCTGCTGGCAGCAGACGACATTGTCAAGTCGTTTGGTCCATTGCTGCTACTGTTAGCAATGACATTATTTTTATTATTGTTAATGCTGTTGCTGTTGCCAATAGTGTTGCCGCCACTATTACTCGTTGTTGCGGTGGCAGCCGTTGTTGAGCTAGATATGCTGATCTGCCCTGGTACAGCTGTCGAAGTGGGCGCAGGCGCTGGTTTGCTGTTATTATTATTGTTGTTGTTCAACACAGCAGCGGCAACTGCAGCAGCCACAACATTACTGTTGGCCACAACCACAGCATTGCTATTAGTCGGTGCGGTTGCATTTGCAATAGCACCAACACCACTCGCAGCTGCTGTTGGTGTTACACTCGCTAAAACACAACATGCGACAAAGCACCACAGCGAAAAAAGGCCATAGAACATAAAAACCAACCACAGCGAAAAAGGTGAGTAGTGAGAAAACAAGAAAAGAGAGAAATCATTGCAATTAGTGATAACATTGGCATCGCGGATATTAAGGGAAAAGTAAAAGGCATTACTTATTGCTCCGCTAACGGTCATCTGTGCTGTAGGTGTAGCTACCGTCGGCAGACTGATACTCGGAGCCCCTACTGTGGTTGGGTGCGTAGCCAAAGTTGTCTGCTGCTGTTGCGAAGCAATTGTCGGTGGTATCGCACCGGCTACGGCTGGCTGTATTGCCGTCGAAGTATTTACCTGCGAGAAATCAAACCAATATAGTGGAACTAGTGACCAGGAAATGGCAAAAACAAATTACAATTTTGTTTCACTTGGGAGGAAAAAGTTAGACGTAAAACAAAAACAAAAAAGCGCAAAGTTCTCGTTCAATGCAAGAAATATATTCATTAATTGGCCCTTATTATTAGTGTATCAATTCGAATGTGCCTAGCCTAACCAAGGGATGCACAATTTTATGCCGACTGAACCTTTTCAGTGGCAAAGCCTTTAATCTGATTTTTAATGTCAGAAGTCTCCCACTTAAATGCATTTGTCTACACCTTTTCAAGTTGTATATCACAAAATTCAATGTGCATTTCAGCGTTTTAACCGTAGATCGAGCTTTGTATCAAAAATGATACATTTGGTTTTTTGTTTTGATATAACCTTTTTCAGGATATAATTAATTGAACCACTCCTTGTGACTTTGTTTGTGTTGGGATTATGCTTGTTTAGAACCATCTTTCACACTCTTTTAATAAAGAGGCCGTGAGAAAATTGAAAAGTTTCTAATTCTCTCCTTTGTATCACTTTTGATACATATGGCATTTCGAGCATTTCTAGTCCATGGTGAATGTTATTTGCGTTCTGTTTCTTCATATGGCATGTGAAATTATTTGTGTGTAATTTTGTGGATTGTTGAAGTAATGTTGTGCCCAAGATTTTTGACGTTGGACCAACTAGTAAACGACGTCTTGGATAACAGTTCAGAGGATGAATTCGAAAATGAAAGACATATCCAAGGGGACATTGAAATAGACAGTGAAAGTGATTCATCTGAGCCTAATGGGAATATTAGCAGTAACCCTGGTGTTGACTCGAAAGACAGCACTATTTGGAGCGACAAACCATACACTAGTGGTCGGTTGAGGAAGGAAAATGTCACAAATTTGCGCCGATTCGTAATCTTTGGGATGAGTGGGTTTAGCTACTTTAAATATTCTACAATTCTCACGATTCCGTGACCTTTCATGAAAAATTACTGGTATTTCATGGCCGCTGCAGATTCCGGCAGTACGTTCTCTCTAAACCCGAAAGATATGGCTTATTGTTGATTTAAATACGTGCTCTGTATGGAGAATGCAGCACAATGCATCACGGGCCTAATATCGTCAAAGATTCAAAGATATTGCCAGACATTATTTCTTTTTATGACACAACGAAAGGATGTGCTAATACAGTTGTCAACATTTTGGACTGCTACAGATGTAAATGGCTCAAATAAAATCGATATTGCGGCGCTGAATGCTTTCACTGTTTACAATGAAATCAATTCTAAATGGAAACAGACCAAAAAGAATCGGCGTAAGCCATTCTTGCATGAACTTGCAATTTCGTTGCCTTCACCTTACATCCAGAACAGAAAGCAACCTCCAAGAAACGACGCATCTAAGGAGTTGCTTTCGAAACTTTTACATTGCAGTTTTTCCAACTTTGAAAATAATGACAATGGGCTTCGTAACAATTAACAACTTATAAATCATCCAAGAAGAACCGAGCAAGGTGTCTTAAATGCTACTATTCTGGAATGGGCAAACATAAATGGACCTCCTTATTCTACAACCTATGTGAAAAACCATATTGTCAATACAAAAATATTTGCATTGATTGCACTTATAAATGCTTACTTATGAAAAAACACATTTGTAACACAATTCCCTAAATTTTTTCATTTGCCATATGAATTTTAGTATGTATCAAAAATGATACATAGGATAGGATTCCTTAATTTTTTTGAAGCTCGATCTACGGATAAACTGTATTTCAGCGTTTAAAATTGTATTTCAGATTTTAAAATTGAATTTCATATTTTTCAAATTGTACAGCTGTGTTCAGAATAATAGGAGTGCACATATTAAATATTTTCAAACACAATTTTGTATAATGAAGCCACGTCTAAGTGACATGTTCTTTTAAAGGTACTTCTAACGGGACTTTACAAGTAAAATAAAAAGCAGACGCTTAGGCTTGTTACATTTTTTGCGATATTATTCATACATTTCTGTGTACTCCTCGTGTTTCTGCTGATCAAAATAATAGGAGTGCGCTTTGCTTTTACTGTTTTTAAGTTTTTAATTTAAAACTAAGTTTAAGAATTGGGAAAGTAAGTATGAAAAAAATTGCTTTTAACATTTTCAAAGAGTTTTGTATATTTAATTATTTTTAATTTTTATGAGGGGCCGTTCACATATTACGTAACGCTCTTAGGGGGGGGGGGGGGGGGGGGGGGTTCAAAGGTGTGTTACGAAGTGTTACGACGGGGATGGGGGGTCATCGACTGCGTTACGTAACGTCGAAAAAAATACCCAAAAATCAGCACCTGAAATTCAAATTCGCGCGCGGATTCGGTAAAGTTGGCGATGACTTGCATTGTGAAGCGGCCCTCAAACAATCTTGTGGCAGCACTGTTTTCGGTCTATGCACGTCTGTGCCTGCTCACTTCTCGTTTGATTATCTGAATCGTTACGATTGTTTCTGTTTAAAATATTTCTCCTAGTTGTGAATTTAGAATTTCGAATTTTTTTTCGCAATGTCGAATCTGGGAAAACTTGGGCATAAGTGACTTTCTCTGTTATGGCGGCAAGCCACAGATATTACTATTCAAAGAGAGTCCTTATATATTGATCATTCAAAATTATGTATTTAATGTACCCGGATTATATTTTTTTTTTTTTTTTTTTTTTTTTTTTTTTTTTTACATCCCAAATTGATTACATCTGTCCGTGGGCACTTAGTAATTGAGTTAACAGGGGTGGGAAGATAGTTACTACATTAAATCAATACTTAAGTAATATGTTTAACGATTTTGAGTACATTATTAGGTTTATGTTTTAGTAATTTCTGCTATTATAGCGCTTGTGTCTGTTAATGCTGTCGGTGTAGTTCTCTTCAGTCTTCTCTCCTTTGTTAGTTCCATTTGAGGTATTCGTTGCACTTCTTTGTTTGAATGGGTTAGGAGTCTAAGTGCGTGCTTGGTACTGCTTTTCTCGATTACGTCTTTGACGGGTTCTATGTTTAAGTCGCGGTGGATATCGTCATTCGTTATATACCAGGGTGCATTGGTGATAGTCCTTAAAATTTTTGATTGTAGTCGTTGGATTATTTGTATGTTTGATTTGCTGGCTGTCCCCCATAGTTCTATGCCGTATTTCCATATTGGTGTTATCATCGTTTTATATATTAATAGTTTATTGAATAGCGACAGTTTTGAGTCCTTGTTGAGTAGCCAGTACAGTTGTCGGAATCGGTTTTTCACTTCGTTCCTTTTCTGAATTATGTGGTCCTTCCAAGTCAGCTTTGCGTCAATGATTATGCCCAGATATTTGGCTTTTTTGTCTTGTGCGATTGGTGTGTTATTAATTGTCAGGATTTGATGGTCATATTTTCGGTTTGTATAAATTACTTGGACAGTTTTGTCTGCGTTTACTTCAATTCCCCATTTCGTGAACCAGGTCATCGTTGTGTTGATCAGCTGCTGCAGCTTCAATGAAGCAACGTTTATGCTTTTGTCAGACGCTATTAGAACAGTGTCGTCGGCGAAAGTGGCAATCATTCTGTCGTCCATTGGATTGGGTATGTCATGTGTATAGATGATGTACAGTAATGGTCCCAAAACGCTACCTTGTGGCACTCCAGCCTCCATTTTTAATATCTCTGAGCATTCGTCCTGATATTTAACATAGAAATAGCGGTCGCTAAGATAGCTTCGGAGTAGTTGATAATAGTCAGGTGGAAATATTTGTTTTAACTTAAATAATAGTCCCGGGTGCCATACGCTATCAAAAGCCTTCGCCACGGAGCACGGATTATATTGAAAAACATTTAAATTTACGCTTATAATCATAATTACGGTATTTGGATGGTTATAACATTAAAAATATTGCTGGCTACATTATACACTTTCCATTATAAAAAAAAAACCCCGCGTTACGTTATTAGGGGGGGGGGGGGGGGGGGTAGTGAGGTTTGTTACGTTGTGTTACAACCAGGGGGAGAGAGGTCAAAAAAGGTCGAAAAATGCGTTACATAATATGTGAACGGCCCCTTAGTGGGGCGAGGAAAGCATTGCACAGAAGAAAAGCGCGAAATTATCAAGAAGCTTCGAAAAGATGGTAAAACCTATAAGGAAATAAAAAATCTTTTGGGCTGTTCTGATCAAATGATCGCTAACGCCGTAAAACATAAAAATAGTGCTGAGACGCGTGGTCGCAAACGTAAAACCACCAGAGATGACGACCGGCGAATAGTGCAATACTGCAAAGATGATCCTACAGCGTCGTCTGTAGAAATAAAAAATTAATTAAATCCTGCTGTAAGTGACGTAACTGTTCGCAGACGCTTGTTGGAACACAAACCATATGCACGGAGTCCACGGAAAGTTCCATTACTGACAAAAAAGCATGTAGCAGCGCGCCTACAGTTCGCTAAAGAACATATCAGGCTGGCCAGTGGAGATGTGAAGGAATATTTTGTGGACAGATAAAAGTAAAATCGTGCTTTTTGGAGGAACAGGATCCAGGCAGTACGTCCGTCGTCCGGCCAATACTGAGTATGATCCTAAATACACGACGAAGACCGTTAAGCACGGAGGTGCAAAGGTGATGGTATGGGCCAGTTTTTCATACAATGGAGTAGGGCCCATTCACCGTGTAAAAGAAACAATGGACCAGCATGTGTATGTAAAAATTTTGGACAAAGTCATGCTGCCATATGCAGAATGGAATATGCCACTGAAATGGTTGTTCCAACAGGACAATGATCCAAAGCACACGAGCAAATCTGCAATCCGGGATAATGGGGTTGAAGTCATGGTCTGGCATGCTCAGTCACCTGACCTCAATCCTATTGAAAATCTATGGACGGATGTGAAAAAAGGTGTTGCCCAGCATAGACCCTCAAATACTGAAGATTTGTGGGCCACAGTTTACAGGGCATGGCAGCAAATCCCCGTTAAGCGGTGCCGCGATCTCATCGACTCCATGCCACGTCGATGTGCGGCCGTAATAAAAAATCGCGGCTATTCAACAAAATATTACGATATTAACAAAATTTCATAAATATATCTCATTTTTTTTCTCTTATGTACGAATTTTCTGCATCAATACATATTTATGTAAAATACTCCTATTATTTTGAACATATGTTTATTGACTTTTTTTGTTTTGTTTTAGTAATAATATGAAAATGTAAATAATTAGTACACTTTGTTAACATTCTATTTAAAATGAATTACTGAATAAAATTCATTTTATTATTAAAGTATAAAACTTCCCGGTTTTTTGCCTAAGTCACTCCTATTATTTTGAACACAACTGTATTTCAGATTTAAGAGGGAATTTCAGATTTTTCAAATTGTATTTCGGCGTTTAAAATTGTATTTCGGCTTTTAAATTGTATTGCAGAATTTTTCAAATTGTATTTCAGATTTTTAAAATTGTATTTCAGATTTGTAAAATTGTACTTCAGATTTGTAAAATTGTATTTTAGATTTATAAAATTGTATTTCAGGCTATAATATTGACATTTTTCAAGCTGTATCTGCAACTGTATTCGTATAAATACATTTTTAAACGCTGAAATATAATTTGAAAAATCTGAAATTTCATCTTAAATCTGAAATACAATTTGAAAAATATGAAATTAAATTTTAAAATCTGAAATACAATTTTAAAAGGCTGAAATACAGTTTTAAACGCTGAAATACACGTCTGATATACAACTTGAAAATGTGTAATTTCGTATACTATATGTAAATTTTTAAGAATATTACTAGTCAGTAGCTTAGTGCGTTGAGCGGCAAGTCAAATGCGACGCTCGAACCCAGGTTCAAAACAACAATTTTTCTTTCGGCGGCTGTCCTCTCAGCAGGAAATGGCAAGCCTCTGAGTAAAAATTGCCTATGAAAAAGCTCCCTAACTCGCCGTTCGAAATCGGCATAAAACTGTAGGTCCCTTCCTTGTAAAAATTCGCACGCCCAACACGGATGGTTGCGGGTAGCTAGGCCTTAGTCGCGGTATCGGGCTGTCGTGCCAGTCAATTACACTACTCGACACGAAAAATGCTCCTAAAAATAAAAGTATTTTTTAGACTAATCTTCGACGAAACTGAAAATCAAAAAATTTTCTTAAGAAGCATTTTCTTCGAAAAACACGTTTTTCCCCTCTTATTTCAGTTATGAGCACATATCTCGTAATTCAACCATCCGACTAACACATGAGGAGAAGGTAATTCAGAAAGTAATTAACTAACCTTTCCAACAATATATAGATTGTCGAAATCAGATGAGATTTAGGGAAGTTACTGACGGTGAAAGTAAAAAAATGGAATTATTTGACCATTATAGATAAAAATAAATTATCTCCTAAGGTTTTAAAAGTTTAGATGAAAGATATATAAGCGGGGGACCTACTGAGCAATAGCTATACTGAGTTGAGATCAACCAGGCGTTTGGCTAGATTGGCTCTAGTTTAAGAGAAATCAGACTTTGAGTTTTGCTCATTTCAGTCGCTTAAGTCCTCGAACGTTTAAATGCTAATTGGTCCTACATCGTTCTGAATATCGCTTTACTGTTTCGGCAAATTTGTAGATATTTTAACGACCAACAATTTTGATTAAGGCACCAATCCAAAAAATTCAATTTTTCGACTTGCACAGTTTTATTATTACTAGTCAGTTTTAAAATAACTAGTCGATCTCTGTACTTACATTATTGCTGCCACTTGAGTCGCGGGATTTCTTCTTTCTCGGTGGACGACCACCAGCATCACCTATAAAAGAAAATTGCGGCAGAGAGACAAGAAAGTCAACAAGAGACTTAACATGAATTAAAAATAAAGTAAATATATAACATTTAGCACTAGAACAACAACAACTCAACTCAATCGTGAAATACTTAATGAATGCAAAAAATTATAAAGTAAATACCTGTTAGAGAAACGAAAGGATATTTTGTGCTCATGTAGGCGTAGTGTCTCCATCGAAACTGCAAGTGAAAAAATCGTGTGGCGCAAATGTGCTAGAGAAAATCCCAATACAAAACGCTTGCACTATTCCATGGGAATACAAAACTGTGTTCCTTTACGAAAGTAATATACGGGAACACATTTCTCAAACCAATGTCTTAAAAACGCAAACCCCACATCAAATATCAAATACACAATCAACCAACCACCAATTGACTAAAAAGTATTTGTATTATTTTTTTCCATTTTCAGTCTCTTTGTCCAGCAACGCAGGAAAGAGCAGAGGGAGCGAATAAAAACTCAAGAGGCGTTTATTGTTTTTATCAATTTTCATTTTTAATTATATTAATTAATTATATAATTATAACTTATCCAGTATTTTTTGTTGCTATTTTTTAACCATTATGCAAATTTGTCTCAAATTTAAATTGTTAATTTTTTCGCAATTAACATGTGCCAAAACTCAATTTATATTCATTTTATACGTTGCAATCAGTACATATACGCTTCTTGCCGCTATGCTATTGTTGTTCTTGTTTCTTTATTGCGCATTGACGCAATAGTACGCACAATTAGCGTTACCTCTGGTCTCTATTACATTTAAAATGATTTATCTGAATTACATTTAAAATTATTTGGGCTTTTTTGTTGAAGTTTTTTTACTTTATACTCGTATTTGTTGTATAAATTTAATGTGTTCACATAGTGCAGCACGCAAACATTCAGATTTTTTAGTTTTGTTTTTCAATTTGTATAAGAAAAAACGAATTACGTATGCAGCTAAAAATTAAATTACTGATGCTGACATCTCTAATTCATATAAAAGTTTAAATTTTTTTATTTTATGTGACAATCATATGATTTTTTGCAAAACAAAAACAAGAAACTTACTTAAATAAAAAACCTTACGACATAAAATTACAGCGTTGTTTAATCTTTTAAATTCAATATTATTATTGTAATTAATTGCATGTGTCACTTTTAAATTTCGTTCATGTTGTTGAGAAAACGAAACTTATAGATATAAAAGAAATTACGCCCCATTCTTGGAGGAGTCAGCATGGGAGTGGTTGCGAATAGTTTCCCCTTCTGCATTTATATCTTTTGATTTTTTTATTCTTAATGCTTCATTCTATCTTCAATTATATTTGTGTGTATTTCCATCATACATACGGGTTATTTTAAGTTTTACTATAATTTTGCTTTAAGTGATTTTTTTTCCCTTGCGGTAAGATACATATTAAAATAATATTTAATCAATTTTTACAGAAATAGTTTAAAACAAAGACGATAAGCTAACCGCGCTTAGTAATCGACGTCTTATTAAATTTCTTTGAAGTTCCTTTTCGTGCAAAGTCGAAAGGGGAGAGAAGCAAGTAGCAAATGAATGGCAACGAGAAAAATACTACGCCACTCTATCAGTTTGTTATTGGCATGAAAACCCTAACAGAACAGTTCCTCGAGTGCAATTTTAATTTATTTATAAAGCATACAAATTTACTGGGGTCCGTTTCATGTCTAACTCAAAACTACATTCCATTTCACCCTAACATTAAAATCTCAAAGATTAATGTGAATATTTCCACTGAAATTAAGCTGCAATAACGTTTTATTTGCACATTGTAACTTTTACAGGAAAAGTATATTCGAAATTATGCTTACGTTCTCTGTTATTCATTATATATTTAACCCTAACCCTCCCCTCCATTATTTGCCTTCCGTTAATTTACATTCACTTCTGTTAGTATACAACGGAATTAAACATTTAAAACAAGTTTCCATGAACACCCGCCTCTCGTCCTGTATCTCATTTACCTAAGCAGATCAATTGCGCTCGTTTGTAAGTTTTACCACTTTCCTTTTTCTCATCGCCGCTTACATACTCTTCCCTTTTTGTACTTTTTGCACGCGTTGTTTCTAATCGATTATGTGTCTACCTCTATCGAATGGTTTCATTGTATTAGTTGCAAAATCGCTAATATGTATTCATGATAGAGTTTCAATGTTTCTTAAGAACGTAATAGTGCGCATTTCCTCTCTTTTCTCGCACACTCTATATTTCTTTGTCTCTTTCTTCCTGTCTTTCACTTATTTTTGATTTAAAATTGTTAAATAACTGAAAATAAAGTAAAATTAATCGACATTAAGAACAATTTTAGAAGTGAGAATGTGTGGGAAGCGCTTAAAAATAAACAGAGTGAATTTCGGGGAGGAAGGGATTGGTTACACCTTGTGTCCTCTGTTACTTTCTTTTTGCTACATTCTTGGCTTACTCTGTTGCTTGTACACAAAATGCAATTAACCATGATCTTCGATCACACTCTCTACCAGTTATTTTGTTCAGTATTCAAGTATCATTATAAAGAGCGGAAATACATCACTTTGTAAATGTTATATGTTATAGATTTGTTGATTTTTTACTCTTTATCAAGCAACATAAATGGAAAATTCATATTCATTATCAATTAAATATTCACTCAACTTTTCGCATTTCGATTTCTGAGCCAAAAAAAACGTGCAAACAATGTGTAAAGGGGAAAGCCGACAGCCGAAAATGATTTAACATGAACGTCGTTCCCGTTCTTGTACTCGTACGCGTTCGTCACTCGCTTGCCCGTACGTTATGCTTGCAATATTGCATACGTGCGCAAAAATTACCTGATTTAACTTAAGCATTTATCGACCCACCGATCAACGACCTCCGTTGCTTGCCCGTTCGCCTTCACTCCCTCATTAAAATCATGTATAGTGATTGTAAGGTCAAATTGTAATTGTGTAAGAATTCAATTTTACCCACTAAACACAATGTTAATCCCTCCTAAGCTTTGCACTTCTTCTGCCTTTAACCCTTCTTCTTACTACATCACATCACATCAAACCCCACTAAAGTTCATGTTTGACAAATATTTTTCATATGAATATAATTGTCCACACAATCATATAATTTCGAAAGGAAAGCAGGAGATTAAAGCATACATCACAGATGAAATGAAATGCGAATGAAAATTTAAGTATCAGAGTGAAATAACTTGAGCGAACGGGCTATGCAAATATTAAACATTTTTTAAAAACACACAACTTCATAGCTGGTTTTGAAAGATGCATCGGCATACTCCATCACCATTTTATCATAATTTGAAGTGAGATTAAAATTATATTAAAGTAGCGTAAACATGTGTAGACGTCACTGCAAGCGAACTTATTATTAGGATTCATTGAACGAGTACTTTGAGTATCTCCGAAAATTACCAATAATATCCTCTTTATTCTCTTGTAATCTATACTAAAAGTCAAACATTGGCGCCAAAAAAACCTTGCATCATTTGAGAAGCTCATCCCATTCAGAAACTTACTAGGCCAAGAGTTTCTTACAATTCAAACGGATAATTATACACCTTCGAAAAGAAACAAATTTAGAAACAGATGCATAATTCGATTATCTCATACCGGACAGAAGTGTGTCAAGTTTAGTAAGTCATAACAAAACCATACCAAAAATTGGGAAAATATTTCCTAAAATATTGCCCATTGATTCTTGTAATAAAAATGGATAGTAACCCAGTTTCGTATGATTTTAATTTATACTACAAATGGAAACTCGGTAGCCTGACAAAGTATACCTCACTACTAAAAGCATGGAAAAGAGAGAACTGACGCTTAGCTTAACAGTGTACCTCTTTTGGATCCGGCTTTATTTAGTGCAAACATTTGAGAATATAATCAGCATTGGAACCCTCGAATATATTAGGGTATCAAATATTAGATTCGTTAGAGTATCAGTAAAGATACCTCACAACCTCTATACACCATACACAATAGTTCCTTATGTTCTCAATGGCAAAAATCGTAAACAATAACACAGACGTATCCATCACGTCATACTGCGTAATCTATGCATTTCGACATCAATTTAATACATATTGCACGAAAATTTATGTATAACGTCCTCTTCTTTTTTACACATTGTCTGCAGGTATGTGCGTGTTTCACTTAAACTATACAAATAATTTTTTTTGTCTTAATGTTTGAACTAGTTTTGCACAATATTAAAAATTATATTTGTAGATTTTTATGCACGCATATAACCTTTCTATTAATTTATGAATGCGGAAATAAGACGATGACTCAAGATCACCACCGAATAAGGTTCATGGGCTCACATAATGCCATTATAATATCGATTCATTTCAGATTTTATCATGGACGGGCGTTGTAACAAAATTAATAGAATGTCGCCGTATTTATAAGGATTGGACAGAGCTCCGAAAATTTAAATCGAAGAAAATTATGCTCAAAACTTTATATCTGCACTTGCCAATAATTTTGATCAATATTATTAGCTGCAACAGCAGACACAGCCGCCATCGTCTTTACATGTTCCCCTTTAAGCCAGCCAACATTGGTAAACTCAGTATATATTTTTTAGATATACACATATATTTACTATTACATTAAACTTTGAACTTTAGTTTTCCGAGCACTCTTCGTTTGTGAGATTATTTCAATTTATTTACTCTACTGTTTCATGCACTTTTGTTGCATTTCTTCCACGTTTGTATGCTCTGCCTAGTTCATTTTCATCTTTCTGAATTTTATAGTATTTAATCACTTACTACATTCGTTGCTTACCCTCCGCCAACGTTTATGCTGATCCCTCGCTCTATCTACCCATGCTTTAAGATTTATATCAGCTATTTGCTCTTTTCCATATCTTTCCATATTACATTCATATGGTGAAAATTCACTTGGTGACATTTCTTTCATGTGGCATAAATGTGCAGCTTCATTACAGATTATTAATTTTTCGCAGAATTTTACTTTTTCACTTTCTTACTTTGACTTTTATATATATAATTATTTTCGTGTCATTGCGTTTACTGCTGTTTACATGAAATTGTCTTATAATACTGTGCACGTCACTTACTGCTACATATTATTCCAAAAACATTGGGTTTGATGAGACTTGTCTTCATACGTCGAGTATTAACAAACATGATATTTTAGAACAATTTAGAACTGAGCACGTGAATAACGTGAATGAACTGACGATGATGAGAAAAAAATTTTTTTTTTCGCGACAATGTCCATTAATTAAAAAAAAGCATGAAAAAACACTTTCTGCTTGAACGGGTATGTACGAATTTTCTTTTCAACGCTTTATATTATTGTATTACATAGCTGTTATTATTATTTTTAACACGCAACTACGATGTGCTCGCATATTGTATTGTTGTTTGGTGTGGGTTTTCATGTGTTTTAGCAACTTTTTGGAAAAATATCAAAATATTACTTTAATTAATTTTGGATCATTCTACCTATATCACCTTAGCGCCTTTGCTCCGGCTTACGCTCTTTCGCTCTCTTTTTCTCACTCTCTCGCTCTCTGATTGGCTGCCCCAATACACAATTGCTTCACGATTTTTTCACTCACATTTTGTTATAGAAACCTTTTAATAATAGGTCTTGAATTAGAACATAACGATAGACAGTACCATATACATATATATATAACTTTTCAGTTTATATATGTTTCCATTTTATATGTATTTAATAAAAGATCATAGCTAATAAAACAAAACCGAATTTTATACGATATGCTGCTTGCGCAAGATTATAAAAAAAAACACGTTGACATTTTCAAATTTCAATACCTACAAATTTATATCGGTATGAATAAAATAATTATTAGAAAAATTGTATAAAAAAGACATGAAAATAGAAAAATTTAGCAAAGATATGTAGGCAAACATTAAGAAATTATTGCATAAGTGCGAACACTTTCCGGGGAATACACTTGCACACTCTTCCCAACTACTGTGCGTATGTATAAATTACAAGTATATTAAATTCTTTGCTTTGCTCAAAAATAGGGATCACTTTGAATTTAATTTATGTTAATATAGAAAGAGTGAACAAATATATACATATGTAGAGCTATGTTCCGGGAAATTTGAAGATGACAGAAATCAATAAACAAAAAAAAGTAAATATTTATGAGAAATAATTAGAAAAGACCTCAAAATTGAGTGTCGCCAAAATTTAGCTTTAACAACAAAATAATTTTCAAAGTATAATTCATCATTTCACTATGTAGTTTTTATATTAAAAAATTCTGCAACATAAACTGTTTTAATAGACATAAATATATGTAAATATATGCATTCACATACAACTACATACATAAGTGTCATTTATAAATAGTTCTCGAATAAAACGTATAATAAACGATATAGAGAAGACAAATTATGAAACGGAATTCTTACTTTAATCGCTAGAGGGTATGAAGTGAGAATTTAGTAAGAATAATTGGTGAAGTATTAGAGGATCATAAACATAACTGTTTATTGTAAGAATAAAAATGATAGCAATGATAATCATAATAATGAAGAAACGAAAAACAACGTAAATAAATTTGATTAAGAGGATTAATGAAACGCGTCCTAACCTGCTTCACTATCACTTGAATCGCTGGAACTGCTGTCGCTCGAACTGGATGACGATGAATCGCTGGAACTCGAACTAGATGAAAGACGATTTGTTGGTTGCACGGTTTCTACCTTATTCGATGACGATTCATCTGCAATTAGTCAAAACAAAAACAAATCAGGAATATTAAAGTCACATACAGACATATCACAAGACTGTTGTCTTAAAAAAAAAAAGTCTATTCTATGATCTCTATCGAAATCACGCTGTTTCATGATCAAATGTGAATTTTACTGCACCCACCTTTTTTGGCTGTCTTCTTGCTTGTGCCCAATTGGCCCGTAACATCTTGCAAACGTTTTTCCAATTCCTGTTTTTTCTCAGCCATCTGTTCATCTTTAGATTTACCCGACGGTTTTTTGTCTGCAGCCGGCGTATCAAATGTACGTAACAACGAAAATGAAAAGAAACATTGAATATATTAGCAAACATATCAGTTGTGATAAGACTTAAGATTTTCAAAGAAAACGTGGAAATTCTCTGTTTCGGCTGGTTATTTCTTTTTTTTTTTTACTACTCGTATATGTATAAAATTGAATTTCTGTTACAACTTCACAATTTACACTGAGTGCAAATTTCATTTTTTCGGAATATACATATATTGTATGTAGCTGAAAAATTTTAAATTTTTTTTCAAAATGGCAGCACACACTGCTAGTAAAAAAATCGCATCAAAATTCCTATACGTATACGTAACTGCGACGTTTAGTCAATATTTTTCATTCTAACGGTCCCGTTATTTAGATTTCGACACCAAATAAATCAGGGTAATTAGTTGAAAATAAAAAAATTAACATGCAACGTACTCAATAACACAAGAAAGAAACTACACCTTTTCAAGTTCGATTTCAGAAAGCGTAAATTCAATTTCAGAAACACAAATTCAATTTCAGAAAGCGTAAATTCAATTTCAGAAACATAAATTCAATTTCAGAAAGCGTAAATTCAATTTCAGAAAGCGTAAATTCAATTTCAGAAACATAAATTCAATTTCAGAAAGCGTAATTCAATTTCGGAAAGCGTAAATTCAATTTCAGAAACACAAATTCAATTTCAGAAAGCGTAAATTCAATTTCAGAAACCGTAAATTCAATTTCAGAAAGCGTAAATTCAATTTCGGAAAACGTAAATTCAATTTCAGAAACTACCTTTAATGTATAAAAAATGTTTTTGGAAAAGTGCACTTTGCCAAATTTTTTAACTACGTACGAAAGCCATGCCACTCGGAGGCCATAATGGCCTATTGTGAATCCCTTCTTATGGTGGTAACCAATAGTCTCAATCAAGGGGAAACCAGTTCGACCTCTTAATGAAGGAGAGCAGATTCGAGATTTCGACCTTCGCCGTGCAAGCCAGGCCGGCCAGGAACCTTGACCACAAGGTGGGAAGACGGCGTTCCTGCAGAGCCGGGCAGTGACACAGGAAGTGTTGTATCGTTTCTACTTCTTCTTCATCTCCACAGCTACGGCAGACATCACCCGACGAGAGGCGCCATTTGGTAAGCATAGATCCAATAGCGCAGTGTCCGGTGATGACTCCAACGAGCTGTCGAATGGAGGTACGACCCAAGGACAGTACGAATCGTGTTTTCGTCAAGGAGAGGGAGGGCCACAGTCGGTCCTGTTACGCCATGATGACTCAATTTCCTTTTTGGTCAACCTGTCAATAAACATGTACAGGACAGATATCGGAGGAAACACAGAGGTATCCAAACAAATCAAATCTGTGTAAATGCAACCAAAATAAATTCAACATTTGCTCTGAAATTCAATTTACGGTTTCTGAAATTGAATTTATGTTTCTGAAATTGAATTTACGTTTTCTGAAATTGCTTTTACGCTTTCTGAAATCGAACTTGAAAAGGTGTAGAATTAAATTACTACAGCAGAACGCCCGTACACACAAACCCATACAATAACCACAAAAAAGAGTTTTGTCAAAACTTTTGTAGGTTTTTTCAGTTGAGTTCGGTTTGACTTTGCATAAACTTTTTTTTTTTACAAATTTTATATATATACATATATACTCGCAATTAAAGTTAAGCTCCACTGGTAAAACAATTGCTCCAGGTTTTTTTTCCTGAATTTTTCAGATTTTCTTTTTCAACTTGCAAATTAAATTAAGCTTTAGGTTAGGTTAGGTTGCGGTGGCTGCCTCTATAAGAGACACACTCGGAGGCCTGAACGGCCTATTGTGAACCACATATTTCACCCGTTTTTGAACTGTGTATGCAACATTGTTTTGTCAACATATGTTACAGCACACATTTCAAGCGGATGGGGAAAGGGGAGGGGACCTACAGTTTAACGCCGAATCCGAACGGCGATTGGCAGTTTTTCGTTCACACTTGGAGGTTTTTTGCCATTGCCTGCCAAGAGCGCACTTGTGCGATTCTTGTGATTCTCATTCCCTTCATGTGGATAGCGATAGAAGTAGATGAGTTGTTCACCAGCCCGAGCCAGGAATCGAACGTGGAGCCTTACCCGCTGGACTAAGCTTTATAAAAAAGTTAAATTTAATTGTATCTTATATTCGTTCATTCATTATTAGTAGGACAATGAAAGCAAAACCAAATCAAAAAAATAACTTGCAGCATTTAAATTATACAACATTTAGAAGAAATAAAGCCAGCCTTTTGACTCGAACAAAATTTAGTACTGTGAAGGACTACCTAAATAAATTTGACTGATTTATTAAAAAAAGAGGAACGAAAATCATATTAGTACATGAAAGCCCACTTCTAACTCGCTACACTCTCAAGAAAATCAATGTAACATTCAAAAACAAACTTCCTTATGTATATATGCTGTAACAATAAACATTTCCAAATGTTTATTTTAGCTTCAAAATATATAAAAGTTATATACATATAGTCTACATACAATATATAGCATTATTAAATATATCAAATAACCAAAATTTATTTAGAAATAAGTTCTAAAGGAAAATTTCAGATTTAAAATATGCTTCTTTTCTAACATACTAAGAGGAAGGACGAAGCATAGAGCCACTTAAGAAAAAATGCTGTATAGACACAGTCAAAAATATAAGAAAATTTCTTATAATACGAATATATAGGAAAATAATTGTTCTTTATTATCAATAATTTGCTTTCGTTATTCAGTTCATCCAATTAACAGTCACTACTATAGGTATTTAAATGTATTTCGATGATGATTTTCTTTCTTGTTCTTATCGATTTTAGGAATTTTTTACAAAGAAAATCACAAAAAATCCAGGACGTTATTTTCTGATTATTTCATCTTCCGTTCTGTGCATATAAAATAAGTGTTAGATGCCAGGAATTGTAGAGGATAAATAATGGGTGGAAGTTTCAAGTCAATCAGTTACAGTCAATGTCGGAAGAAATTAAATGAATACATAAATTAAGTTAACACATAACGGTTCTGCACTTATGACAAAGCAGACTTGGAATTAATTATAAAAAAAAATTTTCCATGTGCTACCGCGAACACTGTTGGGGTCCGCCAGATGAGTGCCGGCCATGTTTTTTTTAAGGCTGCGTTTGCGTCATCTTAACTTTGTCCCTGTTCGTCTGAAGTGTAATCCAAACATTTTCTCTTAAAAAGCATTACTCCAATTAAAGGATGACCTATAATGAACCCGATCTGATCAAAATTGGACCCGCGGCATCGTTTTAACGTGTTTTTTTTTGGAAATTCGCCCTTTTTTTTGCTCTAAAAACTCCCCCCAAAAATCGGCTAGTCAATGGAGCGCAATCTCCGTAGGTTAACCCGTGAAGCAAAACGTTTTGAATACAGCAAAATAAGAATCAAGTGAATCGGTCAATTGTTTCGACGGAATCATGGCGCAATGGTAAAAAAATGTGTTTTCGAGAAAAACGCGTTTAAAGTTTTAAAACCGTGTTACCGAGAGGTACCACGAGACGGATTTGAGGCTTTGTATCTCAGAGACGTTTACGAATTCGACAAAATCCGTTCGTATACTTATTCTATGAAAGTTATACTATTTTTATAGTATATATAGAAATTAAAAAAAAAATAGATTTTTTCAAAATTTAAAACTAGGGGACCCCCTTAATGTTGAGAAAAATCGACACCTCAACCTCAACGACCTCAATTACAAGGATAATATTTTGAAAAGGGGATCTTAAACATAAAGCATCTGGAGTGATGGGACTGGAATGGAGTATGAACAATATCTAATATGCTCAAATACTTTAAATGTGAAGTCAATTTGACAATTTGTCAATTTGTCCAAGTGACTGTCAGCGGATGCAGAAGTCAGTTCGCGTCTAATCGTTCACGTTCTGTGTGCGCGTTCATAGGCGAGAAGAGCACATAAAAATGAGAAAAACGAAACAGAGGTGAGAGAAGCAAAAAATACTGTTAAGGCTGATCTTGCGATTGTTCTGCTACAACAACGTAAAAATGTTTGCATTTTTCGAACTTTCTGTTTCTATGAGACGAAGTTTGCTCGATTTGCACGTTTTGTCTTGAATGATTTCAGTTAGAATTTTGCGTGGTTGCGTAAAGCAACGAATTGCAGCGGCAGCTTAAAGGTATGTATTAATATATTTATTTATTTATTTATGAAATTATTCTTCAATTTATTTATTTATTTATTAACCCTAATTCCCAGAATTTTAAAACTAACATAAACACAGAAGTGAGACTGTCAGGCTCATATGAGCTAAACTACTGAAAAACTCAATTTATTTTATTTTTTCAAATCTAGTTACTACTTAAAGACGTTTTTATTTAAGTTTTTTTATTTGAAGTAAAGAACTTGTAAATACAGGGTCCACAGGAAAACAATTGCTACTACAGCGCTAGAGGCCATGCATTAGGTTTGCGTTTTTTTATATACCCATCATACAAATTTTGTTTATTCTGAGCGTACGAACCTCGCATCAAATAAACTATCGGTTAACCCCTTCCTGGTGAACTAGTTGGTCATTATTACATTTATGTTTGTGAGGTTCACACAGTTTTTCAGCACCCTTTTTACAAGATCCACAGCTCCTCGATTACCGTCTTTGCGTGTGTATGACATTTCAGGAAGTATTAGCACCGCCGCACTTCCATATTCTGATTACATATTTATCGGGATTGGAAGACATAAACTTTATCAACTAGCATCAACCTCGGCAAGGCATAAATTCTTCATAATATGTCGTAGATTGCAGTATTTTCAACAATTTTAGTATACCTCATCCCATTCCGACTAAATGTGTGCTAGGCTTAAAAACTATGAACTTGGCACGATCAAAATGCACCTAAACATGAAAAATAAAAATATTCTTCCATATGGTGGACAAAAAGTCAAGGAATTCTTAGTAAATTTGAGTTTTTGTTCAAATGAGCTTCTGAGGCTCACTTCTGGGGTTACGTAGCATTTAAAAAAAAGGTTTAAAAAAAAGTATAAAAACTGTCTAAAAAATTACATTTATAAATGAAATATAATTCTAACATTCCATTAGAGGATTACACAAAAAATTGAAATCGAAAATCTTTTGGTATAGGATTTATCACCATTTGAAATCTTAAGTGAGACTGTGAGGCTCACTTCTGGGAATTAGGGTTAATTGCAGGCGAAGTCCCCAAACAGTTCCGGCAGAAGTGTGTCAACAAGTCGAAGTTCATCTTGGTTCATCTTTAAATGCACCAAACATTTTTTTTATTCGCGATGATTTGTTTTTATTTTTAAATATTTTTAAAATAAAATAATTATTTTAAAAATGCACTGATTTAATTTCCCCATAAAAATCGAGTGGTTAGAAAACTAATCCAGAATAAACTAGTTTGCAAACTAGTCGCTTTGCAACTGGTTTACTTCGGACTAACCTTGGACTAGTTGCAAATGGATGCAGACGGGGACAATTGACCGTCGCCTAGGACACCGTTATGTTAAAAGGGTGAGTTTGCTTCAAGAAAACGAGTCGGTTCTGAGGTCATATATGACTGTCAAGCGACCAGTTGAAAAACTACACTTAGACCAGTCCGATTTCCTACAGGGTTTAGACACTAAAATGCAACGGATTAACTAGTGATTAAAAGTAATAAACAGGAAATGAGGATTACGGAAGAGGATGAATGGAACATGTTTTAGCAAATTCATAGAACCAAATAAAAAAACGCGCGCATATAAGCTTAAACGGTTTAAACAAATGTAAAGTTTGTAATATGAAAAAAAGTTACAAAATGGGATTACCATCAACGCCCGTGTGCTTTTTTACACTTATTTTTATTTCAAAGCAAACAAAAACAATGCTGAAAGAATTAATTTTTCAATAACTTTCCGAATTGTTGAACTCATTAAAAATAACCAACAACTTTAGATTTCTTGAAATTTGAAGACTATGAGAAACATATTTCATGTCGATTTTACGAGTATTTCAGTAATTGTGTTTATTGCGTTCATTTCTTTTGTGAATTTTCCTAGGGACAAGAGTTTTAGAATTCTTTCGGTTTTCTAGTAGTGCGTGTCATTGGGATAAACTTACAGTAGGGCTTACGAGTTTTTTTGCGGAGACACGACGCCACGTAGCTTTCCAACTCGCGCAACGTTGACGGTTTTAGTGTCTCAAAATCAATCTCAATCTCATCAGGATTGGAGTCGCGCAGTGAGGGTTCACGATTCTGAATAATGTGCACTACGCGTCCCAGCTTATCGCCTAAAATAAAAATATATTTCAGAATGAGTATTTCTGTCATTGAGAAATTGTTTCTATGGTAATCACAGCAATAATCATATAAGCTAACAAACCTGGTAATTTATTGATGTCTAGCGACAATTGCCGTTTTTCATCATACGACATTGGTTTGGCCGTGTCCTCTTCTTCCGAATCAAAATTCATCACCTGGCTGGGCTTCTTCTTGTTGGCGCCACGTACGCCGGTACCAGGTCCACCAGCGCCACTTGCGCCGGCGGTTCCGCTGCCCTTAGCGCGCTTAGTTGTACTGGCCACGCCACCAGCACTTGCCGCTGCAACCGCACCACCCGCACTGGCCGCCTTTGGACCACGTTGCCCCTTCACTTTAGCACCTTTGCTGCCAGCAACTGTTCCCGTTGTCGGCCCTCCCATACCAACCGCCATCGGTGTTCCTTTGCCGCCGCCAGCACCTCCTCCGCTCACCTGTCCAATTGCCATGACAGAGGCTAAATCCGGTCCATGCAAACTAGTGCTTGCCGTGCCGCCAGCAACCCCAACGCCACTTGCACTCAAAGCGCTAACCGCATGCGCCAATGCACCACTATTTGCACCCCCACCTAGAGCACTGGCACCACTGCTCTTCTTTTTTTCCTTCAACTTCTTTTTTGCTTTCTTTTTATTAGATGCCTCCTCCATTAGCTTGCGCATTTCCTCCTGTAAGTCCAGCAACTTTGCCTCGAGCAACTTCAGTTTCATATTGCGCTCTTCATCCGAGTTCGACTCGTTCTCCGTATCAGACGATTCATCCGACGATGAATCAGAGGCATCGCCTCCGGCACCAGCACCGCCACGCTTTGACGTGGAGAAAGCGGCGTGATGTGCGGCGGCGGCAACAGCGGCAGCATGTGCATTTGCCACTGGTTCATCGGGTATGTTAGCGTAGCGCATCTCAAACACGTCCTGCAACTTACGACCCATAGCTACGACATCATGATCTGGCGGGTTGTACTTGTAACAGTTGGTGAATATTAATCGCACATCGGCAGCAAACTCAGGCGCACTCTTATACTCGCGATTATCCATTTTTCGCTTTACAGTGCCCAGATCCATCGGTTTCTTGATGATGTCATGGTAGTCGTGCAGCCCGAGGAGCTCCGCATCAACCGGCTTGTAGAAAGGCCAGGCATAGCCCGAGTGCTTCTTGGAGAACAGTTCCTTTAGAATTTCATTGCAGGACTTAAGAGCATCGGAGAGCTTCTCTTTTGACTTGGGAATGCCGGGAACACCGGCAGCACCACCGGCACCGCCCATACCGGCAACGCCAGCAACACTCAAAGGCGACATGGGATAAGCGGATCCTTGGAATGTTAGATCCTGTGCACAGAAAAAATAACATATGAAAATATAAATGCCAAATATATCGTAATAGAATGAACTTTAAGGAGCAGATGAAATATGTGCTAATAAAATGTCACAATTTGAAACTCAATGAATTCCTAAGTCTGCGAAGACGTAGCGCAGTAGCGTGAGCGTGAAAGCTATGAGCAATGCTTTGATGAAATCTTTTAACATACGAATATTCGCACACCACGTATGTAGTTTTCCTTCACCAATTGAATTGTTATGATCAAGCAATTTTAAATTTTTACCACAAATAATGTGAAAAATGGGAAAAACTAAAACGGTCTGCCCAGCAAAAGCAGCCTTACACGATAACATCCAAAGAGAAACGAGTGTTGGGCCTTCATCACGCTCAACACCACAACGTTAACGCTCGCCTACCTTTTTATTCATTACCTGTCGGCTAGATTCGCGCCGCGTTGCGATCTTCGCACTCTTGGAATCAATTTGCGCATATGGCAATTCAAATGCATTCGCAGTGGGTGTGGTCGTATCCGCCTTTCTTTTCACGCCTTTCTTCATCTTGGCCGGCTGCTGTGGCGGTATGACAGCGTCAACACTACCCGTGCTATTTACATGGTACGCAGAAACCGCTGCGGCCGTCGCGGTGCTGGCAGTTGCTGCCGGTATGCCACCCGGCGTTACGCCACCACCATCTAGCAGTGACGAATTCACTGTTCCGCTACCTCCACCAGCAACTGTCGCTCCTGTGGCACTTACTCCGGTGTTCACACCCCCAGTTCCAGCACCAGCACCCACACCCACTAGCGATCCGTGAGTTGGAACACTACTTCCTGCCGGCAAAATTCCGCCTGGTAACATAGTGGCGCTGCCGGCTGCGGGCAATGTTGTGCCGGTGGGTACAGCCGTAGTCGTGGTGTTCGTGCTGCCTGGTACTGTTTGCGGCGGTAAAGTACCGAGAGGTGGAATGGCAGGTGTTACTGTTGATGTGCCACCCGTTGAGGAAACGGTGCCGCCGAGTGCCGAAAGTGGACGTGCCGTAGGGCGTGGGGTCCCACCTACAACTCCTGCTGTCGAAACGGGCGTGTGCAACATGGCTGCGCTCGGTGTTGTCGGCTTACCGGGCGGACGCGGCTTTTTCTTGCCACCTTTTGGAGTCACTGGCTCTAATTCAATCTCTTCCTTCGGCATGGCCTCAATCTTCTGCAGGAAGACCTTCTCTAGCGTTTGCGCCATAACAACCACATCCTCGCCAGGCTTATTGTACACATAGCAGTTGCTGAACATTGTGTTAAAGTCCTGTATTGCCTCCTTGGCTGACCAGTAGTAGTTGTTTTCCAGACGCTTCTTGATGGTTCCCATGTCCATGGGATGCGTTATGATCTTGTGGTAGTCAGGCAGGTTCAGTTTCTTCGCGTCGACTGGCTGCTGAAATGGCCAGGAGAAGTGATGCTTCCAAATGGCTTTCATCACTGTCTTGATGAGATACTGGAGTTGATTGGTATTGCGGCCAGGTCGATCCGGGGGTGGAACAGTCGGTGGCTGGACGATGCCGTTGACCGGCTCAACGTACGGTTCATCGCGTGGCGGCGGTTCTTGCGACATTTTCATTCAACTTCAGCACCGAAGACCGAACAAACTGATCGATCAATGGATAATACTCGTGTGGTCGTAGAGTGATGTATAGTTTTGCTTCACTATGTATAACTTCGTGGTGTTTTTACTCTACACGTAGACTGAAGATTTGCGGTTGCTTTACTAGTGATTATAATAGATTTTTAATAACCACGCAGCAAAAGAAGCAAACTGACAAACAAATTTTTTAATATAGCCCTTTCGATCGACAACCAGACTTGAGCGATTGACTGATTGTACGATTCGTGTTTGTATATAAAACTTGTTTCGCGATCCCCTTTAAAAAAAGATTGAACTGAGACCAGATCGTTATTGTTTTTCGTTTGCAACTACTACGAACTCCTTTTACCACTAAATATCAAGTTGAAGAAATCGACCTCAGATCCTTTTCTGTAGTCTAGTATTGTGGTAATAGAGTAATTTGTATATTGCGCTGTGCCCCTCCGTTGCATGAATTACGGCAGGTCGGTTCGGTGTCGCTGCTGCTGCTTCTACCGTTGTTGACCGCCGCATTTTATAGGAAAGAGAACACCTACGAAAAGTTCCTTGTAATTGACATAGTTTACGATATATTTGCTATAAATTATACGCTTATACTATTATCGTACTTACCACACATTTACAGCAAATTTTTAACCCAGTCAGCTCGAAGCGCTCAACATCTTTGTGTTTTTTGAAAACTCAAACTACGCACTAATACGAGTCCAACAGCCTTATTAGTTTGGTGACTGAAAAATTGCTGAATAGGAGGGGAATATGGAACTTGTAGTTTGTTTCTCAGTTTTTTTGTACTTCTATATACTTGTTAATTGTTAAAAAAGGTTTATTGCAACAAACATCGAAACGGAATATGTCACTTCTAAAATGCAATGAGCTGAAAGAAACAAATTTAAGGAATATGTTAGGTATCATTTTATTTCAAGCAACTTTTTTTTGCATTTTCATTATAAGTGAAATCAAAGTTAATAATGAACTTCTCCTTAATTATTAAAAAGAAAAGTCAAGTTCGGCTATTGTAGTATATGTAGATTATTGAGGGTAAAGTATTAGGGTCAGTTGGGTGAAAAGTAAACAAGGGGTGATTGTAAACAGCTGTTATTTTATGCTTTTGAAATTGCAACAGACCATGACCCAAAAATATATTAATTTAACATGTCCTCAAACCGTCGCCGAACTTGCACGTCGGTGGCTTTCATATATCAATGAAAGTTTTAGTCTTAAAGAGAACGTGTGTTCTAAAAGTGAAAATCAGTTTTGTAAGTATTTTTTAATTAGTGTGTGAAAGTGCTTAAACTAAAAATTCTTGTAATATTGTAACTTTGTTTATTAATCTTAGAGTGTAAGGAACTAAAATTGTTGGTGTCTTTCCCTAAATTTGAAGTTATTTTGTTGTTTTTTTTCGTGTTTACATTTCCCCCAATAATTTTTAGCCTGTGGAGGAAATGTAAACATTTTTTTGGGGTAAATGTAAACGTTTTTTTCTAAGAGCCTTCCCGGTTCATATCATTTCCAGTGACCAGAATGCCATGGACGTATCTAAGGAAAAATCCACTTGCAGAGTACGACGTAAAAGATGTAGAAAACGCTGTTAAGGGGGTCGTCTACGTAGCGGCCCGATTTTCGAGCCTGTTTTTCAACATTTATTACGAAGGAACGAAAAAAGATATTCACTCACTTTTTTTTTGTTTTTTGTTTATTCAATCGTAATCTTTCAAGAGGCAAGGTCATAAAAATTATATTTCTACATATTCGAGTGTAGGATGACCTTGATCAGAATTTGTATATCAATTTCCCTGCACGATTTTGGGCCAACCACGTAACCTACAACAAAAAATGAAACTAATCTATAATTGATATTACATCAGCTATGCTTACACACGAGATTTTTGTAAAATTCAAAAATCTCTCGACATATTTGTTTGTAGACATATTTGAAAAAAAGTTATTTTTCCTTCTTTTTTCAAATGTTTATTGCCTGTTATAATAAAAAAACCATAGCGTCTAACCATAGCGACATGTTTTCTGAGCAAGTAAAAAAATAGATGCGTGTAAAACTTTTCTTAAAATCGTGCAAGTTAGAAAAATACGACTTTCGGGAAAACGCGTTTAAAGTTCACAGGGAGCGTGCGGAAACACCGTGAGCGAGCGTGCTCAATGCTCTACAGCTCAATAACCGTGAAGAGTTTTCCAAATCCTTTGGATATAACATTCCTCACGTAAAAAATGTATGTAAAAAAAAAACATTTTGTAAAACTTTGTACGTAGACGACCCTTAATGATATTAGTAAGGAAAAACCCAATACCAAGACATAAGCCAATGAAGTATGGCGAAGTTTTGACTTCGAATGAAGTTCTTAAGCGACAAGGACAAGTTCTTAAGGAAACAAGCCAAAAATATAGCAAACAAAACCCCTAAGCCGAAGAGAAAGTCAGTTTTATAATCTAAAAAACCGCTTCCATAGAAAACACGAACAAAAAGCACGAGTTCAATGGACTTTGTAAATGGAAAAGACGTTGTCTATGAAGATGATAGAGCATGGAATGAGGAGTTTGAAGTTGATGTAGATGCGGAGGAGCTGGAATCCGCGGATCCAGCTAGGCTTACAAAAGGTAAATTTCTATTGATCAAATTTAAGGGAGATAGCAGATTAACTATACTTTTCAAATACGTATGCGTTATACAATCCTACCAACAAAACGACGAGATTGAGATGATGTTCCTCAAAAGTTTGGACACCTTGAAGAATACCTACCTAGATACCGAAGTCCCTAGTGCTACAGGGACTGTTTCCTTTTACCCCTGAAATTTAAAAATAATTTGGGGAAATGTTAACAACACCGGGGTAAACGTAAACACCACTCTTTTGCGCTTCGTGAGTTTTAAAGAGCGAGTTACTGATCACCAGTGCAATACCTGATGTTTTTTTTTTAATTTTGTTAATTTTCGAAAGTAGAAAGGGTGTCCTAAAATGTTATTTTTTCAGTTTTTTCAAAGTTCCTGCGTAAAAACAGCGAACAGCATCTGACCCTATAATAAAACAGATAATGTTGGCCCAAAACCGATTTGTCTCTCATTCTACTCTACCTCTCGCGCAATGCAAGGATAACAATTTTCGTAGAATTAGATTATAGAGTTCGGACTCCATTTGATTGGGATTCAATTTTTGTTAATGAAAAATAGGAACATAAATTTAATAGTTTAACACATTGACGGACACTTGTGTCTATAGCCGTCAAAGCGAAGTTCACTATGTGGCATGACGGCAATAGCCGTCTAAAACGAAACGGTCGTTTTTGGACACTGCGGCTATAAAATACTTTTTTACGCACAAAAAATTGCCAGTCATTAAGACTATCATTTACGATTTAAATGTTTGCCCTTATAGCCGCCATCGTCCCATTACTTAGTGTATAGAGTCCGCTGGAGCCATGACAGTTATAGCCGCAACCTAACTAAAGGGGCTGAATTAATCAAAATTAAGTTTAAGCATAAAAAGTAAAACTATACTTATAATATTCTAAAAATTACAAAAACATATAGTGTCAATTTTCGAGCTTCACTTGTTCCTACTGTCCGTCAATGTGTTAACATCCCCGAAAATTTCTTCAGTGGGCTGTTAATAAGTGTTCATAATTTTTAAGCAGTATCTCGAAAAATTCTTTAGTTGTACATTTTTTTTTCAATTTTGCCTCACAGTTAACAGTTAACATTTTGCAAATATATATCCCTCACAATTACGTTGTTATCCTTTCATTATATCTTTACACTATACGCGTAGCTAAGACGCATAATTACCCTTCGTATTGAGTATATGATGGATCTAACAAAAGTGTAATTACACACATCGTAAGATGCAGTAATAACATGTTTTATTACATTTTTAAAGATAGGCTACAAAAATGTCTAGATACTAGATACTCAAAATGTGCAACCATGTTATACAGTGCTTTTCGCTTATGACGAACCCGTTTAAAACGATTTTCCGCCTAAAACGAACCAATTTCAAAAGTACGCGCTTTATACTTTCACTCATTAGGGACCCCTTTTAGAGCGAACTTTCTGTTAAAACGAACCATTTTGCCCGGTCCTTTGAAGCTCGCTTTAAGCGAAAAGTACTGTATATTGCGCTGACACTATCAGTTATATCAAATTGTTTATAGTTTACATCTTCCACACTGTTACACAAAATGTGCATTTTGATTACAACATACATTTTAAACAAGTCAGTACTCTATACCCAACGTGAACAGATACGTTAAAGCAAAAGCGATGTTGACAAGTTTCAACATTTGCCGCTTTCCACAATTTGTGTTGTTCTGTGGACATAAGCGTCGCGCATGGAATTTATTAATGTTCCTACTGTGGTTGTTATTGTCGAGACTGTGTTGACATCTGACAGCGAAGTAGGCCAAAAATAGCAAATACTTATGCTGGTCGTAATTTTCGGGAAGACATCCACAGACTCGTTAAATATAACCCTTACATAATTATGGTAAATGGGGGGCCTAACTACATATATTCACTTTTATCGATTATAAACACAATGGACAAATATGTAAAAAAAAATTTCGCTCAAAAGAAGCAATAAGAGTGCAGCTTCACAATTCTATACATTCATACATTTACAGAGTAATAAACGCATTGTCCTGCTTAATATTTGTAATGCTTTGCTTAACTAAATTTGGGATCATTCCAAGAATTGCTAAATGAAATGATACACAGCATCAGCGGCGCAGCCAAGGGGGAGGAGGGGGTTTAGGGTGTCAGAACCCCCATAGCCTATAATTTGTCAACATTTTCAATCACTATGCATCGTATGTACGTTCCCACATTAGCAAAAAGGTCTTTTCATCTTTAAATATTTAAAAGAATATTAACAAAACCCTTTTTTACCGAAACTAATTTGTTTTTTTAATAGTCACGTTTAGGCTTAATGCAGCGATTTGCATATTCTAAAAACATGTCTAAAGAGTAGTTTAGTTCGTCGACCGGAATGTCGTTCAGGATGTCGGTACAAGCCTTTTGGATGGTTTCTACGTTCTCAAAACGCTTTTTTTCATCGGCAAATGCATTCTTTGAAAAGATGAAATTCGCAGGGTGCCACATCACGTGAAAACAAAAAAAACAGTAAAAACAAGTGTCAATAGATGGGATGGCATCCTTCGATAGCCAAATGTTCTGTTAAAATGCAATAAATTTATGCTATTGAGATGCTTAACCTTCGCCTTACTTAAGATGATCTCAGGCAGTTCCGCTGCTATTTTGAGTAAAACTCAATAAATATATAATTAAAAATTTTTTTCACCCTTCAGCATTTAATATCTTCCTCTGACGATAGTTCTTATTTCGAAATAAAGCCTAACTTTAATGATTTATTTTGAGACTGGAAAATATTAGAAGATTTCTTTCCAGAGGGTTTATTGAACACATAATGAGGTACGCAAACAAAATTTATCGTGAGTTTTAACAAAATAGTAGCGAAAGCGCCTGGGATCACCCAGATACATTTGTATAAAAAATGACAAAATTCAAGTTTAAACATGAACAAAATGTCAAAATTTTTTTTCATGTTATTGAAAATTACCATAAAATTTGTGCAGATATTAAACATGAATCTTAAAAAGATCACCCGGGTGAGTAAGAATTTCAATGAAGATTTTGGCTTATCTTTTATGAATTACCGCCCAGTTTTGATCTACGGGGATCGCGGATTCAGTTGGCTAACACTTTGGTCATCATTTATGTTCTGACAATCGTTTTTAAATCGCTTTTATCACTTATGAACTCCACCACGGTATAAACAAAAATCACCATAAGCTTGGTCCATCAATTTAAATGCTTCGGTTAAAGTTTAAACATGTTTAAAACAATAGTTAATATTGGATCTTTGTTCGATGCACATATTTGTACGATGACACAAACATACTTCCACTTCAGATGCAATAACTTTGCTTTCAGTCCACCAATTTTCATGAAATTTTTACTAAAAATCAGGGAAAAAATTTAAATTTAAAAATTTAGTTTTTAATGCATTAAGTCACATAAGCCACAACAAAATGCCCTATTTGGAAAGTGCCCTTTACTTAAAAAACATGTAATACTAAACTGGCGAAAATTTTTTTAAAACCCCCCCATGACCAAGTTCTGGCAACGCCCCTGCACAGCATACATTTTGCCAACCTAATGATAAAGGCTGTCAAACGTCTACCAGAAAGCTGAATTAAATAAAAACTGCGAAAAGCAAAGTTTTTCAACTCAGCCTTAAAGGACACATTTTGGCACACAATGGTATACCGGATACAAGTTAGAGCAAGTGGTGAAACACCGCTTTGTTTTCGACTTTCATCATTTTCATCTTTCCGCCGCTTTTTAAAAAATTGTGTGCGCATGTTTGGCCACGAGTTACAAAATTTCACTATTGCTTCCCTACCCCCACATATAAACAAGATCACTTCATCACCTTTGTGCACTGTGTTATCCCTTTCAATGTTTTCGTTTCATTTTACTTTTCTCGTTCAGTTTTTCAAAAGAAATATTTGCAATCGACCTTTTTTTTCAAAAGCACCCAATTATTATTGCTTTATGCTCATCATCCGTTACCAAAGGCGCTGCGATTGCTATACGACCAAGCAGTGCCACTGTTGTGAAGCATTTTGCGCTAGGCTTCGTTCTCATTCTCTCAACCAGATACAGCCAATATGTCGTCGGATGCATTCACAGTGCGAGATTGCGTCTGCTTCGTGGATAACACAGCCGCACGTACGTTCGTACACACATTCAACTGCCGCACGGCCGCGAACGACGAGAAACGAGTCGAAATGGCTATTGGCCATACACAAGCCAGTACAGTAAACGTCGCCTCGGCACCGTTCGTAAATTTCGTTCGCTGTACTCTACATTGTTATTTTTTTTGCTGCTGATTTGTTTGCTGCTTCGTTCGTTCGTTTACACACTGCTGGCTCGCCCGTTTCATCAATCGTCACTACACCGACCGACCGACCGAAACTCGCTTGTCAGCGGAGCACCGCAGCACCAGCCATTGCACCGCCACTCACGAAATCAAGGCGACAATCACGAACTCATCACATAGCGAGAGGAAGTAGACAACTTTTTTTTCATTTCAATCCGTTTGTCGTTTTCTCATTCACTGCAAATTCAGTCTCAAAAAGATATGTGTTCAAACACGCTAAATTTTTTAAAACCACCACACACGTCTTAAGTAGCGTTTCACATGTACAAATTCCATAAATACTGCAAAAAAATTGTGCAAAAATTACACTAAATTATTTGCGAAAATTGTCTTTCTTCCATACTACACACACAAGCGACAAGACGGAACGATGGACGTGATGGGGAAAAAGCTGAACAATTCCCTCGCCGCAACATACGAGCGAGCGAGTCAAAAGCCATCAACGAGTGCGAAAACAAACGAGCGATTAAGGATTGGCTATCACACTCTAGCAGTGCGACCACGATAAAATTTAACAGAGTAGCGTGGTGACAACGTTAGCGTAAAAGGGACAACACGGCGAAGGATTGAAATCGAATGTCCGAGACGCTATTTACTGCGTTTAAACGGTTGAACGGAGCAAAAAAATTCACAACTCACAGAACTACCCAAAATTAGAGGAAATTTTTGTATTATTAGCCACAAGTAATAGAAACATGCGCTTACGTTTGTTTAATATTAAAATTCATACAAACTATCGGTTTGAAATTGCTAAAAGCCTAAGAACTGTTAAGATATATACGAATTACTGCCCCTAACTCACAAGCCTGTGATTTCCAGCAACAATGGTACCGCAAGGTAAAACCCCGTTTGAAGGTAGCTCGGAAACACGAAAGTAGAAAACAATGGCACGCGTAGTTTGATTAGTACGAACAATTTCTGTAAAACGCAAGTACATTTTCAACAAAAGTTTGCCGGAAATGTTGGCAGCATTGCCCTGCACCAAGGCAACATGCATAACTGCAGCGTCTTGAACATACAAATTACTTAAAGTCTTAACTACGAATTACAAATTGTATTACCAATGAAAACAATCGGTATCCAACCCGTTGCGTGTTCATGTAAGTTTTCTTTAAATTATCCGATATTGCTGTTGTATCATCTATCGTCAATCTGTTACTAGTATTTGTATTTGCCCGTACTATTACAAACGGTTTTTTGTTTCCAGTACATACTTAAACGCTTCTAGCAATTATGCTGCTACTTTGCTGAGTTATTTTTTCTATTTTGTCGGAATAATAACTAAATTAGTACATTATGATAGATTGAAGAACAGACTAAGCAAAAGGGAGCATGTACGCACGCACAGAATTGGCGATCTCGGTCGCCGCCGTCACTGCATCCAAAACGGTGCCAAAAACCAACAACAAAAACAACGTATACACGCGCCGCACATGCACGCCACCAATTCGTTTTACAGCGCTAATACCGACAGCAACAATGCGAGCTACAGCCGAGTGAAATATTTCTCGTAATTATTTTCTTCTACTCTTTTGCCTTCCCGTACTTTGTGTTTCTTCTTCTTCTCACTGCTACCTCTGTTGCTTTCGTCCAGCGGAGTCGCACTTTTTCAACGCCCAATTTACCCACAAAATTTGCGCGCACCTTCCGAACTTCATACGCCAACGCTTTTACATGCATTCAATTGCAACTTTTTACCAAATTGCAATTTCTTTAAACAATTTTCACTACAGATTTTTGCAATTTTCGGCACGTACGCGTTGCGAACCGAGACGCGCGTTTTCAATCCATCAAATATACAATTTTCGAACTCGTAACGCCTATAGCGGCACTGCTTTCGAACATAACTAACTGTAATGATATTTGTTAGTGGGAACGAGACGGAAATCTATCAGCCGATGACATCAAGATACATGTGTGCTAAAAGTGAAATGTACTAAATAATGGAAAACCGACATTACTGGAAGACCCTACAGGAATGCTGGAAAATTTTTCATGGCGCAGCGTCTTCGCTTGATCGGAGAAACAACTGCGATTCTTTGGAGTAAGCGTTGCCACTTTTATCCATCAATATTTTTTTATGAATTGTGCTCTATATCCAGATAATTTTATTTGATTATATTAGCTAATTTGACCTAATTTGATTAAAAGCGAAAATTGGTTAAATCAAGTCAATATTTTCGTTAGTACGAATTCTAACAACCGTTTGCTGTTATGAAATATTTAAGACACCCATTCTTAACGTGATTTTCGGCATGTTCATTACGTTGACATATTGTACATCGCAGCAAGGAATGTAAAGGATTTCATACACCACTTTAAGACCACCGTACTTTAGGCCCTATGAAAAATGCGTAATTATTCGAACCATCCTCTGATCAGTTTAACGATTGAGCCGAAAAAAGATTAATTGAATAATTAAATGTTTATAGAAATATAAATAATTGTTAGACATTTATGATATTTGTGATATTTATTTGACAGTACGACAACTCTGTTTCCAGTAGAAATTCCAAGTTTTCCGTGCAATGCAACCGTGCCGGTGGACCTTCGTTGTTGCGACGCTGGTGAAGATGCCAGTTGTCAACGGGTGACATTCATCCAACTAGCCAAATCGGGAGGTTTGCGTATACGATTAGTTTCCGAACAAAATTGAGGAAAATTAGTCAATTGCGTATTTGCGAGAACACCTAAAGCTCAACTACTGTATCACTGTTTGAATTATACGTGTGAGCCGTAGAACTACTAAGAAAAATAACAGTATGCCACGCGGAAAGTACGTAAATCATAAGGGACGCAGCCGTCATTTCACATCACCAGAGGAGTTGGCACAGGAGAAAGCCGACGAGTCCAGCGAAGAGAACACCTCTTCGGAAGAAGTGGCCGATGCGGACGGTGCGGGCACAAGCAGTGGCAAGACGGCTCGCTCTAAACCGAAACCACGTGCACCCAGAAAAACAGGCCGTGATGCAGACGCCAGCAGTAATGCCGATTCGGATGAGGAGACCTCATCGGAAGAAGAAGATCGTGATGCACGCAAAGGCGTGGCATCGCTTATTGAAATCGAGAATCCCAATCGTGCTGTAAAGAAAGCCACACAGAAAGTAAGCAATCTGAAGCTGGAAGATGCAGAGGCCGGAAAACCGGAGCTGACACGTCGGGAGCGCGAGCAAATTGAGAAGCAGAAGGCGCGCTTGCGATATGAAAAACTACACGCAGCTGGCAAGACAAATGAGGCTAAAGCAGATCTGGCGCGGCTAGCGCTGATACGACAACAACGCGCCGATGCAGCTGCTAAGCGCGAAGCTGAAAAAAAGGCTCTTGAAGAAAAGAAGTCATCAGGTAGTAAGGCATAGGCGATTATTATCGTTGAGCCGGGCATACGGCAATCCACTACGTTTTTTTTGTTGTCTTATTAAAAAATGCGAGTTGGCACCTATCCAATGACACTCGCTACAAAACTTTTTTATAGATGTTTTTCTTTGTTTTAAATTTTTTTACTACACAAATTTTTTCGTTTTCAAAAAACGTGCTTCAATAGGAATTTCAGCAAGTTTTGCATAAGAAGCAGCACAGCATAGCGATCGGGCCATATGAACATACGGATACATAATTACCAACCAGAATTGAAATATTTTTTCTAAAATAAACCAACCATTTTCTTAGAAGTACTATGTTTCATTTTAGTATTTTAAATTACAGGAGTCAATAAACATAACTAGTTTATTCTATAGAAAAGATAAATGGATCAGGTCGTCAAAGTACGCCCCACATCTCTTCGAACGCACTACACAGCTTCGAGCATACAATAGCTGCCGACAGCGGGTAATTGCTAATCGAAAACAAAGCTTCGGTGTAGTCACTCTTGAGCACGCCGTGTGCAAAAGCTCCCACCACCAACACTACGGGTTCTTCTTCAGGGTCGATGTCATTACTATTAGCATCATTTTGAGGTTTACGCGGTACCAAGTCACGACAGCTAGCCACCAACTTTCCCGAGAAAGACATGGCGTATTTTTTGCAACCAACCGGTAGATGGTCCGTTATAGGATTTTTTATTACTTTTAGTAACATTGCAGCCGTATCGCTGGCGCGTATAGTAAACGTATGTAGCAATTGAACCATCAGCCCAGCAAAGCGCTTGAAAGTACGTGGTATACGTGTTTGCGGATTTAACTCAATAAGTACATTGCGCTCCGTTCGCACATAAACCTGAAGTAGGCCGGCGCGATTCAATGGTGCGTCGAAGAGCATGAGCAAACACTGGTGCGTGATATCAGGACGGCAGCTGCCCGGATCGCGATTATTCTTGCGCATGATATTTGCGTGATCATCGCAATTGAGCAGCTCAAACGTATTGCCAACCTATTGGAAACAGATGTACATGAAAAACAAAACACCAGCTAGTCGCAAATAACGTTGTGTACAAAAATGTTTACCTTTACCGTCTCTAGCTGCGCGCCCTCAAGCACAATAATGAGTCGTTTCTCCAAAGCGCGTGTGTGAGCTGTCTTCAGATGCTTCTTTGTAAGATCGAATTCCAGATTGTCGTTGGGGCTATCTTTATGACCAATGAATTTACGCTTTTTGTTTATTAACTTGCCTTTCCCACCCATCGTCGCTGATTACCACGCTAATTTCCTAGAGAGTAATACGTTTTTAAAGACAAATACAATGCGTCTTGGTAAAACTTAGTCGCACGTTGCAACTGTCATTATCGTGAATACGTCCACAATCAGTAGGGTTGTGTGAACGCAGAACACCGAATGATATTTGCCTTGGATAGCAACAAAATGAACAAATTCGTTTTATTTGACCTATTTTATGATCTATTATTATTGAATTGTGTACAATAATCGTTTACATTTGCAAGGTTTTAAGGTATAAAAACATATGCAGCCACTACTAATTTTTACTACCTTTGCCTTTATTATTAATATTTGCTATAACCTACCAAAAAACGGTCAACAATTAAATGGCCTGAGTTCTAGTACATATTTGCATCATGAGAAGAGTTACCGCTTTTGGTCTTTTCGGACCAAAGTTGGTCAGGATTTTTAAATTGGTCCGCTTAAACGAATTTCGGTCCGTTTTGTGATGTGAATATCTTTTCATTAGTATACAAAATTTATTTTAAAAAATTAAATCGTATTTTAAAAATGACTTTAAAGATATCGCAAATTATTAATTTCGGCGGTTGGGGTCGGATTTGGTCGAAAGATTGGTCGGAAAATAATTAGTATTGGCAACACTGATCATGAGTACAATTCTTAACTTAGGCAATATTGTTAGTAATGTTGCCAGCTTAAAAACGGTTGATGTCAAAATCAGCTGTTGACAGGTTCTACGAAATTTCATTTTAAGTGGGCTCTATTAAAATATTTTACGTTTTGACTTTTTAATCTTCGAATTGTAACTCTAAATTTTTTTTAAAGTATGGCGAGACGTGATATTGCGCCGTTTTTGCAGCGAGTGCGAGCGTTTTTGCTTGGGGTAAATCATTGTTGCGACACAATGTTATGTTTTTACGTTATATAAGTGACGCCTGCTTTCTTTTCGTTCTATCACTGCAGAGGGAGCACACGATGGCGTTACGATTTGAAGACGGCCTAGCCGATCGTACACAGCCACCACCGGACTTGCCGGACGGTCCGTCGCATCAGCTATCGGCCAACTTCTACTATAAACGGGACGCACGCAGTGAAGTCTATCCACCGGTCGACGTGATACAGCAGAAGATGCTCAGCGAAAGTAGCAACGCAAAACCCGCTAAACTACCAACTCCCGGTCGTGTGTATAAGTGGGACTAGATACCGTTGCAGTTAATTAAACAAAATCAAACATCTGGAAATAACTGCAGCCACAAACGTTAATTTAACAACGATAACGTGTAATTCTTGAACAGAAATAATGCATAATTGTATTGTAAAACTGTTTATTTCCGATCATAAGCGATTGCAGACAATTTGAAACATTACATAGTAATCGCCATTAAAATCTAGTCATTTTTTTATTTTAACATCACATCCACAGAGCTCCAAGGGCGGTGCATGGGCAGATTCAATTGGCCAATGTGGTTACGAGCGATGAGCAGAAAATTTCAAACTATATTGCCCTAGATCTTCTGTTCTGTTATCTCAAAACATTTTGCATTCTGAAGCCTCCAAGTTCACCAAAAGCACTTATATTCTAAAGAATCGCTACAACTCATAAATTTGTCTCTATCTAGTATCGCTAAGGAATGAGCAGAGGTCTACGGCAACGCGTGTTAACACACGCCTCTTAACCGATTTTAAATTGTTTTCTGGGACGAGCACAGCTGTGCAGAATCGCAAAGTTTTTAGCATTTACGTCATAAATATAAACAATCATAACATAAACCTCTCCAATACAATAAGCATTTAGTAATTACAATTTGTGTATATCAATGGTCGAATTTGAATTACTTTACGACACCAGTTTCATGAATTCTGGCACTTGTCAACCATTAATGATGTTCATGTTCAAAAAATCCGAGAAACACCGAACACGCGCATAATCTGGTGGTTTGCATATGAACACATTTATGTATGTATTATATTTGGTTTTATATGAATGTGTAGGAAAAGCTTCAGGCTATCTATGTCTGTTGTACATATCATGTTTGTAACAAGATGAAAATAAACTATGACTGTCAGTTTGCCTTGAAGCCGGTTAAATTCAGTTACACTGCATCCGTTTGTGATGGTGTAATTATTATATTTTGCTTTCAACGCATTTTCGCTCTTTATTTAAGAGTCAATGCGAAAACGAAAATATATACTCGTCTTAAAATAAGTAGTTATGTTTAACTGCGAAGGCAAAGAATTCAAATAAGAGTATTGCAAAATTGCACCGAATAAATGTTGGGATTATTTTGTCATATCAGAAATATATTATGAAATATAATACGAAAACTACTCAACCGATTGATCTGTATTTATGGTACAATGTGTGTTTTGTTCAGGAGAAGGTTTTATTTTGCTTAAATTAAATCTTTATTGTGGAAAAGTTTCGAAATTATAATTTGCACGGTATAGTGTCACCACAGATAACTCATCATGATGAGTTATCTATGGTGTCACCATCTAGTTGGAAAATAAGCATGTCATTTTTCAATAAACCCAAATTTTCTGTATCTTTGAATTATAAGCCAGTCATCAATGGCACTCGGTACGAACTTACTATTTTTAGCTGTCCCCATAGCGAAATTAATAAAGTGTGTGAGGTAGCAGGAACTCTTCATCGTACACTTATTTATTGACAGTTAATGTCAGTATACTGACAAATGTCAGAATTCATAACCCGTTTGTGCTCCATGAAAATATAAGAAATACATATTTGAAAAAAGCAAATACGTTCTGAACCAAAATTAACTCCCAAAACGCAACCATATACATGCCTGGAAAAACGTGCTGTCTCTACAAAAAACGCACGATAATGTAGTTTCGATGTTTTCTATGTTTTGGAAGTTGACTGCAAACGAAAGCTAGGCGGTGCTTCCTTCATCCACGCGCTTCGTTTTGATAAATAGCGCTTTGGGGGGAACACTAAGAGGAAGCGACTTGTTCCAACGAAAAACTTTCTAGATGATACTGTCGCGTAAATGTCAAGTTTAAATTTTGTGCTGTTTTGGGGACAACAAAAATAAAGGTTAATTGGACTGACACATTGACAATTGCTGCTCAGAGAAATAAGCGTACGTCTGTGCGAGACGAAGTTCGCCGGGTCAGCTTGTATACCACACAACAGAATAGCTTCAGAATTATAAGCTCGTGCAATAATGTTCGTATGTGTGTAGATAAATTCCCTGTAGGAAATCGGACTGGTCCAAGTGTAGTTTTTCAACTGGTCGCTTGGCAGTCATATATGACCTCAGAACCAACTCGTTTTCTTGATGCAAACTCACCTTTTTAACATGGCGCTGTCCATTTGCAACTAGTCCAAGGTTAGTCCGAAGTAAACCAGTTTTCAAACCAGTTGCGAAGCGACTAGTTTACAGACTAGTTTACTCCGGATTAGTTTTCTAACCACTCGATTTTTAAATAATTATTTTATTTTAAAAATATTTAAAAATAAAAACGAAAAATCATCGGGAATAAAAAAAATGTTGGTGCGTTTAAAGATGAACCAAGAACAACTTCGACTTGTCGACACACTTCTGCCGGAACTGTTTGGGGGACTTCGGCTGCAATTAATAAATAAATTTTAAAATATATAAAAGTTTTATTTAATTCGCTTTGAAATTCGGTTGCGCCCGCGCACTCTGATGGCAAAGTAAATCCTAAGTAGCGCCACTCTTTTTTGGCCGGACACTAGTGGCAGTGTTGCCGCACAAGCAGTGCTACCCCATAACGATTTTCTGTTGGTTTTGGGAGTATTGTATGCCTAATTTTCTGACTGCTCTTTCCAATCAAGAAATAAAGAAATGTTTGAAAGATTAAATATCTTAACAAAACTGTAAAATTACTGGAGAAATACAATAGTTATTACCACAATTGATTAAAATAGACAACATTTGAATAAAAATTTCAATTTTTCTTTCCTAAAAATAATTTCATGATAAAAACATAAAACATTCTGAATCAATATCAAGGTAATTTTGTTATTGTACAAGGTAAAATGCGAACGACAAAGTTTCTTGCAATAAATTATTTCCAAATTTGTGTGTTATAGTAATGTCGTGCATCTTCAGAGCTCTTAATACGTACTAAAAATATGTTTTTATTCATTTTGATTGGTAATATAAACTCACAACACGATAATTTAATCAAAAGATGATGAATGTGTTCAGAAGAACATTTTCGTATTCATTATTAAATTTCTTTGATGCGACTGAACTGAATGAAATAATTTTAATGAAATCATAATCATTACAAACATTTCCCATCCAAATACATTTCTATATTCATAATCGTTAACAAAAATTTCAACCCTGTCTTATAATAATTTGACCACTTTCACCACAAAATGTGGAAATTTCACCACCAAGGCAAAACTGAAATGTCATTTTTCATTAAATTTCTCAAAAGGACAATTTTTCGCAACGATATACATATTGTTACGAATACTAAGTCTAGTGGGCTGTTACGTATCTCTGGATTGTGTAATTTGAAAATAAAACACAGTCAGTTTCTTAAACGCAGACAATAAAATAAACCAACAGTCACTTTATTATTCACAGTTTACACTTTACTGTTCGTACACCTAAGTATTTGCTTAATCACTTCGTGTGGCAACTTCACTTGTCAAAACCAGACTGACTCGCTGCACCGCATCTGGCCACCTTTTATACTCTGTCCGGCCGTCGCGCAGATCGTTCTCGCACGTTGCCAGATTGGACTAGAAGTTTCCCTGATGACCGCGACCATCGTTGCCAGGTTGGACTAAAAGTTACTATCGCGGCCGTCGTTGCCAGATTGGGTTATGGCACGGCACGTAGCGGCAGGGTTGCTTTGCACCGCGACAGACTGGCTCATCGTTACACTGCCCACCACTTAGACTTGTTCGTCCCGAACAAGTGCCGAGGCTCCGCTGTGATGAGGCGCCAGGCGCTCCAAATGGACTACCTTCAGCTTAGCGCCTCTATTGTTGCAACGTTGAATCCGGTATACCACGTCGTTAATCCTAGTCACGACTTCGTAAGGTCCTTCCCATGACGCTTGAAGTTTTGGAGACAAACCTTTCCTCCGCTGCGGGTTGTAGAGCATTACCAAATCGCCTTCTTGGAACCCTGCTGAGTTGGCCCGTAGATCGTATCTGGCTTTCGCCTTATCGCTGACCAGTTTGGTGCGGCTCCTTATAAACTGGTGAATTTCCTCTAGTTCCGCCCGCTTATTGGCCACGTAGTCCGTCTTAGCGCCTCCCGTCGTGCTGACTACCCCGAACTTCAAGTCAGCGGGTAACCGCAACTCTGTTCCGAACACTGCTCGGGCTGGAGTGAGTGATGTCGTGTCGTGCGGGGCTGACCTATACGCCATCAGGAACAGGGGGATATGCGTGTCCCAATCCTTTTGATTCCTGCCTACCACTTTCCGCAGGTATTCCTCCAGTGTCCGGTTAAAGCGTTCCACCATGCCGTCGGACTGTGGGTGCAAAGGAGTGGTACGCGTTTTCTTTATCCCCAGCAGCTCACACACTTCCTTGAATACCGCAGACTCGAAATTCCGGCCTTGATCTGAGTGCAACTCCAACGGAACTCCGAACCTGGCTACCCAGTTGTTTACCAGCTTTTCCGAGATCGTGGTGGCCTCCTGGTTAGGAATAGGGTACACTTCGGGCCATTTGCTGAAGTAATCCATTACGACCAGCACATATTTGTTGCCTTGAGTGCTAGTTGGGAATGGGCCGGCGACGTCCATAGCAATCCGCTCGAAGGGCGCTCCCACGTTGTACTGCTGCATGCGGCCTCGAGATTTTCTTGTCGGCCCTTTCGCGGCTGAACATCGGTCGCAGCTCTTAATCCACTCGGCTACAGACTCCTGACATCCTACCCAGTAGAATCGTCTTTTTATTTTGGCGACGGTTTTGGTGATGCCTAGGTGCCCTCCACTGGAGTCGTTATGGTATGCCTCGATGACCTCGTTGATTCTGCTTTTCGGCACTACCATTAGGGGGTTGCTGGTACGACCATCCGCGCTCTCCCATTCGCGGTACAGGCAGCCTTCCTTCAGCCGCAGACTTTTCCACTGTGCCCAGTAAGCCTTAGCGATCGGGCTCTCACCGGCCATCTCCTGCCAGTCTGGACGTGCGCCTTGCTCCTTGCCTTCGACGATCTTCGCAAGATCCGCATCCTCACGCTGGTCTTTTTGTAGCCTCTCCGCAGACCACTCTTCCTCTGGCATGACGCTGACCAACCGGACGTCCACTATCTGTTCTTTGCTTTCGGCTCGCGAGCATTGCCTGCATTCGACTTTGCACGGACGGCGGGACAAGGCATCGGCATTTCCATGGCTACTGCCCTTGCGATGCTCTATCGTGTAGTCGTAGCTCTGCAGTCGCTCGATCCACCGCGCCAATTGCCCTTCAGGATCTTCAAAGTTCAGGAGCCATTTCAATGCCGCATGATCTGTGCGCAGGCGAAACTTTTGTCCATACAGATATTTGTGGAAGTGTTTCACGCAGTCCAATTCCGCCAGCAGTTCTCTCCGGGTCACACAGTAATTGCGTTCCGGTTTCGATAAAACCCTACTGTAGTACGCTATCACTTGTTCCTGGCCGTCTATTATCTGTGATAGCACACCGCCAATACTACTCCCGCTTGCATCTGTATCCAGCACAAACATCTCCCCAGGCACGGGGAAGGCCAGAATTGGAGCACTGCACAGTTTTTCCTTCAGACGTGCAAAAGCCTGTTCCTGCTCCTCGTTCCACTCGAAAGCTTGGCTCTTTTTCGTCAGTTTGTGCAGGCTGCTGGCTATGTTCGCGAATCCCGGAACAAATCGGCGGTAGTATGTGCACAGGCCCAGGAAACTGCGGAGTTCGTGTAGATTGCGTGGCCGGGGCCACTCCTTCACCGCCGTGATTTTGCCTTCATCCGTATGTACTCCGCGGGCGGAAACCGTATGACCCAGATACTTGACCTCCTTTTGGAACAGCGAGCACTTCTTTGGGTTGAGTTTAAGCCCGGCTTTTTGTATCCGCTCAAATACCTCCTTCAGCTTTCCCAGGTGGTCGTCGAAGCTTTCACCCATTACGATTATGTCATCGAGGTACACCAGACACGTCCGCCAATGCAGCCCTTTTAGCACGCGTTCCATTAGCCGCTCGAATGTTGCTGGTGCGTTGCAGAGTCCAAACGGCATGACGGTGAACTGCCACAAACCATCGCCAACACTGAAAGCCGTTTTCTCCTTGTCCTTGTCTGCAAGCTCTACCTGCCAATAGCCGCTGCGTAAGTCGAGCGTGGAGAACCACTGCGTGCCTGACAGTGTGTCCAGGGTGTCATCGATCCGAGGTAGTGGATAACTGTCCTTCTTGGTCACATCATTGAGCTTCCGATAGTCCACACAAAACCGGGTACTGCCATCTTTTTTCTTGACTAGCACAACCGGCGAGTACCAGGGGCCCGAAGAAGGCTCTATGACCTTGTCTTTCCGCATGTTCTCGATCAAATTTGTGACCTCCTCCCTCTTGGCCAGAGGAACTCGTCTTGGCTGTTGGCGAATCGGTTTTGCACTTCCGGTGTCGATGTTGTGCTTCACTATGGCTGTTCTTCCGCCTGCTTCTGCCGCAAATATTGACCCATAGTGCTGCAGGAGTGACCTCGCCTTCTGTTTCTGCTTGGCCGTCAACTCGCTGCTCCACTGGTTCTCCTGCGGTATGGCGTCCATGTTAAAACCGCTCTTCTTATTACCTCCAGGCGGGCTACTCTCGCAATTGACCACTGCTACAGCTTCCTTACACTCGCCAATTACCTCATCTTTTCCGACATATCTGGGTGCATTCAGGGGGTTCAGTATTCTGACTGGTATCCTGCCATTTTTAGGTTCCACTAATGTACGTCCGATGATGATGTTGTCGTGTCCTTGTTTCGGTGCTTCTACTACCCACAGCCGACTCGTCCCATCGTCCTCGTCCACCTTTGCCCACACAATCGCCTCAGAATTCGCTGGTATCCTCCTGTGTTGACACGATACAACCTTCCTTACCGCCACGCTTCGCTCATAGCCGGTGTGCAGCGGGAACTCAACGTTGGCATATCTCAGCACATTTTCCTTCAGGTCCAGCGTAAAACCGTGCCTAATCATGAAATCCACGCCGATAATCACGTCGTCCATTATATCCGCGACGATGAACTCATGTTCCAGGCTGCTGGTGCCGATAGCAATCGTTTTTGTAACTTTACCTCTTACCGGCGCGCGCTCGCCAGTCGCAGTCCGCAGCTGTATGCCATGCAGCGGTTCCCAGTTCTTCAGCAGCTTCCTTTTTATGATCGAATATGACGCTTCAGTATCCAGTGTCAACACGAACAACTTTCCATCTATCCTTCCTTCAATTGTCAAGCTGCTGGGCTGTCGTTTCAGCTGTGAGACAAGGATGGTGGGGCGGCAGATTGTGGGGATCAGCTCACGCCCCTTTGGGCTGACCCGTTTTAGTTTAACGGCTCCTCGTCCTCAGCCCTGCGCTTGTTGGCTGAGCCTCGATTGTCAGCATTCTTCGCTTCAGGCGATTGCGATCGGGAACGGGAACGCCTCTTTCGTTGGCGGCAGTCTCGTGATATGTGGCCCTGCTTGCCACACACCCAGCAAACAACTTTAGAGGAAACCACTCGTGGCCTGCCCGGTATCTCAGAGCTTATGGCTTGGATCGGAATGTCGTTGTCCGCCTGAATCTGGCGTATCCTTGCAGGTGCATACCGAGTGCTCCCCATCCATGCCGCTTCATATGTCATCGCGCTGGTCACCGTTTCCTTAAATGTTGGCTTGCCCATCATCAACGCACTGCGACGTGTTTCTGGATCATGAAGACCTTCAATAAACGACTCAATCTTCATCCTCTCGAGATCATCAGCACCAAATTTTGGGTAGCACAACTGTACGAGCCGCTCAATGTCTGCTGCATATGTCTGCAGCGCCTCGTTGGCTCCTTGCTTGCGGTTCTTCAGCTCACAGTAGTATAGCGCATGGTTGTGCTCGTTGCTATACTTCGCTGCCAACGCTCTCATGATGGCACCGTAATCACTTCTTAAACATTCTGGAACTGATTTGATCACCTCGGCCGCAGGACCTTTCAGCGCCAGTGCCAACCTCCGACCTTTCCTGATATCTGTCCACTGATTTTCCAAAGCAGCCAAGTCGAATTGCAATTTAAATGTGTCGAACGGCGCAGCACCATCATAAGTAGTCACTTCTGTTCTGGCAGCAAAACCGTCCTGAACCGGTGGCAAACATTCTCGTGGCTGTACCTCTCGAAGCCGTTCGTCTATCTTTCTGTGCATCGAATCTTCCAGACTGTCAACTCGTTTGTTCAAAGACTCATCCAGGTTGTCAACTCGTCTGTTCAGGGATTCACCCATTTCGTCAACTCGTTTGTCCCAATCGTCTATTCGCGTCTCGAGATGCTCAACTTTCACATTCAGGCTATTGGAAATGTCCTCCACCTTCTGCTCTATGCGCGCAGAATTTTCCGCCATTTCTCGATTTGCACTCTCGACTTTTGCCGAAATTTCGAGATTCGTAGTTTCCAGCTTCGCTGACATTTCTCGATTTGCAGTCTCGACTTTTGCCGAAATTTCGAGATTCATAGTTTCCATTTGCGCCGACATGCCTTTGAGTGCAGCCATTAGTTGGCTCATGTCCAACGCTTGTATTGGCGCAGCCGCTGTAGCTGTACTCTGTAGCGAAGCAGCACCAGCAGGCGACTCCTCCACCTTGGCCGACGCCTCTAGTTCTTGCGCTCCGAACTCGTGCACAGTCCAATCGACGCCTCGTGCCTCACATGCTTCTCGCAAGCGCAACTGCAATTCCACCTTTCCGCCAGCAGTCGGCAAATTCCAGGCAGCCAGCTCCTTCTTCAGCTGGTCCACCTTCAGCAGCTCGAGTTTAACCATGTCCGTGCTTTTATAATTTTATTTATTTTCAATTTTCCACAATCCCACTACTGACACCAAATGTTACGAATACTAAGTCTAGTGGGCTGTTGCGTATCTCTGGATTGTGTAATTTGAAAATAAAACACAGTCAGTTTCTTAAACGCAGACAATAAAATAAAACAACAGTCACTTTATTATTCACAGTTTACACTTTACTGTTCGTACACCTAAGTATTTGCTTAATCACTTCGTGTGGCAACTTCACTTGTCAAAACCAGACTGACTCGCTGCACCGCATCTGGCCACCTTTTATACTCTGTCCGGCCGTCGCGCAGATCGTTCTCGCACGTTGCCAGATTGGACTAGAAGTTTCCCTGATGACCGCGACCATCGTTGCCAGGTTGGACTAAAAGTTACTATCGCGGCCGTCGTTGCCAGATTGGGTTATGGCACGGCACGTAGCGGCAGGGTTGCTTTGCACCGCGACAGACTGGCTCATCGTTACAATATATTGGAGTTGCATCCATCAGGTTTGTTATATCGAGTTTTCGTGGCACGTCGTTGACATGAGTATTTTGTGTTGCAGGAACTTCCGGAAGCTCGGAATATGACCGATGACTATGCGGCGCTAACCCATTTTTAGAACACTGTGACGCAGGTGACGCCCGACAACGAGGAGAACTTCTACGAGCACCTGCTGAAGGTGGCCGGCGTCGTACAAGCTGCTGCGCAAGCTCTGCTACCACGTGCTCTCGCTGGACTATCGCGGCTATGGCGATTCGGATCAGGTCTCGCCCACCGAGAAGCGTGTTGTGCGCGATGCCATCGCCGTCTACAAGTACATCACCTCAGTGACCTCGAACCTGGTGTTCATCTGGGGCCATTCGCTGGGCACCGGTTTTTTTTTTTTTTTTTTTTTTTATAGAGATGAAAAGCATCAAAAGCCAACTCCCCGTCAGTGTGTGACTTTAACACACTAAAAACATCTCTCTCGTGTCCGTATTTCCCCCCGGTACTACCGTCAGGTATTTCGTCGGGAGGCGGATTGAGCAATGCTCGAAACGTCTATGTCACTATCGTCAGTTGTCCTTGTCGTCAGTACGTTGGGGTTCCGTTCCTGTTCTCTGTACGTGTTTTATGCGCTAGTGCCGCATTAAGCGGCAGCTTGTTCGCGTTCATGAGTCCGTCGTTGCTGTTCACTTCTACGTAGCTGGTGTAAGATGTGTGCGGACATAGTGCACACCGCTTTCCAGGCATCTATGGATGTGACCATATGTACCACAAGATCCTCCGGCCCGACATTGTGGCCCAAAGCCTCGCGCATTCTGCTCCTCTGCTGTTCAAATCGCGGGCAGGTGAAGAGGGCGTGCTCCGCATCCTCCTGTGTTCCTGGGCCGCAGTGCTCACAGTAGGGGTCGACTTCGTGCCCGAATCGGTGCAGGTACGCTTTAAAGCACCTATGGCCGCTGAGGATTTGGGTCAAGTAGAAATCTACTTCGCCGTGTGCTCTGCCTAGCCATGTGGCCAAATTAGGGATAAGGCGGTGCGTCCACCTTCCGTTTGACGCGCTGTCCCACCTTGCTTGCCATTGGGCTACGCATTTTTGCCAAGTTTCGCGCTTGAGTGTGTTGATGTCGGTGTCTGGGGGCTCGCGCCTTGCCGTCAGCACTATGACTTGCTGGTTCGCAGCCAAGTCGAGGGCTGAGGGCGCATCGGCGGTATGTCGACTTCATGCCGCGTACATACGTGTCGCGTTTAAAGGCGTCCTTCCATATTATAGCTCCATACAGTAGAATGGACCATATCACGCCGATGAGTAGCTGTCTGCAGTGCTGGCGCGGCCCGCTTGTGTTCGCCATGATTCTGGCCAGCGCTGTGGTTGTCGTTGCTGCTTTTTTATTTGCATACTCAACGTGGTCGCGGAAGCACAGACGGTGGTCGATTAGTACGCCGAGGTACTTCACATTTGGCTTGGATTCGATCAGGCTGTCAAACCGTATCCGTATCGAAACTCGTTCAACCACTTTGCGACTGCTGATTAGGACGGCCTCTGTTTTATGCGCTGCCAGGATCAGCGACTTGGCGCGCAGCCATTCCTGCACTGCGGATGCCACGCTCTCCGCAGAACAGACGATGGTCGCTAGTGTTTTGGCAACTACGACAACAGAAATGTCGTCGGCAAAGCCAACAATCGTTGTGCCTTTCGGGACGGGCAAGCGCAATATACCGTCGTACATAATGTTGCACAGCAGGGGGCCTAGTACAGACCCTTGTGGGACCCCTGCTGTGACCTTGCGGTGTACGATGCCTTTTTCGCTGCTGTAGCAGAGGATTCTGTTGCGGAGGTAGTCAGACACGATATTATATAGGTAGCCAGGTACATGGAATCTACTCAGGGCATTGAGGATTTCCTTCCAGCTAGCGCTATTGAAGGCGTTTTTGACATCTAATGTGACTACCAGGCAGTATTCCTTACAGCCGCCCAGCCAGCGCTTGCCATCGATGGCTTTTTCAGCTATAGCTTTCACCACCCCGATTGCTTCAGTTGTCGCGCACCTCTTCCTGAAGCCGAACTGGTATTCAGATAGCTGTCCTTCAATGCATGCCTCTAGCCGACTTTTGATAAGCTGCTCAAGCACCTTGCCTGCGTTGTTGAGCATGCATAGTGGGCGGTACGCTGTCGGTGAGGAGCGATTCGCGGATTTTGGTATGAGCACCAGCCGCTGCGTCTTCCAGATGCTCGGAAAGACACCATCATGGAAGCACGTGTTGTACACTTTCGCAAACACGCTAGGGTTGCAGGCTAAGGCTCTTTTAAGTGCCGCGTTTGGAACGCCATCTGGCCCCGGTGCTTTCTTTGTTGGTAGTTTTCTTCCCACCTCTTCTATTTCCCCTGCGGTGACCTCCAGAATGTTTTCCGGATGTGCGTCCATACGAGCTCTGTCGAACGCAGGATGCTCAGGAAACAGGGTGTCGACAGTGCGCGCTAGTAATTCTGGGCACGTTGGCTGCGCTGTGCTTTTTAGCTTTTTCATCACTAGCCTATAAGCAAAGCCCCATGGATTATTTTCAACCTCGTTGCACAGCTCTGTAAAAGTTTTGCGCTTACTGTCGCGTATAGCATTTTTAAGCAGTTTGCGTTTTGCTTTGAACGCCTCCCTATGGAGTGCAAAGCTGTCTGTGCCTTGTGCGCGTTGGCATAGTCTTCTCGCACGGATGCACTGCGCTCGTATCGCCGCAATGTCGCAATTCCACCAGTACGCAGGCTTTCGCTTTTTAGTATATTTGCGACGCGCCATTGCTATGTCGCACGCCGCCGTTATCGCTTTCATTAGTTCAACCGCCGCCATTTCTGCTGTGCCCGTGGCGCTTGCGTCGGTGAATACCATCTCGAATAGCTTCTCGTCGATGTTGCTGTCTTTCCAGCCTAGGTGCCATTGGGTTCTCCCGGGCGCGGCTTGGGGCTGTCCTACGTTAATGACAATCGCGCGGTGGTCGCTTTGCGTGTAGCAATCGCTTATGCACCAACTGGTGGATCTGCATAGGCTTGCGCTTATGAATGCTATGTCGATGACAGACCCCGCGCCATTTTTGCTAAATGTATGCTCACTGCCAGTGTTGAGCAGGGTAACGTTCAGTAGCGCCAGACCATCCAGGAGCGCCTTGCCTTTTGGGTTGGTCATTCTACATCCCCACTCTACGGCCCATGCGTTAAAGTCGCCCGCAATCAGTACAACATTTCTTGTCTTGACGTCCTTCACCAACACATCAACAATGCGATTGAAGCCAGGCAGATCAGTGCTCGGCGGTATGTAGCAGCTATATATATAAACATTATTTAACTTGGCGCATACAAAGCCCTCTGACTCAGCAGAGATGTCTAAGGCGCTGGCATTTGGTTTGCAGCTCCATAGAGCACATTTATTTGTCCTATTGCTAGCCCAGCACGCGTCATCTTTACTCTTATACTGCTCGCTTATAATGGCAATATCCACGTCAAGTCCGTACACTGTCTGTGTGAGCAGCTCTTGCGCCGCTCGGCAGTGGTTGAGATTGAGCTGTAGACACTTCATTTCATTACGCTTTTGCGGCTTCCTTGCTCAGCTTTCGCTTGCTGATAGGCGGCGCACCCTCTGCTGCCTGCCATGTGATTCGTGCTGCATGCTCCTCGCTTCACGCACAGCGCGCAGACTGGATCGTTTGGGCAGTTCTTGGCCTTGTGGTCAAGGCTGCCACACTTGAAGCAAAGGTCCATGCGGTCGTCTTTACTTTGGCAGTGTCTTGCCACATGGCCGAAATCGTGGCATCTGTAACACCTAGTCATCGTTTCCTTGGCTCGGAGGCGGCAGATGACCCAGCCGATTCTCACCTTCGATTTTACAAGCAGCTTCTGGGCAGTCGCTGATGGTAGGCTGATGGTGCACGTTTGTGTGCCGCCGTACGCAGGGCGCATTGACCGTATCGCTGATGGCTCAATGTGTTGGCCGCCTAGGTTTTCTGCTAATGCGCCTAATACCTCCTCCTTTGAGGTGACCTCATCAATGTCCTTGACCTCAACTAGGGTTTCTTGCGTTACTGTACGCACTTGGGCGCTGTTGACTATGGTCAGCTCAACCGCATTCATAAATTTCTGGGTCGCTGGGTCGGCCTGCTTCGCTAGCTCGAAAAGCAGTTCGTCCTTCGCTGTCTTACGTATTCTCCGTACGCTGCCGCTGAATTCTCTGAGTTGCGCCTGCGTTTTGATCATTTTAAGAATGTCAGCATACGTGCAATCGCCTGTTGTCTTCAGTATCAAAGCGTCAGGCTTTGCTGGCTTTAGTGGCTCCCTTTTTGCTTTGCGTGCAGTGACTTTCGTCCACTGTGCCTGCGCTTCATTGATCTTTGTGCCTATTTGCGCACCACTAGCCGTATCCATCTGCTTGCTACGCTGGCCCTTCTGTTGTTGTTGCGCGAATGTATCTCGAACTGTGTGCGATACACTAGGCGAGAGAACACGGGTGCGCTTTTTTGTATGTTGCGGCGAATTCGACAAGGTCGTTTCAATTTCTCTATCAGCGCTCACGCGCGTTCTCTTCGTCTTTTTTGTGACATTGTTCTCTGTTGTGGTCTGCGTGGCCTTGCTGTCGCGCTCAGTAGCCAGCGGCGCGGCCTGATGTTCATGCAGGGCTCTTTTATGCAGCTCCTCGATGTCGCTAACCAGGTCGCGCATCTCTATATTGGTATGCTTTTGCGCTTTGATCATGCTAATGAGCTTTCGCAATTTCTCGCCGATTAGCAGCAGTGGTTCCGCGTTATTTATCTGCTCTCCTTTTGTGCTATGACCTGCCCTTGGGCCAGTCTGGCTGTCTATCTCGGTCGCTGCGCTGCTTGCAGCATTTGTATGTTGTGGCGGCGAGCCGCCGCTCAGTTGGAGTGTCGGTTTGGCTTCTCACCGGGGATCTTGCGCATTTTGCTCTTCTTGCAAAAGGGCTCGCAGCCTTATCAAAGTATTCTGTAAGCGGCTTATTGCTAGGCATAGTGAGAAAGTGCGTGCGTGTTGTGCTGCTGCACTCTTTGCTGCTGTGCCTGCTGAGCAATTCACCACAGCCGTGGTGGGTACCGCTTGTTTTGTTTGCTTACCTTTATTAATTCGCCTTGGTGATGACGATGATGACAGGTAGTCAGCTCACCCGTTCTCTTTGCTATTTTCCTCTTCTCCTTCTGCTTCGCTTCTTTTGACATTCGTGCCTGCGCGCAGATTCGGCACTTTATTTACACTCGCGCAGTCAAGCACACGTTCGCGGCAAAAGGAAAAAGAAGAGCTCACGGAGATTTTTAGAAAATATTGAAAAGCGGTGGTTTTTTGTTGCTGTCTCTATCAGCTATTTGAGTGAGTATAATAATGATATTTCCTAATTGACGCTAGCCAAATGGTAGCCACAAAATTAAAAGCAAGTGACAACCGCCGAAATTCCTGGCGGTGGACGTAGACGGTCAGACCGTGGGTCGCCGCGCACTTTGTCGGGTTTGTGGTTACGCACTGTTGCACCTTTTGGCGGCAAGAGCCTTTGTTTTTTAATATTTCACCGAAGCACTGGGGCTCCACCACCGGTCACTTTGACTGTCACTCAAGATGTGTCGCTGGGCACCGGTATGGCGAGTAATTTGTGTGCACTACTACTACGCGGGTGGGGTTTCTTGTACTCATTTTCCCATTGATTATGCTAAAATATTGCAAGTATATTTTGTTCCGTGTGCCTGCAGCCGTTCAAAGATCTGCCCTGGTTTGATTTAACCTTTGAACGACCCATGTACGCCAATTCGCTGCGCTTCGAAACGGATAAGCAGATTGGTGAATTTAAGCAGACAGTGATGATTCTCCATGCCGAGGATGACTCTGTGGTGCCATTCGAACTGGGATATAAGCTGTATCGCACAGCGCTGAATACGCGTGGCTTAGGTCGGAGTTTCGATTCTGGTCGAAAGATTTGTGAATAACTACAGTAATGCAAAATATTGAGCATTAACCACAACAGCAGCAACAACAATAATCGATTGTCGACGTGTGCGACGCGGTGCAGCTCTTTAGAGGCCGTTTTCATGCAGGTGCATTTGGTATTAGCTTTGCTGGAAATTGATGCTTTTGCGAATTGAAATTAATAATTGAAGGCTAGCAAATTGTTAAACTTATAAATTTTGAGTTGAAGAAAAAGCGATCAAACTTTGTGGAAAGCAAAGTGCATATTTTTTCCATTGTCCTGGCAACTGAATAAATGAATAAAACTGAAAGTATGCAGAATTTGTTCCTACATAAAATTATGAATTATATTTTTGCAAAATTTTTAACAAAATATATAAGTTTATGTTAAGAATACCATTTTAATTTCATTTGCAACTGACAATGACTTGGACACTATCTCATTAAAGTTCAGTTTTGTCAAAAATTTCAAAACTGAGCTTAGCAACAAAAGGAACTGGGTAGGTATATCGGAAACGTATCTGATAGACAAGCATATGATTTCCTGGTACACAGATGGCTCCTTAACGGAGGAGGGTACCGGGATAGGTGTATACGGGCCGAGGACAAGATACTCGGAACCTACGGGAAAACACACCACTATCTTCCAGGCGAAAATATACGCCATTGAAAGGTGTGCTTATTTCAATCTGGCGAGGGGATACCGGAACCGGAAGATTGCTATCCTCTCCGACAGCCAAGCGGCTATCAAGGCTCTTAGATCCTACCAGGTGTCCTCGAAACTGGTCTTGGAGTGCCTTGAGAAGCTGAATGAACTTGGCCGTCATAACCAGGTCTGGGTACTCTGGGTTCCGGGCCACGCTGGCATTGAAGGAAACGAGCGGGCCGACGAGCTGGCAATGACCCTATCAAAGAATAATCTAAGGATTATTACGGGAATGCTAACAGGGCACTGCAGACTGAATTATCATCTGGTCAAACTAGGAATCCATGAAAACGGGTATTGCAGGTTCTGCTTGCAGGAAAATGAGACTGCACTACATATACTAGGAGAGTGCCCTGTACTCATGCATAAGAGAAAGAAGCACCTGGGGGACCATCTTATACCAGGGACGGACTTGATATCCAGAGGTGTAGGAAGTATATTAAGATTCCTCCTGGATGCCGGACTTACTGACAGTCTGTGAAGTCCAAGAAGGGGGCACAATAGATCTACAGGTCGCGGTGCATCGTCCCCATCAATAATAATAATAATAATGACAATGACTTGTGGTGAATATATATAACGAAGGCAGAGTTGCTCTTGAATAACAAACGAAATAAATTAAATTTGTTCATAAATGTTGATAAAAACCAAATAATTTATGAGAATTTTATTTAGCTTTCTTTTCTCTGGTTATACCAACATAAAAAGTAAGCGATTCCTTTATAAAAACGTCTTAAATTACGTTTAAGAAATTCATTAAAACTGCAATTTTTTCAGTATTTTTCACGTACACGCAATCCTGCCACTAGTGTCCGGCCATCCTGGTGAGTTCAGTTTTACACGTGAACAACAACAATTTGACGGTTCTTGTCATACAGAATCGACGCCTGGTTGTCAAAGAGTGGCGCTACTTAGGATTTACTTTGCTGATGGTCACAATAAGAATGAAAGATGGCGTTCTTCCTGGTTAGCACCGAAGCCCAGCGTCGTGTTCCTGAACTCCGGTGCTGCCAAGTTTTCCAACTTAAACTACTTAACTATGGCGTTGGCATTATGAAACATCTTACAACTCGGGCAACCTGACAACTTATCGTCCCGATAATTACCCTACCGTATTGCCCGAATCCCTTTCATTCGGCTTTGAGGTCCACCTACGTATTCGATTCGCCTCCACCACTCCGTCATACGGCAGCTGAGCAGTGATGTTAACTTTAGGGAAAATTCTCTACATGTAGGGAATTTTAGCGGAAATTGTGTGCGTAGGGAAAAAAGGACAGATTTTTAAAAATTCACTAAATGTAGGGAATTTTCAAACAACCCTGGTTATGGAAAATTTTGAAGTCAAATTAGTCAAACTGAAAATTTTAACGATCAAATGTTGTTTCCCAATTTGTCAAAGTTGGCCAAATATGTTTCGGCACTACCACATTCTAATGCAGACTCTGTAAGAATATTTTCGAACAAAAAAGGAACACATCAACCCATGGTACAAAAATATACAGGTAGTTTCCAAGGTCTATAGAACAAAGGTCCCGCCACTTAGACGTCAAAAAATTTGTTGTGCTCGTGTGACGTCACACAGAAGCGAGCTCTGATTGGTCGAGCTTGTAAAATGCTAGGAAATGTAAACAAACCCGAAAAAAGGTAGTTGCCATACAGTAAAAATTAAGCAAGTTGTAATATGTATACATGCATATGGAATTATTTTAAAATTTTTTTTAGTTTACGCCTTTTAATGCAAGAGTTGTCTTGCATTTGAGCATTCAGGCTGCGTATTCGAAAATACATTTTTGATCGAAAAAATTTTTTTTTAACATTATCACTGCAAGAAATGTGTTGCGATTCTTCAATGTGCCGCTGCAAATAACAAGGTGCAGCCAACAGTCCATCGCCGTTGATACTTTGGAACACCATTTCAAGACTTTTAACGCTTAAAGCTCAGAGGCAAGGTAACATATATAAAATACGAATAAAAAATATATAAATGTGGCAACACTACGAATTGCTCATTCTACGTCACAACATGGCGAGTGGCGTAACCTTTATTTTATAAACCTTGGGTAGTTTCAATGCGACAGATAAAAATAAAATTGGCAATTGGAATAAAATATTTGTTTACAAATGTTGTACTACTATTTTTATTTTTGCTACAGAGCTGCAATTCCACACAATCAGTTTATGTAGTATATCATTCAGTTTCTGTATTTCTTACTTGTTTTTGCACCCTTAAAATTTAATTTTTATTTGTCAAAAAAGCAAATGACTTTTAATTTTGCTCGATTGAATCTACCTGTATATTTTTGTATCATGCATCAACCTATGACAATTTGACTTCAATTTGTATAATTCGCTCTTACTTAGAAGACGAAGATATCACCTGTGTAAATTTTCAATGTAAAGAACAGCACTTTAAGAAAATTGCATACACTGAGTAGTATGACCATAAATAATTAGTCTTAGTGTAATTTTTGTACTGATTTTTTAATGTGATGAAATAGTATCTCAGTGCAAAGCACAATTTTTTTATGTTGTTATGTTTCCATGTTTTAAATCGTATCTCAGTACAAAGCACAACTTTGTTTTGTTGTTTTCATGTTGCAAATGAATTAAAAGAAGAATTAATAAATGTTATGGTTTTTACTTTTGCGACTTTTATTCACAAAAAATTAAAAAAAACCTTAAATATTACAAAATACTTGGAAAATAAGTGTAGGGAGTTTCGTAGGGAAAATTGCTGGACAGCGTAGGGAAAAGTAGGGATTTTTTTCAAGTCGCGTAGGGATTTAAAAAAAAAAAAGTTAACATCACTGCAGCTGAGTCAATTGGCAGTTATCAATGTCACGCACCACGTAACGATCGTTCCCTAAGATGTCATGAATCACATACGGGCCTCGGTACTTGGGTATGAACTTTTTATTCGCACCGACGACGGTGTCAACGTTCCGAATAACCACAAAATCACCTACGTCATATTTCTTAGCGTCAGTACTACGCTCGAGAAAATACTTTAGATTATATTCCTGTGCATCCTCTATCGCCTGCGATGCTTTTAAGCGTATATCCACTAGATCCATAGTAACGTCATTCTTTTCGTCAAGATATTCCGTCAGCTCGTCAATCACGTCACCTCGCTGTTCCACACCAAATAACAGGATACTCGGAGTAGTTTTCGTGGCGCTATGAACTGAGTTATTAATAGCATGTTCGACCTGTAGTAACTTGCTACACCAGTCAGCATGTGTAATTGGGTCACTCATTTTACCTAGCATGGTTTTGATTACTCGATTCACTCTTTCTACCTGCCCGTTGGCCTGTGGAGATGCCACAGCCACCTTTACATGTTTAATATTATGTCTCAGCACGTATTCCCCAAATTCGAGTGACGTAAAGCAAGTTCCTCTATCGGATATTATCCGTTTGGGTCGACTATAGTAATTGAAGTATTTATCCAACGCGGCAGTAACCTCTCTCGTACTAGTCGAATTTGTAGGGTATAATTTTACAAACTTCGTAAAAGCGTCAACCACGACCAAAATGTGCTTTCTCTTGGAATTCAGAGACGGCAGCGGACCAAAATGGTCGATGTGAATTGTATCAAACGGAATTGGATTCTTGGGGATATTGTATAGGCATTTTTCGTTTAACCGAGTTGGTACGGCATACATAATACATTTCAGACAATTTCTTACAAAGGACTCTATCTTGTGGAGCATGCTCGGAAACCAATAGTGCAGTCGGATTTTCTGGTAACATTTTTCAACCGCCTGGTGGCCTAACTTTTCATGGATCAACCGTATTACATTTCCCTCCATTTCACTCGGTACGTACAAGAGTTTCCGACCTGATTCAACGACTTTATAAACCACACCGTCAACTAAGTCAAAATCCTTCATTTCCCTGGTTTGTAATTCATTGCGTACACCCCTTATCAATTCGTCGCGCTCTTGGGCTATTTGTATCTGGAAGTCTACGTCGTTAACGTCCGTAACCATGGCAACATGTCACCTACTTAGGGCGTCCACATGACCCATGGATGCACCCCCGCGATGTTGTAACCTGTAGTCATAGTTCTACAGCTCCAAAGCGCATCTAGCGATTGTCGGATTAACCTGTTTCCTTTCCAAAGTCAGCGTCAGAGAGTTACAGTCGGTTACTATCTTGAAGGATATGCCCTCTGTCACGGACAGGGTGGCAACTCGGGAAGTTGCTACGGGGTAGTCGCGTAGGTGGGCACGTCGCCGGTGCACAATTACTTTTTAAACAAAATTGTTAACGACTTTTTATTTATTAAAATATGTTAATAAACCATCCTTGACAAGTCAGAAGTGGGATACCAGTGAATTTATAAGGGAAATTCATCGGCAGAGAACAAAAACAGGAAAAGACGGCATTTGGTGAAGACCACAGCGACGCCAGCGAATCTGCTGACCAAAGCATAAGCCGCACGCAATCTTGCAAGGAGTGGCAACGTAGGCACTGCAAGTAAGCAGGGGAAGTAACCAACGAAGGGGCTTCAGCAAGCGGCAACGAGCGAAGAGCGCAGCAGCAGGCAACGATCGGCACGGCGACAATCAACGAACCGATTGCAGCACGCCGAAAGAACGAACGAGTGAATGTGCAGCCGTAGCATATACACAACGAAAAGAGCATGCGTAACCGACGAACAGAGTTGCGTAAGCTTCCAACGAAAACGAACTTTCCACGGTGGTAGCTAAGAAACGAGCTGCCTAAAGGAAACACGAACACGAGCACAACCAACGAACCGGGTTAACGCAAGCTAGACGAAGGAGAAAGTTAAACCGCAAAGCGAAAGACGAGAAAACGATAGGGGAAGAGTGTCGCGATTTAGAAAGTTCTAGAACAAGAGCGGAAGACGAAAGCGTGGCAGATACAGCACAAATTGAAAAGTGCAAGGACAGACGTGAACGAGCAACGACAAGATGAGGATGAAAATTGAAACGCTTACGGTGGCGCAGCTGAATACGCTTTTACGGCACGCCAATTTGCCATGTCTCGGCAACAAAGCGCAGAAGATTTCCATTCTGGTGGCGGCACGAGGTAACGACGAAGTGGACATGGATGAATTGGGTACGGACGAGCCCTGGGAGAAGCAACTGGAGGAGCTGAGAGAACTGGTTAGCAATTTAACACACACAGTGAGTGAGCTGGTTCAAGGCCAATCGACAGTGTCACCAATTTCGGTGCAGCCACCGAACGTGCAGGCGACCAGCACACCGAGTCCCGCAGTACAGAGTCGCCTAAATTACACACACGAGGCAGTAGGAATGCTTCCGGAATTTGATCCACTGCGGAAAATTGTGACGACGCGACAGTTTATCGCGAAAGCAGAGCAGCTGCAGCGGCTATATGCATGGACCGAGGAGACGCTGTTATTTGCAGTACAGTGCAAGATGAAGGGCATCGCGAGGGATTGGTTAGATGCGCAGCCAGTGTTCCAATCCTGGGCTGCTTTTGTGAGTCTGCTGACAAAAGACTTCCCATGTACAGTTAATTCTGCGGACGTTCATAGGGAATTGGCCAGCCGAAAACGCAAATCCGGTGAACCGCTGGTCGAATACTTTTATTCAATGCTGGCGCTGGGAAGACGTGGAAGTATCGACGATACCGCCATCAACTCGTACGTGATCCATGGGCTGCAGGACATGGGCCTCACTCGAACGCTGTTGGCGATGCATTTTGGTACGACCGACGAACTCCTTCGATCATTGGAGAACTTGGGGATGACCACGGGAACGCCATCCGTGTCATCACGGACCGAAGTGCGGCAGTTAAACGCACCGATGGAGCCGCAGCAAAACCCCAACAAGCAGAGGGGCCCAAAGTGTTTCAACTGCAACGAGTATGGCCATATAGCGGTCAAGTGTCCAGTGCCGCAAAAGAAACAACGATGCACAAAATGTTCGAAGGCCGGCCACGAGGCGAAGGATTGCCGAGGAGGACCAAGGGCAACCGTCGCCAAAATAAGTGCACACGTCGACGGAGACACCATACCGCCGATTATCAAAACCGTTCACGTATTCGGAAAACATCTGCACGCACTAGTAGACACTGGGAGCGATCGGTCGCTGATACGTCGTGGGGCGGTGCCACCAGCAACTGAGGTGGTACCGGCGCAGAAAACCTTTAGAGGATTCGGAGGGGCGACTGTCCAAGCAACGCAGGCTGTGCGAACTGAGATCGAGCTGGATTGTAAACCAGCAACAGCGACATTATATATCGTCGCAGACAATTCGTTGTCACAGGACATACTTCTGGGGAGGGACATCTTGTGCCCGCCGAACAAACGGTTGACAATCGAGTCAGGGGTGATGCAGCTAAAGACGAAGGCAACTGATCCGGAGTTCCACATTCACGATGGGTTACACCAAGAGCAACACGCAGCGCTGCGGGCGCTACTTGGCGAATACGACGGCTGTTTCGCGGAGGGGCTGCCAACACTGGGCAGGTGTACGACGACGACAATGCAGATAACGGTTGCCACAGACAAGCCGATTGTGGGCAAGCGCTATCAAGCCCCGCTGGCACGACAATCAGAGTTGTCAGCCATTATCCAGGATTTACTGGCACACGACATCATACGACCAAGTACGTCGCCGCATGCAGCATCGGTTGTGTTGGTGAAGAAGGCGAACGGGGAGAGCAGGATGTGCGTGGACTATCGAGCAGTGAATGCGGTCACCGTCAAAAAGCAGTTTCCAATGCCGGTGGTCGAAGAGCAGCTATCTAAATTAGCGGGCGGCAAGTACTACACAATCCTCGACATGACATCCGGATACTATCAAATCCCGATGCAAGAAGAAAGCAAACAGTACACCGCTTTCCTAACGCACGAGGGCCTGTTTGAACACAACGTCATGCCCTTTGGGTTAGTCAACGCGCCCATGTACTTCCAGGAGATGATTACAAAATTGATAGCCACGCTCAGTAATCGAAAACGGGTCATAAGTTACGTCGACGAAGTTATCATCGCAACGCCCACAGTTGATGAAGGACTACAGGTGCTGCGCGAGTTTTTGGAAGCAGTTAAGAAAGCAGGGTTGACGCTAAGGCCGTCTAAATGCACTTTCATGGAAACCGAAGTCAAGTTCTTGGGCCATACAGTCAACGCAGCAGGCATCAGCCCAGGCAACGAGAAGACCGAGTGCATTGAAAACTTTCCGATACCGACCAATGTTTTGGAAGTCAGACAGTTCCTGGGGCTGACGGGATTTTTCCGCAAGTTTGTGGAGAAATACAGCCACGTCGCGCAACCATTGACGACGCTCTTACGAAAGGATGCACCATTTGTGTGGCGTCAGGAGCATGAAGAGGCGTTTGCCGAGCTGAAGGCAATTATCACGCGCAGACCCGTACTTGTCATCTACGACGTCGGCAAACAACACGAAGTGCATACAGACGCAAGCAGCATTGGCTTATCAGGCATGCTTCTACAGCAGGAAGGCAACGGGTGGAAACCGGTGTCATTCTACAGCCGACGATGCACACCCGCCGAAACGAGGTATGCCAGCCACGAACTTGAAGTACTAGCAATCGTCGAAACTTTGGAGAGGTTCCGGTTTTACTTGCTGGGTACGCATTTCACGGTTGCGACGGATTGCAACGCCATCGTTACAACAAAGGCAACAACACCACTTCCGCCACGCATTGCTAGATGGTGGCTACGTTTGCAAGAGTCTAATTACGATTGCATCCATCGAAAGGGAACGAACATGCAGCACGTTGATGGTATGAGTCGAGCGCCAGGGTTGCCACCTCGCGAACCCGGCACGGTGGCTGAAAGTATCTTGTCAGTAGCAGCAACCGAAACAACGGACTGGGTGTACGCAGTTCAGATGCAGGACCGCAAATTGACGGAAATCGTGAAAGCACTCAGCGGCGGAGATTCGCCAAACGCAGCACAAATCAAGCAAGATTTTGAATTGCATACGGGACGCCTCTATCGAAAGGTCGAGGGCCAGCGTAAGTTGGTTATACCGAGGGCAGTACGATGGAGGATCGCGAGAGCCTGTCACGATAACTCCGGACATTTTGGACTCGAGAAGACCCTACAGGGAATCCGGAAAGACTTTTGGTTCCCGAGAATGAGACGTTATGTGAAGAGCTACATTGCATCCTGTCCTCAATGCTGCTACGCGAAGGTCAAGGGGGGCAAACCAGAAAGCCAGATGCACGAGTCCGACACGCAGCCCATTCCATTCCGGACACTTCACTTGGACCACTTGGGGCCATTCCCCAAGTCCAAACGGGGCAATGTGCATGTCATCGTATTGGTGTGCGCATTTTCAAAGTATGCAATGCTGAAGGCGGTAAGGAACACCAAAACTACTCCAGTGATCCAGATGCTGACCGAGGTCATGAGTATTTTCGGCCAACCACGTCGAGTCATCACCGATCGAGGTACCGCCTACACATCAAAAGAATTTGCGAACTTTGTGGAACGGTATGACATTCAGCACATCAAGACTGCAGTCCGAACACCGCGCGGGAACGGACAAGTTGAGCGGGTGAATAAGACGCTGCTCACAGCTCTCAAGTGTTCCGTTGACGAGGTCCGTAACTGGGATACGATGCTTCCTACGATCCAGTGGAGCATGAACTCCCAGGAAAACGCAACGACAAAGTTTAGTCCCAACGATCTGATTTTCAGTTTCGATATCCGGGCCGTGAGTGACAATCGGCTGATCCAAGCACTGCAGGACAACGAGCCAGAATCCGACGCACAGGTGTACGAGACCAGGCGACACGTAGCAGCGCAGAGAATCGAAGCGGAAAAGGCTAAATGGAAACAACGGTACGACCGCCAACATCAACGCCCACAGATGTATCACGAAGGTCAACTGGTAGTCATCGATCATGTCCCGACCGCAACGGGGGAGTCACATAAGCTTGAGCCGAAGTATAAGGGGCCTTATATCGTGACCAAAGTATTGGATTACGATCGATATGTTGTGGAGGATTTCCCCGATACCACGCATTCCCGCAGACGCTACTGTAACATCATGGCGACCGACCACATGAAGCCTTGGTGTTACCCCAGCCCAGACATAGACGACAACGGCAGCGATGACGACGAGCAGATGAGCGGCGAGTCATCCTAGGGGATGAAGGTCAGGAGAGGCCGAGCTGTCACGGACAGGGTGGCAACTCGGGAAGTTGCTACGGGGTAGTCGCGTAGGTGGGCACGTCGCCGGTGCACAATTACTTTTTAAACAAAATTGTTAACGACTTTTTATTTATTAAAATATGTTAATAAACCATCCTTGACACCTCTAAGTAAACTCTAAATCGCCTTAAAGCATAAATTATGGCCAGTGCTTCTAACTCAAATCTGTGATACTTAGACTCGGCAGCGGAAGTGGTTTTAGAAAAATATGATATTGGATGAAATTTGCCATCATTCTGTCGCTGCACTTATACAGCACCAAAACCGGCAGAACTAGCGTTACAATGAAGCTCCGTTTCCCTCTCGGGGCTATAAATAGCTAACACCGGTGCTTCGTCAGTTTGGCTTTTAACTCGTTAAAGGCTGCAATGAAGTGATCATTGACTACAAAGTCAGCACCCTTTTTCAACAGAACAGAATGGTTTAGCTATAGTCGAAAATGATTGTACAAAGCGGCGAAAATATGAAAAAAGACCTAAGCAGGACTGCAATTCTTTCTGATTGGTCGGCAGCGGGTACTTTCTAATAGCTACCACATGAGAATCACTCAATGTTATACCTGTGGCCGTTACCTTGTAACCTAAATATTCTATTTCGTTGTAGCAAAACTTACATTTCGGAAGATTTAATTTTAATTTTCTACTTATAATACTGTAACGATGAGCCAGTCTGTCGCGGTGCAAAGCAACCCTGCCGCTACGTGCCGTGCCATAACCCAATCTGGCAACGACGGCCGCGATAGTAACTTTTAGTCCAACCTGGCAACGATGGTCGCGGTCATCAGGGAAACTTCTAGTCCAATCTGGCAACGTGCGAGAACGATCTGCGCGACGGCCGGACAGAGTATAAAAGGTGGCCAGATGCGGTACAGCGAGCCAGTCTGGTTTTGACAAGTGAAGTTGCCACACGGAATAATTAAGCAAATACTGTGTACGAACAGTAAAGTGTAAACTGTGAATAATAAAGTGACTGTTGGTTTATTTTATTGTCTGCGTTTAGAAACTGACTGAGTTTTATTTTCAAATTACACAATCCAGAGATACGCAACAGCCCACTAGACTTAGTATTCGTAACATTTGGTGTCAGAAGTGGGATTGTGGAAAATTGAAGATAAACAAAAAAAAAAAAAAACTAAAGAAATAAAATTATAAAAGCACGGACATGGTGAAATTCGAGCTGCTGAAGGTGGACCAGCTGAAGAAGGAGCTGGCTGCCTGGAATTTGCCGACTGCTGGCGGAAAGGCGGAGTTGCAGTTGCGCTTGCGAGAAGCATGTGAGGAACGAGGCGTCGATTGGACTGTGCACGAGTTCGGAGCGCAAGAACAAGAGGCGTCGGCCAAAATGGAGGAATCGCCTGCAGGTGCGGCGTCGATGCAAAGTACGACTGCAGCGGCTGCACCGCCACAAGCAATGGACATGAGCCAGCTAATGGTTGCACTTAAAGGCATGTTCGAGACTTCCAACCGTGAAATGGCAGCGAAAATGGAAACGGCGACCCATGAAATATCGGCGCAAGTGTCGGAGCGAATGGAAGTCAAGCTTCAGGAAAGCTCTGCGCGCTTGGAGCAGAAGGTAGAGGAAATCTCCAATAGGCTGAACGGGAAAGTTGAGCATCTTGAGACGCGCATGGACAATTGGGACAAACGAGTTGACAACCTGGATGAGTCCTTGAACAAACGAGTTGACAGTCTGGAAGATTCGATGCATAGAAAGATAGACGAACGACTTCGAGAGGTACAGCCACGAGAATGTTTGCCACCGGTTCAGGACGGTTTTGCTGGCAGAACAGAAGTGCCTACTTATGATGGTGCTGCGCCGTTCGATACATTTAAATTGCAATTCGACTTGGCTGCTTTGGAAAATCAGTGGACAGATATCAGGAAAGGTCGGAGGTTGGCACTGGCGCTGAAAGGTCCTGCGGCCGAGGTGATCAAATCAGTTCCAGAATGTTTAAGAAGTGATTACGGTGCCATCATGAGAGCGTTGGCAGCGAAGTATAGCAACGAGCACAACCATGCCCTATACTACTGTGAGCTGAAGAACCGCAAGCAAAGGGCCAACGAGGCGCTGCAGACATATGCAGCAGACATTGTGCGGCTCGTACAGTTGTGCTACCCGAAATTTGGTGCTGATGATCTCGAGAGGATGAAGATCGAGTCGTTTATTGAAGGTCTTCATGATCCAGAAACACGTCGCAGTGCGTTGATGATGGGCAAGCCAACATTTAAGGAGACGGTAACCAGCGCGATGACATATGAAGCGGCATGGATTGGGAGCACTCGGTATGCACCTGCAAGGATACGCCAGATTCAGGCAGACAGCGAAATTTCGATCCAGGCCATAAGCTCTGAGATACCGGACAGGCCACGGGTGGTCTCCTCTAAAGTTGTTTGCTGGGTATGTGGCAAGCAGGGCCACATATCACGAGACTGCCGCCAACGAAAGAGGCGTTCCCGTTCCCGATCGCAATCGCCTGAAGCAAGGAATGCTGACAATCGAGGCCCAGCCAACAAGCGCAGGGCTGAGGACGGCGAGTCGTTAAACTAAAACGGGTCAGCCCAAAGGGGCGTGAGCTGATCCCCACAATCTGCCGCCCCACCGTCCTTGTCTCACAGCTGAAACGACAGCTTGACAATTGAAGGAAGGATAGATGGAAAGTTGTTCGTGTTGACACTGGATACTGGAGCGTCATATTCGATCATAAAGAGGAAGCTGCTGAAGAACTGGGAACCGCTGCATGGCATACAGCTGCGGACTGCGACTGGCGAGCGCGCGCCGGTAAGAGGGAAAGTTACAAAAACGATTGCTATCGGCACCAGCAGCCTGGAACATGAGTTCATCGTCGCGGATATAATGGACGACGTGATTATCGGCGTGGATTTCATGATTAGGCACGGTTTTACGCTGGACCTGAAGGAAAATGTGCTGAGATATGCCAACGTTGAATTCCCGCTGCACACCGGCTATGAGCGAAGCGTGGCGGTAAGGAAGGTTTTATCGTGTCAACACAGGAGGATACCAGCGAATTCTGAGGCGATTGTGTGGGCAAAGGTGGACGAGGACGATGGGACGAGTCGGCTGTGGGTAGTAGAAGCACCGAAGCAAGGACACGACAACATCATCATCGGACGTACATTAGTGGAACCTAAAAATGGCAGGATACCAGTCAGAATACTGAACCCCCTGAATGCACCCAGATATGTCGGAAAAGATGAGGTAATTGGCGAGTGTAAGGAAGCTGTAGCATTGGTCAATTGCGAGAGTAGCCCGCCTGGAGGTAATAAGAAGAGCGGGTTTAACATGGACGCCATACCGCAGGAGAACCAGTGGAGCAGCGAGTTGTCGGCCAAGCAGAAACAGAAGGCGAGGTCACTCCTGCAGCACTATGGGTCAATATTTGCGGCGGAAGCAGGCGGAAGAACAGCCATAGTGAAGCACAACATCGACACCGGAAGTGCAAAACCGATTCGCCAACCGCCAAGACGAGTTCCTCTGGCCAAGAGGGAAGAGGTCGCAAATTTGATCGAAAACATGCAGAAAGACAAGGTCATAGAGCCTTCTTCGGGCCCCTGGTGCTCGCCGGTCGTGCTAGTCAAGAAAAAAGATGGCAGTACCCGGTTTTGTGTGGACTATCGGAAGCTCAATGATGTGACCAAGAAGGACAGTTATCCACTACCTCGGATCGATGACACCCTGGACACACTGTCAGGCACGCAGTGGTTCTCCACGCTCGACTTACGCAGCGGCTATTGGCAGGTAGAGCTTGCAGACAAGGACAAGGAGAAAACGGCTTTCAGTGTTGGCGATGGTTTGTGGCAGTTCACCGTCATGCCGTTTGGACTCTGCAACGCACCAGCAACATTCGAGCGGCTAATGGAACGCGTGCTAAAAGGGCTGCATTGGCGGACGTGTCTGGTGTACCTCGATGACATAATCGTAATGGGTGAAAGCTTCGACGACCACCTGGGAAAGCTGAAGGAGGTATTTGAGCGGATACAAAAAGCCGGGCTTAAACTCAACCCAAAGAAGTGCTCGCTGTACCAAAAGGAGGTCAAGTATCTGGGTCATACGGTTTCCGCCCGCGGAGTACATACGGATGAAGGCAAAATCACGGCGGTGAAGGAGTGGCCCCGACCACGCAATCTACACGAACTCCGCAGTTTCCTGGGCCTGTGTACATACTACCGCCGATTTGTTCCGGGATTCGCGAACATAGCCAGCAGCTTGCACAAACTGACGAAAAAGAGCCAAGCTTTCGAGTGGAACGAGGAGCAGGAACAGGCTTTTGCACGTCTGAAGGAAAAACTATGCAGTGCTCCAATTCTGGCCTTCCCCGTGCCTGGGGAGATGTTTGTGCTGGATACAGATGCAAGCGGGAATAGCGGTGTGCTATCACAGATAATAGACGGCCAGGAACAAGTGATAGCGTACTACAGTAGGGTTCTATCGAAACCGGAGCGCAACTACTGTGTGACACGGAGAGAACTGCTGGCGGTATTGGACTGTGTAAAACACTTCCACAAATATCTGTATGGACAAAGGTTTCGCCTGCGCACTGATCATGCGGCATTGAGATGGCTCCTGAACTTTAAAGATCCTGAAGGGCAATTGACGCGGTGGATCGAGCGACTGCAGAGCTACGACTACACGATAGAACATCGCAAGGGCAGTAGCCATGGAAATGCCGATGCTTTGTCACGCCGTCCGTGCCAAGTCGAATGCAGGCAGTGCTCACGAGCCGAGAGCAAAGAGCAGATAGTGGACGTCCGGTTGATAAGCGTTATGCCAGAGGAAGAGTGGTCTGCGGAGAGGCTACAAAAGGACCAGCGCATGGATGCGGATCTTGCAAAAATCGTCGAAGGCAAGGAGCAAGCCGCACGTCCAGACTGGCAGGAGATGGCTGGTGAAAGCCCGATCGCTAAGGCTTACTGGGCACAGTGGAAAAGTCTGCGGCTGAAGGAAGGCTGCCTGTACCGCGAATGGGAGAGCGCGGATGGTCGTACCAGCAACCCTCTAATGGTAGTGCCGAAAAGCAGAATCAACGAGGTCATCGAGGCATACCATAACGACCCCAGTGGAGGGCACCTAGGCATCACCAAAACCGTCGCCAAAATAAAAAGACGATTCTACTGGGTAGGATGTCAGGAGTCTGTAGCCGAGTGGATTAAGAGCTGCGACCGATGTTCAGCCGCGAAAGGGCCGACAAGAAAATCTCGAGGCCGCATGCAGCAGTACAACGTGGGAGCGCCCTTCGAGCGGATTGCTATGGACGTCGCCGGCCCATTCCCAACTAGCACTCAAGGCAACAAATATGTGCTGGTCGTAATGGATTACTTCAGCAAATGGCCCGAAGTGTACCCTATTCCTAACCAGGAGGCCACCACGATCTCGGAAAAGCTGGTAAACAACTGGGTAGCCAGGTTCGGAGTTCCGTTGGAGTTGCACTCAGATCAAGGCCGGAATTTTGAGTCTGCGGTATTCAAGGAAGTGTGTGAGCTGCTGGGGATAAAGAAAACGCGTACCACTCCTTTGCACCCACAGTCCGACGGCATGGTGGAACGCTTTAACCGGACACTGGAGGAACACCTGCGGAAAGTGGTAGGCAGGAATCAAAAGGATTGGGACACGCACATCCCCCTGTTCCTGATGGCGTATAGGTCAGCCCCGCACGACACGACATCACTCACTCCAGCCCGAGCAGTGTTCGGAACAGAGTTGCGGTTACCCGCTGACTTGAAGTTCGGGGTAGTCAGCACGACGGGAGGCGCTAAGACGGACTACGTGGCCAATAAGCGGGCGGAACTGGAGGAAATCCACCAGTTTATAAGGAGCCGCACCAAACTGGTCAGCGATAAGGTGAAAGCCAGATACGATCTACGGGCCAACTCAGCAGGGTTCCAAGAAGGCGATTTGGTAATGCTCTACAACCCGCAGCGGAGGAAAGGTTTGTCTCCGAAACTCCAAGCGTCATGGGAAGGACCTTACGAAGTCGTGACTAGGATTAACGACGTGGTATACCGGATTCAACGTTGCAGCAATAGAGGCGCTAAGCTGAAGGTAGTCCATTTGGAGCGCCTGGCGCCTCATCACAGCGGAGCCTCGGCGCTTGTTCGGGACGAACAAGTCTAAGTGGTGGGCAGTGTAACGATGAGCCAGTCTGTCGCGGTGCAAAGCAACCCTGCCGCTACGTGCCGTGCCATAACCCAATCTGGCAACGACGGCCGCGATAGTAACTTTTAGCCCAACCTGGCAACGATGGTCGCGGTCATCAGGGAAACTTCTAGTCCAATCTGGCAACGTGCGAGAACGATCTGCGCGACGGCCGGACAGAGTATAAAAGGTGGCCAGATGCGGTACAGCGAGCCAGTCTGGTTTTGACAAGTGAAGTTGCCACACGGAATAATTAAGCAAATACTTAAGTGTACGAACAGTAAAGTGTAAACTGTGAATAATAAAGTGACTGTTGGTTTATTTTATTGTCTGCGTTTAGAAACTGACTGAGTTTTATTTTCAAATTACACAATCCAGAGATACGCAACAGCCCACTAGACTTAGTATTCGTAACAATACGTTCCAAAACTAAACGCAACGTCTGATTGTGGTCCTCAAAGTTCTCGGCAGCAATTAGTATATCGTCCTTATAGATTACGATTTTTTAGCGTCGATGAGATCACGGAAAATATCATTGATGAAACGTTGGAATACGGCTGGCGCATTTTTAAGCCCAAACGGCATTTTTACATATTCGTACTGACCGTCAGGGGTCACAAAAGCGGTGTATGGTATGGAATCAGTCGAGATGCTAACGTGATGAAACCCACTTTTTAGGTCCAGAACGGAAAAGTATCGTTTACCCTCTAAATATTCTATACAGTCTTCAATGAGTGGCAGCGGATAGTTATCTCGTACAGTTATCTTATTAAGTCCCCGATAATCTACACACAGTCGTGTTTGGCCATTTTTCTTCTTCACCAAAACAATAGCAGACGCGTACGGAGAGTTACTTGGCCTAACAATGCCCTCCTGTTGTAATTCTTTTACAATTTCTCTAACCTCTGTCCGTTCCTTGTAAGATAATCGTCTAGGGCTACAATAAAAGGGTACGTCAGAACTTAAATCAATTTTCATCTCATATTCGTAAGGGGTGACAGGAATATCGTGCGGCACTAAATAGCAATTTGTAATTAACTCTATAAGTTTCTCACGTTGTACCCGGTTTAATTCGAAATTTACGTCAAATTCTTGGTCATCAAACGGAATATTAATATTATATATATACGGCACGTCGTCATTGACACTACGGTTTATTGACTCAACTGACCCAGCTGTCGCGGAATTCTGAATAGTTCGGCAGTAATCAGCAACGCAAGTATTTGTATTTCTCAAAAGGTTGTGCTTACTTAGGATTCGTAGGGAGTCGATCGATTCGGAGGAACAAAGGCTAACTTCATCTTTGATTTCTAGCAGTCGCGTCTTAGAATAACGCAATTTCGATTTTGTTAATTGAATGTTAAAAACCCGTAAGAAATTTCGTCCTAAAATAATAGGTACATACAGCACGTCGTCGGGTACTATTACAATGGAAATTGGTTTTGTTTGTTTTAAAAATTTTATTATGCAGTGGCTTTCTGCCAAGACATGAATAGTGTGCCCACCCACGGCACGGTATTTCGCTGGTCTACCTGTCCGGCATATAATGAAGCTCGCAGGTCTTCCGGCACGCAAGACTGTTGTACGAAACTAGTTGGGCTACCCGTATCAAACAAAGAGCAGCGGTTCCTCCGGCCTCGCGGACCCTGGTGGAGCGGATGTTCGTCTGGCTGGCGGAACGTTGGTTGACAGTTGTGTGTCGCGGCGTTCTGTCGGTGCTGTCTCGAGTTTTCGCTGGTGCCTCTTTAACAGCATCTTCAGTTCGGCGACACTGTTGGCCCCGGTCAGCAGCTCAACGCTGCGCACCCCATGGTCGATCCCCTCAATGATGAAGTCAACGACCTCCAATTCGTTGACGTCGGACCGCGTCGCGATGGCCTGCATCTCCAGGATGTACCAATGCAGCGACTCCTCCTTTTTGTTCCAGCGCCTCTGCTGCAGCATGCGGTAGACATCCTGGCGTGAAACAGCGACGTCAAACTCAGCAATCAGAGCCCTCTTCAATTCAGCGTGCGACAATGCGGCCGTCATTGATAGAAAAACCCGCGCCGTGCCCGTCAGCGAACGGCGCAGGCAGAGCAACCTGAAGCTCTCGTCAGCATTTGTGGAGCACACAAGCTCCTCGAAGTCCCGTAGGAGGTGTCTTACGGCATGGGCGGCGTTATCCCCACTAAATTTGGGGATAGCGTGCTCGACGTCGGCAAAATTCGGCAAACGTTCCTGTGTTGGAGTCAGGGCGGGATTCTCCAGTTCGCGGATCTGTTGCCGCAACTTGAGGACTTCCAGTTGCTTTCGCAACATCACCAGTTCTTCGTCAATGGCAGTATTGGCGTCGAAAGAAAAAGCATCGCCATCTTGGCAACGCGATATGGCCTGATCGTTGTAGTTGTGTGTTTTTCCGCCTACTGTACCGTACCCGAGATCGTAGTTCCGGGCGGCAGCGGCAGCAGCGGTGTTGGCTGCGACGGCAGTGTTGGTCGCAGCGGCGGTGTTAGCTGCAGAGGCAGTATTGGCGATAGCAGCGGTGTTTGCTGCAACGGCAGTGTTGGCTGCGGCGGCGGTGTTGGCTGCAGCGGCAGTGTTGGCGGCAGCAGCGGTGTTTGCTGCAACGGCAGTGTTGGCGGCAGTTGGTTCGTCGCCGGTGTCCAGCGGAGCACCCACCATATCCGCCATCAGCCTACGGAGCTGGCTCACCGTAGCTGTTCCGGGAAAATCAATACCGGCTTTGGCCAGTGTCTCGGCCATTTCCCATTTCACTCATATTGGTTTACACCCCACACTTGAGTTTTGAAATATATAAAAGTTTTATTTAATTCGCTTTGAAATTCGGTTGCGCCCGCGCACTCTGATGGTCACAATAAGAATGAAAGATGGCGTTCTTCGTGGTCAGCACCATGATACAAAAATATAAGGTAGAACCGCTGTCATTTGTTTTGACACTAAACGTGTTTATTGACGTTTCTCGTATTTGTCAAAAGCTTGAGTCGTGATGCCACTTCGTTGTAATACTAAATTAGGGCTATTTAAGGTTCTAAGGATTTTTAGATCTTTTTTAAAATAAACACGAAATATACATTTCAATGTGACTAGTTCATTTTGTTTAGTAATATTATTAACTTTTACACAAGCAACAACGCAATAAATGGTACAAAGATAAATTACTATGTAATTGTTTTTTTTAATTTCTTATTAATATTCATTTTTTTTTTGTGTTTTTAAATTTCTGTTCAAAAACCGTATCCTAAAAAATGTTCGGCCTAAAAAGAAACGTTTCGCAATACGTTGCTCTAATACCGTGAAATTTTCACTGTTAGTTAATAATTTGTCCATGAAGTTTGGTGTTTCCACCAAACTTTCACCGTTAATGTTGGCGAACATTGTATTTAAAATTCGTATGAATTCGGAAGTTGGCTTATGTAATCCCCCCTCTGAAAGGAGATTAACATATTGTTACGAATACTAAGTCTAGTGGGCTGTTACGTATCTCTGGATTGTGTAATTTGAAAATAAAACACAGTCAGTTTCTTAACCGCAGACAATAAAATAAACCAACAGTCACTTTATTATTCACACTTTTACACTTTACTGTTCGTACACTTAAGTATTTGCTTAATTACTCCATGTGGCAACTTCACTTGTCAAAACCAGACTGACTCGCTGCGCCGCATCCGGCTGCCTTTTATACCTCTCAGGCCATCGCGCAGATCGTTCCCGCACATTCCGGAGTGGACTAAACGTTTCCATCATTGCCAGGTTGGACTAAAAGTTACTATCGCGGCCGTCGTTGCCAGATTGGGTTATAGCACGGCACGTAGCGGCAGGGTTGCTTTGCACAGCGACAGACTGTCTCATCGTTACAATATGTATTACTTGCATCGTTGTTGCCTACGAATGGTTTTTGAAAATTCTGCTAATGAAGCTGGGCTGAACTATCAAGTACTTACGGGGACGGGACAGCGTTTGCATTTAGTTGTCTCCTTCCATTTCCAGAAGAGATTTCTTCTTTGGAGAAATGGAGCAAACGATTGGCTGCTTGGGTAGGTCACTGAAGTTTACACCGCACGCAGTAATCCACCGTTCACGCATGAAGGGTATTGTGGGGAAACAGAAAAACGTTACCGCACTTTTATGGCAAATAGTACGGGTATTGCGACAACCGTTAAAGCAACAACTCATATTTTTATATTACTTATTAAAATTTCTCAACCACCTACGCTGCGTTTTTCGAGAACCATTATCTTTTTGTTTGCTTTGACTTCTTTGAATCAGGTGATTTATAGAAAAGGACTAGATTGCCAAGTTGCATTGTTTACATTTGAAGTTTGAAAAAAAACGGAGCTTAAAAACAGGAACAACCCACAAACAAGCAACACAAACGACTCGCCGATTTAACCGTCAACGGTTGATTCTAGCTCAAACATCAAACACCAAAACTATAAGTATGATGAGGTAATGATGATACATTTTGACAATCTAAACCAAAAAATCTAAACAAAATACATTTCACCTAAACAACATACATTGTTGACGTAAAAAAATGTTCACGGGATTTTCTAACAACAGTACGGTAGCACATTTTCAAAGAAGAACGTCAAAAACACGTTTAGTGTCAGATGCGCAATATGGCGGCTGAGAAGAAGCATCGGCTGTACCTTCTATTTTTGTATCATGGTTAGCACCGAAGCCCAGCGTCGTGTTCCTGAACTCCGGTGCTGCCAAGTTTTCCAACTTAACTATGGCGTTGCCATTATGAAACATCTTACAAAATTGAAGAATAATTTCATAAATAAATATATTATTACATACCTTTAAGCTGCCGCTGCAATTCGTTGCTTTACGCAACCACGCAAAATTCTAACTGAAATCATTAAAGACAAAACGTGCAAATCAAGCAAACTTCGTGTCATAGAAACAGAAAGTTCGAAAAATGCAAACATTTCTACCTTGTTTTGTAGCAGAACAGTCGCAAGATCAGCCTTAACAGTATTTTTTTGCTTCTCTCACCTCTATTTCGTTTTTCTCGTTTTTATGTGCTCTTCTCGCATATGAACGCGCACACAGAACGTGAACGATTAGACGCGAACTGACTGACTTCGCATTCGCTACCAGCTACTTTGACAACTAATTGTCCAATTAACTAACAAAAAATCAGTTGAAAGACCAATTAATTTTAGGAACCAGTTGTCTCAGATCCGACAGGGTTAATACTGTAGTTCTAAGGAAATATTATTTATATTAAATCGACGGAAAGCTACAGGTAACATTTTGTAAAATATGTGGAATGTTGAGTAATATTTTTTTGGTACAGTAGCAGCCGCCGTGGCTCAGTTGGTTAGTGCGCGGTCCAACGAGTCGTATGCAGAGCGACGCAAGATCGAATACTGCATGTAGTAACACCTAAAAAAATAACGGGAAACTCGTTTTCTCTTTCGGTGGCTGTCCTCTCAGCTGGAAATGGCAAACCTCTGAGAGTAAAAATTGCCTATGAAAAAGCTCCCAACCTGCCGTTCGGAACCGGCATAAAACTGTAGGTCCCTTCCACCCGCGTACAAAATTCACACGCACAACACGGGTGGTTGCGGGAAGCTAGGCCTTAGTCTCGCGTAAGCGGGCTGTCGTGCCAATCAATTAATTATTATTACAGTAGCGACTCGGTAAAAGCAACCGATTAATGACAGGGGCAGTTGCTACTACCGAGTTTGTTGCAATTATCGAGTCTAAATTTTTGTATGAAAATTTGCAAATTTCACAAAGTTTTATAAGGGTTTCATTAGAATTAATTATTATTTTATTCATATTTTGTTGTATTAAAAAAAAAGAACTTAAACTAATCACATTCATTGTGTTTAAGAAAAATCAAACAGAAACAAAAACTCCAACATTTCTTAAAAAGGCTTTAATTAACAAAACAGTTTGATAACAAATTAGTTTACTGATTTAAATAAACTAGAGATTTTTGACTGAACACTCTATTCCAGAAAAAGAAAATAAGATGAAGAAAAAGTTGCAATTATTGAGGTTTCTTCGGCAGCAGTTGCTTTTACTGAGTCTATAATGTATAAAATTCGGTGGTTGCGATAATCGAGGAGTTGCGCAAATCGAGGGTTGCTTTTACCGAGTCGCTACTGTAATATATTAGTTAAATATTAGAAAGTGATATAAACTTTTCAAATACAGTACTTTGGTTTAGTAACATGTTATGCAACAACGAATAAAAGTAATGGATATGAGTAATAATTTACATTTGAAAGTAATACAGGGTTTTTCATCATGAGCCGAAAAAGTGAATAAAGAAAAAAAAATCAATTAAAATTTGAACTTTGATGAAACTTTATCAAAATAATATTTGGTTTGTGCCATTAGTATTGAAATATGACATCATTCAAATGACCGCCAAAGAGCAGCCTGGCACACCTCGATACTTTTTAGGTAATTTTCGATGACTTTTTTACATATAGCAGGCTGTAAGGCGCCAAGAACTGCACGTATGCTGTCCCTGAAATGACCCAGAGTCTGCGGATGGTCTGCATAGACTTGGTCTTTCGCGTAGCCCCAAAGAAAAAAGTCCAAAGGGTTCAGATCGCACGATCTTGACGGTCTATTGGCATCACCAAAACGCGAAATTATGCGTTCATCGAACCTGGTTCGCAATTCCGTCATGTTCGGTCACACACATCCACATCCATATCTTCGATCGCTGGCCAGAAATACTCGGTTATCATACGGCATAACGTTCAGAATTGACGGTAACGGTCTGTCCATAGTAATTTTCGAAGAAATATGGCCCTATGACACCACCGGACCATAATGCACACCAAACAGTGACTCTAGGTGGATGCCCAATACATCGACAACCACGTGTGGATTTTCTGAGCCCCACACACGACAATTTTGACTATTAACGTAACCTTACTTACTTACTTAACTGGCCATAACAACCCGTTATCGGGTTACGGCCTGCCGCAAAACTTCTCTCCAGGCGCCTCTGCTTCGCGCGCGCCTTCTCCAGTTGGTCACACCAAGAGATACCAGGGCCTCTTCCACTTGGTCCTTCCACCGGAGACACGGCCTCCCTCTTCGCCGTCGACCTCCAACCATCGCATCGAATACCTTTTTCGCCGGAGCTTCGTCGTCCATGCGGCAGACATAACCGAGCCAGCGTAGCCGCTGGATGTTAATTCGCTGCGCTACGTCCATGTCCTTATACAGCTCATACAGCTCGTTATTGGTTCGTATGCGATAGTCGTCACCGCCGAGGTAAAAATGTGCTTCGCTGAAGAACATTTTGTGCGAAAAATTGGGATTTTCGGACTGTTTTTCAAGCACCCATTCGGCGTAGTTACGACGCATTCTGTGATCTCCCGGCTCCAATTTCTGCACCAACTGAACTTTGTATGGATGAAGATGCAAGTCCAAATGCAAAATACGCCAAATTGAGGTTATGGAAATATCGAATTGTTGTGAACGCCGGGGAAGCGATAAATTCGGATCATCTTCAACACTGGCAGCTACAGCAGCAATATTTTCGGCCGAACGAGCAAGGCGATTACGTATTAGCTTTTGTACACCTTTTACAGAACCAGTTAGTTCGAATTTCGCCAATAAATCCGAAATTGTTGACTAAACAAGCCTTCCGTGACGTCCGAAATCTTCCTTAGTGCGCGAACAGTGGTGGTCAAATTGTCACCATTTTTTTTAGTGAATTTTCACTATGTTTACACGTTGAGCGATGCTAAATCGGTCCATTTTCATAAATGGCAAACACTAAACTACAATATTAACACAATGCAACGACAGATGACAGCTGCGGTTGTCGAACGCAGGGCTGCCAAAGTTTTCGGTTCGAAATGAAAAACCCTGTATGTCGCAACACTGATAAGGAGATATATAGGTAAGTAGCGTACAAGTAAATAAGTCGGTTGAAATTGACTAACGCAATCTTATTTGCTGCGCCGATCTTATCGCTTTCCGGGCATAATGCTGTAGTCTCTCGCATTTTGCTGTTGTTTCTCGCAAACTCGTTTCAATTAATCCAACCGAAATTGTTTCAATTCTATTGCAAATTTTATGGCTAGCAAATGGCCACAATGTGTTAGAAGCATTTTCGGGAGTAGTGCAAAGTAAATTCTAAATTACAAACAAGTCTACTCCTTCTGCCTCATGATGCTTGAAATTGTGATCGCACTCATAACGTTGGTGCTGCTTTGGGACTATTTAACGAAGAAGCGACGCAATGAGATACTAAGCTATATGCCAGGACCCAGGGCATTGCCAATGCTGGGAAATGCACTAATGTATCGGGGCCAAGGTCCAGACGGTATTTTACTATTGTTCCAATATAATAAATATTTCTATTACTCAAGTGCATGAACTAAAATAGCAGGTTAATAACACGTTGACAATCCGTATCGTTTCTGATCAAATAAGTAGAAATTGTAGTGGTTGTTACGACCGCAGTTTTTTGCTGTTATTCGATATGTATTGTATTGTATTGTAGTATGTGATTTTTCAGAAATAATGGAATTCATTATGAGCAATCGTGAGAAATATGGCCCGCTCTATCGAGTCTGGGTCTTACGCCAGCTAGCTATATTCTCAAGTGATCCCTCTGACGTTGAAGTCATTCTCAGCAGTCCGCAGCATATTACCAAAAATAGACTTTATGAACTGCTGCACGTTTGGTTGGGCACAGGACTGCTGATGAGTACCGGCCAGAAATGGCACTCACGTCGTAAGATCATCACTCCAGCTTTCCATTTCAAGATCCTACAAGAGTTTGTGGAGATTTTCGATCAACAGAGCACCGTTCTTGTAGAAAATCTTCATAAGCATGCAGATGGTAAAACGGCGATAAATTTGTTTCCGATAATTTGTCTGATGGCATTGGATGTGATCGCGGGTGAGTCGTTAAAAGTAGACAGATGCATTGGTAATAGCAATGTAAAGAAAAATAAAAATCGAACATTGAATAAGCACACAAATTTGTTCTTTATATTCTACCGTAGAAACAGCCATGGGCACCAAGGTGAATGCGCAAGTGAATCCCGAAATTTTTTATGTTCAGGCTGTGAATGCGTAAGTTTATCACGCCAAGTATTTTTAGGATACTTATATTATTTTAATATTTCTCATAGTGTTACTAACATAATGGCCAAACGCTTTATAAATGTTTGGCAACGCATCGATTGGATTTTTCGTTTGACCGCACCTGCTGAAGCAAAACATCTCGATGCGAGTATTAAACTCATGCACAACTTCACAAACGCGATAATCATGGAACGACGTGAGGCTATATCACAAGGCGAGAAGAATATCGCAAGTAGTGCATCTACTGACACATACGCGCATTCAGAAGTGGGCCAGAAACGACGTTTGGCCCTTTTAGATGTACTGTTGCACTCGACTTTTAACGGGCAGCCGCTTAGCAATGACGACATACGAGAAGAAGTAGACACTTTCATGTTTGAAGGACATGACACAACTACCAGCGGCATCTCTTTCTGTCTACATTTAATCTCACGGCATTCCGAAGTGCAGCAAAAGCTATTTCAGGAGCTACGCGAGGTACTAGGCGAAGACAAAAACAGTGCAATAACGATGCGTGACCTGGGTGAATTAAAGTATTTAGAGTGTGTGATTAAAGAGTCGTTACGCTTATACCCACCGGTGCCGATAATTGGACGAAACTTCGAAGAGGATGTGATGTTAAGTATGAAAAAATAATATGTATATCGGTTTAATAGTTTGTTTTTAATATCTTTTGCTTTGATATATTTGGTGTGTGGACATGAATTTACCGAAATACATTTTTTTTATTTTTCGTACAGATGGTAAAATGATACCAGCCGGTACCAACTACACTGTTGGAATTTTTGTTATGCTACGTGATCCCCAGTATTTTCCCGAGCCGCATAACTTCCGGCCGGAACGATTCTTTGACGAGAAAATGGCCAATGGTAAATTAAACCCCTACAGCTATATACCGTTTAGTGCTGGTCCGCGAAACTGCATTGGGCAGAAATTTGCCATTTTGGAAATGAAAAGCACTATTAGCAAGGTGTTGCGCCATTTTGAACTATTGCCTTTGGGACCAGAAGTGCGACCATCCATGAATTTAGTGCTACGTTCGGCAAACGGTAGTCACATTGGGTTGAGACCACGAATTTATTCATAAAAGTTTGTCTAAATTCACATAACTATAATACAAATAAAGATTCTATACTTTCAAATACATATGTATGTGGCAACCACATGCAGCCAAATGCAACTCTGCTGACGTCACTCCCACGTTGGCTGCCCTTCTCATTCGCCATCACGCGATTTGGTCAGGAACCACGTTTTGTAACCCCAATTTTACTTCACAAGAAATAAAAGAACTTTAAACCAACACACAGGCTTCATTGGTGACCCCGACATACACAGCAACCAAAATGTCTCTGGACGAGTCAATCAACGCTCCATCGCAATCGAACATTCACATTGCTCGTGAAATTAACATCAAAGCACCGGCATTCAGCAGCGAAAAACCGGCACTCTGGTTCGCACAACTGGAATCACAATTTCGAATTCGCAACATAACGGCGGACAGCGACCAATTCCATATCGCAGTACCCCTGATTGACACACGGTCAGCAGAGTTGCATTTGGCTGCACGTGGTTGCCACATGTATATATCCAGTTGTGCTCCCAAAATGAACTTTCCCGTATACATTAAATAAATGCGAGTTTGCACATTTTGAGAACCACTGTTAAAAGTTTATAATTCGCATATGTTAAAAGCTATAGCTTTTTCTACACTGCTTTTCAAAGGCTTTACTAAATTCTTCCCGAACACATACTGAACAAACGCAATCGCATGTGCCACTTTGCTAATGTGGCACATGCTAAGGTTTGTAAACCTTTTTTCTTTCAGCAATATTGCAGCTTGTAAGTGTTAAATAGTTTAACTATCCACATAACCAATCTTTTGACAATATTGAATGAAACAAAATTTACAGTCTAGATGAATAAGGGATCATTGTTATTCCGTAACTCTCTCAATATCTATCGATGTATTAAATATAGTATATGCATAAGAACAGCCGTGTGCAAAGTTATTGGGCACTTCAAAACTATTATTATTAATTAATTATGCGAAGAAACCATTGATTTTTTACATCATTTGTAAACATAGTGTTTCGCGTTGATACAACATACCTTCTATCTAACATAATTTCACAAATAATTTTAGAAGCCCACAATTGTTCATAACTTATCTAACTAAATGGTATTCGACTGGTCTCGTAAAGTCGAATTTTAGGTAATATACAATGGGTACTTAGATAGGAACCACGCCAGCCTTATCCTCAAATAGAAAAACTTTACCCAGTTTCCTTTTAGCGGATAATTTAATGGACCAGACCGAGTTTAATATTAGATCTCATTCCTATTTTATAAAGAGGTTCTGGTTTTTAGATAGTTCAGATAGAAGACATATTTTATCTGTTCTCGACCGATTAATAATGGCTATCAGTTTCGGAAATTCTTACTGAATCTGAAACTGAAAATCTTACTGAAAATAACATCAAAGCCAATTTTTCAACAAATTGCTCAAATTACACAGGGCAACAAATTTCGACTTTTGGTCGGCTTTTCTGGGTTTGACATCAGTTCTAGGGTAATTAGGGACCGCTGATATCGAATCCGCAAACCGTTTTAAAACTACGTTTCCGTTTTCGCAAAAACTGGGCGTGTTATTGGTTTATTGGTTTAGAAATTACAATCCCAAACGTGAAAAAAGTCAAAGAAAAAACCGAAAAAGTAACCCGCCTAGTTTTTGCGAAAACGGAAACTAAGTTTTAAAACGGTTTGCGGATTCGAAATCAGCGGTCCCTAATTACCCTAGAACAGAAGTCAAAACCAGAAAAGCTATTTTGCTGTTGATCACTGTTATTGAACTTGTCACCCAAGAATGCTCGAAGCAATTCCACATTTATTTTTAAAGCTAAATCCTAACCAAGGCGAATTTATACCAGGTGATAGCGTTAAATGAGGCGAATTGATTTTTTTTGTTGTGGAAAAGGTCTAGATTGTCAAAGTGCCTGTGTTTGAGAGTTTAAAAATGAAAAAGCAAGCTTTGTTCTGATTGGCTGATTCTGACCGAGCCATTTCTTCAAGTTTGGGAACAAGAAATAGTCACTTGGGGCTAGATCGGGTCAATAGGCGGAATGAGGGAGCAATTCGTAGCCCAATTCATGGATTTATGGCATGGAAACTGCACATGTGTGCACCCGTGCACACGAAATTCACTTTTTTCCATTTTCTTCTCAGTCAACGCGGTAGTCTGATATTAACGGCTGTCAAAAACAAACTAAATGTCGCAGCTTGTTCAATTTTTGACAAGAGTCAACTGACAGATGACTGTTGATGGGAGCAGTGTTGCCATTTCAATTAAGAGGCGGGAAATTCAAAAAGTCACGGACTTATTGACCCACCCTCGTATAAAAGAGCATATTTTGGGGTTCCTAATTTTTTAAGGAAAAAGCATGAAAAGAGATGAAAATCGCTATGGTAAATGTTTGCTATTATTTCGATGCGAATGTGTATTCCGCCAAATAATTTTGCTGTGTTGTATTGCTTGATGTTTCTTCTTGAGATATTCATATACTTCGTAACTTGATTTATGAAACATCTGTACAATTTTCGCCATCAGAAAAAACGCCTTCAAATTCAATATTTTCCCACTTTGAAACCTTATTACGCCAATTTAGAACGCATAAAATTGATTAATGTCGGAAAAGATAGCGTGAAATGTTGTAAGTGCAACGATATAAAAATCATGTCGATAGGATTTTTGGTTCAAAAATTACAGTCGAAAACGAGAAAAAAGCCGAGGAAAATTCCAAAAAGTGACACGCCCATTTTTTGCGAAAACTAGAGTTGTTACATAAAAACGGAGTATGGTTTTGAAAACAGCGTGGAAAAACGATTGAGATTCATGTAAAAAACTCCATGCAACAGACATGCTGTTGTGCAGTGTAATCTGCGATATTAAAATTGGTATTTAATTTTGTGTGTTTAATATAATAGCAAAACAAACATCAAACGCGAACTTTACATTTCGCTTTTGGTCCGCTTCAAGTAACATTACAACAACAGAACTTTTATTCATACTATATGTACACATGTATCTCGTGAGAAATTATGGATCGCAATAATGGTCGATTTTGCATTCCCGATTTACTAGTACATACTAGAGTTAATGAACATAATCAAAGTCAACATTCATAAATACGTTTAAATATTTAATTGTATTTAAAAATAGTTAACACATACTCTTTAAAAAAAATAAAAAAGAAATATATGGATGATCGGTTTAAGCTTCGTTTTGAATCTACTTATCTCACGAAAATCGCTAAATAAACATGCATTTGTTAAAGATACTGAAAACACATAATTTTAATAAAGTGAGTTGATAAGTTTATTATCATTAGACAAGTAGCGCACACCGGATTTCATTTTGGGGCCAGAACCTTTGAAACCATATTTCCCACCTACAATACCCTTTACAATCTCCAAACCGCCTTGGGTGCCCCACTAGTTTAAGCTGTAAAGTTCAACACGTAGACACGGATACTTTTAATTTCATTGCTTTTGCATTAGAACGATAGAAAAGTTGAAATGCGTGCCGTTCTATTTGTTTTGATTGATTAACGTCAAATATTATTAAATTTTAGAAAGTTAAAGTACTCAAACGATATTAGCTTCATAGAAGCATATCGGAAATGCTATGGGAAATTTTGCTGTTTATATTAATACTAAGCTGTCTGTTAGAGTGCTATGTGCGAATGCATTACCGAGAGATGCATTCCGATCGTGTCGAAAATCCCGATTGTTGGTAGCCTGTTAGTGTTGTCGAGCTTTCAGCCAGACAGTGAGTGTCCATTTCCATAAATCGAATGCTTTTATTATTTACGGATACGTACAAATATTAAATTGATTTCTGTCATTATGTGACAGATTTGCATCTGAAGTTTCAGGAATTCGTTGGGCGCTACGGGAAAAGTTTCTGTGCCAACGTATTTGGCCGCATAGTAGTAGTAACAGCAGACCCACGATATGTGGATGGGCTGCTCAGCAGTCACACACACGTCCAAAAACATCAACTGTACCTTTTACTGCACGCCTGGTTAGGGGACGGACTACTACTAAACCATGACAAGAAATGGCAGACTATGCGCAAGATTATCACACCCACCTTTCATTCTAAAATACTAGAACAGTTTGTGGGTGTATTTGATCGACAAAGCTTGATTTTAGTGCAGAGACAGCATAAATTCGCTGATGGTGAAACGGATGTGGACATTTATCCGCATATGGGACTGATGACTCTCGATATTATTGCAGGTGAGTGAATTAAAAACAGGAGCGGAGAAATAAATGTGCAAAGTAAATTCAAATTTAATAAATTCTCGTAGAAACTGCAATGGGGGTATGTGTTAATGCTCAACAAGATTCAAAGTCAGAATTTGTTGCAGCAGTAAAGGAGTAAGTATTAGTTGAACGTTATTTCTGCAAAATGTGACACTCAAAATGTATTTCTTTGGAATGTTAGCGTTACCAACATATTTGCAACACGCTTTATTAGACCAATTTTGGCTTTTCCTCTTTTCTTCCGACTGCTGACTCCAAAATTATATGAAAAACAGATTCGCGGAATTGCCGTAATCCATCGCTTCACAAACAATATAATCGAAAAACGACGCAAAGTATTACAAGCTTCATCTAACGAGAACCGGCAGATCAATACAATAGCGGTGAAAAACCACAACTTAGACTCAAACATTCGTTCAATACTTAATTCATTCAATAGGTATTGGCATTAAGCCGCGCCTTGCACTGCTCGATGTGCTGCTACAGGTAAAAAACAGTAACAATGGCCCACCACTTTCAGATGTTGAGTTACGAGACGAAGTAAACACGTTTATGACACCACCGTGACAAACACGTGACACGACACCACCACATCAGCAACCTCATTTTGTCTTTATTTGCTCTCTAGGAATGTTGCTCCTCAGCGCCTTCTATTCGAAGAGATACATGCACATTTCGGAGCGGATCTTACCCGACCGATAACGTACCGTGATCTACAGGACTTAAAGTATCTAAACTGTGTGATCAAAGAAACTCTGCGCCTTTATCCACCTATACCAGCTATAGGCCGCTGGTTAAAGGAAGATTTAAAACTAGGTATGCAATATTGTTTACAAAGAAACAAACTCCTTGCTCAGCCGGCGTATTTCTCACAGTGGATGTCACGCTACCGGCTGGTACGAATGTCATTATATTGCTGTGGCAGCTGCTGCGAGATTTCGAAGTTTTTACGGAACCAGAGCGCTATCGGCCTGAACGACATTTAAAAATGGATGCGCGGGCTAACATTTCCAGTAACATAGCATTCAGTGCCGGTCCGCGCAATTGCATTGGACAGCGGTTTGCGCTATTTGAGATACGAGCAGTAATTGTGCAAATGGTGCGCCACTTTGAGTTGATCAAACTCGGTGCTGATATCCAGCCGTCCATAAAAATTGTATTACGTTAAAAAAATGGCATACATTTTGGTCTGCGACCTCGTGTATATTAACAATATGCATACTGTACAAATTATGCGGAAATAAATTATTTGTTCAATAAATAAACGCGTTTTTTATGATTGTAGATAAATATCTGTACAAAAAAAATGATACAATACTACGTCCATGGCACAATAAACAAGGTAATAGCATCCCCGCAACACCAAAAACCACATGTATTTTGTTGGTAGGATCGTTTATCGCTACTGTCAAATTCAGCTGTCCTTTTCCGACGAAAGAGGGAGAAACTGAAAACAGACAAAAGTGATTGTTGCCAGACGGTGCTGTATTTGAGTGAAAAAACGGGAAAAGTGCTCAGGTCAGTTGTTTTCAGTCAGGTATTTTCATTTCAACCGATGCGGCAACACCGCACCACTGCTGACACCGACGATTTTGACAGAAGCGATAAACGATCAGCCGGTGGCTTGCTACAACCTTGTTAGTTGAACCATGACTACATCCATATATGTAGTACTTCTATATTGGCACTAAGCTCAAGGTACATTCGCCAACATCACAGTACAGCAATAGTGAAATATGAGCGAGAAAGCGTATAAACGAATGTACCTTGACATATTTCAAGAAGTCAGGTGCGTTCAGACGGGAAAAAAATTGACTGGAAAAAAATATAAATTTGTCGAAATTAACTGAAATTTCTTCAACCGGCCCAGGAGCAGTTTGACAGTTGTTCATGTGTAGAAGTGCACATGTATACACGCATAGAAATATATTCACAAAATTTCGTGTTTTCTGTCTCATCGCTTGTCTTCCTTTGATTGAATGAAAACACATTGTGAAGATACGGTAGTGCCAATATAGAAGTATTACATATATGACTACATCGCACCATAGTAAAATAAACCAAGTGATCCAATATTTTGACATATCAAAAAAGAAAAGGTAAACAAATACATACATGTCAAAACTTAGCCCGTGAAATTATTGAGAAATTCAAGTAAATTCAAAATTGAATTTTTTTAACTAACATTTGCGCTGTGTTCTTGAGAAAACCATAGTAAAAAACAAAATAAAACAAAAATACAAGATGCCTTTCTGTGTTATGGTATTTTGCCTATCGGCACCTAAATATAGAACGGACGTATCTGACAATTGCAAAATTTTACAGGAGGAAGAAAAAGCTTAATAACTTCATTCTTTTCGTAACATGATCGATTTGACCACTTAAATAAATGTTATTTTTTTCACACGTGAGATACAAATGTTTCTCCCTGAAGAAACTATAACTTGACAGAAACGAAATGGCTACCACGCTACGCATGAAAACCCAGTTAGGGCTTTTTTTCATTTCCTTTTAAAACTGTTATATTGTTCAACATATGACTGTGAAATCTTAAACAGGATTACATTTGAGGGTATTTTAACAGAAAATGCAAAAAAGAAAAGATTTCGAAAAATTATGAGTCACGTCCTTTGCAGATCCAATTATTTCAAGTAGTTTAATGTTAGAAAAAGAGGTTGTCAAAATAAGAGTGCTTTTTCTACTTGGATCACTTGGTTTATTTACTATGCACCGGACAAATTGTTATAAATTTAAAAGTAAATTTAAAGTAGGTAGGTAGGTTAGGCTGGCTGACCCTCGGGGGGGTCTCACATAGACCATGTTGGTCCATAGTGGTACCAGAAAGGTTCTGGAGCTTCAGACCTGTATGTAGTTTGTCAAAAACGTTTTGCCAAATCTAAGTCGCTGCTTTTTTGTTCCGCGACTCTTTCCAACGAAGGGAACGACGCGGATCCGAGGCAGCTGACCCGTGATCTGTAGAGAGCAGGGCAGTGGCACAGCAAATGCTCCAGGGTACCCTTGGCACTGTCTTCACCACATCTTGTGCATGCATCACTTGGTACCAAGCCAAGTTTGGCAGCGTGGGACGGTGTGAGACAGTGTCCCGTGAGTATCCCGGTCAATAGTTTGCAATCATCTCTTCGGAGTGATAGTACAAACTCTGTGTTGTTGACATTATGTTCGCGAAGCATGATTTTTGCTGTCCTGTGAGATGTAGATCTCTCCCACATGGACGCCGCTTCACGAATCATATTCTCTTCTATTTCTATTTAAATTTAAAGTAACGCAAAATGCAAATACCTCAAAGGGTACAAACTTTGGGGTTCCAAAAGAAGTAATTGATTTTGATTCCTATTGATTCTTTGAGAAAACTAAAATAGTGCAAATGCCTTTTAATTTCAAGCCATATAAAGTATGGAATTGAAAGAATAATATGCCTGCTAACACTTTCGCACAGCCGATACCAAAACGTTTTTTTATTATTATTTATTCCATGGGTCTTGTAACAAATTAATTGAGCATCGAGTTTATAAGATAAAAATTAGCACTTGTAAATAAAAACAATCTTGTTTGTCTAGAATAGTTTAAACAAATTGTTGAAATTGTAGTCATTGGGATCATAATTAAATAATATGTTATGCAACGGTTGAACTAAAATATGAAAAATACATTTACAAATTTCGTATCTTACATACCATTGCTCCATATTACGTTAATAAAACTATTTTCTAGCTAATACATCAAAATTGTTCAGCCTTGTGTTGCCGCATATGTCCGGCCAAACCCGCCATTTGTGCATATGCTCGGCCGCATAACTTACATATAAACTTCTTAATGCCCAGATGAAGGTGCTTGTGGTGGTATAGCGCCTTAGACCGGGAGAATGTTGCCCCGCAAACTTCGCATTTGTGTGGACGTTCCGTTGAATGTATAGGCATGTGCTCCGATAGTAGTGACTGTGAAGCGAAACCCTTGCCGCATACTTTGCAAACGAACGGACGCTCACCTGTATGTGAACGCTTATGCACTTCGAGTGCATTCTTCTTTTTTGTACGATATCCACACATTTCGCAAACAAAATTTCGCTCGGATGAGTGCACAACTCGTTTATGAATGCACAGCAGTTTTGGATTGAAAAACGCCTTGTCGCACCCCTCCACGTCGCAGGCGAAATTGCGTACCCCGCTGTGGTTATACTCATGTACGCGCAAAGATTCCTTATTCTTGTACACTTTGTCGCATTGTGCGCATGGATAACCCGCATGATCCTTGCGCTGGTGCGCGTTAAGTGCTCGTTCTTGACAGAATACCTGTCCACACTTGGGGCATTTATATTCGCCAGCACTGTGACATTTCTTAATATGACGCTCTAGATTTTTTGCAAATCTGTACGTATTGCTGCAATCATTGCACTTAAAGGGCTCCGTTGTTTGAGTTAGTGGTCGTTTTAAAATCTAAAATACAATTTTTATTTGACACTGGCTATTCACTCTCAAATCTGTCTCACTTTTGGCGTATAATCTGCTTCCTTGGCGCTGTCATCTTCTACCGTGTCCTCTGACTCACTATCCTTCGCGGACGATGGCCATCTAGTTTCCACAATTCGGTGCGATGCCGAGACACTTAAGCAATCCGTAATCGGCGGTAAATCACTTCGTTTTACTGGACTCATGGGCACCTCTAGAAATTCAGCGAATTGAGCCGCTTCTGGTTTCTTCTCCTCCTCACCACATAATTCGATGTCTTCCACCTCAACTTTGATTAGCACATCTGGTTCCGCTGCATTACTGGCAGCAAGCAAATGGGCATTTCGAAAATGTTGTAGAAAGTCTCCGAACTCGAACGCCTTCAGCTTGCAGTGGGAACAAACAATGGAGTAGTGCTCCTCTCTCAATAAATACACTTCGGCGCACTTCATGCCAATGTAATTGCCGAATGCTTTTGAGACATCTACCGATTTTAGCATTTCCGTCGGGTTTGATACTAACAATTTATTCGATTAAAATACTATTTGTGGTATTTTTTTACTATAAACAATAAATAGCCAACAGCTGATTTCTCTTCTTCTTCATTGACGTATGTTTCACATTCACAGTACTTACATAGCTGGCCATAACAATATACGGCCACACATAATTGAATTGAAATACATATAACATACGTATAACCGTAGGAACACAATTGGAGCGTATGAGCGTATTTACGTTCGACGTATTGCGTTGTCAAATTAAATTTCATATATTTCTATGAAAGCGCACACAATTGACGACGCAAGCGTATGAGCGTAAAAACGTCGTACGTTCACTTAGATCTCTTTCTATTTTTTACGCCGCGTATGGCCGTATTCGTGTATATTCGTGTATTCGTATACTCATTCGTGTACGACACGACCTCAGCAGCGCGCGTATACCACTGCCGTATGGAGTACGAATTGAGCGCGAGAGAATTTGAGAATTTATTCGTTGCTGCTCACGCTGGAATTGTGAGCAAGGCAACGTCTGAACGTATTTCGACAGCGTATTTACGCCGTACGCTGTACGCCCATACGCTCCAATTGTGTTCCTACGGTTAATACACAATTGACTACACATTTGTTATATTATAATAATTTTAACATACATTCCCAATTCCCACATACATACACATCTCTATTTATTACCCACTCACATTTACTAAAAATTAATTTCCCATATACACATTTCTTATTACCCATACACACATATTTCACATTTACACACACGGGTGTAACCCTTTTTTGCTCGACAAAATATATATTCGGTTAAACGAATTTGCCCATTCCCAACTCTTCCCATTTTCAAATATCGTTCGCGCGGACGCGGTTAGACTTCACGTCTATTTTACAATACCCTACATATATTTATTTAAACTTTTACCCCTGTCGAGCTTTTTTAAACAAAATGCCTGTTGAGCGATCCCCTAAACGCCAACTTGTCACAATGGAGACTCCTTCCTCCAGATACACAAAGTCACCCAGTGCACGTTTGACAGTTCCTGTCACTCGGGACCCACCAAACACTCGCTCCAAACTCTCTAGTCCGAAAGCAACCGATCCCAGTGTTGCCAAATTTACTTTCGAGTATGACAGACTCGTGCAATTATGCACAAAGTTTTCATCGGCTCCCATTGACGATTTGACCAAATCGATGGTCGAAATTAAGCAAAAAAATTTGCAAGCTCAATGGGAGAGGCTTTTGTGCGCACATGAGGCAGTCTTCATTGCTGAAGACAACAGCCAGCCCGACGGTTTCAAAGAGTCGGCTAGCCAAAAAATCGACGCCTGCACAGACCAGTACGAGTTGTGCATGGCTCAGATGTTGGACATCATTGAGATGCTCCAAACTCAGTCCCCCCAGCCCGCTGCGCATATGGAACCGGTTCGACCCCTAGAACCAGCAAATACCTCTTACATTTGCCTACAAGTTCCACCTTGTGATACCGAAACCTTTTTCGGGGGCTATGAGCAGTGGCCGTCCTTCCGAGACATGTTTACTGCGGTTTACATCAACCACCCCCAGCTCACTCCAGCCCAAAAATTGTATCACCTCCGATACAGGACGCAAGGTAAAGCCGGTGCTATTGTTAAGCAATATGCATTAACCGATGAGAATTTCGGACTCGCGTGGGAAGCCCTAAGATCACACTTCGAAAACAAACGCATGCTCATTGATACACAAATCAGATCCCTTTTAAATATCGCTCCTGCCCACACTGAAAATAGTGAGGCGCTACAGCGGATCCAAAGCACTATAAACAATTGTCTGTCTGTTCTCAATTCTCAGGCCGTAGACACTGACAATTGGGATCCGCTATTGGTTTACATATGTTGTACCAAATTGCCCCAAGAGACACTTGCTCTATGGGAGCAATCATTGACATCCCGGAAGGATCTGCCACCCTGGTCGCAAATGGATGAGTTCCTGACCGGCAGATATGAGGTACTTGAACGGTTGCAAAGTATTCGCCCTTCTAAGCCGAAACCGTCTCAACCTTCGACTTCCAATGTCCTCCCAAATCGGCCACACAAATCCCTAAATTATTACACTCACGTAAAAAGGGACTTCGCGTGCAAACTCTGCAACGCAAATCATCCCATACGGACTTGCCAGAACTTCAAAGGACTCACCCCCCAGAGTCGATTAAAATACGTTAAGAAGCACAATCTCTGCGTAAATTGTCTTGCGACATCCCACCTTGTTGAGAATTGTACAAGCAATTTTACGTGCGTATATTGCCAAATGAAGCACCAGTCCATGCTTCATTTCCCCAAAGGCAATGCGCAGCTCTCTCAATCGCTTAATCGGTCACATTCGACCACGACCCAATCACAGGTCGCAACAGCTCCAAAACGAAAGCACAACAACTCTGCTACTCATTCTCCCCTTTCGGATGCGCAACCCCGCACATCTTCCAGGCAAAGTACGCCCAAAGTACAAGCCCTACACTCCAATAATGGCACCCAATCCCTTCTGCCTACGGCACTGGTGTCTATTGAGCACGCAGGAAAGTTGTTCAAAGTTCGAGCGTTGATCGATCAAGCCTCTCAGCGTACCTTCATCTCCGCGAAGGTCCAGAAACGCCTCAAATTGCCGATTGAGAAATCCCCCTTCCAAATCTCGGGCATGGGCGGTCAGATTGTGCAAAATGCCAATCATACATGCTTCTTTACATTGGCAGTCCCCCAATCGAGCACGAAACTCCCCGTGCAAGCAATCGTGCTCCAAGAGCTTACGAATTCGCTCCCATCTTCCCACATAAACGCTCCCAATATAAAACATTTCGCCATGCTAGAACTCGCTGATCCAAATCCCTTCGAGACAGCGCAGATTGATATAGTGATTGGCAGTGATCTCATCCCGCAGATCATGCTCGAAGGTATCCACCGGAATGTATGTGGCAGCTTACTTGCTCAGCATACAGTATTCGGTTGGGTATTAAGCGGTCCAGTACCCCCTTCTTCGCATTTGACATGTGCCACAGAGGTACCACAGAGGGGAGAGGTGGAGAGAGAGTCGAGTCGAGACGTGTTTAATCTGAGCTCCGAAATAAAGTCTTTTTTATATCGAAAGATCAAGTGTCAGTGCGAAGAAGTGGGTGTGTCGCGTGTGCGAAAGTGCAGTCTTGCGTTTGTGCTGTGTCCGCGCTTGCTGCCTGGGACACATAAGCTGAAATCTGTGCGCGAAAATCGGCGAAAGTTTGAGGTTTTAGTAGAAGGTGAAGCAATTGGAACTCACCACATCAACATTCTGCTGGTTCCCGCGCAACATCTTCTCTTCTAGAGAGATAAACACCAACAACTTCCCGAATTGTCTGTTCTCCGAGAGAAATTCGGGAGGTGTTCAGTGACTTGCCCTAAAGCACTGTGGTGAACGCTACTGGCCGCAAGGTGGAGCTAGTAAACCGCAGCCCAGGGCGGGCGACAGGAGGTGCTGGTAGTGCAAACCCCTCGAGATCAGTGATGAGCGAGGGCAATGCGGCAGGTAGTGAGACCTTGACACCAGGTAAGTCTGGGGACATGGGCGGGCTAATAAACCCTTTCGGGAGGAGCGCTAAAGTTATGCGATCACCGGTACGAGAGCTGACGAGTACAAAGCCACAGCCAAAAGTGGTGCCACCGCCAGTGCGCGACCCCTCGGGAGCGAATACGTGCGCGCCTGACGTAGGTGGTGAATTAGACGAAGTGCATACTCCAACATTATCCGAGGCACAAACCCTGAAGCCACTAAGCCAGCGCCACACAAATGACATGTGCACAGTTGTGGAACATGAGGTGGCTAAGGACTCATTGAGCTTAATGGGAGGAAAAATTGTTGAGTTGAAAAGAGTAATGGTGGGCAAACGGAATATAAGCCCAGAGATGAGAACCGCCGTGAGAAGCATAGAGCTGCTGTATAGACAAGCCTTGGATGAGAGGGGAAAGCATTTTGCAAAAACAACAACGGTAGAACGTCAATCTGCAGCAACACAAACACAACAATCATTCAGCGTGGGCGCGCTCGCTAAGAGAGCTAGAACAGCCAATGAAGATGCGCAAATGGAAGTTTCACCACGACCAAGCCAGAAGCGAACTAGAATACTGTCACCTAGGATGATCGCCACTGCCACTGTGGTGAACAAGCCGAGTCCGCAACAACATCTGCATAAAGGGGAAATAGCTGAGGCTCGTCATAAAGCTGTTATTGGAGGACCAGCTAAGCCAATAGCAGCGAGGGAACACGATGGCGGCTGGACTAAGGTTTCAGCAAACAAAAGAGTCAAGAAGCGAACCCCCCGGCCTGATGCGCTGGTGATAAAGGCCACAGGGCAAATATCTTATGCGGATATGCTTCGAAAGGTTAAAACTGCGCCAGAATTAAAGCAGTTAAGCGAAAACGTCAACCTGGTCAGGAAAACCACGAAGGGCGAGCTACTCTTTGAGCTTAAGAGGTCGGCTAGTGCGTGCACTTCCCAGTTGCAGGAAGTAATCCAAACAGTTCTGAATCAGGATGCGGATGTTAAAGCCTTAACGGAGACGAGGACCGTCGAGATCAGGGACCTAGACGAGGTCACAACAGGTGAGGAGGTGGTGACGGCCTTGTGCGAACAGTTCGCCGATATAGCAGCGCTGCGTGACTTTAAAATAAAATCAATGCGAAACGGTTTTGCTGGAATGCAAATAGCGGAGGTAGTGCTTCCTGCTAGCGCAGCCGACAAGGTTTTGGCCGTGGGAAAAATTCGAATTGGTTGGGTTTACTGCCGAATTAGAGAGAAGCCGCAGGTGCGTAGATGCTTCAAGTGTTTAGAGTATGGGCATTTTGCCAAAAGCTGTCTTAGCGTCATCGATCGCTCTGGAAACTGCTTGAGGTGTGGAGCAAAGGGGCATAAAGTGCGCGACTGCAGTAGTGAGCCTGAATGCATGATCTGCAAGGGCAAAACGGCAGATGCGAGGCACGTGGCCGGCAGCTATAAGTGTCCAGCATATCGCGCGGCAGTTACACACGCTCAACGCAAATGAAGCTACTGCAGTTGAACTTAAATCATTGCGAAGCTGCACAGGACTTGCTGCAGCAAACTCTGTGTGAGTGTCAGATCGACGTGGCTGTGATAAGCGAGCCGTACAAGCAGAAGTCCAATGGTGTGTGGGTAGCCGACACTACAACGAAAGCAGCAATCTGGGCATGTGGTCAACATCCGCTCCAGGACCAGCCAAAGACATGCAGAGGCTTTGTAAGAGCAAAAATTGGTGGTGTGTATAAATTAATACAACCGTTTTTTGCGGGATTTTTATTAGGTGCTATGCACCAACTTTATTATTTAAGTTTAGGTGCTATGCACCAATTTTATTATTTCGATTTAGGTGCTATGCACCAATTTTATTATTTCGATTTAGGTGCTATGCACCAATTTTAAATTTAGGTGCTATGCACCAATTTATTTTTAAGTGCTGTGCACTGTTTGGTCTCTGGCTTAGAACTAACTCTTACAAGCTAACCGAAGTCGCTCCGTCCAGAAGCGCGCCGCAGCCGTTGGTGGCGAAGAGATGTGCAGCAGCCATGTAACTGGATACACCTGCTATGTCACGTAGCGGATTGTTGCAACGCAGCAGTAGTGCAGCTGGGTAAATAGCCAGTGATCTAGCGGTGGATCACATTGCAGCGTGGGTGGATGCTCAGCATTCCAGTTGCAGAGGATTGCTGCTGATGTTAGCGATTTTTGTGCAGTTGTGGACTGCGCTGGTCTAGCTGCCGCTGTTGGTGATTTCGCGCAGCTGTTGACCGGTGTCTGGTATCTGGCTGCTGACGTTGGCTACTTTGCACAGTTCTTGACTGTGGTGGTGTTCACTACTCCCCACGTTAAAACCGGGCGTCCTCGGCCGCTTCCTGGCCTTGCGCCGAGCTTCCTGCATCAGTCTCCCGAATTGCGTTTAGGACGAGGAGTTTCCTTCGCCGCTTTACACAACGGAGAATCAGCCAAGTTGCTGTTACGCCTACTATTAATGTGCCAAATAGGTATGACCACGTTGTTGTCTGGGATTTGATTTGCCGGTGTATGGTTGCGATGTGTTTGAGATTTTGCATGTTTACCTCGTGCAGATACGGTAATGATACAATTTCATTATTTTGTAATATTTTAAGTTTAGAAATTTGAAGAATGTCGCTTACACTTATATCAATTGTCTTTTCGTTTTTTATAATATTCTCGATTTCAATGCTGTCGAGTAAAGCTGGGTTTATTACATTTATTTTGCCTAACATTATTGAAAAGGCAATGTTGTCTAGTTCAGTGATTGCGGCTTTATTCCTATTGCTAATTAGTTCAAACAGGGTAATTTGGTCAAGTTCCGTCTGTCTGTTGTGTGAGAGTATCTGGTTTATAGTGTTTTTTTATTATGGTTTTAAAGGTTGTTAAGTTTGATCTATGCGTTATGAAGTTGTAGTCTGAATGCTTGGTATGTCATGCGCGTCTGTTCGGTTGCCGCACGAACGGCAGCATTTAGTAACTCCTGAATAGTTTCCGGATTCATCTTTATTAATTTCCTATTATTATTTTCTTATTATTCTACTAAAATATTTCCTAATCTTCTTCTTTGATATCTTTATTTAAATTTTACTTCGAAATCTTACTTTTTTATGCTTATTCTCTAATACAGTTCTCTAAAACAAATTTATTATTATTTAATTTTTATTTTGTATTCTTCTCTTTTCTTTACTCAAATTCCTTGAATTACACTTTCCTATACTTATTCTTTTAAAACTTATTTTTTCCTTTGGTGGAGCGGCTCGCATTTTACTGCGTCCCGTTTGCTGAAGCTACTAGGGGGCCTCTTTCTCCACACCTTTCTTTTAAACTTTTTTCTCCTCTGGAGGGTCTGGAATTCAGAGTCGCAGAGTTAAAAATTTTTTATAAGCCGGAGGGTCCCCCTTTCGGTGGTGAATCGCGGCTTCAGATTTTCTATTTAAGGGCTGTACGAGCCTTCGGTTATATTTTTTTAATTGTTTTATCTGTTATTTTATAATTTCTACGCCGGAGGGTCCCGTGGGAATCGCGGAGTGAAGGATGTTTATAGGCTGGAGGGACTCGTAAGTATCGCAGTCTTGTTTTTTGGTGTTAGATTTTCCTTTTTGGAATTAAAAGTCAGCAGCGAATTTTTCAATCATTTTTACTGTCAAGTATTCTTTCAGTCGTCCGTCGTTAACGTCCGCAATTGTAGCAGTCCTGCCAGTCATGTTCAAAATTTTGAAAACTTTATTAAGCATTCGGATTCGTGCCTCGTCCGTAATGCATTCCTCTGCTTCACTTCGAACCGTTTTCTTTTGTTTATTAAACATATTGACTTAAATTCTAACAAATATCTCTTAAACTAACTCTTAATTAATTTTAACATTAATTCAAATAATTTAATTTAATAGTTTAACATTAATTTAAAATTTAAAAATTTAAAAATTCCGCAGACTCACACCCACACTGCTATCGCCATGCTGAAGTTTGTTGTGGTTTCACCTCTTAGTTGTTTGCTGTTCGGTGCTTTGCGGGTTTTGTTTTCCAGTTCAATTCAGCGCAGCTGTGCTTCCGTTATCTATGGCTGCCTGTTTGGGCTTGCAAAAGATACACAATAATCCTTGGCTTATTTTTCAGCTTCAAAGTTTTGTAAATAAGGCTTGTAAAATTTTAGCACTTGAAGGGAGAATTTTTTCCACGAATTATTGTTAGTTTTTATTATTAAATTTTATCGCAAATTCAAATTTTAACTATTTTTTGTATTGTTTATTATTTTCTTTGCACAAATTATTTATTTTCATATTTTCAATTGCTTTTTATGCAAACACCAGTTTTTTCATTGAAGTTTCTACAGTTTTTAATTAAATTTCCCTAACGTTTAATGTGGCACTTTTCGCGCGCTTGGAATCACAGTTTTTTGTTTTTTTTTATTTTGTAGTTTTTAGACACAAAAAATATCCACTTGTTGTTTTTGTTCTTTCTAAACACTTGTCTATCCAAATCGATGCCGCAGTTTTCACACTGAATCACAAATATTGTGTTTTAGTTGTTGTTGTACAGGAGTGCAGTTAATTGCGAACAGTGAGTGCCGCAATTTACAAAAATATTGACTGAGCAGCAAAAATAGTTTGTAATTTTTTATTCACTATATTTAGATGATTTGCAAAAATTATGCACACAATCTCGATAAATATTCCATTTAAGTTATTAGGAAAAAAACATTTTGTTTTCAATTTCCACCAGACACACTTATGTTTGTGGTCTTATTGTTTTTCACTAACGCGCGGGTTCGCGCACTCGGGCCACTTTCGCTGTCCTTTTAGCAGGACTTTTTTCCGTGGCCCCACGTTGGGCGCCAATTAATACGACCGTTTTTTGCGGGATTTTTATTAGGTGCTATGCACCAACTTTATTATTTAAGTTTAGGTGCTATGCACCAATTTTATTATTTCGATTTAGGTGCTATGCACCAATTTTATTATTTCGATTTAGGTGCTATGCACCAATTTTAAATTTAGGTGCTATGCACCAATTTATTTTTAAGTGCTGTGCACTGTTTGGTCTCTGGCTTAGAACTAACTCTTACAAGCTAACCGAAGTCGCTCCGTCCAGAAGCGCGCCGCAGCCGTTGGTGGCGAAGAGATGTGCAGCAGCCATGTAACTGGATACACCTGCTATGTCACGTAGCGGATTGTTGCAACGCAGCAGTAGTGCAGCTGGGTAAATAGCCAGTGATCTAGCGGTGGATCACATTGCAGCGTGGGTGGATGCTCAGCATTCCAGTTGCAGAGGATTGCTGCTGATGTTAGCGATTTTTGTGCAGTTGTGGACTGCGCTGGTCTAGCTGCCGCTGTTGGTGATTTCGCGCAGCTGTTGACCGGTGTCTGGTATCTGGCTGCTGACGTTGGCTACTTTGCACAGTTCTTGACTGTGCTGGTGTTAACTTATATTTACAGCTGCTATGCACCTCCGAGCTGGCCACTCAATGAATTTACAACAATGCTGGATGAGATTGTTCAAGACGCGCGTTTTAGATCACCAAAATTAATAGCAGGTGACTTCAATGCCTGGGCGGTCGATTGGGGTTCATCAAGAATGAATGCGCGAGGTAATGCTATACTGCAGGCTTTTGCTGCGTTGGACGTTGTGCTGCTCAACACGGGTAGCGAGCCAACATTTTCGAAGAATGGCCGTGTGTCGTGTATAGACATTACATTTGCTAGCCGGGGTCTATCGCGAGGATCGTCGTGGGCAGTAAGTGACGTATACACACACAGTGACCACCAGGCAATTATCTTCAGTATATCCTGTGGCCAATCACGAAGTGCGGCGGCTCAGACGTGCCGTGCCAGCGGCTGGAAGCAAGAGACGTTCGATAAAGAACTGTTTATGATAACATTAGACGGGTCAGCGTTAACTGGTCCCGCAGAGGCAAAAGTGCGACAACTGATAGCTAGACTGATTCGGGCGTGTGACGCATCCATGCAGCCGAGAAAAGTCGGCAAAAAGCGAACTCCAGCCTATTGGTGGAGTCCAGAAATCGCAAACTTGCGAGCGAGCTGCAATCGTGCAAGACGACAATACCAGCGAGCCAGCTGCGAAGCCAGCAAACGCCGCTGCCACCAGGCGTACAAAGATGCGCGTAGAACCCTGAAGTATAGTATAATCGACAGCAAACGGAAATGCTTCACGGACCTGTGCAAGGCGGTCGATGAAAATCCCTGGGGCAAGGGCTACCAGGTAGTTATGAAGAAACTGGCCACTTTCAATGCTCCGGCGCCATCCTCGGCTGCATTTCTGGCCAAAATAGTTAGCTGCTTATTTCCAACTCAGCAAAGCGCAGCCCGACGAAGGCTAACGCTGCGGCAAGTTGACTCGATTCCGCAAATAACCACCGAGGAGGTGGCTGCGGCATGCGCAAGGATTGGCGACAACAAGGCCCCCGGTATTGACGCTATACCGAATAGGGCGTTAAAAGAGGCAATACGGCTCCATGCGAACATTTTTGCTGACGCATACAATGCATGCCTGAATGAAGCAGTTTTTCCAGACTGTTGGAAAATCCAGAAGCTCGTGCTGCTTCCAAAACCGGGCAAGGCCCCAGACGACCCCTCGGCCTACCGCCCGATCTGCCTTCTGGACACGGCGGGGAAAGTCCTTGAGCGCCTCATTTGCAACCGCCTTGAAATGGCGCTGGAAAGCGTAGGTGGCTTAGCAGAGCTCCAGTACGGCTTTAGGAAGGCCAGATCGACAATCGACGCAATAGACGAGGTGACCAGCATGGCACGTGATGCAATTAGTGGTAAGCGATGGCGGTTCGGTACCAAGGAGTACTGCTGCGTCGTCACCCTAGATATTAAAAATGCCTTCAACTCGGCAAACTGGGGTCAAATACTGGACGCACTCCACCAGAAGCAGGTTCCAGAATATCTGATAAATATAATATCAGACTATCTCAATGATAGAGTGCTGCTTTACGACACTGACGAGGGCCGTAAAACGTACACAGTCACAGACGGAGTCCCACAAGGTTCAGTTTTGGGCCCTGTGTTATGGAACGTGATGTACGACGGCATCCTGCGCCTACAAACACCGGAAACCGTCAAAATCGTAGGTTTCGCGGACGATATTGCGGTGGTAGTCCGTGAAAAGCAGTTATCAAGCATCGAATCAACGTGTAACAGTGTAATACAGCGAATCGAGCAGTGGCTGAACTCTGTCAGTCTACAGTTGGCGGCTCAGAAAACCGAAGTGGTGCTGATTACCAGCAGGAAAAAGGTCGAGTCGGTCTCGGTGAAGGTGGGTGGCCACACCATTAATTCTAAGCCGGCAATTCGCTATCTTGGAGTGATGATAGACACGCGGTTGTGCTTTAAGCAACACTTGCAGCACGCAAGCGAAAAAGCGGCGAAGACGGCAAACGCGTTAGCGCGACTTATGCCTAATGTCGGCGGACCAAGTCAGCACAGCAGGCTGCTACTGTCACGGGTCACATCGTCGATGCTCCTGTACGGGTCGCAAATCTGGGCCCCAGCAATGCGGATCAAGTCCTATAGGAGAGTTATTGACTCCACGTATAGGATTGGTGCGATGAGAGTGTGCTGCGCATTCCGCACAACATCATACGAGGCAGCGTGTGTCATAGCGGGGATGATCCCGATCGACATCTTGGTCGAAGAAGCGCATCGGAAGTACGACGCGAAGCGCCAGTCAATGTCCGTTGATGCGGTGGCGGAGCGGCAACGCAGTATGGTTGCGTGGCAACGAAGGTGGGATGGCTCTGACAAGGGCAGATGGACGCACAGCCTCATTCCAGACGTCCATAAGTGGGCTAGCCGAAAGCACGGGGAGGTGACCTACTGTCTAACCCAGCTGCTGACAGGACATGGCTGCTTCAAGTCATACCTCCACCGGATTGGCATCGAAGCAACCCCATTCTGCGAGGCGTGCCCAACGGCGGTTGAGGATGCCAACCACGTCTGGTTCCTGTGCCCCCGTTATCTGCCGCAGAGGCTTAATCTGGAGGCCACGGTGGGCGCGCAAGTCCGAACCGACAGCGTCGTCGATCTAATGCTGGAATCGGCCCAAAACTGGATGGCAGTGCGCAATTTCGCAACAGTGGTCATGGCCAAGCAACGTTGGTTGGAACAGCAACGGCGCGTGGAGTACAGAAGTGAGCCGACAATATAAGGCTTAACCCCCCCCTACGATGCGATGCTTACGGCAGTTCCGTAGGGGGAATGAAGGGTTAACGGGGGGTGGTTTTAGTCGGTAAGAATCCGGCATGCTGATGGGTTGCCATCAGTATCTATGAAGATTTCCACCTCCTGCGCGCAAAAAAAAAAAAAAAAGAAAACAGAGGTACCAAGTCGCCATATGCACACTGGACACGCCCTTCGAAATAATCTTCCTGCCCTAAAGGAAGCTCTTTCGCAAGTGATTGCCGCCCTCAATCCCGTAGGGTTTCCACCCCAGGAATTAATGGAAAATCGCTTTGAACCTACTACTCCTGCAAACTCATTCCCAAACCGGCAAATTCCCCCTTCGTTGCCAACCGTTTCGACCCCGCAGGAGGGCTTTCGCCTCCAATGAAGGCTCCCAAAAGGGTTCGACAAGAGCGTTGGCATGACGCCACTCGTTCTACACATTCACAGCAACTGACGGAATTTGCATTTCCCCGCAATTCCTCATTGCACCGACTCCATCCCGGGTCCAAAAAGAGGACAGTCGCCACTCCAGTGCGACTTGCTCCAAACGCTGCAAATCCCGCAGACGTCGGGCTGATCGGGTATAAACTCCAAGATCTATAAGATCTCCCTCTCGGGTGGAACGGCTCCAGCCATTCTCATGCTCAAACAGTTCCAACTCCGGATCAAAGAGCGGTTGACTGCCACCACCCTCTCGAAGAGCAAACCGACATTCTTGGTCGGGTCTCCTGCTTCGTTCGAGCCCTACGAGCACATACGTATCCCGAGCGGAGTTGCCCTTGTGTATAAACAATCCCTCGAACCCCTTCATAACTCTCACTCGAGCTTCTCATTCCCCTAAGGAAATGGCAATGCAGCCAATATATATATGTATTTTCCCATATTCCCCCGGCTTTAACTTGAGCGAACCTCGCAGCTTAGCCGATTTCTCATACCCACGATGTCAGCCTCAAACTTGTATGTCCAATTAACTGACATCCACCTTCTTTGCAGATCGTACGCTAGACGACCATCGCAGCAGCTGCCTTCGAGTTTGTCCCGCATGGCCAAAAGAGATGCAAACATCCGCAGCGGCTACCATCCAGCAAAGAGGTCATCGGCGCACCCCTAAGCGCACCCACAGCCAGCCAGCCGTGAGCCGTACTACCACCAGCCAGACATCAGCCGCATCAAGGCAACTCCCCCCGGCTACTTCATAAAATTGCACTCTGCAATGGCGGCCGCGATGGCTAAATGAGTGCTGTGGTTGTTCAGTGATCTGTCAATCCCACCTCTAATCCCTTCCTTTCCTTGTCCTTTTGTACTTATGTTTCCCACTATTTTCTTCTCCTCGGCCTCAGCCGCTTGTATCGTTTAATGTTTCATGTAGTCTTTATAACACTCGTCTTTCACCCGTCTCTCAATAAAGACAAATAAAGACACGTTAAAACGAATCGAAGGTGTTTATTTCCACCGCTCCGCCGCGATACGCATAAACACTTTTTGATACTAAATTGGCACCGCGTTCCAATAGTTCTTTTACTTTTTTCCGCTCTGATTTTCTGACAAGGTTTGGTAAATTGGCTGTATTGAGATAATAAGTCAGCACGAAGATTTTCCTTTCGGTAACTTTGCTCTACGCAAAATCTTCAGCTTTACTAAACTCAAATCTAAGTCTTAAAGGAAAATTTGCCGCTTGTACTTTTTGTTGTGATGCCAGCTGGGATTTGCCGAAACTGCAAAGCCCACTATCACTGAGCATATGAAATGAGTTAGGGCTTTTTCTTATAAGAAATATTTGAAATGAGTTAGTCCTTTTTTTATTTGCTTTTATTACCGTTATTTTTGATCATATGAGTGTACAATTTGAGACAGGAGTGCATTTGAGGGCATGGTAACAGAAAATTAAAAAAAAGTAATTTTGAAAAAATATGAGATACATCCTTTCTATATTAAGGTGACGATATGCGGTTGATACAATAAATTATGGATTTGTAGCATAATGGTACTTTTCGGAGCATTTGATGCAGAAACCAATATTACACTTTTTGCACAAAGAAGTGAGATGCGATTTGCAGTTAATTCCAGCGCAGCGGCGCCTCTTTTTATCTATTGTTTCTACAATAAATGCCCAATGCAGTCATAGCGGCTAGAGAAGTCGGGCTCAGCCGCAGTTGTTTGACAAAAGCTCTGGAGTGGTCTTATTGTTCCAAGAGTTGTGCAATAGCCAGTGGCGTAGCGTAGTGGGGGCGGTGGGGGCGGCCCGCCCCGGGTGGCACTTTTTAGGGGGCGGCACTTTTTAGGGGGCGACAAAATTTCACAGTAAATAAAATATATTTTGTAAATATTTGAACCATTTCATATTTTTAACGCAACTATAAATTCGCACCAATTGAAAAGAGTACGGAATTTTTCATTACTTATTCTGTGACGAATTCGGGTAATCCCCTTTCTTTGAATGATATTTTGTAGCGAATGGCAACACCGTCTATTCTGACTTGCTGCTTTGATGCTTTGAAAATTTAAAAAAAGTTTTATTCATAGATCTTCAGTTGTTTAGTTCACACTGTTTCGTAACTGTGATTTTTGTACAAATAAGTACGTGTAGTGGTTATGAAATTATTGGTTAACTTTGTGAAAATTTGAATTTTCCGCTACTTGTACCTACATTCAACTGTGTGAGTATTAAATATTTTATTTATGTAATTGTATGTTGGACTGTCTGATATGTTGTTCAAGCTTTAATTTATTCAAATCCGGCCATGTACGAGTTTTACACTCGCATACCCAGGGTTCCGAACAAATATTTACGGTTTTCAGATTTTTGCCTATAGATAGATGTGCTGTACAATATACACTAGTCAGAATAAGTTTGCGTACAAGGGGTACGTAGTTTTTTCATATGAAAAATAAATCACTTAAAGTAATTTTTCAAAAACAAAATATTTTTTATTTTTTCCGTAAACTTAGTTCTTTTATTTCATTAAGATAATAATAACAAAAACTTGACCAAACTGTAGAAGGAGGGCCAAAAACAAAATATGTTATGAATTCACCTCAGAAAAAGTTTGCGTACAAGATGAGATTATGTAGTTAAAATTCAATTGAAACTAAGTTTTGTCCAAAAATTAATAACTTTGTGAATTTTATTTTCTCGCTTGAACTCCCTGCAGAAGTTTTGGCGCAAATTTTTTTACATTCGGTGTTTTTTCAGCGGTTATTTTGTTATATCCTTGAATTGTTGTATTGGTTAACTATATCTTAGAAGATGGAGTGTTGTTGGGCTCAGGGCTTAACTGAACCCCTTATATACTCAATTAGATGCACGGTAGGTGACTAGGGAGGGACTTTTGCAGCTTTGTTGAGCCAGTTAATAGCAAACATAGCTTCGCATCGTATGCATTGCGCGCTAAGGTTGAAAAGATATGTTGGAATCTGATCCAAAGTTTTGAAACCTTGGCTTACATAAGCTTTTAGAATATGTAAATAACCCCCCGGAAGCATTTCTGAATAAAACAACACAGCCTGTTCACTCCTTTCCTGACATGCAGCCCCATACCATATCTCCACATATGCTATGCTTCACTGTTAATTTCAGATTTTTGTTATTAACAGGATCCTGTTCAAATTAGTTGATCCCTTTTAATGCCAAATATGCCAAACCATTATCAGATAATAATGAAAGGTCCCACTTTCTATAGATAACAACCTTTCGTCCCGGACATCCGGTTTTTTAGACTCCTTGATGGACTCTTTTACGAAAGCAATTCTGTGCTTCTTGAAAGTAAGCTAAATATGGGCTTCTTACATGCTGTTATGTAGGGGAAGTATGTTTTTTTCAGAACTTTTCTTATAAAGTCACTGCTAATGTGGTTTATAAAATATTTCTGTACATTTCTGAAGATATTGGATGCAACTAGCCTTAGATTGTGATGCACTGATCGCAAACAATCGAATCCTCTTGCTCGGGTAACTTAAGAAAATGGTCAGATCGTAGTAACCAAACAAGATTTTATGTTTTTTTTTAGATTTAAGATGGCTTTTTGAAATGACGAATGTGCTCTCCCAAAAGTTTCTCTAATTTCATGAAATTTTTTGTCAATTTTGAAAAGTTTTTGTAAGATTATTCTTTATCCATTTTTAATATTTTTCTGTTGAATTCTATTGCTTTCTATAAAATTTCAAGCACATATACGTTTCCAAATAACTTACAAGTCCGTTTACTGTTCAATGGAATACAAATTTTCCAAAAAAAATAAAGAGCATAACCGGAAGTTCCCGTTATTAGTTTTGTACGCAAACTTATTCTGCACCGTTTTGTGAGTATATTGTCAATAAATACGAATACATGGAAAATTATTATTTTAATTCATCTAAAACAGAACAAAAAGTGCAGTTAAGGCATATATGAATAATGTGGATAAGTTTTTATAAACAGAGAACCCATTTTTGAGGTCAAAATTAATCATAAAATATTTTTGACTTGCCTGTACGCAAACTTATTCTGACTAGTGTACCTCGACGATCGACATGATTAAATAATACCTATGTAACTACCTGTTATATCAATGGTTGAAGTAAGAATTTTTGTATTAATAAACGTGATTGTAAAACAAATAAACTTTTTTATTTAAAATCTAACCTGTTTAATGCAATATAATGATGACTGTTCTTGCCGAAAAGTTCTCTAGAATTAATGTATATAATGTATAGTATACAGTAAATTGAAATACCTAATTAAGAGGGCGGCAAAATTGTCTTCCGCCCCGGGCAGCCGATACCCACGCTACGCCACTGGCAATAGCGTCCGGCAATGGCTCTACGGAAATCAAGTTGCGTCATACTGCTTCCTCCTTTGCGATGCAAGATCCACGCATTTTGCATTAACACGTCATTGAGCCATTAAAAAATGCAAAACCACCACTTCTTTCCACGAGCGCCAATAAAAACTCGCATCTCTTCAACAGTTATGTTTGGGTTTGTTTGACCTCAACACACAGCATAGCTATTACTTTCATCGCACAACTGGATCAGTTCGTCGTCGAAGAATTTCTCAACAGCTGATGAGGATGTAAATTACTATAATCTAGAGTCCGACCGATTAATCGGCATCGGCATCGGCTAGTATCGGCCAATAAAATTGGTATCGGCATCGGCTAGTATCGGCATCGGCTTCGGCCTTTTTTGGCCGATGCCACATCGGCTTTTTTTGGCCGATGCCAAATCGGTTTTTTTTGGTCGATTTTCCTGCTTTCATTTCTTGTTTGTTTTTATTTGCAGCTGAATCGCACTGTCTTTCTTTTTCATATCTCGCTTTGTATATTTATAGCGGCCTTTAGACGGTCGCACATGTTTGCAATCATGTGCGATGGGGGAAATGTGCGATGAGCGTTTACACGGTCAAACATGTGCGCACACTTCAGTTGTCTCGCTGCTGCCAACGAAGCAACATGGTATGCGCTTTCGCATCAATTTCTTTAAATTTGCATAAAAGCACCTCATATGCTGCGTTTCTTTTACATTTATTTTTATATTCTTCGCTTTTCACTTTCCACAGTTCGGGATGGTGTCTATACACTTGAATGAACTCCTTCCACAACATTTCATTTCTTTGCGACGCCATCCTCACTGTTCGCTGTCTACCGATCGAATGACAAAATGCACTATGTGCGTCACACAGCCGTTTACACGGTCGCACATGTGCGTCACGCCGGCAGAGAAATCAAAAAATTTTGAAAACCGTCGCACATATCCGACGACACGAATTTCTTGCGTTTACACGGTCATTCTTCTCGTCGCGTCGCACATGATTGCGGACATGTGCGACCGTCTAAAGGCCGCTTATTACATTTTTATTATACGTTACAACCTAGTGTTGCCTGATTAGGGGGTTTCTCCTTAGATTTGTTTGGATTTTATGACAAATATTTAAGGGGACAATATTTTACAGATATTTTTAATATATTTTTGCTACATCAACACCTTGTTCAGCTATATTGGCATTGGGTCTTTTGTTAATTTACTGAGCAATGAGCAATTTTCATACAATATTAATTTTATCTGTTATAAATTTGGGGGAAATTTTAGTTTAATGTACAGTAGAATCCCGATTATCCGGATCAAATGAAACCAGGGGTATTCCGTATAATCGAAAATCCGGATAATCGATTTCAAAGCAAATCAAACAATATTAAAACTTTAATATTTTTTTATTATGTAACGGATTTTACATGTGTCATTTAGAAAATACTATATTATAAAAAACGAGTTTAACGATAGATAATGAATTACATAATACCTATGTAATTTAGAATTTTGATTGGAAATAACTTGTTATTGATCTTTGACGTAATGAATCACATCTTTTCATTGCGGCCAAGGCCTGTATAGGATCCAATTCGTCCTGTCTTTCAAGCCACTTAAAAGCAACATCTAGAGCTTCAAAAGCTTCTGCGTGAGATGGTACTTGACATTCTTCCCCAGTTTCAGTTTCTTCTTTATTTTCTCTCTCGTTACTGTTTAAATCCTCAATGATTTCTTCATCAGTTAAGATTTGGAATCCAGTCAGGGTACACGGTCGGAGGCGGGAATAAACTTGTCGTAACATGTCGCGTTACACCGTCAAAACATTTTTAAATTGACAGTTAGAGCCGAGACAAATGAGTCCGGATAATCGGATGTTCGGATAATCGATGTTCGGATAATCGGGATTCTACTGTATTTAAATTCTGAATATTCTTGTAATTTTATTTAGTTTTTGGTTGTTTATTTTCTCGTTTTTGTTTGTTAATTTGTGATGAATGTCCTGAGAATTGGCCAAAAAATTTGGTATCGGTCGGACTCTACTATAATCAGAATAGTTCGGCTCCGGAAAAATTTCCGGACACCTAATGTCATCATCTTCGAACCACTAAATAACAGGTTTACAAGTGTTTAGATCGCTAAACACTGCCGGCCACGCAGTTCTTAGAAATTAATATTTGTCAATAATATTGTTACGAATACTAAGTCTAGTGGGCTGTCACGTATCTCTGGATTGTGTGATTTGAAAATAAAACACAGTCAGTTTCTTAAACGCAGACAATAAAATAAACCAACAGTCACTTTATTATTCACAGTTTACACTTTACTGTTCGTACACCTAAGTATTTGCTTAATCACTTCGTGTGGCAACTTCACTTGTCAAAACCAGACTGACTCGCTGCACCGCATCTGGCCACCTTTTATACTCTGTCCGGCCGTCGCGCAGATCGTTCTCGCACGTTGCCAGATTGGACTAGAAGTTTCCCTGATGACCGCGACCATCGTTGCCAGGTTGGACTAAAAGTTACTATCGCGGCCGTCGTTGCCAGATTGGGTTATGGCACGGCACGTAGCGGCAGGGTTGCTTTGCACCGCGACAGACTGGCTCATCGTTACACTGCCCACCACTTAGACTTATTCGTCCCGAACAAGTGCCGAGGCTCCGCTGTGATGAGGCGCCAGGCGCTCCAAATGGACTACCTTCAGCTTAGCGCCTCTATTGTTGCAACGTTGAATCCGGTATACCACGTCGTTAATCCTAGTCACGACTTCGTAAGGTCCTTCCCATGACGCTTGAAGTTTTGGAGACAAACCTTTCCTCCGCTGCGGGTTGTAGAGCATTACCAAATCGCCTTCTTGGAACCCTGCTGAGTTGGCCCGTAGATCGTATCTGGCTTTCGCCTTATCGCTGACCAGTTTGGTGCGGCTCCTTATAAACTGGTGAATTTCCTCTAGTTCCGCCCGCTTATTGGCCACGTAGTCCGTCTTAGCGCCTCCCGTCGTGCTGACTACCCCGAACTTCAAGTCAGCGGGTAACCGCAACTCTGTGCCGAACACTGCCCGGGCTGGAGTGAGTGATGTCGTGTCGTGCGGGGCTGACCTATACGCCATCAGGAACAGGGGGATATGCGTATCCCAATCCTTTTGATTCCTGCCTACCACTTTCCGCAGGTATTCCTCCAGTGTCCGGTTAAAGCGTTCCACCATGCCGTCGGACTGTGGGTGCAAAGGAGTGGTACGCGTTTTCTTTATCCCCAGCAGCCCACACACTTCCTTGAATACCGCAGACTCGAAATTCCGGCCTTGATCTGAGTGCAACTCCAACGGAACTCCGAACCGGGCTACCCAGTTGTTTACCAGCTTTTCCGAGATCGTGGTGGCCTCCTGGTTAGGAATAGGGTACACTTCGGGCCATTTGCTGAAGTAATCCATTACAACCAGCACATATTTGTTGCCTTGAGTGCTAGTTGGGAATGGGCCGGCGACGTCCATAGCAATCCGCTCGAAGGGCGCTCCCACGTTGTACTGCTGCATGCGGCCTCGAGATTTTCTTGTCGGCCCTTTCGCGGCTGAACATCGGTCGCAGCTCTTAATCCACTCGGCAACAGACTCCTGACATCCTACCCAGTAGAATCGTCTTTTTATTTTGGCGACGGTTTTGGTGATGCCTAGGTGCCCTCCACTGGAGTCGTTATGGTATGCCTCGATGACCTCGTTGATTCTGCTTTTCGGCACTACCATTAGGGGGTTGCTGGTACGACCATCCGCGCTCTCCCATTCGCGGTACAGGCAGCCTTCCTTCAGCCGCAGACTTTTCCACTGTGCCCAGTAAGCCTTAGCGATCGGGCTTTCACCAGCCATCTCCTGCCAGTCTGGACGTGCGCCTTGCTCCTTGCCTTCGACGATTTTTGCAAGATCCGCATCCTCATGCTGGTCTTTTTGTAGCCTCTCCGCAGACCACTCTTCCTCTGGCATGACGCTGACCAACCGGACGTCCACTATCTGTTCTTTGCTTTCGGCTCGCGAGCATTGCCTGCATTCGACTTTGCACGGACGGCGGGACAAGGCATCGGCATTTCCATGGCTACTGCCCTTGCGATGCTCTATCGTGTAGTCGTAGCTCTGCAGTCGCTCGATCCACCGCGCCAATTGCCCTTCAGGATCTTTAAAGTTCAGGAGCCATCTCAATGCCGCATGATCTGTGCGCAGGCGAAACTTTTGTCCATACAGATATTTGTGGAAGTGTTTCACGCAGTCCAATACCGCCAGCAGTTCTCTCCGGGTCACACAGTAATTGCGTTCCGGTTTCGATAAAACCCTACTGTAATACGCTATCACTTGTTCCTGGCCGTCTATTATCTGTGATAGCACACCGCCAATACTACTCCCGCTTGCATCTGTATCCAGCACAAACATCTCCCCAGGCACGGGGAAGGCCAGAATTGGGGCACTGCACAGTTTTTCCTTCAGACGTGCAAAAGCCTGTTCCTGCTCCTCGTTCCACTCGAAAGCTTGGCCCTTTTTCGTCAGTTTGTGCAGGCTGCTGGCTATGTTCGCGAATCCCGGAACAAATCGGCGGTAGTATGTGCACAGGCCCAGGAAACTGCGGAGTTCGTGTAGATTGCGTGGCCGGGGCCACTCCTTCACCGCCGTGATTTTGCCTTCATCCGTATGTACTCCGCGGGCGGAAACCGTATGACCCAGATACTTGACCTCCTTTTGGAACAGCGAGCACTTCTTTGGGTTGAGTTTAAGCCCGGCTTTTTGTATCCGCTCAAATACCTCCTTCAGCTTTCCCAGGTGGTCGTCGAAGCTTTTACCCATTACGATTATGTCGTCGAGGTACACCAGACATGTCCGCCAATGCAGCCCTTTTAGCACGCGTTCCATTAGCCGCTCGAATGTTGCTGGTGCGTTGCAGAGTCCAAACGGCATGACGGTGAACTGCCACAAACCATCGCCAACACTGAAAGCCGTTTTCTCCTTGTCCTTGTCTGCAAGCTCTACCTGCCAATAGCCGCTGCGTAAGTCGAGCGTGGAGAACCACTGCGTGCCTGACAGTGTGTCCAGGGTGTCATCGATCCGAGGTAGTGGATAACTGTCCTTCTTGGTCACATCATTGAGCTTCCGATAGTCCACACAAAACCGGGTACTGCCATCTTTTTTCTTGACTAGCACAACCGGCGAGCACCAGGGGCCCGAAGAAGGCTCTATGACCTTGTCTTTCCGCATGTTCTCGATCAAATTGGTGACCTCCTCCCTCTTGGCCAGAGGAACTCGTCTTGGCGGTTGGCGAATCGGTTTTGCACTTCCGGTGTCGATGTTGTGCTTCACTATGGCTGTTCTTCCGCCTGCTTCTGCCGCAAAAATTGACCCATAGTGCTGCAGGAGTGACCTCGCCTTGTTTCTGCTTGGCCGTCAACTCGCTGCTCCACTGGTTCTCCTGCGGTATGGCGTCCATGATAAAACCGCTCTTCTTATGACCTCCAGGTGGGCTACTCTCGCAATTGACCACTGCTACAGCTTCCTTACACTCGCCGATTACCTCATCTTTCCTGACATATCTGGGTGCATTCAGGGGGTTCAGTATTCTGACTGGTATTCTGCCATTTTTAGGTTCCACTAATGTACGTCCGATGATGATGTTGTCGTGTCCTTGTTTCGGTGCTTCTACTACCCACAGCCGACTCGTCCCATCGTCCCCGTCCACCTTTGCCCACACAATCGCCTCAGAATTCGCTGGTATCCTCCCGTGTTGACACGATACAACCTTCCGTACCGCCACGCTTCGCTCATAGCCGGTGCGCAGCGGGAATTCAACGTTGGCATATCTCAGCACATTTTCCTTCAGGTCCAGCGTAAAACCGTGCCTAATCATGAAATCCACGCCGATAATCACGTCGTCCATTATATCCGCGACGATGAACTCATGTTCCAGGCTGCTGGTGCCGATAGCAATCGTTTTTGTAACTTTCCCTCTCACCGGCGCGCGCTCGCCAGTCGCAGTCCGCAGCTGTATGCCATGCAGCGGTTCCCAGTTCTTCAGCAGCTTCCTTTTTATGATCGAATTTGACGCTCCAGTATCCAGTGTCAACACGAACAACTTTCCATCTATCCTTCCTTCAATTGTCAAGCTGCTGGGCTGTCGTTTCAGCTGTGAGACAAGGATGGTGGGGCGGCAGATTGTGGGGATCAGCTCACGCCCCTTTGGGCTGACCCGTTTTAGTTTAACAGCTCCTCGTCCTCAACCCTGCGCTTGTTGGCTGAGCCTCGATTGTCAGTATTCCTCGCTTCAGGCGATTGCGATCGAGAACGGGAACGCCTCTTTCGTTGGCGGCAGTCTCGTGATATGTGGCCCTGCTTACCACATATCCAGCAAACAACTTTAGAGGAGACCACCCGTGGCCTGTCCGGTATCTCCGAGCTTATGGCCTGGATCGGAATGTCGTTGTCCGCCTGAATCTGGCGTATCCTTGCAGGTGCATACCGAGTGCTCCCAATCCATGCCGCTTCATATGTCATCGCGCTGGTCACCGTTTCCTTAAATGTTGGCTTGCCCATCATCAACGCACTGCGACGTGTTTCCGGATCATGAAGACCTTCAACAAACGACTCAATCTTCATCCTCTCGAGATCATCAGCACCAAATTTTGGGTAGCACAACTGTACGAGCCGCTCAATGTCTGCTGCATATGTCTGCAGCGCCTCGTTGGCTCTCTGCTTGCGGTTCTTCAGCTCACAGTAGTATAGCGCATGGTTGTGCTCGTTGCTATACTTCGCTGCTAATGCCCTCATGATGGCACCGTAATCACTTCTTAAACATTCTGGAACTGATTTGATTACCTCAGCCGCAGGACCTTTCAGCGCCAGTGCCAACCTCCGACCTTTCCTGATATCTGTCCACTGATTTTCCAAAGCAGCCAAGTCGAATTGCAATTTAAATGTGTCGAACGGCGCAGCACCATCATAAGTAGGCACTTCTGTTCTGGCAGCAAAACCGTCCTGAACCGGTGGCAAACATTCTCGTGGCTGTACCTCTCGAAACCGTTCGTCTATCTTTCTGTGCATCGAATCTTCCAGACTGTCAACTCGTTTGTTCAAGGACTCATCCAGGTTGTCAACTCGTCTATTCAGGGATTCACCCATTTCGTCAACTCGTTTGTCCCAATCGTCTATTCGCGTCTCGAGATGCTCAACTTTAACATTCAGGCTATTGGAAATTTCCTCCACCTTCTGCTCTATGCGCGCAGAATTTTCCGCCATTTCTCGATTTGCAGTCTCGACTTTTGCCGAAATTTCGAGATTCGTAGTTTCCAGCTTCGCTGACATTTCTCGATTTGCTGTCTCGACTTTTGCCGAAATTTCGAGATTCGTAGTTTCCAGCTTCGCTGCCATTTCTCGATTTGCTGTCTCGACTTTTGCCGAAATTTCGAGATTCGTAGTTTCCAGCTTCGCTGCCATTTCTCGATTTGCTGTCTCGAACATGCCTTTAAGTGCAACCATTAGCTGGCTCATGTCCATTGCTTGTGGCGGCGCAGCCGCTGCAGTCGTACTTTGCATCGACGCCGCACCTGCAGGCGATTCCTCCATTTTGGCCGACGCCTCTTGTTCTTGCGCTCCGAACTCGTGCACAGTCCAATCGACGCCCCGTTCCTCACATGCTTCTCGCAAGCGCAACTGCAACTCCACCTTTCCGCCAGCAGTCGGCAAATTCCAGGCAGCCAGCTCCTTCTTCAGCTGGTCTACCTTCAGCAGCTCGAATTTCACCATGTCCGTGCTTTTATAATTTTATTTCTTTAGTTTTTTTTTTCTTATCTTCAATTTTCCACAATCCCACTTCTGACACCAAATGTTACGAATACTAAGTCTAGTGGGCTGTCACGTATCTCTGGATTGTGTGATTTGAAAATAAAACACAGTCAGTTTCTTAAACGCAGACAATAAAATACACCAACAGTCACTTTATTATTTACAGTTTACACTTTACTGTTCGTACACTTAAGTATTTGCTTAATTATTCCGTGTGGCAACTTCACTTGTCAAAACCAGACTGACTCGCTGCACCGCATCTGGCCACCTTTTATACTCTGTCCGGCCGTCGCGCAGATCGTTCTCGCACGTTGCCAGATTGGACTAGAAGTTTCCCTGATGACCGCGACCATCGTTGCCAGGTTGGACTAAAAGTTACTATCGCGGCCGTCGTTGCCAGATTGGGTTATGGCACGGCACGTAGCGGCAGGGTTGCTTTGCACCGCGACAGACTGGCTCATCGTTACAATATTGTATTGTGTTTGTCCATTTATGTGTACGGATGGCAACCCTGGCCATCCCGAAGGGAGCTTGCGCGGCCGGCAGGCACTCAAACTACGAACTCCGGCGAATCAACATTAAAAAACCTCCGACCCATAAAAACATTTACATTTTACATATATATCTACAAACACCCTAACAGTTAAACATATATAAACAATTAGAAAAAACCCATTTCACAAATTCAATAAAACATAAAACTGACATAAAACACTTATTTTAATTTAAATTCGTTTGCGCGACCGTCGCTGTTCTGAGTATCGAACATGGTCCTTCTGGCACCTCAAACAACATTAAACAATAAAAAGTGAACCAATTGTGTGCAAAAGGTGACAGCAATGTACATATGTAAATTGTGTCGCTGACCTCTCAGTGCAGTTCCACATACTTACAGTGGCACTACATGAACCTTTTTATGTAGTGCACTGATGAGTAAAAAATAAGTTGTGGAATAATTTTGCTAAAACATTATAATTTCTTAACGTCTTTAAGAAAATCAGCCTTTAGCTTTTGCATGCCAATTCCTTTGGGCAAATTTGTTCGTTTCTCTGCGCAAAAATTTAAAATAGATGTTTTCCCCCAAAAATCCTTACATTTTCTTCTTTTCATCATAAAATTCTTTCGTGTGCTCACTCAAACCCCTATTGAGGTGAAACACTTCGAAAAATTTCTTGAACCTTTCGTGAATGTGCTCCAGTTTGCGACATTTCTAGTCGGTTTTATGCAACCTTTGTTGTAAATTCGAATATCTTTCGATTTTTTGGTGTTTTTTATTCTAAATTCTCGACTCCTGTATCTACCAACCATCGATTTATTTATTGATTTTACTGTTAAATCACCTTCGATTCCGACATGGCAATACAAAAATCATTCGAACAATCTCATGATCTCTCCATGAGCATTTTTAATTTCGAAGCGGACAATTTGGTCAACTTTTGTTCCGAATTCTCTTCTGTTCCTATCGAAGAGTTAACGCCCGCAATCCTCAAATCGTATTTAGCCGATCTCAATGGCTATTATGCGGATTTAAAGGCAGTTTTTTCGAAAGTCGGCATTACCCCCGATGACGACCTGCTTAAAACTTTCAAGCTGATCGCTCGCTCCAAAATGGAACTGTGCCGAGAACGACTCTATGAGACCATGGCCCAGATTTCGGACCTCATGGACGCTCAACAACCTCTCGCTGAAATCACTCGTCCAGCAGAAATCCCCTTCCCTTCTGCAACAGAGCAGGCAAGTAATTCTATTTGCCTGAATGTCCCTCCTTGTGACACTGAAATCTTCTCCGGCGGGTATGAAGAGTGGCCGTCCTTCCGTGACATGTTTTCGGCGGTTTATATTAACCACCCGAAACTCACCTCTGCCCAAAAACTATATCACCTCCGATATAAAACGACCGGAAAGGCTGGCGCCATCGTTAGACAGTATCCATTGAGCGATTCCAACTTCGAATTGGCATGGAATGCGCTGAAGTCCCGATTCGAAAATCGGCGCATTCTGGTTGATAAACAGGTCAACACGCTCTTGAGCTGTTGAATGTTGTTAGATAATTCTCTGTCCGTCTTATCTTCTCAAGGCGTCTCGACAGAGAGTTGGGACCCGATCCTGGTCTATATTTGTTCAACGAAACTCCCGGAAGAGACTTTATCCCTGTGGGAACAGTCCCTTAGTTCCCGGAAAGATCTTCCAACCTGGGAACAAATGAACACCTTTTTGACCAGCAGATATGAGGTCGTGGAAAGACTTAATCTGATGAGGCCGACCAAGTCCGTGTTTTCTCACAACCGGGATCATAACAGAGCTCAAAACTTAGCTGAGAGCAGATGGGCTTTCCTCTGTCCGGTTTGCAGTGCGGCTCATGCGCTCAAACTATGTACAAAGTTCAAAAAGTTATCTGTTTATGATCGAGTAAAGGCAGTACGAGCCCACAACTTGTGCACAAACTGCCTATCCCATACTCACTTGAAGCGGGATTGCTTAAGTAAACACACTTGTTCGCAATGTCAGAAGTAGCATCATTCTATGCTTCACTTCACTTCTGACATCACCCCAAATCGGCGAAGAGACACCCTCTCAACAACTTTCACGACTCTACCTCGGAGTCCATCAAACAGCTCATCCTTTTTGAGAAAATCCCGGAGTTCTCAAGATGAGTCATCTTCCGTCACCTCGCGAAGACGGAAAACCCGTCCTGTGCAGTCCCTTAGCACGACGGTTAAGGAAAAACCCCCTTGCCCCATGTCTAACTCCAGACAGTTTGGGCAGCCCGCAGCCGAAGCGCAACTCCCGCGCAACGTTCATCCCCAATTAGAAACAAGCCGTACACGACGACCGCAGGACTTTAGACGGACTCGCTCGCCTCGCCTTGACAGCGCAACCTGTCCGCACAGGAATCAGCATCACCCTCAAGACAGCAGCTGCAGCCAACGGGGATCTGAGCCAACACTTCAGAGCAGAAAGCTACGCGGACACCGAGTTCGCACCCTCCTTCCACGAGCCATCCAAACCCTAATGGACCTCCGGGGGGTCCCATCAATGCACGAGTGCATCCGGCCCCAGGATGTTTAGATCGCTAAACACTGCCGGCCACGCAGTTCTTAGAAATTAATATTTGTCAATAATATAATAGTATTGTGTTTGTCCATTTATGTGTTTATATGTACGGATGGCAACCCTGGCCATCCCGAAGGGAGCTTGCGCGGCCGGCAGGCACTCAAAGTACGAACTCCGGCGAATAAACATTAAAAAACCTCCGACCCATAAAAACATTTACATTTTACATATATATTGATACGATGAGAGATTCTGTGCCGCACTGTACAGGAATGCCTTTCTCCGCACGAATGTTTTCCAAGCATACTTTTAGGCATGCACTGTGAAGTACAGCAAAACTGTTATAAATTCGCTTGGTATAGTCCGATATGGCAAGGATGGTTCTCGAAATGGGCTGTGCGAGAATGGTCGAGCGCTTTCCAATTAGAAGTTGCAAGAAACTTCGGCGCGATAAGGAAAGTGGTATAAAAGCAGCAGTGGCAGCGCAAGGAGTCGAGTCTGTGTTAAGCAAGCAAAGTGGTAACAAGTGTAGATACAAGCGAAGTGTAAATTCCGTAAATAAAGTTAGTTTCTGATTGTTGATTTTTGCTGAGTAACTGAAGTTGTTTTATTTTCAAATACAATCAAAACGAACCGTCGATAACGAACTGTGGAATTTCGTAACATTTGGTGTCAGAAAGTCAGGATTGTATTACTGAAGATAAATAATAAATAAAATTATAAAAACGCAGACATGGTTAAACTCGAGCTGCTGAAGGTGGACCAGCTGAAGAAGGAGCTGGCTGCCTGGAATTTGCCGACTGCTGGCGGTAAGGTGGAGTTGCAGCTGCGCTTGCGAGAGGCGTGTGAGTCACGAGGCATCGATTGGGCTGCACATGAGTTCGGAACGCAGGAACAAGAGGCGTCGGCCAAGGTGGAGGAATCGCCTGTTGGTGCTGCGTCATTGCAAAGTACGACTGCAGTGGCTGCGCCACTACAAGCAATGGACATGAGCCAGCTTATGGTTGCACTTAAAGGCATGTTTGAGACTTTCAACCGTGAAATGGCAGCCAAAATGGAAACTACGAATCAGGAAATTTCCGCAAAAATCGAAACTACGAACCGAGAAGTAGCAGAGCGAATGGAAACCAAGCTTCAGGAAAATTCTGCGCGCTTGGAGCAGAAAGTGGAAGAGATTTCGAACAGGATTAATGTGAAAGTTGAGCACCTGGAGACGCGAGTAGAACATTTAGACAAACGAGTTGACAGTCTGGAGGATTCGGTAAACAGAAAAATCGACGAGCGGCTTAGAGAAGTACAGCCACGAGAATGTTTGCCGCCGGTTCCGGAAAGTTTCGCCACCCGAACAGAAGTGCCTACTTATGATGGTGCTACGCCGTTCGATACATTTAAACTGCAATTCGACTTAGCGGCTTTGGAAAATCAGTGGACCGATATCAGGAAGGGTCGGAGATTGGCTCTGGCGCTGAAAGGTCCTGCGGCTGAGGTAATGAAATCAGTTCCGGAATGTTCGAGAAGTGATTACGAGGCCGTCATGAGAGCGTTGGCAGTGAAGTACAGCAACGAGCACAACCATACGCTGTACTACTGTGAGCTGAAGAACCGCAGGCAGAGAGCCAGCGAGGCGCTGCAGACATATGCAGCAGACATTGAGCGGCTCGTACAGTTGTGCTACCCAAAATTCGGGGCTGATGATCTCGAGAGGATGAAGATTGAGTCGTTCATAGAAGGTCTTCATGACCCCGAGACACGTCGCAGTGCGTTGATGATGGGCAAGGCGACATACAAGGAAACGGTGACCAGCGCGATGACATATGAGGCGACATGGATTGGAGGCGCTCGGTATGCACCTGCAAGGATACGCCAAATCCAGCCAGACAGCGAAATTTCGATCCAGGCCATAAGCTCTGAGATACCGGACAGGCTACGGGTGGTCTCCTCTAAAGTTGTTTGCTGGGTATGTGGCAAGCAGGGCCACATATCACGAGACTGCCGCCAACGAAAGAGGCGTTCCCGTTCCCGATCGCAATCGCCTGAAGCAAGGAATGCTGACAATCGAGGCCCAGCCAACAAGCGCAGGGCTGAGGACGGCGAGTCGTTAAACTAAAACGGGTCAGCCCAAAGGGGCGTGAGCTGATCCCCACAATCTGCCGCCCCACCGTCCTTGTCTCACAGCTGAAACGACAGCCCAGCAGCTTGACAATTGAAGGAAGGATAGATGGAAAGTTGTTCGTGTTGACACTGGATACTGGAGCGTCATATTCGATCATAAAGAGGAAGCTGCTGAAGAACTGGGAACCGCTGCATGGCATACAGCTGCGGACTGCGACTGGCGAGCGCGCGCCGGTAAGAGGGAAAGTTACAAAAACGATTGCTATCGGCACCAGCAGCCTGGAACATGAGTTCATCGTCGCGGATATAATGGACGTGATTATCGGCGTGGATTTCATGATTAGGCACGGTTTTACGCTGGACCTGAAGGAAAATGTGCTGAGATATGCCAACGTTGAATTCCCGCTGCACACCGGCTATGAGCGAAGCGTGGCGGTAAGGAGAGTTGTCTCGTGTCAACATCAGAAGATACCAGCGAATTCCGAGGCGATCGTGTGGGCGAAAGTGGACGAGGACGATGGGACAAGCCGGCTGTGGGTTGTAGAAGCGCCAAAACAAGGATACGACAACATAATAATCGGACGTACATTATTGGAACCCAAAAATGGCAAAATACCAGTAAGGATACTCAACCCATTGAACACACCCAGATATATCGAAAAAGATGCGGTCAGTGGCGAGTGTAGAGAGGCTGAAGCAGTTGTCAATTGCGAAAGCAGTCCACCCGGAGGAAGTAAGAAAAGCAGTTCTAACATGGACGCCATACCGCAGAACCAGTGGAGCAGCGAATTGACAGCCGAGCAGAAACAGAAGGCACGGTCACTCCTGCAGCACTGTGGGTCCATATTTGCAACGGAGGCGGGCGGAAGAACAGCCATAGTGAAACACAACATCGATACCGGAAGTGCAAAACCAATCCGCCAACCGCCAAGACGAGTTCCTCTGGCCAAGAGGGAAGAGGTCACAAATTTGATTGAAAACATGCATAAAGAAAAGGTCATAGAGCCTTCGTCAGGTCTTTGGTGCTCGCCGGTCGTGCTAGTCAAGAAAAAGGATGGCAGTACCCGATTTTGTGTCGACTATCGAATCTCAATGACGTGACCAAGAAGGACAGCTATCCACTACCTCGGATCGATGACACCCTGGACACACTGTCAGGCACACAGTGGTTTTCCACACTCGACTTACGCAGCGGCTATTGGCAGGTGGAGCTTGCAGACCAGGACAAGGAGAAAACAGCTTTTAGTGTTGGCGACGGTTTGTGGCAGTTCACCGTCATGCCGTTTGGACTCTGCAACGCACCAGCAACATTCGAGCGGCTAATGGAGCGTGTGCTGAAAGGGCTGCATTGGCGGACGTGTCTGGTATACCTCGACGACATAATCGTGATGGGCAAAAGCTTCGACGACCACCTGGAAAAGCTGAAGGAGGTATTTGGGCGTATACAAAACGCCGGCCTTAAACTCAACCCAAAGAAGTGCTCGTTGTTCCAAAAAGAGGTCAAGTATCTGGGCCACACGGTTTCCGCTCGCGGAGTACATACGGACGAAGGCAAGATCACGGCAGTGAGGGAGTGGCCCCGACCACGCAATCTACACGAACTCCGCAGTTTCCTGGGCTTGTGCACATACTACCGAAGATTCGTTCCAGGATTTGCGAACATAGCTGGCAGCTTGCACAAACTGACGAAAAAGAATCAAGCCTTCGCGTGGGGTGAAGAACAGGAGCAGGCTTTTGCACGGCTGAAGGAAAAATTGTGCACTGCTCCAATTCTGGCCTTCCCCGTGCCTGGAGAGATGTTTGTGCTGGATACAGATACAAGTGGGCATAGTATTGGTGGTGTGCTATCACAGATAATAGATGGCCAAGAACAAGTGATAGCCTACTACAGCAAAATTTTGTCAAAGCCTGAACGCAACTACTGTGTGACACGAAGGGAGTTGCTCGCAGTATTGGAATGCGTGAAACACTTCCACAAATACCTGTATGGGCAAAAGTTTCGCCTGCGTACAGATCATGCGGCATTGAAATGGCTACTGAACTTTAAAGATCCGGAAGGCCAATTGGCGCGGTGGATAGAGCGGCTGCAGAGCTACGACTACACGGTAGAGCATCGCAAGGGTAGCAGCCATGGAAATGCCGATGCCTTGTCACGCCGTCCGTGCAAAACCGAATGCAGGCATTGTTCGCGAGCCGAAAGCAAAGAGCAGATAGTGGACGTACGATTGGTCAGCGTTATGCCAGAGGAAGAGTGGTCTGCGGAGAGGATACAAAAGGACCAGCGCGAGGATACGGATCTTAAAAAAATCATTGAAGGCAAGGAGCAGGGCGCACGTCCAGACTGGCAGGAGATGGCCGGTGAAAGCCCAATCGCGAAGGCTTACTGGGCGCAGTGGCAAAGTCTGCGGCTATCTGATGGTTGCCTATACCGCGAGTGGGAGAGTGAGGATGGCCGGACCAGCAATTCTCTAATTTTAGTCCCGAAATGCAGGATCAACGAGGTGATCGAGGCATACCATAACGACTCTAGCGGAGGGCACCTAGGCATTACAAAAACTGTCGCCAAAATAAAGAGGCGATTCTACTGGGTAGGATGCCAGGAGTCTGTCGCCGATTGGATTAAGAGCTGTGATCGATGTTCGGCTGCGAAAGGGCCAACAAGAAGATCTCGGGGCCGCATGCAGCAGTACAACATGGGAGCGCCCTTTGAGCGAATTGCCATGGACGTCGCCGGGCCATTCCCACTCAGCACTCAGGGCAACAAATATGTGCTGGTGGTAATGGACTATTTCAGCAAATGGCCCGAAGTGTATCCTATTCCTAACCAGGAGGCCGCCACGGTCGCGGAAATGCTGGTAAACAACTGGGTGGCCAGATTTGGAGTTCCAATGGAGTTGCACTCGGATCAAGGCAGGAATTTCGAGTCTCTGGTATTAAAGGAAGTGTGTGAGCTACTAGGAATAAGGAAAACTCGCACCTGTCCTTTGCATCCCCAGTCCGACGGCATGGTGGAACGATTCAATCGAACACTGGAGGAATATCTGCGGAAAGTAGTAGGCAGGAATCAAAAGGATTGGGACACGCATATTCCGCTGTTCTTGATGGCATATAGGTCAGCCCCGCACGATACGACATCACTCACTCCAGCACGAGCAGTGTTCGGCACGAAGCTGAGGTTGCCTGCTGACTTGAAGTTCGGAGTGGTCAGCACGACGGAAGGCGCTAAGACGGATTACGCAGTTAATAAGCGATCGGAGCTGGAAGAAATCCACCAGTTTATAAGGGACCGTATCCAACTGGTCAGCGATAAGATGAAAGCCAGATATGATCTACGAGCTAACACAGCAGGGTTCCAAGAAGGCGATCTGGTAATGCTTTACAACCCGCAGCGGAGGAAAGGTTTGTCTCCAAAGCTTCAAAGGTCATGGGAAGGACCGTTCAAGGTCGTGACCAGGATTAATGACGTGGTGTACAGGGTTCAACGCTGCTGCAGCGGAAACGCCAGGCTGAAAGTAGTCCATTTGGAGCGCCTGGCGTCTTACTCCGGCGGAGCCTCGGTACTTGTTCGGGACGAACAAGTCTAAGTGATGGGCAGTGATACGATGAGAGATTCTGTGCCGCACTGTACAGGAATGCCTTTCTCCGCACGAATGTTTTCCAAGCATACTTTTAGGCATGCACTGTGAAGTACAGCAAAACTGTTATAAATTCGCTTGGTATAGTCCGATATGGCAAGGATGGTTCTCGAAATGGGCTGTGCGAGAATGGTCGAGCGCTTTCCAATTAGAAGTTGCAAGAAACTTCGGCGCGATAAGGAAAGTGGTATAAAAGCAGCAGTGGCAGCGCAAGGAGTCGAGTCTGTGTTAAGCAAGCAAAGTGGTAACAAGTGTAGATACAAGCGAAGTGTAAATTCCGTAAATAAAGTTAGTTTCTGATTGTTGATTTTTGCTGAGTAACTGAAGTTGTTTTATTTTCAAATACAATCAAAACGAACCGTCGATAACGAACTGTGGAATTTCGTAACATTTGGTGTCAGAAAGTCAGGATTGTATTACTGAAGATAAATAATAAATAAAATTATAAAAACGCAGACATGGTTAAACTCGAGCTGCTGAAGGTGGACCAGCTGAAGAAGGAGCTGGCTGCCTGGAATTTGCCGACTGCTGGCGGTAAGGTGGAGTTGCAGCTGCGCTTGCGAGAGGCGTGTGAGTCACGAGGCATCGATTGGGCTGCACATGAGTTCGGAACGCAGGAACAAGAGGCGTCGGCCAAGGTGGAGGAATCGCCTGTTGGTGCTGCGTCATTGCAAAGTACGACTGCAGTGGCTGCGCCACTACAAGCAATGGACATGAGCCAGCTTATGGTTGCACTTAAAGGCATGTTTGAGACTTTCAACCGTGAAATGGCAGCCAAAATGGAAACTACGAATCAGGAAATTTCCGCAAAAATCGAAACTACGAACCGAGAAGTAGCAGAGCGAATGGAAACCAAGCTTCAGGAAAATTCTGCGCGCTTGGAGCAGAAAGTGGAAGAGATTTCGAACAGGATTAATGTGAAAGTTGAGCACCTGGAGACGCGAGTAGAACATTTAGACAAACGAGTTGACAGTCTGGAGGATTCGGTAAACAGAAAAATCGACGAGCGGCTTAGAGAAGTACAGCCACGAGAATGTTTGCCGCCGGTTCCGGAAAGTTTCGCCACCCGAACAGAAGTGCCTACTTATGATGGTGCTACGCCGTTCGATACATTTAAACTGCAATTCGACTTAGCGGCTTTGGAAAATCAGTGGACCGATATCAGGAAGGGTCGGAGATTGGCTCTGGCGCTGAAAGGTCCTGCGGCTGAGGTAATGAAATCAGTTCCGGAATGTTCGAGAAGTGATTACGAGGCCGTCATGAGAGCGTTGGCAGTGAAGTACAGCAACGAGCACAACCATACGCTGTACTACTGTGAGCTGAAGAACCGCAGGCAGAGAGCCAGCGAGGCGCTGCAGACATATGCAGCAGACATTGAGCGGCTCGTACAGTTGTGCTACCCAAAATTCGGGGCTGATGATCTCGAGAGGATGAAGATTGAGTCGTTCATAGAAGGTCTTCATGACCCCGAGACACGTCGCAGTGCGTTGATGATGGGCAAGGCGACATACAAGGAAACGGTGACCAGCGCGATGACATATGAGGCGACATGGATTGGAGGCGCTCGGTATGCACCTGCAAGGATACGCCAAATCCAGCCAGACAGCGAAATTTCGATCCAGGCCATAAGCTCTGAGATACCGGACAGGCTACGGGTGGTCTCCTCTAAAGTTGTTTGCTGGGTATGTGGCAAGCAGGGCCACATATCACGAGACTGCCGCCAACGAAAGAGGCGTTCCCGTTCCCGATCGCAATCGCCTGAAGCAAGGAATGCTGACAATCGAGGCCCAGCCAACAAGCGCAGGGCTGAGGACGGCGAGTCGTTAAACTAAAACGGGTCAGCCCAAAGGGGCGTGAGCTGATCCCCACAATCTGCCGCCCCACCGTCCTTGTCTCACAGCTGAAACGACAGCCCAGCAGCTTGACAATTGAAGGAAGGATAGATGGAAAGTTGTTCGTGTTGACACTGGATACTGGAGCGTCATATTCGATCATAAAGAGGAAGCTGCTGAAGAACTGGGAACCGCTGCATGGCATACAGCTGCGGACTGCGACTGGCGAGCGCGCGCCGGTAAGAGGGAAAGTTACAAAAACGATTGCTATCGGCACCAGCAGCCTGGAACATGAGTTCATCGTCGCGGATATAATGGACGTGATTATCGGCGTGGATTTCATGATTAGGCACGGTTTTACGCTGGACCTGAAGGAAAATGTGCTGAGATATGCCAACGTTGAATTCCCGCTGCACACCGGCTATGAGCGAAGCGTGGCGGTAAGGAGAGTTGTCTCGTGTCAACATCAGAAGATACCAGCGAATTCCGAGGCGATCGTGTGGGCGAAAGTGGACGAGGACGATGGGACAAGCCGGCTGTGGGTTGTAGAAGCGCCAAAACAAGGATACGACAACATAATAATCGGACGTACATTATTGGAACCCAAAAATGGCAAAATACCAGTAAGGATACTCAACCCATTGAACACACCCAGATATATCGAAAAAGATGCGGTCAGTGGCGAGTGTAGAGAGGCTGAAGCAGTTGTCAATTGCGAAAGCAGTCCACCCGGAGGAAGTAAGAAAAGCAGTTCTAACATGGACGCCATACCGCAGAACCAGTGGAGCAGCGAATTGACAGCCGAGCAGAAACAGAAGGCACGGTCACTCCTGCAGCACTGTGGGTCCATATTTGCAACGGAGGCGGGCGGAAGAACAGCCATAGTGAAACACAACATCGATACCGGAAGTGCAAAACCAATCCGCCAACCGCCAAGACGAGTTCCTCTGGCCAAGAGGGAAGAGGTCACAAATTTGATTGAAAACATGCATAAAGAAAAGGTCATAGAGCCTTCGTCAGGTCTTTGGTGCTCGCCGGTCGTGCTAGTCAAGAAAAAGGATGGCAGTACCCGATTTTGTGTCGACTATCGAATCTCAATGACGTGACCAAGAAGGACAGCTATCCACTACCTCGGATCGATGACACCCTGGACACACTGTCAGGCACACAGTGGTTTTCCACACTCGACTTACGCAGCGGCTATTGGCAGGTGGAGCTTGCAGACCAGGACAAGGAGAAAACAGCTTTTAGTGTTGGCGACGGTTTGTGGCAGTTCACCGTCATGCCGTTTGGACTCTGCAACGCACCAGCAACATTCGAGCGGCTAATGGAGCGTGTGCTGAAAGGGCTGCATTGGCGGACGTGTCTGGTATACCTCGACGACATAATCGTGATGGGCAAAAGCTTCGACGACCACCTGGAAAAGCTGAAGGAGGTATTTGGGCGTATACAAAACGCCGGCCTTAAACTCAACCCAAAGAAGTGCTCGTTGTTCCAAAAAGAGGTCAAGTATCTGGGCCACACGGTTTCCGCTCGCGGAGTACATACGGACGAAGGCAAGATCACGGCAGTGAGGGAGTGGCCCCGACCACGCAATCTACACGAACTCCGCAGTTTCCTGGGCTTGTGCACATACTACCGAAGATTCGTTCCAGGATTTGCGAACATAGCTGGCAGCTTGCACAAACTGACGAAAAAGAATCAAGCCTTCGCGTGGGGTGAAGAACAGGAGCAGGCTTTTGCACGGCTGAAGGAAAAATTGTGCACTGCTCCAATTCTGGCCTTCCCCGTGCCTGGAGAGATGTTTGTGCTGGATACAGATACAAGTGGGCATAGTATTGGTGGTGTGCTATCACAGATAATAGATGGCCAAGAACAAGTGATAGCCTACTACAGCAAAATTTTGTCAAAGCCTGAACGCAACTACTGTGTGACACGAAGGGAGTTGCTCGCAGTATTGGAATGCGTGAAACACTTCCACAAATACCTGTATGGGCAAAAGTTTCGCCTGCGTACAGATCATGCGGCATTGAAATGGCTACTGAACTTTAAAGATCCGGAAGGCCAATTGGCGCGGTGGATAGAGCGGCTGCAGAGCTACGACTACACGGTAGAGCATCGCAAGGGTAGCAGCCATGGAAATGCCGATGCCTTGTCACGCCGTCCGTGCAAAACCGAATGCAGGCATTGTTCGCGAGCCGAAAGCAAAGAGCAGATAGTGGACGTACGATTGGTCAGCGTTATGCCAGAGGAAGAGTGGTCTGCGGAGAGGATACAAAAGGACCAGCGCGAGGATACGGATCTTAAAAAAATCATTGAAGGCAAGGAGCAGGGCGCACGTCCAGACTGGCAGGAGATGGCCGGTGAAAGCCCAATCGCGAAGGCTTACTGGGCGCAGTGGCAAAGTCTGCGGCTATCTGATGGTTGCCTATACCGCGAGTGGGAGAGTGAGGATGGCCGGACCAGCAATTCTCTAATTTTAGTCCCGAAATGCAGGATCAACGAGGTGATCGAGGCATACCATAACGACTCTAGCGGAGGGCACCTAGGCATTACAAAAACTGTCGCCAAAATAAAGAGGCGATTCTACTGGGTAGGATGCCAGGAGTCTGTCGCCGATTGGATTAAGAGCTGTGATCGATGTTCGGCTGCGAAAGGGCCAACAAGAAGATCTCGGGGCCGCATGCAGCAGTACAACATGGGAGCGCCCTTTGAGCGAATTGCCATGGACGTCGCCGGGCCATTCCCACTCAGCACTCAGGGCAACAAATATGTGCTGGTGGTAATGGACTATTTCAGCAAATGGCCCGAAGTGTATCCTATTCCTAACCAGGAGGCCGCCACGGTCGCGGAAATGCTGGTAAACAACTGGGTGGCCAGATTTGGAGTTCCAATGGAGTTGCACTCGGATCAAGGCAGGAATTTCGAGTCTCTGGTATTAAAGGAAGTGTGTGAGCTACTAGGAATAAGGAAAACTCGCACCTGTCCTTTGCATCCCCAGTCCGACGGCATGGTGGAACGATTCAATCGAACACTGGAGGAATATCTGCGGAAAGTAGTAGGCAGGAATCAAAAGGATTGGGACACGCATATTCCGCTGTTCTTGATGGCATATAGGTCAGCCCCGCACGATACGACATCACTCACTCCAGCACGAGCAGTGTTCGGCACGAAGCTGAGGTTGCCTGCTGACTTGAAGTTCGGAGTGGTCAGCACGACGGAAGGCGCTAAGACGGATTACGCAGTTAATAAGCGATCGGAGCTGGAAGAAATCCACCAGTTTATAAGGGACCGTATCCAACTGGTCAGCGATAAGATGAAAGCCAGATATGATCTACGAGCTAACACAGCAGGGTTCCAAGAAGGCGATCTGGTAATGCTTTACAACCCGCAGCGGAGGAAAGGTTTGTCTCCAAAGCTTCAAAGGTCATGGGAAGGACCGTTCAAGGTCGTGACCAGGATTAATGACGTGGTGTACAGGGTTCAACGCTGCTGCAGCGGAAACGCCAGGCTGAAAGTAGTCCATTTGGAGCGCCTGGCGTCTTACTCCGGCGGAGCCTCGGTACTTGTTCGGGACGAACAAGTCTAAGTGATGGGCAGTGATACGATGAGAGATTCTGTGCCGCACTGTACAGGAATGCCTTTCTCCGCACGAATGTTTTCCAAGCATACTTTTAGGCATGCACTGTGAAGTACAGCAAAACTGTTATAAATTCGCTTGGTATAGTCCGATATGGCAAGGATGGTTCTCGAAATGGGCTGTGCGAGAATGGTCGAGCGCTTTCCAATTAGAAGTTGCAAGAAACTTCGGCGCGATAAGGAAAGTGGTATAAAAGCAGCAGTGGCAGCGCAAGGAGTCGAGTCTGTGTTAAGCAAGCAAAGTGGTAACAAGTGTAGATACAAGCGAAGTGTAAATTCCGTAAATAAAGTTAGTTTCTGATTGTTGATTTTTGCTGAGTAACTGAAGTTGTTTTATTTTCAAATACAATCAAAACCAACCGTCGATAACGAACTGTGGAATTTCGTAACAATATCTACAAACACCCTAACATTTAAACATATATAAACAATTAGAAAAAACCCATTTCACAAATTCAATAAAACATAAAACTGACATAAAACACTTATTTTAATTTAAATTCGTTTGCGCGACCGTCGCTGTTCTGAGTATCGAACAACAAGGTTTGTAGGTACGTTTTACTTTGGTACACTTTCCATTCATACATTTTGCCAATGGCTTTTCTACTGTGGACGTACTTGATCCAGAATTTTGATGATCAAATGTAATACAAGCAATAGAAGTTGTAGCATGTTAAGCATGAATAGTTTTTGTATATTGAGCAGCCTTTACCGATGTTTTTTTTTAATAAGAATGTTGACAGTTGGTGTACATATTGCTGTTGCCGAAAAAAGTTCGTCACTAGGCTCCAATGGCTCTTCTTCTGAAACATAGGCAGTGAAATGGCTCCTCCACAAGAGGGCGACCCGAAAGACGTTCATTGTGTAGTACTTGGTGACTCTATAAGATCTGTATGTAAGTTTGTGAAGGAATTATTTATCACGTCGTGAAGAGATTGCTGTTTCAACCTCATTTGTTGTCAAATGCCGCGCAATAACCTCACATGGCTGCATTAAACGTGTTCTCGGCAAATTTTTTGGCACTCCAGCGCCATCTTCTTCCTCAGAATCAAGCAAGCTCTTGCAAATATATAGTGGCCTCATCCAGTGTCAAATATCCGTATCTAATAGAGTCCCGCACGAGTATGCATTTTTGCTATTCGAAAACATTCAAATGCTTTTGAATAGAATACTTCACTTCATCTCTGCGGACCGGTCCGAATGAATACGAATACATTTCTCTTCGAGTACGAGTAAGCTCCGAACAGAAACGAGTAGACGTACACTATTTATTCATATTCGCTCGAAGCGGGAAAACGAGCACAAAAGCATTTGAATAATAGTACACACTGCTTCGAATATGTTCGAATATACTCGTTTTATTATTCCTAAGATTATTTAGAAATATTAATGTTACATATAAATATTTATTAATTTTTATGCTACTTTCTTCAATAATTTCCATTTTGCGTATTAACTAATAAGCCACTTCAACCACACCACAAGTATACACATGGAAAAGTGACATACTTACTTACTTAACTGGCCATAACAACCCGTTATCGGGTTACGGCCTTCCGCAAAACTTCTCTCCAGGCGCCTCTGCTTCGCGCGCGCCTTCTCCAGTTGGTCACACCAAGAGATACCAGGGCCTCTTCCACTTGGTCCTTCCACCGGAGACACGGCCTCCCTCTTCGCCGTCGACCTCCAACCATCGCATGGAATACCTTTTTCGCCGGAGCTTCGTCGTCCATGCGGCAGACATGACCGAGCCAGCGTAGCCGCTGGATGTTAATTCGCTGCGCTACGTCCATGTCCTTATACAGCTCATACAGCTCGTTATTGGTTCGTATGCGATAGTCGTCACCAACCCGAACAGGGCCGAAGATTTTGCGAAGCACCTTCCTCTCGAACACTCCAAGGGCCGCTATGTCGTTTCGTGTCATTGTCCATGCTTCAGCACCATAGAGGAGCACGGGCAAGATAAGCGTCCTATAGAGTGAAAGTTTTGTCGGTCGAGAGAGGTCTCTGCTTCTCAATTGCCTACCGAGACCGTAGTAGCACCTGTTGGCAAGAGTTATCCTTCGCTTTATCTCCAGGCTGACATCATTGCTGCTGTTGATGGCGGTGCCAAGGTAGACGAATTCCTTGACAACTTCAAAAATATACCTGTCGGCCTCGACGTGAGACCCTAGCCGCTGCGAGTCCCTGCCTGTAGACAGCATATACTTCGTCTTGCCCTCATTTACCACCAGACCCATTTTGGCAGATTCTCTTTCGATAGCCGCAAAGGCAGCGGTGACATCTCGCTTGTACGTCCGATGACATCAATGTCATCAGCGTAGGCAAGGAGCTGGACACTTTTGTTGAAAATTGTGCCATTACGATGTACATCGGCCTTGCGCAGAACACTCTCCATGGTGAAGTTGAAGAGGTCGCAGGACAAAGGATCACCCTGTCTGAAACCTCGAACGGTATCAAAGGGGTCGGAGAGGTCACTTCCAACCTTGACGGAGCTGCGCGTATTGCTCCACGTCGCTCTGCAAAGTCTCACGAGCTTTGCAGGGATACCAAGTTCAGACAATGCGGCATATAGGCGATCCCTTATCGGGCTATCGAATGCTGCCTTGTAATCGATGAAGAGATGGTGTGTATCGATTTGGTTCTCATGGGTCTTCTCCAGGATTTGGCGTAGAGTGAATATCTGGTCGATGGTGGACTTACCAGGTCTAAAGCCGCACTGATAAGGTCCAATCAGCGCCTTGGCGAGTGGCTTTAGTCTTTCACATAATACGCTCGTCAGGACCTTGTATGCAATGGGAAGTAGGCTGATACCCCTGTAGTTGGCGCATATTGTTGGGTCGCCTTTCTTCAGCACAGGACAAAGGGCACTGAGGTTCCAATCGTTGGGCATTCGTTCCTCCAGCCATATTTTGCAAATGAGCTGATGCATGCACCCAATCAGCTCACCGCCGCCGGCCTTGAACAATTCAGCTGGTAGCCCATCCGGCCCTGCAGCTTTGTTGTTCTTGAGTCGCTGGATAGCGACCCGGACCTCGTCATGGCTGGGCGGTGGCACATCCACACCGTCGTCGTCGATTGGTGCCATCTGGACATCTTCACCACTGGCGGTATTGTTCCTTTCGTCGCCTGCGAGCAGCTTGGTGAAGTGCTCCTTCCACAACCTCAGCACACCCTGCGCATCCGTAACCAGATCCCCGTTTTCGTCTCTGCAAGAAGATGCCCCAGGCTTAAATCCTTCCGTAAGACGCTTAACTTTTTGGAAGAATTTTCGGGCGTCATTCCTGCTCCTGCACTCCTCGATTTCCTCACGCTCGCGCCTTTCTTGCTCCCGTTTCTTGCGTCTAAAAAGGCACCTCTCTTTCTTCCTCTCCTCCCGGTATTTTTCTGTCATGGCTCGCGTGGCGGCCGACTGCAGGGTCTTCTTGTATGCAGCATTCTTCACTGCAGTGGCTGCGCGACACTCTTCATCGTACCATTGGTTTTTTGGTGGTGGGCGTCGAAAACCAAGGACATTTTCTGCGGCGGCGCGCATAGAGTGGGATAAGTGAGCCCATAATCCGCCGATGTCATCAGGTGGAGAGGGGGAGCAACCGAGCTGGTTGGAGAGTTGAGCGGAGTAGGCTTCGGCTACCCCTTGTGATCGCAAGCTTACTGATGTCCAGCTTTCTTCGCAAACTAGGTTGTGCGGTCTTCGCTGCGCAAAGACGCATGCGTACCTTGGCTGCAACAAGGTAGTGGTCCGAGTCGATGTTGGGTCCTCGGAACGTGCGCACATCTAGAATGCTAGAAGCATGCCTTCCATCAATCACAATGTGATCAATCTGGTTGCGGGTGGATTGATCGGGGTATATCCAGGTGGCCTTGTGGATATCGAGGTGCTGGAATCTGGTGCTACCAACTACCATGTTTCGTGCCGCGGCGAAATCGATCAGCCTCAGACCGTTGTTCGAAGTGGTCCCATGGAGGCTGAACTGCCCGACTGTGGGGCCAAAGATGCCTTCTCGCCCGACCTTTGCGTTGAAGTCCCCGAGGACAATTTTGACGTCATGGGCCGGGCACCTGTCGTAGACGTCCTCGAGCTTCGCATAGAAGGCATCCTTGGTCGCATCGTCCTTCTCTTCCATCGGGGCGTGCGCGCAAATTAGGCTGATGCTAAAGTATTTAGCTTTGATGCGGATCGAAGCCAGCCGTTCGTTCACCGGAGTGAACCGAGAGACGTGGTGGCGAAGTCTCTTGCTGACCACAAATCCGCAGCCAAATTCGCGCTTCTCCGCATGGCAGCTGTAGTAGATATCGCAGTCTGCTCGCTTGGAGCAACCTTGTCCTGTCCATCGCATTTCCTGGATGGCGGTGATGTCAGCCTTACATTTCGTGAGGGCTTCCGCCAGTTGGATAGAGGCACCTTCCCTATAGAGGGTCTGGACATTCCAGGTGCATATCCTCAAATCATGGTCCTTGAATCGTTTGCTGTGGTCGTCAACATTGTGGGTTCCTTCCGAGGCTTGCTTTTTGGCTTTCATTGGTATTTGGTTTTCCGTGGCGGGCACCAAACCCTGCGCACAACCCAAATTTTAAGTCCTGGGGATAGGACTCGCTACACACATTAGTTCAATATTCAGCGGATGCCAAATAGCTATCCAGAAGGGCCGCGCGGAGGCTGTGCATCACCTTGGATGGGACAGGGACAAGGATCGTTCTGGCGTTCGCCAGGTTGAACGCAATCAGAGACTTTACCTTGTATGTCCGCTCCCTACCTCCCAAGAAAAGTGACATACTGCGCATAAAAATATACGGTGAAACTGTTGATATTATGTTATTTTATGTTAAATTATATGTTAAAAATTATATGTTAAAAAAGTACTTACAATAGCCCACTGTTACGTATGTGTAACTTAGACAAGAAACACAAAAGTACTGAGAATGGCCCACAGTTACATATACGTAACAGTGCAATTGCAAGCTGCTCAGAAAAGCCCACGGGCCCTAAACGTTTATTTTAACCTTTTTTAATAAAACTGTAGATATTTAAGAATCACTTTTCATAAAAAGTTTTTCACAAAATACTTTCACTAAATTCTTATAAATCTTTTTTTTACCGTTTGCGTGTCGCCATATCGTTTTTTTTTACTAATTTCAAATTTACCTCATTACAAAACTTGTGCTCACAAAGAAATCAAAAGAGTTTCTGACTTCATTTGAATTTTACAGCATTCGCTAAACTATTTTCTATGTCATATGAGGTATAAACATGAATAGGCATGTACATGCAACCTGTAAATAACATTTTAAACTATCGTTGCTGCCGTTACGTATATGTAACTGTAGGCATTAATGGGTTAACATGTTTCGCAACAGGTCTTGGAAATTCGTCACATTGCCGGTATTATGTCTACGACATTGGCATTGGATTTGGCTCTGACGCCAACAACAATAAAATCAGGATTTTTGGCGACTGGTATTCAATCATTCAACCCTGATATTTTTACCGACGCTGATTTTGTTCAGGCTGTTGAGGCAAATGCTCCTGAAGTTGAAGTCGATGCTAGAAGAAGACACAACCAACGCCACCCAAGTGGCCCAAAGCTACAGGACAAAGCCTGAGGACGCCTGAATAAATAAATTCTCAAGTTATTTTAAAGTTATGGGTGTTTTACTTAGTATTTTCCGAATTTAATAGGGATTTTCCAGATGGTTCATAACCCAGCCACTTTTTTGGAAAAGTGAAATATCACGTCCTTAGCAAATTGGACGCAGAGAGTTAGATTTAAGAGTTAAAAACAGTAATCCGTCTTCTTAAAAAAGACGTTTGCGTTTTATGTTAACCTTTCCAACGGTATCTTCGATTTTTCGATATCTTCATTCTGTGAAAAGTTAGAGCCAAAAAACAAAACCCGGTTCGCAACGCGGCCCTCTCCCTTACATACAAAAAACAAACAAATTCAATTAAAACAAAATAAAATATTCAATTAATTTATAAAAACAAAATAAAAATTAATCACTGTCTGTTGTCGTAAGTCGGCTTTCTTTCACAAAAAATTGGTCCAATGTTTGCTGAACAGCTTTTTTTTCAACGTAAAATAACTTTCCTTGTAGCAATTCTTATTCGTAGCTACCGCCTTAGGACACTTTAAAACTCCTTCCGCTGTGAGGATCGTTTTTTAAAAAAATCCAAAATCCACTACACTTTGATTTTTAACACAGCTTTTGTGCCATCGCTCAATTATGCAAACTGAAATATTTTTTGCACTTATGAAACCGAGACTTTTTCTTACTTAAATTGTGTGTTTTCACACTTTTCATTGAAAAGGCCTTTTTATAGTCCACATTTTCCATTCTTCTAAAATACGACATTGAGCTACGGGAGTGTCAAATCCGGCGTGTCAAAATGTAAATCACCTTTTATTATTCCACCATGGGAGTACTTAGTGTTTGCAAAAACAGCTGATCTTGTTTACATTTTGTTAGAGATGAAAATTTTTGGTACAGAAACAAATTCCACGACAATTTCAATTTGAAGAATTTAAATTAATAGGTGCAAGTAAACAATGCCAGGAACAAGCAAAAAATTCCGAAATAATCAGTTTCATTATGGACAATGTTGCGAATCAGCATCAATCATCACTATCAAGAAAATACAGAATACTACGTAATGTAACAATAGCGTTTGCGATTGTAAATTTGGTAAATTGGTTGTACTTTCAGTTGCATGTATTTGTTTTTGTAAAGTTACAAACTTTACCACAAAAATCAGGAATACACGATACAAGACCAAAAACCACAAATCGTGAATCACGAAAAATTATGGGCCTCAAAGTATGCAAAGTTTGTTTTTTTTTGTTTTTGTTTTGTTTCGAGCAATTCAAAATCTTTTTGTTTTTTGCTTGTATTCCAGACTGTAAATGGAACATATGTATATAAGAGCATATTGAGGCTCCTAATTTTTTAAGGAAAAAGTATGAACAATTATGAAAATGATTCTGGTACATTTTTGCTATTATTTCGATGAGAATGGGAGTCACACCAAATAATTTGGCTGTGTTGTATTATTTGATATATCCGCTTTCATTTAACACCTAACTCATTAATTGATTTACAAAAAATTTGTATGTTTTTGACCATCAAGAAAACGCCTTAAAATTCCATATTTTCCGACTTTGAGGTCCAATTGCCGCGGATTTTTAAAACTTATAAAAATCAATTACGTTGGAAAAGAAGCCGTGCGGTATTGTGAATGCCACAAAGTAACAATCATGTCAACCGGTTTATTGGTTTAGAAATTACAATCCGAAACGTGAAAAAAGCCAGGGAAAATCCGAAAAAGTGACACGCCCATTTTTTGCGAAAACGGAAACTAAGTTTTAAAAACGGCTTGCGGATTCGAAATCAGCGGTACCTAATTACCCTAGAACTGATATCAAACCCAGAAAAGCCGACCAAAAGTCGAAATTTGTTGCTCTGTGATATCAGACTTCAAGGCGAAAACCACACGAAGCGAATATACCAACTACAAGTGGCACCGTTTCTGTATGCAAATAGGATATTGCAATAACAATAAGACTGTAAACATATGCAATACATGCAAAAAAAGTATATGCGGAAAGTGTACACACACGAAAATCTACATACTTATGTAGAAATTGTGACCGACAAACTGTAAATAATTAAGATTATTTATTATTTGACAATGTCTAAAAGTCCAGTTATCTATTACAATTAATATTTTTGAGCATCTTTTTCTTAATTTTTTAACACTGAATAAAGACTTGAAACCTCAATAAACCTTTTTCTCATACACCAGTCATTGTGACTTTTTTTTGGTAGAAATAGGTTGTAATAGCTGGTAAATCTAGTGTTAAGATATGTAAAAGAAATAGGTTGTAATAGCTGCTAAATCTAGTGTTAAGATATGTAAAAGATCAACAAACACGCCATTTGACCACTGAATTTAAATAAATTATTATTATTATTAAATTATTACATTCTTGCAGCAAAGGAGCGATGCTATCCATCCATCCATGTACATCTTATTGAAGGCCATCACTGTTATAGCTATTTCGAGTGGCTTACAATTTGAATACTACTATGCAATACATACAGTTGCGGTCAAAATAATAGTAGTACGCATACAACGAAAAGAATTAAGAAAAAAGTAGCGCCACCTCCAAATCTAAAACGGAAAACATGCATTTATTTATTGAGCATGTTTTACGTTTTATGGAGGTGGCGCTATTTATTTGATCAAGAAAACGATGGATCGATGTGTATGTGTACGAATTTTGCAGGAAATCGTGCTACCGTATGTCCGTGAAAAAACGCCACTGCTTTAGGTCTTTCAACAGGACTATAACCTAAAGCATACAAGCAAGGTCGCACGAAAGGGGCTTCGCAAGAGCAGGATTAGGGTTATGGAATGGCTCGCACAATCACCAGACTTTAATACAATTAAAAATTTGTGGTGTGACGTGAAGAGAGCAGTTGCTCACAATAATCTTTTAAATAATAATCAACTTTGAGAAGCAGTAGACCACGCCCCTAGAGAAAGATATGAAAATTTGGTTATTTCAATGCATCGGCTCTGTGCTGCAGTAATAGCCAAACAACAGTCACGCAACTAAATATTAATTTGAAGAAACATTACGTTATTACTATTTAACCACAAAATCTTTTAAAATGAAACACAATTGTTGCTTAATTTTTATGAAAGTAAAGCGAACTACTATTTTTTTGACCGTCCATATTTTGGAGCTTTTGACGCATTTAATTTAAATCAAACCAAACTGAGTTTAATTCTTAAGTTTTCTTTTATGATTGCATTGTTAACACATATAACTTGTTAAAAAAAATACAAAGTAAATATTTGTAAAAAAAGCAGATTATTTTTTCTTAATTTTCTTTTCGTTGTATGCGTACTACTATTATTTTGACCGCAGCTGTATATATATATATATAAACTAGCTGACGAGCTGAGTTTTTTTAGAATGAAATACGCGAGATGGCGAATCTATGGCGATGCAAATTGACGAAGAAAACGAACTAAAGGAAGAGGAAGACCTACTGACTAACGCAATTGAGGCCTACAAATCAGTTTGCTCAGTGCAATCGTGGTCCACAAATAAGCAATGTTGCTGCTAAGTTTTAGTAAAGAAATGGGAAAGAACCGGATTTGAATAATATGGGCGCTTGAACCGGATTAAAATAATATGGGCGGTGCCATGCCCTCTTATTCAATACCTGCCCCTTATTCAATGCCCTCTGTCGAAAGAGAAAATGGTAGGTTCGTACTAAGTTTCATTGCTGAGCGACTTATAGTTCAGCAAAATGGGTCACAAAAAATGTGCCACGCCCCTTGTCCAATGCCCATCAAATCTTATCATTAGCATGACTCATCTATGGGACGACGGGGTACTAAATTTTAATGTTGTGCTACTTATAATTTCGAAGATATTCTATTTTAAAGATTTTGCTTGTATGGGTGGTGCCACGCCCCCTCGTCCAATACTTGCCCCATTCCCTCTGTCGAAATATATGAATAAATGGTAGGTTCGTACTAAGTTTCATTGCTGAGCGACTTATAGTTCAGCAAAATATTTGGGTCACAAAAAATGTGCCACGCCCCTTGTCCAACGCCCATAAAATCTTATCATTAGAATGACTCATCTATGGGACGACGGGGTACTAAATTTTAATGTTGTGCTACTTATAATTTCGAAGATATTCTATTTTAAAGATTTTGCTTGTATGGGTGGTGCCGCGCCCGCTCGTTCAATACTTGCCCCATTCCCTCTGTCGAAATATATGAATAAATGGTAGGTTCGTACTAAGTTTCATTGCTGAGCGACTTATAGTTCAACAAAATATTTGGGTCATAAAAAATGTGCCACGCCCCTTGTCCAACGCCCATAAAATCTTATCATTAGAATGACTCATCTATGGGACGACGGGGTACTAAATTTTAATGTTGTGCTACTTATAATTTCGAAGATATTCTATTTTAAAGATTTTGCTTGTATGGGTGGTGCCACGCCCCGTTGTCCAAAACCCGCCTCATTCCGTCTGTCGAGAGATATGATTACATGATAGGTTCATGCTTAGTTTCATTCCTCAGTGACTTGTAGTTCAGCAGAATAATTAGGTCACAAAAATGTGCCACGCCCCTTAGGGGTATAAAAAATAGTTAGTAGCCGATTCTCAGACCTACTGAATATGCATGTAAAATTTCATAAAAATCGGTCAAGCCGTTTCGGAGGAGTACGGTAACAAACACTGTGACACGAGAATTTTATATATAAGATATATATAAATTACGGTATGCCAACGGCCACAGCGCTTCTCGCTGTTTCGCACAAATATCCGATGTCACTACGCCGCGTAAAACTGCAACGTAGTGTCTGCGTATTTGCTCGCGCAGCGGGCTGGCGAGCTCAGGTGGCAGAATGTGAGCTCAGGTGGCAGAATGTTGGCAAACCAGAAGGCAATGCGATTTGCTAGCATTGTCTTCAAGTCCAGTTTTCATTCGGCAGTTGCACCAAACGGTGTTAAAATAAAGAATAAAAATCAATAAACTGTTGTTTTTCTTAAAAGAATAACTGGCGCCCAACTATACTACTGCGAGGACTCCGCGCCCAAAGAACTAGCCGCGCGTAAAAACAGCAATCCAGTTCCGCATAGCGGAAAGCTAAAAGTTCTAAAAACTAAAACTTCCACATAGTGGAAAAAAGTGAAAAGTTTCGCATAGCGAAAGAGTCTAAAAACTAAAACTTCAACATAGTGGAAAAAAGTGAAAAGTTTCGCATAGCGAAAAAGTCTAAAAACTAAAATTTCCACATAGTGGAAAAAAGTGAAAACTTTCGTATAGCGAAAAAGTCTAAAAACTAAAACTTCCACATAGTGGAAAAAAGTGAAAAGTTTCGCATAGCGAAAAAGCCCAAAAACTAAAACTGCCGCATAGCGAAACAAACGAAAAGTACTAAAGCTAGCACAGCGCTCACTATCCACCGCTGTAGTGCTCACTGAACCGTGCGACAATCTTCAGCGACGGCAAAATTGCACGTGGATATCTCGAAAACGTGTACGAGTGTTATCACGCGGTGCGTGGCGGCTTCTGCAAAGTTGACACCGAATGCTTGAAAACTTGGCGTCGCTTACATCAGACAACAAGCATAATAACAACAACAAGGGACGATGAGGATGACGACGCTATGGATGCTGACGCTGTAAGCCAGATCTTTCAGGAAGAAGAAAATATCTTTTTAAATATCTAAATTTTTGCAATTGTATAAAAATTCGTATAAAGTTGGTTAGTTAATTTATAATTTAATTTGTAAGCAGGATCTAAATTCTTGTGAATTTACATTAAAAAAAAATCCATACATTAAATCTTTGGTAAATAATCGGAAGTTTTATTAGGAAACTCTTAAACACTTTGTGCAGTGCCGTCTCCTCCGAGGTCCATTTTTGTCATTGTCTTTTGAGTCTTTTGGCATTGCTATATAATAAAATAAAAAACAATAAAAAAAATGGCTAACCCGAACGAAAACCAACCCGTCTCACCCTCGACGCTTTCAACGCTCATAGAGGTAGCAGTAGAAACAGCGTGCACCAATATGTTGAGTCATATTGACAGGCATAATGCAACACAACTGAATTTAGCACAACAGATTAAGGCTCTTTCGGAGAGAATGGCAACCTTAGAATTGCCATCATCTTCAACAATTATCGAATATAAACCGATAGAGATAACAATGAATGACCAGTGCCCGCTCACACTTGACCTAATCAAGTCATTACCGGAGTTCTCCGGTGAATCTACGAGATACCTTTCATGGCGCCAAGCAGCGCACACGGCAATAAAACTTTTTGATCCGTTTGTGGGTACGGAAAAATATTACCAGGCAGTTGCTATAATTAGGAACAAAATCACGGGCTCAGCCGACCAAATTCTATCATCCTTCAACACTGTCCTCAATTTCGACGCCCTTGTCGCCAGACTGGACCACACTTATCGTGATAAGCGACCACTACATGTTCTAGAGAACGAACTCAGCGTCCTGTGCCAGGGAAAATTGTCGATTGCAGGGTATTATGATGAAATAGAAAAGAAACTAACGATGCTCATTAATAAAGTGACAATGGATTACAGTGGCAATCCGACACTAATCAGCTCGTTTGCGGAAAAATACAGAGCGGACGCTCTGCGGGTTTTTATTTCAGGTTTAAACAAACCTTACTGTAATATCCTATTCTCAGCTGGTTGAGCGGACCTACCCTCTGCCTTAGCGAAGGCTCAGGAACTGGAATCCAATAACCAGCGTTACTCCTTCGCAAGAGCATTCGACAACCAGATCCCCAGAACCCTTCCACAGCGGCCCCATCCAAATTTTAAACAAGTACCTACGAGACCAAAATCGAGACCAATGGACACCAATGCGGAAACTGAGCCAATGGACGTTGACCCTTCGTCCAAATTTCGCTACGACACAGCCTTAAATCCTAGACGAAACCAGAGCAATAGGTTCTCTGGACAGACCAGGCAATTCAGTAACAGGACTGAAGCACAAGCGCCACCCAGACCTGGCAAGCGCGCACCCTTATCGGACAGGGCACCTCAACCCAAACAACAAAGAGTAAATCACTTGGGAGTGGACCAAATAGATTCTCAGGATGAGGACGAAGAAGACACACAATCACTAGCGACTTTTGACAGCGAAACAGAGGAAGAAATAGTAAACGACAGCCTCAATTTTTTAGAGTAAGGTCTGCTGTTCCCTATATTGAGAAGACTCTTAATAAAAAAACTAAATTAAAAATATTACTCGATACAGGAACAGCGAAAAATTACATTAGAAAAATACCCGAACTCGACCCAATCCTTAACGATAGACCATTTATAGTCAAAACCCTCGACGGAGGAACAAAAATTACACACAAATACCGAATCCAGCTCTTCGGAAAATTAGCCGAATTCTTTTTACACCCACATTTGAATTCATTCGACGCAATTTTGGGCTACGACTTCAATAACCTACAAATTAGTACACAGTCCGTCTCGGAGAAAGTCCGTACCCAATTTAAAACCCTTTTAAAACGTTGTGAAGTAGTATTTTCTAATCCAAATGAGAGCCTACCATTCAACACCACTGTAATAGCAAAAATACGTACGAAGGACGCAGAACCCGTCTATTCTAAGCCAAGACCATACAACATATCTGCAGTCCCCTTCGTAAATCAGGAAATCCAGAAACTCTTAAAGGATGGTATAATCCGACCCTCCAAATCCCCATATAACACTCCAATTGTAGTGGTGAGAAAAAAAGGAGAGAACGAGGACGGAACACAAAAACACCGTATGGTTTTCGACTATAGAAAACTTAATGAAAAAACGATACCCGACCGCTACCCGATTCCCGAGACCTCCGTTATCCTGACCAATCTGGGACAGTCTAATTACTTTTCCACCCTCGACCTGAAAGCAGGCTTCCACCAAATTCTCTTGGATGAAAAGGATAGAGAAAAAACGGCCTTCTCTATCAACAACGGTAAATTTGAATTCTGCAGATTACCGTTCGGTCTTAAGAATGCCCCGAGCATTTTTCAAAGAACCATCGACGATGTGCTTCGCGACTACATCGGGCTCGTTTGTTACGTTTACATCGATGATGTAATCATATTTTCCCAAACGGAAGAAGACCATTTAAAACACATAGAATGCATTTTTTCTAAATTAATTCAAGCTAACATGCGCGTCTCCGTAGAGAAATGCAAATTTTTTAAGCAAGAAGTTGAATTTCTCGGCTACCTAGTAGCTAAAAATGGGATCAGAACATGCCCCAATAAGGTGAAAGACATTCTTGAGTACTTGCAGTACTTTACAGGCGCTAAGATCCTTCTTAGGATTGGCGGGCTATTACCGCAAATTCATCAAGGACTACGCTAAGATTGCACAGCCCTTGACGAGTTTGTTGAGAGGAGAAAATGGCCACGTCTCTGCGAGGAAGTCTAAAAACGTGAAAATTGAATTGAACGACAAGGCGCTCGATGCTTTTCAATCAATAAAGAATATCCTAGCCTCCGAAGACGTACTATTGCTCTACCCAGACTTCCAAAAGGCATTCGACCTTACTACAGATGCGTCGGCACATGCAATCGGCGCTGTATTATCGCAAGGGGGCCGCCCCATCACAATGATTTGTCGCACCTTGAGCAAAGCAGAAAGCAATTACGCCACGAACGAGCGTGAAATGCTGGCCATAGTGTGGGCGTTGAAAACACTGAGAAACTACCTTTACGGCGCACCCAATATTAATATCCATACGGATCACCAGCCGCTCACCTTTGCTATTTCAGAGCGAAATCCAAACACAAAACTCAAACGATGGAAAGCCTTCGTGGAGGAGTACTCCCCCAATTTTATATACAAACCAGGAAGAGAGAATGTGGTCGCGGACGCACTCTCTCGTCAATTTATCAACACCATTGCTAAAACCGATTCGAGCGATACAGTTCACAGCGAACAATCACTTACTGCAACTATTCCGACAGTCCCCCACCCCATCAATTGCTTCGCAAACCAGCTTATCTTAGAGGAGGGCCCGGAAAACAACAAAAAAACCACAATTTTATTTAAGAAACAAATTAGGCATAATATAACTTTCACAACAGTCGCAGCACTAATAAAAATTTTGAAGAACACACTGAACCCTGAACGTATCAATGGAATTAACTGCCCAATAGAAACCCTAGGTCGGATCCAAAATAAACTAATAGAAGCATTCCCAAAGGTAAAAATGAAATACGCACCCAAAATGGTGCAGGATGTCTATAATGCAGATGACCAGCACGACATAATAGTTACAGAACACTCAAGAGCGCATAGAGGCTTGAAAGAGAACTACAACCAAATATTGTCCGAATACTATTTCCCCAATCTAAAAAAATCAATCAAAGAATTTGTTGAAAAATGCAAAATCTGCAACGAAAATAAGTACGATCGCAACCCCGGTAAACACCCAATAGGCGTAACGCCCATCCCTAAATACCCAGGAGAGATACTTCATATAGACATTTACAACACAGGGAAACAATATTTTATAACTTGTGTCGACAAATTCTCAAAATTTGCTGGGACCAAGCACACACCTTCCAGAAACACCACCGACGTTAAAAGCCGCCTGCTAGAACTAATCATGCAATTTCACAGGCCAAGACTAATCGTAACCGAAAATGAGGGCGCGTTTATTTCAAACTCCGTTAAAGACCTCCTCGTAAATGAATTTAACATCTCCATGTTCACAACTCCTGCCCTACACAGTCTGAGTAACGGACAAGTGGAGCGCTTTCACTCCACTCTAGCAGAAATAGCCAGGTGCACAATAGGTACAAAGACAGACGTGGTCGAAACTATCTTATTAGCAACTTACAAATATAACAATAGTATTCACTCTGTTACTAACCGGAAACCGGTCGATATCTTTTTCAACCCGTCAGAAGAACTCATAGCAGAGATCAGGAACAAATTGGCCAAAACGCAGAAAAGAGATCTCGCGTTCCACAACAAAAGAACCAAAACGAGGAACTTCCAAGTCGGAGACAAAGTGTTCGTAAAAAATAACAAGAGGATAGGTAACAAATTTTCAAAGGTGTACAGGGAAAAAATCGTACAGGCTGACTTAGGGACCGCAGTAGTGATCGACAATAGGCAGGTTCATAAGGACAATATCAAAGCCAAATAAATTTTCAAACGATTGACAGACTACCCCTGACCAATAACTCTTCCCTTCCCTCTTTTGCAGATTAGCGTTTCCCGTAGTTAGAGCCGGCATTACCGATTTTTCAGCAGCACTCTTTATACCAATCCCGGTCGGAAATGTAGCCATTTTTAATAGAAGCTTATACCTCAAGCACTCGACAAATCTGACGCAGACAGAGGCTGCTATCCAGGACAACATCAACACGATACCGACACTGCTCGACGAACGGGACAAGGATGCACTTAGAGAGGACATTACGGAAATAAGGAAGCTACTGAGCCTCTTTCGCACGTCTACCAGATTGAAAAGGTCCATAAACTTCCTCGGGTCTGCAATCAAATTCGTAGCCGGCGTGCCAGACCACCAGGACATGGAGGTGATTGAAGCCAAAATTAACGAGCTCACTAGAAACTCGAACAGACAAGTCGACATTAACACGGACATAGAAAAGCAGCTCAACGAAATAACAGACAGAATTAATAGCTTGAGGTACGGGAATGCCATAGTTGACCACCCAACATTGCTAACTTTTATGTCTAGGCGTAATAAAATTATTATAAATAACCTAAATAACAACGCCTATGCCCTGATGCTAGCGAAGGTAAACATAGTTAATTCCCTAATGCTGAACTCGGAGGAAATGGAACTAATCAGGCAACAAGAAAATGTACGAATACCAATGAACGATCTGTTGTTAATTTCGGATGTTAAAATTTACATGCAGGAAACTGCAGTAGTCTATCTCATAAAATTACCCCTAGTTACAGATATTTGTAAAAGTTTCGAAATCAGCCCTGTAATCAGGAACAAGAAAATCATAGATCTTAAGAATAATGTCACGGCACTTTGTAAGAATTATTACTTCCCAATAGTTAACTGTAAGAAGGCTTTAATGTATAAATTTTGTAATATTGATAAAAGTGACACATGCCTGTCACAATTATTAAACACTCACGCAGCCTCTTGTCCTACCACGTCATCTCGTCAGCTCTCCATCTGCCATCTGTTGAAATCGTCAAAAACGGGCTTATCGTAGCGCGCAATGATTTTTTTGAGATTATCTATGATAATCAAACCATAAGGGCCAACGGCACAATTTTGATTAATTTTGAAAATAGCATTTCCATTAACGGACAGACCTTCACGGCAGACAGCGTAATGGAAACTCTGGAGGTGAAAGCTCCAAAAATCACGTCTCTAGAAGAGACGTCGTTTCGGGAAAAAATTTCCCTACCGTACCTACATAAGCTTCACCTTCGTAATAACGAAAAAATCGAAGGCTTCGAGGTAACCCTTGAGAACAGCAAGTGGCTATGGTACGGCGTGTTTGGTATTCTTTCCTGCACTATTGCAGCCCTAATCTTCATAAAGATTAGACCAAGGAGGATCCAGATCCAAGCCACTAACACCGACTTCGAGACATCACTCAAAGAGATGGTCACAGCTCGAGTCAATACCATCATGAGTGAGGACACTCATACTTAAGAGGGAGGGAAGTTACGGTTTGCCAACGGCCACAGCGCTTCTCGCTGTTTCGCACAAATATCCGATGTCACTACGCCGCGTAAAACTGCAACGTAGTGTCTGCGTATTTGCTCGCGCAGCGGGCTGGCGAGCTCAGGTGGCAGAATGTGAGCTCAGGTGGCAGAATGTGGGCAAACTAGAAGGCAATGCGATTTGCTAGCATTGTCTTCAAGTCCAGTCTTCATTCGGCAGTTGCACCAAACGGTGTTAAAATAAAGAATAAAAATCAATAAACTGTTGTTTTTCTTAAAAGAATAACTTATATAGATAAATAAATTAAAAATTATAATAATGTTTCAGTTCTGATCATTTAGGAAATAGTCACTACTTACGGAATGTATATTGTTGTTTTCCCTCATCAACACGAACATTTCCCTTCAAATACACAAAGTACACAGAATTTTATTTGTTCCAAGATCAAAATATTTGAATTTTTTAATTCGTAATCATAAAAAATAATTTTTTCCAATTTTTGTCTGTTTGTAATTTTGCATATAATTATAAAGATGTATGTAGATATACTGCTGCACATTCACAGATATATTTATTGATGCTGACTGATCGAAAATATGCGAAACAGAAAATATAAAAAAGGTTCAATTTATAGATGTTATCGCTCAACTGTTTTTATGCTTGACTAGTTTGCTTTTTGGACAGGTATGTATGTGTCTTTGAAAAGTAAAATATATGGAAATTATGGAAGCTTACAGTTAAATTTCAGTTCCCATTATAGAGATTAATTTATTGTGATTTTTTTTTACTTTTAAACGACAATTTGCAAGTTTCAAATAATCGTAATGTGTTACAATGCTTATTTTATTTATTCTTACGACTTTTACTTCATTTTCAGTTTCGAATATGCATTGAAAATATATATCATATATGGGCATCTCCCAAAAAAGGTCCACCACAAGTGAAAAATTCAAACTGCTCAGAAAAATTTTATATTATCCAATAATAAAGCTTAAATATCTATATTTGATAAATGTAAAAGAATTTTTAATTTTTTTAATTTTTTGGCCGAAATATACTACTGTAAAAGAAAAACAAAAAAATTCTGAGCCTCTTGACGAATTATATGCACTTTTTTTCTTTGTGTTTTTAGCTTATTCAAGTAATATTATATTTTTCTTGTGATGTAAAAGTTTTCTACTAACAACAATCTTATGTATTAGAGAAAGCAAGAGAAAGCGAAGTTCGCAGAACGGAGGTGCATTCTTCTCGTTAGGAAAATATAATATTTGGTTCCCGGAAAAATTGGAAAAAAATTTTATGGGTGTTTGAAATTTGTCGCGTCCGTAACCGGAAGCTCTGAATCGATTCGATTGTTTTTCGATTTCCGGTAAATTTCCGCATTTCTTGAGATACAATTTTTTTTTCAAAATATTGACTCTCATTGAACATTTTAGCAATAAAATACAAGAAAATATAAAAAAAATCATTTAAGTTGGGAATTACAGCTCAATCAAATTTGTATGTTATATTGTACAATGGTCCGCAAAGGAGTAAAAATGCATAAAACTTTTTTTTCTGTTTTTAAGTTTTATGAACAATTCATTGGTTTATTTGATAAAAAAAACATAAATTATAACAACAAAAATCAAAACGTGATTTCATTTTGATCGAAACCTATACAAATTATATATATAGACAATTGAGTCACATTTATCAGGCCTTATAAAACCGTTATTGATGTTGCAAAGCCATTTTCCTCTCAATAAAGCACAGAATCAACTAAACACCATATAGCTTTGTAGAAAGATACCGAATATAGCCGATTCTTATTATCGTAGTGGGATTGGCAAGTACTCATGTCTAACCTTACATAATATGTGTCTGCCCAGTGAAACACAAAATCGTTAAGTAATTGTTATTTCTGAATAGAAATAGTCGAACAGTCGAATTTTATTAGTCACACGATTTAGTGATGGGCGTGGCATTCAAGCAAACAGACAAATTCTGTTACCAAATCCATAACTTAAAAAAAAATTCAAACATCACTTGCAACCTTTGCCTTCCATTTGTATGATATATCAAAGCTTTGCAACCCTTGTGGTCATTTGTACGATATATCGTACAATTTTGTAAAGACTCGGGAAAAATATTTAGAAGCAAAAAATTTTAAATTTAATAAGTTTTATAAATCAACTGAGATTCAAACTTTGGAATTGTTTGTCTTTTTGCTACTAAAAAGCAAGAATGATAAAATAAAGATTACGACATCCGGCTGATGACGTCACTGGTGAAAATTTATAAGGTGACCATTTCAGAGTGTAATACTTTATTTTTATTATTCGTACGTATATTCCTTTTTAAGACCGAAAACACGTTTATACACATACTTTTTGACAGTTTAATCAATTTCTGCCAATTCTGCAATGACATGTGCAGAATTTTGCTTAAACAAAATCTTGCTTCTCCTTGAATTTTTCCTCATCTTGAAAAAAAACTAAAAATTAAATTTGAATCCTATGTCAATTGGGCACCTTAAAATTATTTTCATTTGTTATGAAAAATTTGATTGGCCAACGGCATTTTTTGAATTTTGTTTCTATTTAACGCGAAAATTTGACCAACACGGTGTGGAATCTTTGGAATAATACAAAATGCAATAGTGAACATTTTCGTGAAAACGGTTTGCAACAATTGTAACGAGTTTTTGATAGAAAACAAAACGTAAACAATGAAGTGTGCAGTGGGCCAATGTCGGCAAAATAATACAAAAAAAGCAAATGAGTAATTTGTGAATTTAAATATTCGTGATTGTTGTGCCATATGTTGCGTTGTTAATATTTAATACGATTTTTACATTTTGAGTAATCCGCAGATCCACACGCTCTGCATTTTTTTGAGGTTCTCAAAAGACGTATTTGGGAATTTTTGTGGACGCGATAGTATGAATTTCATTACTATAAGAATTCGATGAGGAGGACTATTTTCCAAGTTAAAATGGGAATCATCTACAGAAAACCTGATCGCTTTTAATTTAAAAAATACTATTGATGAAGCTATTAAAATATGAATTGATATAAAATATTGAAAAATAGTATTTTGAATAATATATATATAATTTTATTGAATAGCAAGAGTGTTATATTGGTAACACAGAGAGGCCAAATTTGCCTAACCTCTATCTAAATCGCTTTCAACAATTGATAACTGAGTATGTATGTGTATATCTGTGGCCGTAAGGAATAACAGCCAAAGTCGAGTTAGGACAAAATTGAGTTATTACCAACGTCGTATTCAAATGTACTACTACACAAAATTCTATGGCTTTTGCTCATAAAATGAATGTTTTACGCCCAAAAATCGAAAATTTATCTGGTTAAGGCTAAAGCAAAATCAAAAATTAGAAGTGCTCTCCTGAAAACTTCATAAAATCGACTTTGGCTGTTATTCCTTACGGCCACAGATATATTAAATACAATGAAACGAAATAAATAACTTCATATGCACTTCATATAATCTTTTTTTTTGGAAATATGAATTTTGTAAAAGGTCGTACTCGTCCCACTGTTCCTTGACAATTTGAAACAATTCGTACTACGTCACTGGTGAAAACTTCAAATTTCCTGTCATTGATGTCGTAACCTTGTTTTCTATCAACCTTGACTAAAAAGTATTACATATTTAAAAATTCCTCCGCAGAAGCATCGCATCGCCAAATTCTTGCAAAGAGCTGCTTACAAAACGCACTCACACTGTGTAGCCACGGCTATTGTGATTTATATTTTCAAACAGAATGGTACGACATAACCTACTTAATAAGAATTAAAAAGCCGTTTCATAAAAAATACGTTCGCTGTAAAAAAAAAATCTTAAAAAAAATTGTACGATATATCATACAAATTTCCGGAAAGGGTTAATGAAAAATACTGCACAAATATGTTCAGCTAGTTAATTAATTTAATTTAATTAATTTATTAAGTTATTTCTAAAACGAGTTTGCTGCGATGTGATGAATGAAAGGTGCATTGCTAATGATTGTAAGAGCTGTGTGCGCGATATTAAACAAGATCTAATTCCAATAGAGTTCCTCAGGAAAATTAAATAAACCACACTAAGAACTTTTAACTTTAATTTTTCCTTATTTTGATTGCTGTAACTTGAATTTAACTTGTTATGTGTTATTTTTATTAAAAGTTGACGTGTTTATTTAATAAGGGGAATACCATTGGAAAAATTTGTCGCGTCCGTATTCTTGCAGTACCTAATTAAAAAAAGCTAAGACAAAATTCTCATATTTCATAAGTCTACGAAGAAAAGTTATCCTTTGACCTTCATTTGCTTGTATATATATAAAAAAAAATTCCCAAAAATCGCTAAATTTTGTATATTTCTATAAGAGCTTAAAAAAAACTTATTTTTTTGTCGCGTCCGTTTCATTTCATAATTGCTTATTATTTTGTACTCATTTGGACTTAATCTTTCCAATATATTTCTAAAATGTAGCACTATTTCAGTGCGTTAGAACACTAAAAAAACATATCGACTTTTTGTTTCTTTCTTGTTTTTTGTGTAATTGAAAGCGTGCGAATGTCGCGTCCGTGCCACTGGGAGATGCCCATATATGTTTATATCTACATATACAGTTGCGGTCAAAATAATAGTAGTACGCGTACAACGAAAAGAAAATTAAGAAAAAATAATCTGCTTTTTTTTACAAATATTTATTTTGTATTTTTTTTAACAAGTTATATGTGTTAACAATGCAATCATAAAAGAAAACTTAAGAATTAAACTCAGTTTGGTTTGATTTAAATTAAATGCGTCAAAAGCTCCAAAATATGAACGGTCAAAAAAATAGTAGTTCGCTTTACTTTCATAAAAATTAAGCAACAATTGTGTTTCATTTTAAAAGATTTTGTGGTTAAATAGTAATAACGTAATGTTTCTTCAAATTAATATTTAGTTGCGTGACTGTTGTTTGGCTATTACTGCAGCACAGAGCCGATGCATTGAAATATCCAAATTTTCATATCTACCTCTAGGGGCGTGGTCTACTGCTTCTCAAAGTTGATTATTATTTAAAAGATTATTGTGAGCAACTGCTCTCTTCACGTCACACCACAAATTTTTAATTATATTGAAGTCTGGTGATTGTGCGAGCCATTCCATAACCCTAATCCTGCTTTTGCGAAGCTCCTTTCATGCGACCTTGCTTGTATGCTTTAGGCTATAATCCTGTTGGAAGATCCAAAGCATTGGCGTTTTTTCACGGACATACGGTGGCACGATTTCCCGCAAGATTCGTACACATACACATCGATCCATCGTTTTCTTGATCAAATAAATTGCGCCACCTCCATAAAACGTAAGACATGCTCAATAAATAAATGCATGTCTTACGTTTTATGGAGGTGGCGCTATTTATTTGATCAAAAAAACGATGGATCGATGTGTATGTGTACGAATCTTGCAGGAAATCGTGCTACCGTATGTCAAATAAATAGCGCCACCTCCATAAAACGTAAGACATGCATTTATTTATTGAGCATGTCTTACGTTTTATGGAGGTGGCGCTATTTATTTGATCAAGAAAACGATGGATCGATGTGTATGTGTACGAATCTTGCGGGAAATCGTGCTACCGTATGTCCGTGAAAAAACGCCAATGCTTTGGATCTTCCAACAGGATTATAGCCTAAAGCATACAAGCAAGGTCGCATGAAAGGAGCTTCGCAAAAGCAGAATTAGGGTTATGGAATGGCTCGCACAATCACCAGACTTCAATATAATTAAAAATTTGTGGTGTGACGTGAAGAGAGCAGTTGCTCACAATAATCTTTTAAATAATAATCAACTTTGAGAAGCAGTAGACCACGCCCCTAGAGAAAGATATGAAAATTTGGATATTTCAATGCATCGGCTCTGTGCTGCAGTAATAGCCAAACAACAGTCACGCAACTAAATATTAATTTGAAGAAACATTACGTTATTACTATTTAACCACAAAATCTTTTAAAATGAAACACAATTGTTGCTTAATTTTTATTAAAGTAAAGCGAACTACTATTTTTTTGACCGTTCATATTTTGGAGCTTTTGACGCATTTAATTTAAATCAAACCAAACTGAGTTTAATTCTTAAGTTTTCTTTTATGATTGCATTGTTAACACATATAACTTGTTAAAAAAATACAAAATAAATATTTTGAAAAAAAAGCAGATTATTTTTTCTTAATTTTCTTTTCGTTGTATGCGTACTACTATTATTTTGACCGCAGCTGTATGTACATATGTATATGTATATACATATCATATATACATTGGACGTCCAATATAACGAATCTTATGTTGTACCTCGTTTGTTAAATCGAAAAATTCGTAAAATCGGTCGAAATTTTTGTTGTTTTAATCCATTCTTCTTTAAGAAATAAGTCTCACATATTCAGTTTTTAACCTTTTGCCTGTCTCTTGGGTCTATTTGACCCCAGGCGGAATTAAAAAAACGGTTGAGCTATTTTGTGCACTCATTCAGTTATTTAGTGTTAATTGCGCTTAGAACGCAATAGGTTAGGTTAGGTTGCCGTGGCTGCCTCTATGAGAGACACACTCGGAGGCCTGAAAGGCCCATTGTGATACCACATATTTCACCCGTTTTTGAACTGTGTATGCAACACTGTTTTGCCAACATATGTTACAGCACACATTTCAAGTGGATGGCGAAAGGGGGGGGGGACCTACAGTTTAACGCCGAATCCGAACGGCGATTGGCAGTTTTTCGTTCACACTTGGAGGTTTTGCCATTGCCTGCCAAGAGCGCACTTGTGCGATTCTTGTAATTCTCATTCCCTTCATGTGGATAGCGATAGAAGTAGATGAGTTGTTCACCAGCCCGAGCCAGGAATCGAACCTGGAGCCTTTGGTATGAGAAGCCAGCGCGCTACCCGCTTGACTATCGAGGCCGGCCCCAATAACAAATCGAGAAAAACACTTTTTGAGGCTTTCCCCCCTTCTTTTGTGATTTATGTATAACTTTTCTTCATGTTTTGTCAAATTATATAACCGTTTGATTGAGCATTTTCAAAATACAAATATGGTATGTGTGTACAGTGAAAAAGTCTTCGATGCGCGATGGCCTCCTTACCGCTAGTAAACTTTTCTGTATTGCTATTTCTCTGTATTGATTATTGAAATTTTAATATAACCTTCTACTACCCCAATTTTTTTTTAAGTCGAAAAATTGTTCACAGTATCATAGAAGGGAAAATTTTAAAAATAAAAAAATTTGCTTCCGTGTGGGGGTGAAACCCATATAAATTTGCGTGCCTTAAGGCCGTACTGGGCACATAAGCTAAAAAATTTAACCCTTTCGGTTATTCTATGCCATATGGCATAGTCTCTTTTCAGTGCCTGTTTTAGGTCAAAAACTTGTGGATACTATATTTTTCAATTTTTGTATTTTTCTCTGAAGATTTTTATACCAAATCATGAAAAAAATAGTTTGATTAGTGTACCAAGTAACTTGTAAGGGTTCAGAAAGTGCGCAGTCCTATCGAGCTGCGTATTTTACAAAAAAGAGGTCACTTCATACTTTTATTTATTCTATTACAAAAATAAATTTATTTTATAGGTTTATGTAAGTAATCTAGTAGGTATTTATTGCTTTAGTAAGTGTAAAAAAAGTTAGATCCCAAATATAGTTCACTAAGGCTGTACGATTTTTTTTATTTTTTACTATGCCATATTTCATGATGCCCAAAAACCACTTTTTCGAACAATATTTTAAAAAATGACTTTTGATTATTCATTATGTAGGCTTAAACAGTAATAAAATGGAAAATAATGACTTTTAAAGTTAAAAACAAAAAAGAAGTACCGAAAGGGTTAACTGATGAACAGCACCTACAAATAAAAGTGGTTTCTAGACTAACTTTGGGCCGCCGAACACGAAACTGAAAATCAAAAAAATTTTTTAAAAAGCGTTTTCGAAAAATCTTTGAAAAAACAGTTTTTCCCCTATTGTTTCAGTTATGAGCACATATGTCGTAAACGAATCATGCAACTAACACGAACTGACCGGCGGTCAGAAGATAATAATAATCCCAGATGAGATTTGGTGAAAGTTGTAAAAAAAGTGAATTTTTAAAAATTATAAATGTTTGAATGATTTTTTATGGATAAAATAAATTATCTGCTCTGATTTTAAAATTTATGATGAATTATAATTCAAATATTAAGCCTAACATCAATGAATCGAAAGAAAATGACAAAGTTATAAAGCAGTGAGTGAACACCAACTTTCCATTTATTACACCGTGGGACAAAAAAAACATTTTTGCCGAGACCCATCCAAATGTTGATATACACGTGAAACAAGAGGTCATTTATAATATCCTGGCATAGTCAGTTTTTCATTTTCTGACCCGAAGTCCTTTTTAAAGGACTTTATAAATATTTAGGACATACATATTTCAAATATTTTTTAAAATATGCACAACGGCAGCATGAAGATAAAATGAAAGAGGAAAAATGTCTCCTTTTAACTAAATTTCCTATTTGAACTTTGAATCTAACATAGCAAACACTTCATTAAGGTTTCTTCATTAGTTTCTTCGAAAAAATTGGAATCTAAGTTTTCTAAAACTTGCTGTACTTCTTTGTCGCATAAAACCGACAATTTTTTAAAAATGCCGATTGATATCTATAAAACGGAAACCACATACAAGTATACGTTAGTGACCAAATGCATTAAATATTTTCGCTTTGGTGTCTGATGCGGCCTAAAGGCAGTCTGCTTTCCCAAGCCGAAAAAGTAACTGTAAATCCTTTTTTCACTATAAGACACTTCAAATCAATAAACTACATTACAAGGTAGTCACTCAAAATTTTTTTGTTTTAATCTTTTAACGAAAAGTATTTTTAATAATGTTTTCTTTTTTTTACTTTTCACGAAATAATTATTTTTACTAATTTCCACGAAGTTCAAATTTCAACTGATAATAATGGGAAACATATGATGCATATAGCAGTGCTACATAAAAGAAATTACAACTTAATTTATCTATAATATGCCCTCAAAATTTCATTTAAAAAAATTAAAATATATGTGGACTTTTCTATCTTTTAGTGTACCGTGCCTTAAGGCCGTATGTGGCAGTAGAGAGTTAAAAAAGGCCGACCGAACGTAAAACAAATCCTGTGAAAATGATCAGCAATGCATACAAACAGAATTCGAAAATGTTGGTAACTTGACGTAAATTTGAAAGTTTTATCGTAACAAAACCAAAAATAACACAGAGCAACAAAATGGACATTATTTTTTTTCTGAAATCAAACCATACTTTTCTAAAGGATTTTTGGACGCTGATCACAACTGCGTACTTAGTTTTTTGATTGTTTGAGCGGCTTAAGAAATATTGATGGTTTTCTTCGGAGGGCGTTTTCCATGTTTTTTGACCATTATACGCATGCAGCTCCTACAAGCCTGAAGTCTAAAATGCAATTTTTTTAACATAGATTAACAATACTCTATGTATTTAAAATTTAAAACATTAAAATCGGTTCAAATTTGCAACAATTATTAATTTGCAAAGTCAAATTTTCAGTTACTTTGCAAGATTGTGAATACACAAAAGAATTTTTCTTACAAAATATATATATTGTCATATAGTGAAAGAATGTTGGGGCTTTCAATTAAAAAAGACATTTTTGAAATACGATGTTTGTAATAGAGTATGTGTACAAATATGTAAGTTCTCCATTGATAAATTCAGCAACAAAAGCAAGAATTTACTTTTGAGCTATAAAATCGAAGCACAATTTTAGGCAGCGGTATGCAAATGCTCACATTCATCAAAAGCCCTTAATTCATAAAATTTTCAGCTTTGATTTTGATTTTTGTGCGCCCTAAAAATATGTCGCAATGAAATATGGAAAAACAGCAAGTAGTAAGTGTGGTTGAAATTTGTACCTGTGTGATGCAACTCTTTTTAGAATAGCTCCTACAGTAATTAACCAATTCAAATTTTGTTAATGCCCTTCAAAAGTCAAATTATTGACGCTTGCGAAAATACTTTATCTACTTTCGTCAATGACGCGAAAAGCATTAGCAGATTTCAATACAAACACGTGTTCAGAAGATGAAGTCGCATTTACACTCTAATGAGCATAGGCCGAGAATGGCACATACAATAAAAAAAATCTGTTCTATAAGTTTAAGTTACAACTTTACACTATAGATTGCACACTAACTCCTAGTTGAAAATTGCAACACCGATTTTAAATGCATTTTTTTTTTAAACTCGCAAAAATTTAACTTTGAAGGGCCATAGCCATGTTAACCCTTGACCAATCGAAATTGACTATGGTCAGAATTATAGCTTGAGGATTCGTTATTGTCATAAAAAATTATCGTCTTTTTCAACATATTATAAATGCAATACAAATTCAAAGATGAAAAACGTGGAAAACACCTCCTAGCAAAAACCACCAATAACTTACAAACCGCTCAAACAATCAAAAAGCTAAGTACGCAGTTGTGATCAGCGTCCAAAAATCCTTTAGAAAAGGTTTACTCGAACTCGGAAAAATTTTGGCTGTTGCTCAGTGTAATTGAGGTACCGTTCACTTGACGAAACCAAACATTCATTGTTATTGTGAAGAAAGTGAACGCTCAAATAAAAACAATTCGAAGGGTGAAAAATAACATAAATATTCGTTATATCGAATAGCAAATTTCACTTTGGTTCGTAATATAGAACCATCAATGGACAAAATTTGGCCGTATGTTAAATCGGAAATTCGTTAAATGGTAAGTTCGTTATACTGGACGTCCACTGTATATGTATATATATATATTTTTACAGCATGTATATATCATTGCATTGTATGTGTATAACAATTTAGGAGTATATAAATAACAAGATTATAGGTATATATATCTGTATAAATTTAATTGGTTTTAATAATACAGATTTCATGCATTTCTTCATACTTGACTAATTTCCCGTTCAAATAATAATATTCACTAAAGAAACAAAAAGTTTCGATTCACAATTAAGCCTTGAAAATATAATTATAAAAGTACTGTATAAAAATTTCATTTTCATTTCAAGTAATTACATTAATTGCTCATAAATATCCTCAAAATATGCACGGAATTCGGATTATATCTTGATTTACATTATTAAAGACAAGACTGTGAAACAATACTCCTTTACTGCAAAATTTGCAACAGGATAAATTTATTGAAAACTGGATTTAAAAATGAGAGGAAAAGTATAAAACGTACAAGTTAATCACAATGGCCAATTTGTGCAAGGCTTAGGCAAGGATCGAAGGACGTCAATCCTAAATAAAATATTATTTCATTATTAACAATAATAATGAATACTAACAATACTTAATTAATATTGTCAGTAACATTAAAATAGACAGTGTTAAAAAATTAGCATTATATAAGTTTAATTTATAATTAATGTCAATCCTAAATTTTAAAAAAAAATTGTTTATATCATTTTGGTAGCTTTTAATGAAATGAAATTCCGCGCCTTAATTCTCACCTATTTTGCCTACAACAACCAGCGGTTAATTTGAAGCATATGAATACATATTAATAGTGCTCCTTAGTTATAATTTGTTCCATTTGAATGGAATTGCACTGGTTTTGAATGTTGTCTATTTTAGTTTTTTCACATCCATAAAACAAATTTAAACACAGGTGCGCGCCATTTACGTTTAGTTTCGCTGACCATATTCAAATTGAGCAACTTCATTAGATTAAGATCAAAATTTGGAAGCAAGCAAACAAGTAAAGCATGAATACCACTACGAGGTCAATTTCATGACATTTTTTACGACAGCTAATGTTGACATAATTTATTGACAGCGGATTGGTATACACATTTTTTGTTTTGCAACTTTTTTTGTCTGTGTTATCTTCTGACACAGATAGAATACTGGTCATAACGAAACGAAACGAACGGTAAACAGACTGTATCAACAGTTGTCAGCAATTTTACCGCAACACTCATCAGCACTTTTCGTTCATGCTTCCACCTACCGCGTTTCATTCTTTCATTTATCCTTTTTAAAGTTTTCACGTTATACTCTTATGTGTTAATATACTTACATAGTATAAGTGAAATTTACAATATTGTGACAACAACATTTTGTTTACTTTATACTAACACTGATTCTTTACCTTATTTGCTTGACTTTCTTGGTTTCAATTTATTCCACTAACATTATTTAAATAGTTTGTTTTCGCTTTATTTGAAAATCTTTTATTGGGCAGTTAACGTTGTTCATTTGAATTTTACTAAAACAAAAAGAGTTCCTTTGGTAATTTTGTTGGTATTTGCTGTTTGCACTTTCTTAAATTATGGAAAAACACATTTACAAAATTTTTATAACTTGCTGCTATCTTGACTGTTTCTACACGTTCACATTAATTAATATAATCCTTTTTTTATTTCACTATACTCGTGTTACACTAACGAGTTGCAACCAATAGTTTCCGTTGCATTGTTCGTACAGGAAAATTCCCTTGATCAACATTAACTTTCACAATGACTTAGCTTTGATTTCCAGATAGTCCAGTTAGCATTTATAAAATAGTTCTTCTTTTATTTCTTATGATTTCATGTAATTTACTTTACCAGTTTTTTACCACTAAATCTAAATGCTATGGAAGTCAGATTTTTCTACCGATTAAGAAAGCTGAAAATTATAAATTAAAATTAAAGAAATATGTACGTATGTGTATAAGTATATATAATTTGCATGAGGGACCTATGACAAACCAAGACCAAATTTCCAAAAATATTATTACAGGAACTGTAAACCAAACAACGCCAAGTAAAGCAATTGTTGCAGATGTTTCAGCAACCTCACATCAAACTTGAAAGGTTGCGTAGAGTTAGTCATATGCCCCTCGAAAAACAGTTGTGCTGGTTATAGACTGGAAATATTTGAAACAGTTTATGTATAAAGTGCTTCTCATAATTACAGTCATTTCGAATTCGCAACATTTAAAAAGCGTGATTCACACATTATTCTGCAAAAATTACCAAATCCATTAAGTAAGTTTTGTTCAAATTTCAAGCTTTTATGAACTGAAAATAGATGGGGGGTTGCTTTATCTTGTAAATAATTTTTTAGCATATTGCACATTACGCAGGGAAAAACAAATAGGACTGTAGTTAATTGAGGCAGTAAAGGCTGGCTGACACTCTCGTATGTGGCACTACTGTATTGGGATTTCAAAAAAATACCTTTTTAACAAAAATATGGATCTTCGTAAATCTTGTTTTTTGGACTCTTGAAATTATTTGAATTTGAAATGATTTTAATTTTCACATCATTATTGTGTGCTCAGTTGTATTTCAGTGCGAATTTTTGCCCTTTTTTTACGTTGGCATTTGCATTGGTATTTGACACTTCCCCTCAATGACCTTTCAGATTCAGATGGACTAAGATGGAACGCAATTTATAGATGCACCCTGAGTGTTGGTTAGTGAAAAATTTATCTTAACCAATGAACGCATGTTAAGCAAATCGCTGAAAAGATTTTTTTTATAGAAATCTATAGTTATGATTTCCGTTGAATATTTTTTGTCTGTATTCAACCACACTACGAACAGGAATTTGAAAAGGGTACTGATTGTGGTTTCAAATACGATGCTCAAAATGCATACATACACAAAATATTAAATTAATTAAATTGTTTTCACTGTATTATAATATAAATTAAATAAATATTTCAGTTCCAACAGCCTAATTAATAATATAACATAAATAACAAAATATGAGTTTTAGGTAGTAAAACATAAATTATGAATATATTTTTTGTTTTTGTTTTCAGTCAGTAGTGGTGCATTATATACACTATGGAGCAAAAGTGAACACTTAAAAATCGAGTTTTGACACTAGGTAAAATAGCAAAAAGCAAAATGCATAATAAACATTATTTCTAAAAAAAATTTTTTTCTTAAAACCGTTCATATTAGATAAAAAAGATGGCATATAAAAAAAACAACTAAAATATAAACTTCATTGCTAAAAAATTCCTTTAGATTTAAATAGATTAGTGTTCAGTTTTGCACTGTTCCAAAATTGAAAAATTTAAAGCAGTAGGCTTGATGAATGTATCGTTATTTTCTCTAGTTGTGCTCAATTCGTGCTAAAGCAATTGCAAGTAAACATTCATATCAATTTGGTGCAGTAGTTTTGCAATTATCTTGATTCTAAATATTTTATCTACCGTGAAATGAGGAAGTGCAATGCAAAAATTGTGGCGGAAGTTGAAAGACGGCTCCGAATGGACAAGTCTACACGTGAAATAGCAAAAGAATTAAAAATATCACAAAGCTACGTCATGAAAATTAAAAAAAATAAGTGTGTGCTCAACAAAAGTAACAAAAATGGACGTCCAAGAATCCTGAACTCTGCGGATGCTAGGCAAATGGCGCGGTCTCTAATGTCGGAAAAGGTAAAAACACCAAAACAAGCAGCCCAAAGGATAAACAAAGATGCCAGTATATGGACCGTGCGACGTGCACTCAAGAGTGTTGGATGTATTCCTGCTAAAAAGCCAAAAAACCCCAAGCTATCAGCGAAAAATAAAAAGGCACGAATGGCGTTTGCATTGTATTACCAGCATTGGACCGTGAATGACTGGAAACCAGAGCTGTTAAAGAATGCAATCATTTGCGAATAATTAGTCAGTTGATTCTTTGGCAAAAGAGTGCATTCATTTTTTGTATTCAATGAATAAGAATAAAAAAATGAAGTCATTATTCAGACTAAACATTTATGAATAATTATTCATTTTTACATTCATTTTTTGCTAGTCACTTGATTGCAGTCATTTGATTGCAATATCAAAATGAAGTCAATTGAAGTCATTTGAAGTCATCTGAAGTGATTTGAAGTCATTTGCAGTTAAGCTAAAGCCAGCGACTGAAGTTAATGATTTTGTAAAAAATTTAATTTCAAGTGAATTTATCTCCGACGATGCACAGTTAGGATGCGGTAGTCAATTTGTTGATTTTTCATCAACAGGTGATATCAAATAAATCAATATATTCAACAGGTTTTTACTACAGATCTTATATAATTTTTTCTATATGAGTTATCGCTGGAAACTTCTTGTTCTTCCATTAAAGATGAATTCCTTTCATACATGGTTGATAAGTCTTCATCGATAACAATGCTGAATCGCTATCCCACAATTAAAAAAGCGTATTTAAAATATAACACACCGCTACCTTCTTCATCTGCCGTGGAACGGTTATTTTCGTTTGCAACACTATTAAATACGCCTCGTCGAGGTTCCCTTTCGGACAAAAATTTCGAAAAATTATTATTGTTAAAAGTAAATCATGTCGTTTAAATGAATTTACATTCATTTGATTGCTACCTTTTGTTAGAATGAATTATTTTAATTTTAATTTTGTTAATATATTAACAGGGCTATTCTGGCAACTATCTTTCAACTCACCTTAATCTTTCGAAGTACAAAAATCTTTCGGAAGACAATTTGCTATTCTAGCAACTATCTTGAAAGCTTTTTTCCGTAACATGAAAGACAGTTTGAAAGATGTGCTTTTGGGGTCGTCTTTCAGCTTGCAAAAAGTACGTGCGTTGTGTTTGTGTTATGAAGAGAAACGATATACGTATATATATAATATATATGGACATATTTTATAAAAGAATGCAATTACTTTTTTAATTTTTACTTCAGCTTGGTTTCTTCAGCCATTGATTGAAATTTTTGAAATTTTGATTGAATTTTTGATTTCACGACGGACGGTTCGTTTGCCAACAGTATTGCCAGCATCGAACAGAGCACTTGGTTTACAAATGTGAGATTTTTATGAAGGATGAAAGAAAACGTAAAAATACACCAATTAACAGCAAAAGTACATAATATAAATTGGCCGAAAGTGTTTGTCTTCATGTGCTGTTCATTGCCTTAAGGTTAAATCTGACAACATCATTAACATCACATAAAAAATAAAACAATTAATTTGAATTCATATTTTTACACCAGTTCTTGTCTTTTCTCAAAAGAAATACGTAACTGCAAAATAATCCTGATAAACACATCTGTAATTAAAAAGAAAATCATAACGAAAATTGGAAAAATAATTTTCTTTCATCATTGCAAAAATGCTTCAAATTTCACAGAAAAAGAGTTGGCTGGCAATGCTGTTCGCCGAAAACAGCTTTTCAATTCGAGTGTTGAATTTTAGAGCTTTTTCCGAAAGATTTTTTCGTTGGAATAGCCAAAATCTTTCATTCAGTCTTTCAAACTATCTTTCAATAATTTTTTGAAAGTGTTTTAACAGTCTTTGCCAGAATAGCCCTGTAAATATTTTTCAAAAAACGCTGATCTTAATTTAGTGACTTCACTGAAAAATGAAGTCATTAAGTGATTTCACCAAATGACTAATTAGTCAGAATAACAGAAATGACTTCAGACTTCAAATTTTTAGTCTTTAGTCAAAACGCTAGTCAAAGACTGCAATCAAAAATTGAAGTCATTGATTGTGACTTCAACTGATTTAATTCGCATTTGATTGCATTCTTTAACAGCTCTGCTGGAAACGTGTTTTGTGGTCAGACGAGTGCAAAATTAACCGTATTAATTCAGATGGTATCTATTACTTTTGGTCTAATACCGGCAGAGCAACTCAGCAGCACCAAGTAATTGAGACAGTAAAACACGGTGGTGGATCTCTGATGGTTTGGGGATGTTTCTCGCAGTTTGGGGTTGGTCCACTAATTTTAATCACAGGCATAATGACTAAAGAAGTTTATTTGAATATGCTCTATGAAAATCTGCCAGTTGCAATGGGCCAGATGGATTTTAGAGAACAGGATATTGTGTTTCAACAGGATAATGATCCGAAACACACATCCAAAGATGCAAAAAAATGGCTCAAAACGCAAACATTCAGCATAATGACCTGGCCAGCCCAAAGTCCAGACCTCAATCCAATAGAAAATTTGTGGTCCATTGTCAAACGACGCCTGGGAAACTACGAAACCCCTCCAAATAGTATAATGGACCTTTGGGATCGAGTACAGCAAATTTGGGCCGATATACCAATCGAAACTTGCCAAAATCTGCTTGAAAGTATGCCAAAGCGAGTTAAAGAAGTCCTTAAGAGCAAAGGAGGCTTTAGCAAATATTAACTAAAGATTTGTACCCCTTTATTCACAAATAAAGTAAAGAGTGCAAAACCGAACACTTATCTATATGAATCTTAAGGAATTTTGTAACAATGAAGTTGATGTTTTAGTTATTATTTTTCAATGCCATCTTTTTTATCAAATATGAACTGTTTTAAGAAAATAAACATTTATTTAAACAACGTGTATTATGCAAGTTATTTTACTTAGTGTCAAAACTAGATTTTTAAGTGTTCACTTTTGCTCCATAGTGTACATACGCACCGCATGATACTACAATTACTATCTATGGTACTTATTTGTATGAATACACAAGCTTAAGTTGTGCTTTATCCAAAATCTAAGTACTCTACTAATTTTTAATTGAACAATTTCGACTACATTGTTTTCATACTGTGGTGTATTTCACATCCGGGTTACAAAGAGTATAAAGTTGCTTAATGCCAATAAGATGGCATTTCTCTCTAATGTATATAGTCTAATTTATTGACTTTTTCGTTTTGTATTTTTTGTAAGGTACATTTGCATGGATTTTAATAGTAGGTAGTTTTAGAAAAATTCAAATTTTAGTATAAAACAAAAAGTTAAACTATCAGAGTGAATGAGAAGGACGTACTTGTCAAAGACCGCAACTTGGTAAAATAAGAAGATATTAATTGTTTCTAAATTGTAAATTGTTTCTCCAAATTATAAGCGCGCTTAAACCATTTTTCATATTGGAAATACACGACTCTAAATTAATTATTTATATATGCAATAAAATTATACATATATATGTACCACAAATGCTTTGTGCTCCTTTATATCGAAACTTTTTTATGCGTTCCAACTCTAGCCTGCAATTCGGTAATTTTTGTAATGTACTATCTTAAAAGCAATTTACTGTGTTTTACCAAATAATATACATACATTAATCATGTAAACACTTTAATGTCTTTTAATTTTTACCATAACACAGTTGGAACATTGTTTTTTTCATTAATTTATTTTTAATATTTTCACTTAGCAACTACAGTATTAGACCATTGTAATAAAACTGTATATCTTTGAGATCATTATATTTTCACTTGAAAGTTCGCTGCATTCGACCAGGTGTCATAATTTTATTTGGTTTATTTAGTTCACACGCCCCTGTTCCAATACTAGTATACACTTTATCTTTTCGCCTTGTTGATTTTGAACATACACGCGCACTTAAATACACACATACACGCCTTTACAAATTATAGCATTGTATTTATAAATTATAAATATGGATAGTGATAAGATTTCTTACGATATAAACCGTCGATGAGGCCAGCATAGTTGTAGCCTATAGGAACAAATAAGACACCCAACGGTAGAGGTAACATGTGCCGCGTGTCATCGAAGACAATATTGCCAAAACCAATATGACGTTGTATGACATGTGGGACGAAGTGGTACAGTACAGGCGACACAGCAGGGGTTAATCCCAATTTACATCAAGTTATCGTAAGAAAATGTAGAAAGATAACCGGCATGCAGTATGAACCAAAGTCATCCCGCATACGAGCACAAGTTACAGCATGAAATGAAAATAAGAAATTTTACATATTAGTAAAAAGGAAAAAAAAATTGTATTGTGAATATGTTCTCTTATCCATATAATTGTTATACATAAATAGGAAACGTTGATGAAAGTACATTCGTTTTGATAACAGGTATAGTATGAAGTCGAAAGGACTTTATTTATTAATGGAAAAGTAATGTAAATACATACATTTATTGATCGAAATAATACATACATTTATTGATCAAAATAAATGGCAAAGCAAGTTTTAGCTCGACAAAGTTCGATTGCAAAAACTTCGTATGACAGCATATTAGCACAGAACAAACAATATACAGAATGCGCATCTGGTGTAAAGAAAATTTTCTTTGCGGGTTCCAGCGGTAGGACCCGTTTGTTGATGCGGGGGAAGCAGTAAAAGGGACGAAAATACACAGAGCGCGAGAGCGTAAGCTGAGAAGCTGCGACCGCGCACCACACACTGTGGTTGTTGTTGTTGGGCAACAAAGCGATGTGCCGCTTGCATGTTGGTGCTGGCTCGTGCTCGCTCTCCGCTTGCTTTTTGACAAACAAGAACAAGATGTGGACAGGCAGTTTCATAGAAAAATTGATTGAGCGATCGCCAAGGCACATAAGGTGGTAGCACTACGGGAAAAACCAAAATTCAATGGATTTTATAAGTTCTTTTGGGCTGCTTTTAAAATAGAAGTTGTAAAAAGTACAAATGGCTACAATGAAATATATGTGTTAAATATTGAAACAACCAAGACGCATTAAGAAAGTGATAATAAGTGGAAAACTATTGCTACAATGTTGTGCTAATTATCAAAGAATGCTGCAACTACCTATTGAATTTGCCTTGGCGATTGCTTTGCCAAATCAACCACCATTTCAATGTGCACGAGTAAAGCCAAGCTGGCTTGCTGCGCAAAGCAACAACATTGCGTGTTGTTGTCGAAATGAGAATAAAGCCCAAAACCATCGAATCTATGCGTATACAATACATCAATTCGCGTTTACTCTCTCGGTTCCCTTTACATTTTCCTCACCTTTGTTGCTTCCCGCCCGCGTCTGAAATGAAATCGCAAAATTATTTCAGATGCGCCTTCTGTATACTGTTTATTCTGTGATATTAGGTAATCGAGAATTAATTAATTAAACGCAATATAATGGAATTTAACAGGAAAACACACATACAGTACTAATATTGGGCCGATGGTCAAAATTATTGATTTGAAATAAGAATATTATTAATATGTATATGGTGATGTTCATCATCAAATATACAAAAGCCAATTTTCTACGAAATTTAATTATTCATTACCTGGTAAGTAAGCTTTATCGAATTTTCCCGGTTTCTATTCAACATATGTATGTATTTTTCTTATATTAGGTCACAAGAAATAAAGCCTAGAATTTGACGAAAACAATTTCTTGAACACATTTTTTAATACATTTAAAGTTTGTGTATTTTCAATGCGATTTGAAATGCACATCTGTAGGATATTCGGAAACCGAATCGTTTGTGATAACTATTCTCATAAATATAGAGCAGTTTATAATTATGGAATTCACAGTGTGCGGGAAAATTTATTTCGGGCAATTTTCCCTAAAAATAAACGACCTAACTGTGAGCACCCCATTGTATATCTTTCAAACAATTGTGGAAAATTTTTCAAAATAAAAATGCCTCGCTCAAATGGCAAACAAACGTTGAACATCAAATAAAGAAATCGTCCCGATAGTAGCATAAAGTACTCAAAAAAATTCGCTCCGTCGATTGTGTCAACAAATTAATTTGACTTTGTTTTTTGCCTATTTCAATAAACATGCTCGGCAGTGCGGCAAATTTTGAAACTACCGGTATCTATGTTTTTCATACAAAACAAACACAATTGGGATACCATATGGGAAAATTCGGGAAAATTGCCAAGTGGGAAATTTAACATGCTAGATACCGCTGAACTGTGAACACCATAAATGTATTTTTTTAAATCAACAAATGTTTTGAAATTTAAAATCAAAATATTATAGGAAGCAACTTTTGATGCTTAAGTGTGGAAAAAACACTCTTATGGTAATAACAGTACTAATACTGTGCTTCTCTAAAGTTTTATTTAAAAAAAGCAGCAATTGGCTTTATTGTTTTATTTTAAACTCTATGTAAATTTCTACGCCGCGTATCTCTTCCATACCTTCCCATGAGCACCCTATATATATAATATATATATATGGTATATTTATATAAATGGCTAAGTTAAGAAACTAAAGGCCTAGCTTCTTGCAACCACATGTGTTATGCGGTTTTATGCCGATAATAACAAGTTGAAAGTTTATTTTTTCTATATTTGAATGTTGGTTGCGGCTGTAATTAAGATTTTCTCTTGGGTTTAAGTTTTCTCAGCAGAAACCGCAACCGTGCAACCGCGGAAAAAATGTTTTCTATATTTCAATGTTAGTTACGGCGATGCTCTTTCGAGTCTGAACGTCGCCGCTTTTTTCCAGCTGAACCACTACGATTAATTTTTTATTTTATTCAATTGTTTAATAAAAAGTCAAACTGAATATATAAACAATCAAGAAACTGATAGTGAATTTATATAATGTACTGAATATTTATTCCAGATTTAGAACTAAATTTTAAGAACTTTTGCACCGTAAATATGTTTTTTAGTGTCAAAGGAAAATAAAAAGATAAACGAAAGAAATATAGAGTGCAAGTGAAGTAATTAGTTTTTATGATTTTCTTAAAAGCATGGCTTTTATAAAACATTAATGTGTTTAACACGTTCACGCCGACGCGGGCCACCGGTGGCCCGCACTAGATTGTCACATCGGGCGGCGTGTACCGCCGGTGGCCCGCTATAGATTGTCTCATCGGTCCACGCGTACCGCCGGTGGTACGCATTTGATTGTGCTATTAGACGCTGAAAATTAAAATAATGAAAATTTAACGTATTTTCATTAAAAACATTTAATGAAAGCCAGATGAAGCACAGCAATAATTTCAGCGCCGTCTCAAAGCAAAGACAATGAAAATCGGCCCCGGCGTGAACGTGTTAAGTATGTGTTGCTTACACGTATTATATAAAATCTCACCTTCTTAGGGGTTATATATTGGACACTTGCATATATCATCGCTTACTTTCTAAACGAGTTTTCATCTATTAAAAAATTCATCATCTAAAAAAAAAATTGCAAATTATATTAAAAAAAATAAAAAAAATAGCCGTTATCGACGATTTCTGCTTTTTTGGTTTTGAATTCAATTTAGGTATGAATTGTAACCGACATCGATAACGGCAACATCGGCTGGCGTATACTTACATGCCATGCCCATTATCTTCATTTCGGAACTCTTTCAACTAAATACCTAGAAAAAAATAACAAAAATCTTCCCGATGAATTTTTTGTTGAAAACAATACGCACACTTCAGAGGAAAAAAAAACAAAAAAATTTATTTTCTTTAACACATTTATTATGCATTTTTATTGAAGATTATTTAAGAGAGCGAAACGTCGAAAATTCCTTTTAATGTGGAGACAAGGACAGGGATTAAAAATTCATACATGTTGCACATATTTTTTTTCTCTTCTTGTTATTTCGCTTAAACTTATTTTCAAATTTGTTTTTCTTCTGCAGCAAATACCGGAGGCATACGCAATATGTATGCTGTAAGGATTTTAAATGCTCAATAAACTACGCTTATATACTTTAAAATACGTTGTTTATCTTCTCCATCGAAGACGGAAGCATACATAATATATATGCAGTATAGATTTAAAACATTCAATACATTATGCTTCTGTACTTTTAAATACGATGCAAGTAAACAGCAAAGCATGTTAGTTATTACTATGCATTGTATTAATATATATTTAGGTTTTAGTGATACCGAAATGTTATCAGAATAATTTTAATCAAGTGCATGTGAAGACTAATTCATTACAGTAGTGTGTATTGAATGAGTAGAGATCGGAGTCAACTCATATCAATTGTTGAAATAAATCAAACGCTTTCCGTTATTGCAAAATGTTTATAACTTTGTGAAACTGTAATACCGATCCCATTCTCGTATATAAGCAGCTAACTGTTAGTATGTATATACATTGCCATACATACAAACATACTAAAGGAATAGCGAGTTCCTGGAACTTCTACATGTATGTGGTCGCACGTTAGATTTACCTGTAACACGCGCTATATATACGACATACATATACGTGCATATATGTAATTGCTTATACGCTGGTGCATGTGTATATGTACGAGTTAGTGAACTTTAAATATGTATATTTGATTCTTATGGATTTTCTCGCAGACCAAGTTAGTTCAGTTTAATATTAGGATTACATATGTATGAAATTCTGTTGACTTCAAAAAAAGAATTAGATATTTATATTTTAAAAATTAGGAAATATATTTATTAAATTTGTTAAATAACAAAAAAAAAAGAAAAAATTAAGAAAAAAACGTACAGCGCAAATTTAACTAACCACACATAAAATGAAAATGGAAACGCAATGCTAAGAAAACTTATAAAATTCGTATTAAAATAGTATGGTAAAAATTTACTTGTAATTCTTTAATATTTTCATTTGAAGAGAAAGGGATTTGGGAGGAGCATATAATTATACAAATTATGAGGGTTAATTCTTGATCTATTTAAATTTTTCATTAAATGAATTACGTTGTGATTCTCCATTTCTTGCCTGCACTTTCACTTTCTGTTTCTTTTTTTATTCTGTCTGATTATTTTGCTTGTATCCTATTCCTTCTTTTCACACATTTTAAATGAATTTTTGTGCATTATGGTAGGGGTGTGGCTTTTGGAAACGTGATTTATTTTGTCTACCTCTGTGGACCATGTTATTGTAGCCGGCATTCATGGGTGGGGGTGGAGGCCCTCCCATACCACCTCCAATACCCATTTGCGACATGAAGTGCTGAGCTTTTGCTTTGCCATGCTCCTCGGCCAGGCGCACGGTAAGTGGTTGCGAAGCGCCTTCGGGAATAACGTTATTCAGCGCCGAAATTGCTTCCTGGGCCTCTTCCCGTTTATTGAATCTGTGAAATCAAAAGGCACATTAACGATTCCGTTCTTTATAGCATTAAGTATACAACTGCAACATACCTTACAAATGCCACACCACGGGGTTTACCCGTCAGCTTATCTCTGAGTATATTCTTCTGTACAATTGAACCATATTTACCAAATATGGTGTCCAATTGATCGTCAGTTATTGTACGTGGTAGATTCGTTACATAAAGATTGGTGTCTTTAATCGACTCACCGCCAGGTCGAGCATATGAAACCTGGATCAATTGAAACAATACATACAAGCGGAGTAAGTACATAAAAGCAAAAATAGATAAGTACTAATTAAATACATAAAACCTACTGTTCGGCCACATACAAATGTGATGGAACTTTAATTCGGTATCGATTAGCGTGGTATAGTCACACTAAACACGCACTCGAAAAGTTGAATTTTCCAATTATGTTTCATATTAACCCTCTAGCAGGCTAGTCCGCCTGTAGGCGGGGTGTAATCTTTAAGCTTTAAAATTCCAAGTAAACCCACTTTTGTTTTAAATCGCCAAGAAGGCTTTGAGAAACTGTTCAATGCATGCACAGGGAATATTTTTTGTATCGTTGTGGTCATATTTTCGGCACCATGATCATTTAAAGCCTAAAATTGGTGCCGAACAGGCGTAAAACTTATTTGTGAAACGTTGTGATTTTCAAAAATTAATTTTAAATATTTAGAGATTTTTGATAAAGCTCAAAAAATTACTGCTAAGTAGATAAAAGTGTTCTTAATCCAAAGGCGTTTTAACGAAAGTGTTATAAAAGTGAAAGCGTACAAAAAACCCTTTATTCATTGCCCGCCTACAGGCGGACCTGCCGGGCTACGTATCATTTTACGATCTTTGTTGCTCATATTGGCCTTTCATTTGTTTAGATATGTCGCGACGAGGAAGTAATAAACTGCCAAATTTATCTGATGGAGAAATTGTGGGACTCATGGAAGGCATGCATTCTGACCTCGAGTCTGATGGCAAATGGCCCAAATATTGAATATGAAATTGATCAATGTATTGCGGTAGACAGCATTCCATCTGTTGATTTGCTCTGTAATGTGGTAGACAAAGGTTTTAATATCAGTAACCTAAGTAATATATCTTAGCTTCTTCATCATCAGTCATTCATCAGCCATTACAACCAACTGTGCCTTAAAACCCACACGCTGATGAACAAACTTCAAAAATTCGATATTTGATAACTAAACCGGCAAAAAGGCCTCGATCGCAATTGCCATCGCAAAAAGAAAGCCCCTGATGGTGGTTTTGTACTGCATCGACGTATTCACGAGGCGACCATATTCGAACTTCCTAAATTTCGCAGGGAAGTAGCATCTGTCCTTTGTTAGAAACTGCAAGGACAACGTAAACCATCAGGTAGGCCGTCCAAAAATATTTCAAACGCCCGGTCACCGCCACCAAAGAGGACTTTGACGGATAAAACCATTTACCCGATTTTTTGGATCGTAAGAGTAAACGAATGTGCAAAAACTCTGGGTGCAAATAGGAAACCCAAGTAATTTGCACGAAAACAAACTGGACAAACTTACAAACTGGACTTATGCTTTTATTACCAATGACAACAATGTTGATAATAATAAATGACTTTTCTCTTTACAATTTTTAATTCGTTGTCTCATAATAAACCAAATTTAAATCAACGATATTTTATTTAATTTTTCAACTCCTAATCCGGCAGGTCCGCCTACAGGCGGGATTCCTTTTTTCTCCTCAACAAGCTAAACTACTCCTCAATTAGAAAAAATAACTTCATTTTCGACTTTTCTGATCCAAAACTAGTCCGTTAATAATTTTTTCATCGAAAAAAAAATTGGCCTGCCAGAGGGTTAAATCGCTCAAAAATATCATATTTTAACCGTTATAAACAATAACCGTTATAATACACCGTAATTAACAGTTATATACAATATCCAATATGCTATGGTATCCACGCCGATCTAGATCAAATTTTTCAACTAGGATGACGGAAACGCTATAGCAGCCATTCATAGAATACTTGAAAAAAATAAGTGTGGTGTTTCATTACATTATTTATTAAACTGCAGGTTTTTATTCGTCTACATATACGTAAAAAAAATTTATAAATTAAACCTTATTTAAGTAGGGTCAGATGGGGTAAATGTAAACAGGGGTTATTTTATGCTTTTAAAATTAATTGCAACAGCCCATGACCCAAAAAAATATTAATTTAGCATGTAAACTAATATTTTTTTGGGTCATGGTCTGTTGCAGTTAATTTTAAAAGCATAAAATAACCCCTGTTTACATTTACCCCTTGTTGACATTTACCCCATCTGACCCTATGATGTGTCAGGAGGTAAGTTCCATAATCGGAAGCACAGTCCATTTCCAATGTACATTGCAGAAAGCAACTGTAACTGTCAGAAGCCAAAATTAACAATGATAGAGTCTGCTCTCTCTCAGAAGAGTAAACTTAAAGAGACATTAACACGTTGAAGACCGCATTGAAAAATCGTATTTCTCACATAGGGACCGGCATTTGTTTTATTAAAATATAATCGTTTTAAAATGAGGCTATGTCAAATTAACTAAGTCCGCTATATGCAGTCTCTCTTCGAGGGACCGGCGAATGGACTACTGTGCATAAATTGAATTTAAATCATGCCCACCGGTGTACAAGCGGTCCCCGGTCCACATGTCGTGTGCCCACCCGTGAGCACGCGGGCTGGTAATGTTGTTGCGGAGTAACCCTCCGGTGAGCATGCGGTCTTTAAGGTGTTAAGTAAACTTAAAGAATTTTGTAAACACACGTTATTACTTTGAAATACATATGAATTTCAAAAATATAAGGTTTGTTTGGCTTTAAAAATTGATTGTTATTACTATATATATGTATATATATATATATATATATGATATCTATGATGATATATATGATGGTCTTCTCAAGACATTACCAAGCCAACCCCATTTCCTTTTTGTAATTTCTAGACGCATTGGTCTTTGGTTTGTTTTGGCCCACAGATTGGAGTTAGAGATAGTGTCGGGCCAATAAATGCGCAGAATTGTGCGGAGGCAGCGGTTAACAAAAACTTGTAGGGCTTGAATATCCGAGGATGTTAGATTCCACGTTTCGTTTCCATAGAGTAGAGTGGATTTTACGTTGGAGTTGAATATTTTTAGTTTTGTGCGTCGTGTAATGGTTGAGGAATTCCAAATTGCTTTGAGGGTGCCGAAAACTTGATTGGCTTTTTTTATGCGTTTGCAACTGTCTTCACTTGAGCCTCCGTTAACCGTTATTACTGTTATTACTAAGATTCATGTAATTTTGCATTACTATGAAAATGAATGCTATAGCATTTACGTCCACGAAAGTGTTTAGTTGAAATATACTTTTAATTTGGTCAACGTTAATAGTTTCCGTAAAGATGTTAAAATGCCTCCAGCATGGAGTTATAAGGTCCGTTTCATAATTATAACGCCATTTGATTTTCCTGAATATCTCAAAAACCAGCAGTGCTATCAAAAAAACTTCTTTTGATGAAATTGCACTGGCTAATAGTGCAATTTGATAACAATAAAAAAATTAAAAAATCGTGGCTACTTCTTTATTAGAAAGACTTTTTTATATATTCAGTGTTTCATATGTATAACGCCACTTGTGTTAAGTAGGCAAAAAAGGTTTCAAGAAGAATAAAATCAAATGGTTAGTTTTGCAACTGCTTTCCTTTATTTAACACAACATTGGATATTCTATCATTCATGCTATGAATCAATTTTTGCATTACATTTACATCGATGTTGTACCATTCTTTGAGAATAGTAGCTTTTAGATCAACATCGGTGTTAAATTGCTTGTTTCCTGCGTAGACGCGACGAACTAGAATTCCCCACAAATTTTCGAAGGGTTTGAGGTCTGGGAGTAGGCAGGCCAATCCATAACTTCCACAATATTGGCTGAAAACCATGTCATGTTTCGCAACTTGTGTGGATGGCGGCATTGTCCTGTTGGAATACATAGCCATTGGGTGTCTGTTGACTCAAAAAAGGAAGTACTCATGCGCAGCACGCCAATGTAGTCACTGCTTTTCATTCGGCTCGATGTAAATTGTACTTCGAGACATCCTTCGGATGAAATTGCAATCCAGACTATCACTGTTCCACTACCGAAGTTTCATTTGGAAAACAATTCAGGTTCTTTCCGCAAGTTACGCCAGTAGCCATGATATTCGTCCGGCCCATCCAAATTCCATTATTTTTCATCGAAAAAAATTACCTAAAATAAGAAGAAGCATTAGTGGTAAGCATAAACCAATTTGAAATTATTTGAACTTACTTTTTTCCAATCGCGATTCTGGAGAGCAATTGTGAGTGTAGCGGTTTTATGACGGGCCAAAAGTCTGGGCGCAGCCTTCAATACGATGTTTTTACTGCGTTTGATGGTGCGCCAGACTGTTGTCCTACACACACTGACGTCACAAGTGCTTTTTAGTTGACTCAGCGTTTGCGAAGAATTGCTTCCTTCGCGTATAATATGGGATTCGTTTCGTTGATTCAAAAATGTTTTTCGCCCAGAACGTTTCTTGGAGCCGTAGGAGTCTTTGTCCATCAAAAAATTTTGGACAACGCTGTAGCTCCTGTCAATCCTGCGCCCAATTTCGCGAGTCCCTACGTTTTCCTGTTTAAACGCGAGAATTTGTCCTTTCTCGATATCAGTTAAAGGTTTTCTCGTGGCATCATACACAAAATGATTAATTCTTAACTAGCTAAATCAGTATGCAACCAAACTGCATGCTATGATTTGAAAAATTAAATTTTTCGCAAGTGGCGTTATAAATATGAAACACTGAATATATAAAAAAGTCTTTCTAATAAAGAAGTAGCCACGATTTTTGAATTTTTTTTTATTGTTATCAAATTGCAATATTAGCAAATGCAATTTCATCAGAAGACGCTTTTTTGATAGCACCGCTGGTTTCGAGATATTCAGGAAAATCAAGTGGCGTTATATTTATAAAACGGACCTTATATACATATGTACAGTCTGTCCAGTAGAAGCGTGATTGACCAAATTATCACTTAGAGTACCGTTATCAAAAAAATTTGAATGCACCTAAGTAGCCTCATCATTTTTGTAATACGCACTGCAAAAATTGTCAGTCTCGTGAAACAATTACAAAGTACAGGGTGTTTTAACAAGATGAGCTCCGCGTAAGAGAAGCGACTTGAAGCCGTATACCTTTGTCTACACCCTAGAAAGCCGAAATGTAAATAGAAATGTCAAGTTTAGCTGCAGCAAAATATATGAAGAAGTCGAAGTCATTCGTAACGAGGTGGACGAATCGGTATATGGAAGCAAAAAATGTCGACGATTTGGCTGGGCGGGGCCTTGAAAAAAAGACCTCCCCAAACCAGGACAAGATCATTTATTTATTTGCGACGAAGCCGGGCTTATCGTTGCGTAAAGCTAAAGCAGTTTTAGAGAAAAGTGATGTTCAAATATCAAAAGAGACGGTTCGAGGACGTTTAAGAACTAACGACGTTAAATACCGGAACTCTTTGAAAAAACCGTTGCTCTCATCATCACACGTTCAAAAACGGCTTGTCTGGGCTTATGCCAATTCAGATCGGAATTAGAATGATGTGATATTTACGGATGAACTCCAATTTTGGGCAAACAGTAGCATAAATCGATCTTAATCTGCCGCCATCAACCGATTGTTCCAACGAACTGTTAAAGACCCAGTAAAGGTCCATGTTTGGGGCTACTTCTCAGAAAAAGGATTTGGGCAATTTTTCGTTATTACCATCAACTTGAACGCGGTTTTGATGAACGAAATTTATGAAAAAGCTTTATTACCATCAGCTGCAAAGATGTTCGGGAGAAGAGGACTCTCTTGGATTATTCAAGAAGACAACGACCACAAAGATCGCAGCACACATTCGTGCTGAGTGGAAAAAACAAAATGGGGTAGAGGTGTTAGATTCGCCCTCACAGTCGCCTGATGCCAACCCGATAGAAAATGTGTGGGAAATAGTAAAGCAGAAACTCAGAGGAAATAGTATATTGACAGCAAAACCGTTATCGAGGCAAATTCGGCTGATTTGAAGTCGATTGCCTCGACAACTTGCTCAGATCTTAGCGCAAAGTATGGGTCGGAGGTTTGAGGCCATAATAGCGAATGGCGGCGACTATACCTGTTATTCAAAATATTGCGTACAATAAATATTTTAAACGCATAAAATGCAGTTTGTTTGAAACGAATCGGACAAATAGTTTCCAAGTTACGGCGATCACGCTTCTACTGGACAGACTGTACATATACATTTGCTTCTGCCATATTAGAGCCGCCATTTGGAGTATTGATATTGTGATTGCAGATTCGTCTTAAAGCAAAAATTTTCAAATTTTTGGAAAGAAAATCTTGCGTAAATAAAAAAATAAAAATAGCTGACTATTACCGTCACTGTTAAGCACCAAAACTTGTAAATGGTTTGACCTTTGGCAGCATGAACAACAAAATATGTGCACATTTCTTACTAAACAAAATAGGAATAAATTTCTTTGCTACGGTTGTGCGCATATCTAATAATATTTAATTAATATTAATATCTAATAATATTTCTGCTCGTTATTAAATCGTCAGATAGAGTAGTTATAATGGTGTAGGTACTCACCTTTAAGCGCTTATTGCGGACCGTGATACCGTTTAAGCTCTTAATCGCTCGCTGTGAATCCGTTTCCGAAGCGAAATCAACAAAAGCATAGCCAAAACTGTAGCCAGTCTGCAGAAGTTTATAGTATCGAATATTTATGTTCAGGGTAATTGAATAGCCACCAATAGAAAGTCAGAGAAAACGAAAATTAAAATCCAAAACTATAAAATTAATTAAGTGCATATGCACTATAATATCAAAAATGTATGTACTTTGTTGAACGCATAAAATCTTGTTTTAAAGAGTCGTATTTTCTAATTCGAATTAGTAAACACAAATTTTTCAAATCGACTGGATTGCCGTTTATGAGCGTCGCGACGGTCCAAAATACAATTGTTGAAATAGAACTACAAGCATAAAAATGCATGGATAACTTTTCTTGATGATAACAAAGCCTATTGCTACACACTAAATTCCAGTGCGAAAGTACGAATCTCTAAACAAATTGTTTACTTCCTAAAATTATATAAATATATGGGCATGTATATATAACCTCATATATGTATATATTAAATTTGACATATACAGTTGCGGTCAAAATAATAGTAGTACGCGTATAACGAAAAGAAAATTAAGACAAAATAATCTGCTTTTCTTTACAAATATTTACTTTGTATTTTTTTTAATAAGTTATATGTGTTAACAATGCAATCATAAAAGAAAACTTAAGAATTAAACTCAGTTTGGTTTGATTCAAATTAAATGCGCCAGAAGCTCCAACATATGGACGGTCAAAAAAATAGTAGTTCGCTTTACTTTCATAAAAATGAAGCAAAAATTGTGTTTTATTTGAAAAGATTTAATGGTTAAATAGTAATAACATAATTTTTCTTCAAATTAATATTTAGTTGCGAGACTGTTGTTCGCTATTACTGCAGCACAGAGCCGATGCATTGAATTAACCAAATTTTCATATCTTTCTCTAGGGGCGTGGTCTACTGCTTCTCAAAGTTGATTATTATTTAAAGGATTATTGTGAGCAACTGCTCTCTTCACGTCACACCACAAATTTTTAATTGTATTGAAGTCTGGTGATTGTGCGAGCCATTCCATAACCCTAATCCTGCTCTGCGAAGCCCCTTTCGTGCGACCTTGCTTGTATGCTTTAGGTTATAATCCTGTTGGCAGACCCAAAGCAATGGCGTTTTTTCACGGACATACGGTATCACGATTTCCTGCAAGATTCGTACACATACACATCGATCCATCGTTTTCTTGATCAAATAAATAGCGCCACCTCCATAAAACGTAAGACATGCATTTATTTATTGAGCTCTCAGCTGGAAATGGCAAACCTCTGAGAGTAAAAATTTCCTATGAAAAAGCTCCCACCGGCATAAAACTGTAGGTCCCTTCCACCCGCGTACAAAATTCACACGCACAACACGGGTGGCTGCGGGAAGCTAGGCCTTAGTCTGGCGTAAGCGGGCTGTCGAGCCAATCAATTATTATTATTATTAAAGCGAACTACTATTTTTTTGACCGTCCATATGTTGGAGCTTTTGGCGCATTTAATTTAAATCAAACCAAACTGAGTTTAATTCTTAAGTTTTCTTTTATGATTGCATTGTTAACACATATAACTTGTTAAAAAAAATACAAAGTAAATATTTGTAAAGAAAAGCAGATTATTTTTTCTTAATTTTCTTTTCGTTGTACGCGTACTACTATTATTTTGACCGCAGCTGTATGTAGCAGTTTATAAAAATATAGCTTCGAATTGATGGAAATCTATTTTAAGATACTTATATTGTAGAATTCATATAAGTATTGTGCAAAATTTAAGCAACTTTTGTATTACTCATGAATAATCCATCCTCCATATTTGCTAATAGTTCAATACGAAGTGGGAATAATTTTATATTTATATTATGCATAGAGTGTCATTACAACAAATATACAAAACAACCAAATATATCAAACATTTACGAAAACGAAACAAACTCCAAAATTAGCTGTGCAAAACCTAAGCAAATTTATACTAGTATTTGGTGTAATACCCTTTGCTTTGTATGACTGCAGCACATCTTTTAGGCATTGACTCAATTAGGTTTAAAATTGTGGTTTCAGGCATTTTCCCCATTCTTCATTTAACTTAAAAACCATTCCCCCTATTACGAAAGCGTATTACGCCCAGACGCCTTTTAAGAATGCCGAACAAATTTTCGATGGGATTCAAGTCCGGTGATTGGGCCGGCCAAACAAGGACTGTAATCCCATTTGAACTGCGCCACTCTTTTACCAACTTCGATGTGTGTTTCGGATCATTGTCGTGTTGAAACACCCATCGAAGTGGCACATTGTCTTTGGCATAGGGCAGCATCTGGTATTCTAAAATATTCGTATAGACAAAACGATCCATTTATGTCGAAATTTCGTGTACAGGGTAAAGACCAAACCCAGAGAAGCTTTTCCAAATCATAACACTTCCATAACACTTTCGATAACTGAGTTCAATTCACTTCAAAAACACCATTATGATAACCGTAATTCTAAAACAGTAGCTGAAGCTAACAGAGTTGCTTACGTTTCGCGCAGCGAATTTAGGTATCTATTTAAATTTCGTTGATTTATTTATAAATATTTGTTATAATTACGTTCTAAGCTTTAAAAAAATACCACATTTTTTCGACTATTTGAAAATATTTTGTTCATAAGAAATTAAAAAGTTGCTTAGGTTTTGCACAATACTGTATACATATATAAAGGTCTCCCTCGTATAGCGCGGTACTTCTACAATGCGTTTTCGATATAACGCGATTTAAAAAAGTTTTTTTTCATTATGTTTTTTAATTTTTAAATAATGTATGAATTTTGATTTTGAGTTGCAACATCTTTAATTTAGTTCCTATTTTATTTTGGAAAAATCTTATTGGAATAACTCTAAAATTTATATGAAAGTTAAGTCTTCTATAACGTGAATCACATAACGCGGAATTTTCCTGGAACGTAACCACCGCGTTATACGAGGGAGACCTGTATATATTTTATGCATTCAAAAACGAATAAAATCATTCACTGTCTTTTAGCTGTGTCTTTCGAGTTCATACAAAAATTTGCACATTTATACATTTGTAATGCAAGTTGCCTCACCTTAAAATCTCTCATAATTCTGCAAGTGTTTATAGGGCCAATTGTCCTAAATAAAGCGTAAAGTTCGCGATCTGTCATATCCTGCGGCAGATAATTCACAATCAGATTTGTGCCGTTTACGCCGGCCGAACTATCACCGCCGCCTCCGCTGCCGCAATTCAGTGAATTTGTGCTGGCGGCGGGCGCCATATTCAACATGGAGCCCATTGCGCTGCCACCGCCACCACCGCTGCCACCGCCTGAAAAATCGTTATACGCCCGACGCGAATTCATTGTCGATGAACCTGGATACGATGAGGTGAAATCTGTGTCCTGCGGTGAAAACGCATAACGTGACTGCAATTTCAATTCAAAGAATTTTGAACATTGATGGCGCTTTTGCTTTTCATACAAGTGTTCAAGTTGAGTTTCTAATTTGAAGTTTCTCATTGCAGGGTTTGATATTTTTATGGTAAACTTTGAAATCATTCATCTTCTTACACATTTATAAACATTTAACTCTTGCAAAACGATTGCCCAAAATTGTGACGGAAAATATGCAAACATATCTCATATGCGAACATGTATACATTTAATAATTTTTTTTTAACAACTAATTGGTCAAATTTATTTAGTTTATATTTCATAGTATTCAGCTTATAGTATTCAGAGCAGCAAAATAGTGGTCACAAAATTTATTAATATTGTAATTTGGATTGGAAATTTGATTTTGGAAACGCGTCAAAAAACATTAATCAAATTGTAAAACAGTTATAATTACTCTTTGGTGGACTGAATTAATACAAATTTGTTGCAGCATTCAAAATTATAAACTGGAAACTGTCATTAAAATGTGAAATGTTTATATATAGATACTAAATAGAAAATAGGTTTTTATAGAAACAACAACAACAACAACAATGCCAAGAAACATGATTTTAACTTTAATGAATAAATTGAAGCTTATTAATTCAGAACAAATATATAAATGAAAAAGGGAATATCCAGAAATATTGGGTTATTTAAAATGTTTTTAGCAACTGTAACAACTGTACGTTTTTAAAAATTAAAAATTAAGAGAAATTGTGATAATTAGAAACACAAAAAAGTTGATTTTCCTTCCCTCTTGTAAATTAAAAAATTGGTTTCCATCCTTTAAATCCATTAAAAATGGATAAAAGCAAAATCTTACTAAATCTTGGGAAAAGTAACACAAAACTCGGCGAAATTATGCATCCAATGTTTTCAGAAATATTTAATAAAACCCTGTAGCAATGACTGTATAAGTTCAGAAAAAACATATTTCCCCTAATTAACAGCATGTAGGAAGCCCTCATTTAGCAGAGGAGCATAGAATTGTTTTCGTGAAAGAGCCCATCAAAAAGGCTAGAAAGCCGGAGTTAGGGGATGATCTGTTGAGTTTGAAAAATTTCCTAATCACCTAATGTGCTTCTTATTGAATATATACGTGGGCAGTCCGATAAGTGAAGGAAGGGAGCGGACATACAAGGTAAAGTCTCTGATTGCGTTCAACCTGGCGAACGCCAGAACGATTCTTGTCCCTGTCCAATCCAAGCTGATGCACAGCCTCCGCGCGGCCCTTCTGGATAGCTATTTGGCATCCGCCGAATAGTGAACTAATGTGTGCAGCGAGTCCTATCCCCAGGACTTAAAATTTGGGTTGTGCGCAGGGTTTGGTGCCCGCCACGGAAAATCAAATACCAATGAAAGCCAAAAAGCAAGCCTCGGAAGGAACCCACAATGTTGACGACCACAGCAAACGATTCAAGGACCATGATTTGAGGATATGCACCTGGAATGTCCGCACCCTCTATAGGGAAGGTGCCTCTATCCAACTGGCGGAAGCCCTCACTAAATGTAAGGCTGACATCACCGCCATCCAGGCAATGCGATGGATAGGGCAAGGTTGCTCCAAGCGAGCAGACTGCGATATCTACTACAGCTGCCATGCGGAGAAGCGCGAATTTGGCTGCGGATTTGTGGTCAGCAAGAGACTTCGCCACCACGTCTCTCGGTTCACTCCGGTGAACGAACGGCTGGCTTCGATCCGCATCAAAGCTAAATACTTTAGCATCAGCCTAATTTGCGCGCACGCCCCGACGGAAGAGAAGGACGATGCGACCAAGGATGCCTTCTATGCGAAGCTCGAGGACGTCTACGACAGGTGCCCGGCCCATGACGTCAAAATTGTCCTCGGGGACTTCAACGCAAAGGTCGGGCGAGAAGGCATCTTTGGCCCCACAGTCGGGCAGTTCAGCCTCCATGGGACCACTTCGAACAACGGTCTGAGGCTGATCGATTTCGCCGCGGCACGAAACATGGTAGTTAGTAGCACCAGATTCCAGCACCTCGATATCCACAAGGCCACCTGGTTATCCCCCGATCAATCCACCCGCAACCAGATTGATCACATTGTGATTGATGGAAGGCATGCTTCTAGCATTCTAGATGTGCGCACGTTCCGAGGACCCAACATCGACTCGGACCACTACCTTGTTGCAGCCAAGGTACGCATGCGTCTTTGCGCAGCGAAGACCGCACAACCTAGTTTGCGAAGAAAGCTGGACATCAGTAAGCTGCGATCACAAGGGGTAGCCGAAGCCTACTCCGCTCAACTCTCCAACCAGCTCGGTTGCTCCCCCTCTCCACCTGATGACATCGGCGGATTATGGGCTCACTTATCCCACTCTATGCGCGCCGCCGCAGAAAATGTCCTTGGTTTTCGACGCCCACCACCAAAAAACCAATGGTACGATGAAGAGTGTCGCGCAGCCACTGCAGTGAAGAATGCTGCATACAAGAAGACCCTGCAGTCGGCCGCCACGCGAGCCATGACAGAAAAATACCGGGAGGAGAGAAAGAAAGTGAGGTGCCTTTTTAGACGCAAGAAACGGGTGCAAGAAAGGCGCGAGCGTGAGGAAATCGAGGAGTGCAGGAGCAGGAATGACGCCCGAAAATTCTTCCAAAAAGTTAAGCGTCTTACGGAAGGATTTAAGCCTGGGGCATCTTCTTGCAGAGACGAAAACGGGGATCTGGTTACGGATGCGCAGGGTGTGCTGAGGTTGTGGAAGGAGCACTTCACCAAGCTGCTCGCAGGCGACGAAAGGAACAATACCGCCAGTGGTGAAGATGTCCAGATGGCACCAATCGACGACGACGGTGTGGATGTGCCACCGCCCAGCCATGACGAGGTCCGGGTCGCTATCCAGCGACTCAAGAACAACAAAGCTGCAGGGCCGGATGGGCTACCAGCTGAATTGTTCAAGGCCGGCGGCGGTGAGCTGATTGGGTGCATGCATCAGCTCATTTGCAAAATATGGCTGGAGGAACGAATGCCCAACGATTGGAACCTCAGTGCCCTTTGTCCTGTGCTGAAGAAAGGCGACCCAACAATATGCGCCAACTACAGGGGTATCAGCCTACTTCCCATTGCATACAAGGTCCTGACGAGCGTATTATGTGAAAGACTAAAGCCACTCGCCAAGGCGCTGATTGGACCTTATCAGTGCGGCTTTAGACCTGGTAAGTCCACCATCGACCAGATATTCACTCTACGCCAAATCCTGGAGAAGACCCATGAGAACCAAATCGATACACACCATCTCTTCATCGATTACAAGGCAGCATTCGATAGCCCGATAAGGGATCGCATATATGCCGCATTGTCTGAACTTGGTATCCCTGCAAAGCTCGTTAGACTTTGCAGAGCGACGTTGAGCAATACGCGCAGCTCCGTCAAGGTTGGAAGTGACCTCTCCGACCCCTTTGATACCGTTCGAGGTTTCAGACAGGGCGATCATTTGTCCTGCGACCTCTTCAACTTCACCATGGAGAGTGTTCTGCGCAAGGCCGGTGTACATCGTAATGGCACAATTTTCAACAAAAGTGTCCAGCTCCTTGCTTACGCTGATGATATTGATGTCATCGGACGTAACAAGCGAGATGTCACCGCTGCCTTTGCGGCTATCGAAAGAGAATCTGCCAAAATGGGTCTGGTGGTAAATGAGGGCAAGACGAAGTATATGCTGTCTACACGCAGGGACTCGCAGCGGCTAGGGTCTCACGTCGAGGCCGACAGGTATGCTTTTGAAGTTGTCAAGGAATTCGTCTACCTTGGCACCGCCATCAACAGCAGCAATGATGTCAGCCTGGAGATAAAGCGAAGGATAACTCTGGCCAACAGGTGCTACTACGGTCTCGGTAGGCAATTGAGAAGTAGAGACCTCTCTCGACCGACAAAACTTTCACTCTATAGGACGCTTATCTTGCCCGTGCTCCTCTATGGCGCTGAAGCATGGACAATGACACGAAACGACATAGCGGCCCTTGGAGTGTTCGAGAGGAAGGTGCTTCGCAAAGTCTTCGGCCCTGTTCGGGTTGGTGACGACTATCGCATACGAACCAACAACGAGCTGTATGAGCTGTATAAGGACATGGACGTAGCGCAGCGAATTAACATCCAGCGGCTACGCTGGCTCGGTCATGTCTGCCGCATGGACGACGAAGCTCCGGCGAAAAAGGTATTCGATGCGATGGTTGGAGGTCGACGGCGAAGAGGGAGGCCGTGTCTCCGGTGGAAGGACCAAGTGGAAGAGGCCCTGGTATCTCTTGGTGTGACCAACTGGAGAAGGCGCGCGCGAAGCAGAGGCGCCTGGAGAGAAGTTTTGCGGCAGGCCGTAACCCGATAACGGGTTGTTATGGCCAGTTAAGTAAGTAAGTCCGATAAGTACTTAGCCCCATCGCCCGATGGTGCCACTATCGTAAGAGAAATTTACTATCGTGTAGTACATCCTCGTAGACGGCTACTGTCAAAATGTCAGCCATATTGGATTTGTAGTTTTGTTTTGACCGCGTGTGGAAACGAACGTGTCCGCGAATTTTGGAAAAATGGAAAAAGAGCAATATCGGTCGGTGATTCGCCAAATTGGTCGCATTAAGCTACGAACAGCTGCCCCATCCACCGTATTCTCCAGATTTGGCCCCGTGTGATTTCTTTTTGTTTCCAAACTTGGAAACGTCACTCGACGGGCAGAACTTTGATTCTAATGAGGAGGTTATCGCCGCCACGGAGGCCTCCAGAAAACGTATTTTACAGACAGGTTAAAGAAGTTGGAGCATCGCTGGGTCAACTGTATCAAGTTGAAAGGAGACTACGTTGAGAAATAAATCGCCACTTTTCCAAAATTTTCGTTTTTCTTTTGCAGGCTAAGTACTTATCGGACCACCCACGTAGGTTAGGTTAGGTAGGGAAGGGTGTGTGCGTCCCAAGGGCAGCACTTCCACTCGGAGGCCAAAATGGCCCATTGTGAATCCCTTCATGGAAGATTCTGGAGCTAACCAGTGGCTCTCAGTTCGGGGCAAACCAATTCGACCTCTTGATGAAGGAGAGTAGATCCGATATTTCAACTACTGCTGCGCAGGCCAAGTCTACCAGGAACCTTGACCCCAACGTACGGAGTCGGCGTTCCTGCAGAGCCGGGCGGTGGCACAGGTAGTGTTGGATCGTTTCCACTTCTTCCTCATCTCCACAGCTTCTGCAGACATCACTGGACGAGAGGCACCATTTGACCAGCATAGATCCAATGGCGCAGTGTCCAGTGATGACTCCAACAAGCTGCCTAATAGAGGTTCGACTCAGGGACAGTACATATCGTGTTTTCCTCACGGAAAGGGAAGGCCATATTGCCTGGCAGGTACTGCAATCAGTTCTGCTCCGCCATGAGGACTCGATGTAAGTTTTGCTCAACCTGTCAATACGCAAATACAGGGCAGATATCGGAGGGAGCACAGAGTTATCCACTTCGGTGAGAGGCAGGGCGACCCCCTTTCTTGCCATCTCATCCGCTGCCTCGTTTCCTGCCACTCCAGAGTGGCCCGGGACCCAGCAGAGAGTGACTCGGTGATGTCCGATGCCGCGAAGTGCAGTGCGACAACTCTGCACTACCTTTGATTTCACAGTCGCTGATTCCAGCGCTTTAAGGGCTGCCTGACTATCCACACAGATTGTGATATCCGTGGGTGATAATCCGCTGTCGCGGATTAATTCAGCAGCTTTCCAGATTGCAGAAATCTCCGCCTGAAAGATGCTACAGAGGTCTGGGAGTCTGAAAGACCGTTGAGCCCCTAGTACATCTGAGTGGAGATCAGCTCCTGTACCTGCCCATCTTAGAACCATCTGTGAAGACGGTGATGGAGGCGTTTCTTGTCACACTTGTAAGTCCCCATTCTTCCCTTGAGGGAAAGGAGGTGAGTGCGCGCGAATCAAAATCCAGGTATGGAATCAGATAGTCCGTGCAGGAATCTAATTGATGTTCCGTACCTGGCCTCGTAAATGACCTTAGAATCCCAGAGTGTCCATAAGCGTGCTCTTTCCACAAGTTGGCCTCTCTCAACCTGAGAGCGCCTTTAGCGGCACAGCACTTAATGAACTTCTCTATTGGGTGGAGATGTAGAATCATCTCTAGGCCTGCCTGGGGGGTGCTTTTGACGGTTCCTGCGATTCCCATAGCCGCCAGTCTCTGCACCTTCATTAGTTGCGTCGCCAAGTACCTGGTGTCCGTGGCCGCCAGACAATGGCTCCGTAACATAAGATCGACCACCCACGTAAGTACCAACAAGAAAAGCAAATCCACAATGTTACTGAAAACTTAACTATTATTAACTTAACATAAGAACTAAGTTTATGAAAGCAATAACAATTATTTTATTGTTGAAAAATTACTAGAAGTGATTGTTTTCTACGAAAAACAACTGCGTACCTGTTGTACGCAAATTTATTTTCACTAGTGTATGCGTCCCAAAAGTAAAAACTAATCTGAAGGAGCCAATGAAAGCAATAGTACATGAAATATGTTCACATCACAGAGGAAGCGTGCCCGAGTATAAGAATTAAATACAGAAGAATTTTAACAAAATAAATATAAGTTTAAGTTTACTTACAACTAGTAGTTGGTAAGCAAATTAAAAGGTTACACTTGTTGTTTTTATACTTGATATGAGGCAATAGCTGAAGTTGAAACTTCTTTTACAATTATAAGACTTTTAAGCCTGTGTGCTAAGGCCGCACTCGTGCCTTTTATACAACGCTGATAGTGATGCTGTTGAAGAAAAGTAAAGAGGGAATTCCTCGAAGTTTACAAAAATAGTGCCAGAGTGCAAACGTCACACAACAGCAGGGTTAGGTACATTAAAAAAGTCGACATGCGACAGATTAAATTCGAAAATGGGCGGCAGGAAAAATTTACCATTCTGGTATTGGCAAACAACCTACTATCAATTCTTAGCTGTTTCTATTTTACTGTATGTGATAATCAACTTTTTTGGGTTACTGTATGTAATAAGTACTGTGATTGACTACAGTTTTTATTTTGCTTAGCGAATATTTCGTGTTTTGTGGTTGTTGTTCGTGACTTGATAATTTCGTTTTTGTGGTTACTAAAGTTAAGACTTCTGTTTGCTTTTAATAGGAATGTTTGTGTGTTTTGCTTTTTTTAACTTTAATTAACTTCATATGAAAAAGCGTGTGCCCCAGAGTTTAAAATACTTATTATAGAAGTTTTTTGTGATTAAATTAATTGTGAACAATTTCAAGTAATTACTCAAGAAAAAAGTAAACACAAATTATTACAAAAAGAAACTCTCCAAATGTAAATATGTATAAATATTAACTCAATTCGGAAGATAGAAAATTAATAGTATACAAACCATTCCGGATGGCAGTGAATGAGACATGCCCCACATTCGCCCGCCGCTGCAAAGAAAATTAAAAAATATACAGTAAATATGTATTTAAAAGCAATAACATATGAAGTTCGTATATTTTACGAACTTTAATAAATCTATGGAAATTACACTGATCAAGAGCAAAATGGCATTTCTGGGTTTGACATCAGTTCTAGGGTAATTAGGGAGCGCCGATTTCAAATCCGCAAACCGCTTTTAAAACTTAGTTTCCGTTTTAGCAAAAAATGGACGTGTCACTTTTTCGGATTTTCACTAACTTTTTTCACGTTTGGGATTGTAATCTCTAAACCAATAAACCGGTTGACATGATTTTCACTTTGTGTCATTTACAACACTTCAAGGCTTCTTTTCCAATGTAATTTATTTTTTTAAGTTTTAAAAATCCGTGGCAATTGGACCTCAAAGTCGGAAAATATGGAATTTCAAGACGTTTTCTTTGATGTTAAAAAACATGCATATTTTTTGCAAATCAATTATCGAGTTATGTATAACAAGAAAGCGGAAACATCAAGTAATACAACACAGCCATATTAATTGGTGTGATTGCCATTCTCACCGAAATAATAGCAAAAATGTACATAGTCATTTTCATCACCTTTCATACTTTTTCCTTAAAAAATTTAGGGCCTCAAAATATGCTCTTTTATATGTTCCATTTACAGTCTGGAATACAAGCAAAAAACAAAAAAGTTTTGAATTGCTCAAAACAAAAAAAAATTAATAACTTTGCATATTTTGAGGCTCTTATGTCGTTTATGTCGAGTATACTCGACAGAGCGAAACGAAAAATGTTCGCATAATGTCGGGTACACTCGTCGTGAAGAAAATAAAAATCGCATTCGTATTAATATTTAACGAATCAACTGTAATTTTTTTCCCTGAGAAAGGGCAAATAAAGATTTGAGAAAAAGTGTACATTTTAGAACATTCGTTAGTCCGGTAACCCTATTTATTTTAATACACAATAGCCTGTCTTAAGCTAAAATAACAAATTCTGGGAAAGTACGGTTACAAAACGGTTTTTTGCAAATAAAAACGTATTTCGTATGCGTTTCTCAGTTGATTGTGCGTTATAATAGTTAAGAGAAGAAAAGTTATAAGAGTCTTGTGGATTTTATTGAAAAGAAAAGTCAAAGTAAGTACTTTTATTCCTTTGAGGAATAAAATTGTGAAATACATAATTTGAATTATACCTACCAGATGAGTTATGATAGTGATGGAGATATATGTTACACAAAAAATAACGAATAAATATATATATTTTTCTAAAAAACCACCACGCAACGTTTGATTTTTAGTCATAATTGTATACATTTACGGGCAGAAACATTTTACTCTGCTTATGTCGAGTATACTCGTCTTCGCTGGAAAATAATTAACCAGGCAGAAAAAGTTTTTCGAAAGAAAATTAAACAGTTAAAGGGTTAAAGGAAAAAACTGAAAACTGTTGAAAATGACTATGGTACATTTTTGCTATTACTTCGATGAGAATGTGACTTACGCCAAAAAATTTGGCTGTGTTGTTTTAAGTTTCCGCTTTCGTTACTCGTTAATTGATTTACGAAAAATGTGCATGTTTTTTAACATCAAAGAAAACGTCTTGAAATTCCATATTTTACGACTTTGAGGTCCAATTGCAGCGGATTCTTTAAACTTATACAAATAAATTACATTGAAAAAGAAGCCGTGAGGTGTTGTTAATGCCACAAAGAGAAAATCATGTCAACCTGTTTATTGGTGTAGAAATTACAATCCCAAACGTGAAAAAAGTCGGGAAAATCCGAAAAAGTGACACGCCAATTTTTTGCGAAAACGGAGACTAAGTTTTAAAAACGGTTTGCGGATTCGAAATCAGCGCTCCCTAATCACCCTAGAGCTGATGTCAAATATTTATTAGTATTAAATATTTTCCATTTTATCTATATACATATATAAAAATGAATGTCGGTTTGTTGGTCAAATGCGACACTAAAATTAAAAAAATAGAAGGCCGATTGAGCTGAATCCTTCACGGAATGTTCGTTTTGACTAAATCCCGGCCCCCCACACAGTGCGAATATGATCTAACAGGTGGGCGTGGCACTTCCCATACAACCTAAATTTTCATGGAATATCTTTGGAATTATAGGTCGCATAGCATAGAAATTAGGTACAGGGCCACCGTTTGGGTGTGTCATTTGGGGACTTGGCACTTTTCAAGCGACCCACATTTTTTGAATAACTTTGAAACTACAGGTCACACATCAATGACATTTGGCACAGACTCACGATTTAGACGTGCCCTTCAATAGATGGAATGGGTATTGAACAATGGGGGAACAATAAGGCACCGCCCATAAAGCCCAAATTTTTAATGTGGAATAGCTTCAGAATTATAGGTCAGACAGTATTGAGACTTAGTAGTGTCATGGCTTGGACGTGTCGTTCCAGTGGCAAAATTATATGGGCGTTGGACAAGGGGCGTGGCAATTTTAAGCGACCCAAATGTTTGGAATAACTTTGGAACTACAGGTCACACGTCAATGACATTTGGAACATTTGAGGCGTGAAACCGCCGATACAGTGATGTATGAAGAATCTTGATTTATTGGGCTACATTGACTTCAAACTTGCGTACAAAGCGGCGGGGCCCGCTAGTATTAAATATATTCCAATGGCCGTCACGCTAGATCTTATAGCAAAGGATTTACTTTATTTTTTCCTGGAAGAAGCATAAACAATGTTAAGTGCGTGTTTCGTCATTTTCTCATTTGATAAAAATTAATGGTTAATGGTAGTCAGTAGTGCATATGTGTAGGTATCATAGGTCTCATCATACTTTCCACAAGTCGTATTCAAAAATCTATCATTTGTATTTGGAATTAAAGCAATGCACGAGAAGCTTTCAAACACTAACGCATACACTAAAACTGGGATGCCTAGCCAAAAATCACAACTACGTGACAATAGCTTAACACTTCGTTCAATAATGTGTGTGACTAACTAATTAAAACACATTATTGTGCCAAAATTCGTTTTTATTCATCAACATAGTCCCCTTTTAGGGAGATACAATCATTCCAACGCTTTTCCAATTTTTCTTTGCCTTCAAAATAGGCGTTAGTTTCGGCGATTACTTCATCATTTGAGCCAAATCTCTTACCACGGAGCATCTTTTTGAGGTCTGCGAAGAGCCAGTAGTCGCTGGGGGCCAGATCTGGAGAATACGGGGGATGAGGAAGCAATTCGAAGCCCAATTCATGCATTTTTGCCATCGTTTTCATCGACTTGTGACACGGTGCATTGTCTTGGTGAAACAACACTTTTTTCTTCTTCATATGGGGCCGCTTAATCGCGATTTATTCTTTCAAACGTTCCAACAACGCTATATAATAGTCGCTATTGATTGTTTTCCCTTTCTCAAGATAGTCGATGAATATTATTCCGTGCACATCCCGAAATACTGACGCCATAACCTTGCCAGCCGATGTTTGTGCCTTTGGACGCTTTGGGCGGCTTTCACCGGTTGCATGCCACTCAGCAGACTGCCGATTTGACTCTGGAGTGAAATGGTGGATCCATGTTTCATCCATTGTGATGTACCGACGCAAAAACTCCGACTTGTTGCGCGTAAACATGTCCAAACAGCTCTTTGAATCATCGATTCGTTGTTGTTTTTGCTCCGGTGTGAGCAAACGCGGCACCCATTTCGAAAACACCTTTTTCATAACCAAATGTTCGTGTATTATGGTGTGTACACTGCCTGCTATCTTTAGAATGTCAGCAATCTCCCCCACTTTCACTTTACGGTCGGACATAATGATTTTCAGTGTTTTTTCAACGTTTTCCAGAATAACAGCGTCATTTGGCCGTCCAGTAGATGGAATGTCATCGGTGTCTGTACGACCACGTTTGAATTCAGCATACCAATAACAAATGGTTCTTTTTGATGGAGCAGAGTCCGAATAATGTTTTTCAAGCCATTCCTGGCATTGAACAGTATTTTTTTTCATTAAAAAACAATGATAAATCAGCACACGGAATTGCTTTGAATTCATTTTTTTTGAAAACTCAAAAGTAGTGTCACTTAAAGCACTGTAACTTGTAAACTAATGGTCGGATTGACATATAATTTTGACAGTAAGCCTAAAAAGGTTCACAATTTCGAAAAAAAATATTGATTTCGTATTAGTGCCGCCATCTATGTGTCAGTCACACACATTATTGAACGAAGTGTTACGTTGGCTGTACTCGCGGTGGCTCGTACTGGACAGTAAACATTTGGGCTTGTTATGAAATTACCAGCAGCTTGATATCAAGCATGTTTCTCAACACCAGAGCTGTTAAAGAATGCAATCAAATGCGAATTAAATCAGTTGAAGTCACAATCAATGACTTCAATTTTTGATTGCAGTCTTTGACTAGCGTTTTGACTAAAGACTAAAAATTTGAAGTCTGAAGTCATTTCTGTTATTCTGACTAATTAGTCATTTGGTGAAATCACTTAATGACTTCATTTTTCAGTGAAGTCACTAAATTAAGATCAGCGTTTTTTGAAAAATATTTACAGGGCTATTCTGGCAAAGACTGTTAAAACACTTTCAAAAAATTATTGAAAGATAGTTTGAAAGACTGAATGAAAGATTTTGGCTATTCCAACGAAAAAATCTTTCGGAAAAAGCTCTAAAATTCAACACTCGAATTGAAAAGCTGTTTTCGGCGAACAGCATTGCCAGCCAACTCTTTTTCTGTGAAATTTGAAGCATTTTTGCAATGATGAAAGAAAATTATTTTTCCAATTTTCGTTATGATTTTCTTTTTAATTACAGATGTGTTTATCAGGATTATTTTGCAGTTACGTATTTCTTTTGAGAAAAGACAAGAACTGGTGTAAAAATATGAATTCAAATTAATTGTTTTATTTTTTATGTGATGTTAATGATATTGTCAGATTTAACCTTAAGGCAATGAACAGCACATGAAGACAAACACTTTCGGCCAATTTATATTATGTACTTTTGCTGTTAATTGGTGTATTTTTACGTTTTCTTTCATCCTTCATAAAAATCTCACATTTGTAAACCAAGTGCTCTGTTCGATGCTGGCAATACTGTTGGCAAACGAACCGTCCGTCGTGAAATCAAAAATTCAAACAAAATTTCAAAAATTTCAATCAATGGCTGAAGAAACCAAGCTGAAGTAAAAATTAAAAAAGTAATTGCATTCTTTTATAAAATATGTCCATATATATTATATATATACGTATATCGTTTCTCTTCATAACACAAACACAACGCACGTACTTTTTGCAAGCTGAAAGACGACCCCAAAAGCACATCTTTCAAACTGTCTTTCATGTTACGGAAAAAAGCTTTCAAGATAGTTGCTAGAATAGCAAATTGTCTTCCGAAAGATTTTTGTACTTCGAAAGATTAAGGTGAGTTGAAAGATAGTTGCCAGAATAGCCCTGTTAATATATTAACAAAATTAAAATTAAAATAATTCATTCTAACAAAAGGTAGCAATCAAATGAATGTAAATTCATTTAAACGACATGATTTACTTTTAACAATAATAATTTTTCGAAATTTTTGTCCGAAAGGGAACCTCGACGAGGCGTATTTAATAGTGTTGCAAACGAAAATAACCGTTCCACGGCAGATGAAGAAGGTAACGGTGTGTTATATTTTAAATACGCTTTTTTAATTGTGGGATAGCGATTCAGCATTGTAATCGATGAAGACTTATCAACCATGTATGAAAGGAATTCATCTTTAATGGAAGAAGAAGTTTCCAGCGATAACTCATATAGAAAAAATTATATAAGATCTGTAGTAAAAACCTGTTGAATATATTGATTTATTTGATATCACCTGTTGATGAAAAATCAACAAATTGACTACCGCATCCTAACTGTGCATCGTCGGAGATAAATTCACTTGAAATTAAATTTTTTACAAAATCATTAACTTCAGTCGCTGGCTTTAGCTTAACTGCAAATGACTTCAAATCACTTCAGATGACTTCAAATGACTTCAATTGACTTCATTTTGATATTGCAATCAAATGACTGCAATCAAGTGACTAGCAAAAAATGAATGTAAAAATGAATAATTATTCATAAATGTTTAGTCTGAATAATAACTTCATTTTTTTATTCTTATTCATTGAATACAAAAAATGAATGCACTCTTTTGCCAAAGAATCAACTGACTAATTATTCGCAAATGATTGCATTCTTTAACAGCTCTGCTCAACACTTACCTTTGAAATCAACACTTGCTTTTGGCTTGATATCAACTTGAAAGCAATAGCTTTTTCAATAAAAAGGGAAGTAGTTTCGAAATTTGACATTTCTATTGTTTTCAAATTCATGGCAAGCGTATGGCAAGTTGAGATCAAGCCTCTTTTCAAAGCTGCAGAGCTTGATATCAATATTGATTTCAAGTGTATTTGTAAGCTTTTGTCAACAGTTCCAATTCCACTATTCCCAATAAGTTTTGTACCTGTTGAAATTTCTACACTTTGTAATTAATAATTTGAAAATTTTTTTTGCAATTAATTTGCATCATAAAAAATAATAAATTCATAAATAAGTAGATTTCAGTGTGCGCGAATCCTTGGGAAGGCTGCTGTCGTATTGCGCGAGTATGAGAAGCAGGTCGTTTGTGGCAGCCACTGGCACTTTGTGCTTTCTGGCCCATTCCGTCACCTTATGAATTGTGTATTTTTGCTTCCCGTAACATCTTTTAGTTCCTCGTCCACTTCATCGTATTCCTCGCTGAAGGATGAGTAAGTCAGTGATGTAATTTCTTCCGTGTTTTGTTGAGAGGCGACGCCGGACGCCACCGGACCGTTGTTAATCTCTAATTTGACCGCACTCATTGTTAACTTCTTTTGATGCACTCATTTTTTTCTTATGAACTTTTATTTTATTTTTTTATTTCTTTTAAAACGTTTTATTTCTTATTAATTGCGACGATCCTTACTGACTATTTGCGACGACACGAATAAGGTTAGGTTAGGTTGCGGTGGCTGCCTCTATGAGAGACACACTCGGAGGCCTGAAAGGCCCATTGTGATACCACATATTTCACCCGTTTTTGAACTGTGTATGCAACACTGTTTTGCCAACATATGTTACAGCACACATTTCAAGCGGATGAGGAAAGGGGGAGGGGACCTACAGTTTAACGCCGAATCCGAACGGCGATTGGCAGTTTTTCGTTCACACTTGGAGGTTTTGCCATTGCCTGCCAAGAGCGCACTTGTGCGATTCTTGTAATTCTCATTCCCTTCATGTGGATAGCGATAGAAGTAGATGAGTTGTTCACCAGCCCGAGCCAGGAATCGAACCTGGAGCCTTTGGTATGAGAAGCCAGCGCGCTACCCGCTTGACTATCGAGGCCGGCCTTCGTGTCGTGGCCGGCCTCGATGTGTGACAATTTGAATGTGAAAATTCAATTCACTCGAAATTTAAAGCCTACTTCAAGCCTTTCAGAATTCAAAATTTTTCAATTTGGTAACAAGTAGATATCAAGCTTTTTTTAAGCCTTTGCGAATTCAAAATTTTTCAACTTGATTGCAAGTTGATATCAAGCCGAAGGCAAGGCTTTTGCAAACCTTTGAGAATCCAAACTTGATATCAACTTGTTATCAAGTGCTTGTTACCAAATTGACTTTCGAAAATATATCAAAGGCTTGCTTTAATGTTTACTGGCCGGCTTAACTACAACAATCACATTTGATTTTGCTGACTCGCGGTAGCTCTTGCTTTGTTACAGTTCAGCGCTCAAGCATTTGTTTTTGTTGTTGCGACCTTTATTGATGTAGTTTAGGTCAGTAAATTATTTTCTTTAGCACTCCTGTACTGTTCTATTGAAATATGGTATTACATTTGTATTCCCAGATTGTGTGGTTTAAGAGGTTACTATAGGTATATCACTATGGCAAAAACATGTTGTTAATTTTTTAGTTCATCACCAACATCTCTAGAATAGAATGAAAAGAATAAAGATTGGAGAAAATTATGTTAAAATCATTTTTATCCCGACTTGGGCGATTTCTCACACTTTACTTACACACGTTTTCTATCGAAACCACGTTCACCATCTTGAAAAAACCTGTGGCTTTTTAGATAAATAACTTAAAGCGGTATAACCAGTTCTTGATTGGTTAACAAATACACATTTTTAAACAAATTAAACACGATAGTTTTATAGATTTTAAAATTTTCATTCCAAACTGATGCTGTTTAGCAAGCAACTAATATTTGTAATTATTTTGTATCACCGCAATTTTCTACAAATTAAGAAATATTGTTGGTATTATTCGATAAAGAGAATTATAATCGTATTTTTTTAAGAAAATACTAGTTTAAAGAATCATACATTTTTTTTCTATTTATATATTTCTCGAATAACACTTCATAGATTTAGTCACTTGGCTGAAGTTATTTTTAGAAAAATCAGATATCTGAGACTCTCGACCTCCATCAAATATTCAAGTTAAATTTCAAAAATGTACATATGTAGGTATTAGGGATCGCAATTTTTGGCCATTTTGCGATCCCGGGATTTTCGGGATTGAAAAGTCAAATCCCGGGATCCCGGGATTTAATCCCGGGATTCATATAACAAATTTTTCCGAATTGCATAAATACTTGTTTATAATATATTTATCATAAAAATGGACACATTTTAATCACATTTGGGTAGTTTCAAGATTTTTTATCTTGAATTTAATCACATTTTGTTTAACCCTTCAATTCCCATGTCCAAAATAGTGAAAAAGAAAATTTTCTTTTTAAATAAAAGAGCTTAGATACGTTTGGATAAGACAAAAAAATACATAAAAAATGTTTAAACTACCCTCATTTTTATATTGAAAGAAACCACACAAACTCGCACTGCTTTAATTACGCGTGAAACAAATGAATAAATTTTACAAATGACGTATCGCTAGTGTTGGTAGGAAAGTTAAATAAACAAGTACTACTAATTGACTTTGCTATACAAGTGTTAGAATTTTAAAATTAAAACCTATGTGGTAGGAAAACAAATATTAAGCATCTGTCACCTACAGGTGACACTGGGAATTGAAGAGTTAACTTAAAAGTTTTTCATTTGACATTTAACTTCAGTTTCATAGCATTTTTTTTTATCCAAAAATGACACTTAAACATAACTTATTACTTTGCAACCGATGTATCATAAAGTGCATATATATGCATATTTGATAAAAAAAATAAAATAGTTAATTTGTTTGTGCTTTTAGTTTTACTTCGATTATTTCGATAAAAAAGTTAAGCGTTTTGATTAACTAAAAACTGAGATCTTAAAAATACAAAGGCATTAAGTGTTTTGTTCTCTTATCTAGAGCGAAATTTATTTCAAATGAACCCTACTGAAGAGAAACATCCTTCAGATTCAACACTTGTTGGTTGAATGCTTAGTAAATAATCATAAGCCTTTTGCAAAAGACGCACTCTATCCCCTCCCTTCTCCCTCAAATAAGGAATTGGGTTTTTGTGCCTTAAAATTTATTTCATTTGAACTTTGAAGCATCTTTTGCAATCCCGAAAATCCCGGGATAAAAGAATTTGAATCCCGGGATTTTCGGGACTGGAAAAAGTCAGGGATCCCGGGATTGCGATGCCTAGTAGGTATGTATTTCTCAAAAAGTTGCATCTACAAAAAAATTTCAATCAAAAATGATTTATATGTTTTCTTGTTGGCACATGCTATGCTTGGATGTTACTCTTAAAGCAGTATTGGCACATTCGCCACACGCATTCACATATCTACTACTCTAACCACCAATAATTCGTACACTTCACTTTTCTCCTCCTGGGAAAATTATTTCTTAAAATAAAGTTATCTATATTCAATGCGTTATTAAATCTACTTTTTATAAAAAATATTTAAAAAAAATATTTAGTTGTTGAGAAAATAAAATGTGTACTTTATTCAAATGTAAACAGTGACCATTATTAATTCGTACAGTGGCAAAAACTCAAAAACTGGTCAAAAAAACAAAGAAAAAACTAACGGGATAATAATAATCATTATAGGCAACCGATTCTTAAGAAAATTTCATTTGGTTTATTCAGTGGGCGATGAATCGTCGTACAATTTTCATCATGGTGCGTGGAAAACCCCGTTTCGAAGACATTCGCAAAATAATAGTGGAACAAGTAAGTTTTGGTGAAAGTTATGGTGCCGTCGAAAGGCCCTTTAGTTTACCATGATCAACAATTTAATGTGTGTTAAGATATTTCAAAAAAAATTCTTCCGTGACGAGCAATGTCGCCAAACTTGGAAGACGATCAAAACTGGCCGACCGCGACAAAAGGACATTGTCGTCAGTTATAAAAAGAAATAGGCGTGGCACGGTTAGAAAAATATCGGCAGAATGGTCCCAACCAATTAAAAAACTCGTTGGACGTGAATGGACTAGACTGAACATGAAAAACCTGGGTTATGGTTTTTTCAAGGTAACATTAGCTGTTGAATGCTTGCCCCGAATTGCGCTCTCATTAAATTATTTCTCGCAGCCCAAAGAGAAACCTCTCCTAACCAACAAACAAAAACAAAATCGACTTGCTTGGACTAAGGATGAACGTTTGTGGGTCCAACGTCAATGGGATTCAATAATTTTTAGTGATGAGTCAAGGTTTGACGTCTTTGTCGGTGACGCGCGAAAAAAGTGATTCGGCAAAGGAATGAAGCTTTTCATCGGGATTGTCTAAAACGTACTCTTAAATTTCCTGAAAGCATAATGGTGTTTGGGTGCATGTCGTCGAAAGATGTAGGTCAACTGCATTTCATTGATGGCTCCATAACTTCTGCAAAATATGTGCACATATTGGAAGAAAGTCTCATTCCAAGCATTGACAGATTGAGTTCGTATGGAGAGTTTATCTTCCAGTATGACGGAGCGCCCGCTCACACAGCTAAAAACACTCGTACTTGGTTGCAAACAAAAGGCATAATTGTCTTGGACTGGCCATCATCAAGTCCGGACCTTAACGTTATTGAATCGGTATGGGCAATAATGAAATGCGACTGAGATACGAGCCACAAAAAACCGCGGATGATTTGAAATGAAAAACCGCTGAAAATTTGTACTCCATTACACCAGATGAATGCCAGTACTTGACAAGAAGTTCGTCAAGACGAGTTGAAGCAGTAATTGCAGCAAAAGGAGTCATAACACAATATTAACCCTTTTATGCCCATACCAAACCCTGAAGTAAAAATTTCATAAATTCATGTTTGTTTAATAATTTCGCATTCACAAATTAAAAACTATTAACTTTTTGTTTTTAATTTCCACCACGATGTTACTCATTCAAGTTGTTGAATTCAAGTGTTTAAAAGGAGGAGAATAAAATATTATGAAACAAAAGATGCACAACATACTAAGGTTTGAAAAAAAATTGAAATTTTTAAATTTTGCGATAAGGTAGGTGTACATAAAGTACAAAATATAAGTGTCCTCATATGGGGACAGAGGGCGTAAAAGGGTTAATATTGAATTTTGCCACTGTACGAATTAATAATGGTCACTGTTTACTTCATATGTTTCTGAGTACATTTGAATAAAGTACACATTTTATTTTCTCAACAACTAAATATTTTTTTAAAATATTTTTTATAAAAAGTAGATTTAATAACGAATTGAAAATATATAACTTTATTTTAAGAAATAATTTTCCCAGCTTGCAAAAAATCGGTAAAGATTATGATGTAGGAGAAAAGTGAAGTGTACGAATTATTTGTGGTTAGAGTAGTACTTGTCTGTGGTTGATTGTTGACCAAAAAGAATATAAATAACTTATAAAAAGTTACCATACATTTTTCTGTGTCCTTTTTGATTTTTTAGAGACAAGTGTCTAGCAAAAGAATCCAATGCATATAATTAAAACAAGGATGGGACGAAAAAAACTAGCACAAAATCCCAAATACTGTTGGCGCCACCATTACCCTTGGCAAGGCGTGTGCCAAAAAAACAATAAAACCAACAGTTTTGGTATTCAATTACGATTTGGTCTTAAATAAAGCAAAATAAAACAAGAGAAATAATTTTAAAATTTCCATGCTCTTAAATACAGAGCATTAAAGCACAAACTGTCACAAAAGGTTGCAAGCTTAAGAAAGTAATTTTTATTGTTAGTATTGATATATGTATATTAAGATGGATCGCACTCCATACAAAATAAAAATCACGTTTCAGTCACCACCTAAAAATAAAGTTCAGAGTGTTTAATGACTATTTCGAAAATATTGCGATTCTGAGGTAAGCCAAGTGTGAGCGGTTTTGCTTCAAAAATACCTCTAATTATCATGTTTCTTGGGTGTAACTTTTTTGTTGTTGGACATTTTCGAATAATTTTTGTTGGTTAGATAAACCTTCAGGAGTTCTTGGATTGCACATATTTTGTAAAAATTTTTTTTGTTAATTTATTGAGTTAACATGATAATTAGAGGTATTTTTGAAGCAAAACCGCTCACAATTGGCTTACCTCAGAATCGCAATATTTTCGAAATAGTCATTAAACACTCTGAATTTTATTTTTAGGTGGTGACAACACCAATTTTTTTTCGCGACCCACCTTAATGTATATAATCGTTTGCTATTAGATACTAAGGGGGGTTTCAACAAGGCTTCTAATAATTTATCTTTATTTATATTTAACAAAACCACCAGTTTAAGCCCACGCAGAAGTAGTGAACAATTTAATATTATGAAATCGCTGTTCTCATTTTGCAATTTTTATAACTTGTTACAATAGTTTTGTTTCCGTCAAACATGAGGGCAGAATGAGCATTTTAATTTTCTGCGATCTGCTTTGCTATTCCAAACGTCCATCTGGCTACACATTTTTACTTTTTTGGCTGCTGATGCTTTCTGTTTCTATTTTTCTACTGTAGCTGGTCATCACAATTACACAATTAAATGTCGTCTTTGTGGTAACCTCCTAACACAGACAATATTTTTTTTTTTAATTCCTGGAATTATATTTTTGTACTATTTTTAATTGTTTCATATACATATGTCGTTCCTATATTTACATTCCTACAAGGTCACAAGTCAACACAGATATGACTCCTATCGTTGAGACGTTCATCAATATATATAACATACTCAAACGGACCGACCGATTTTCATGTTTTTTTTTGTTGGATTTCTCTTGAGTCGGTTCAGGTTTATGCGAAAAGGAAATTCAGGAAAATCTATTGGGAAAAGTTGAAAAATCCCTGCCATGTTTAACCGCGAATCACTTAAGAACGGCTGAACCGATTTGGCTGTTTTTTTTTGTAGTCGTAGTTGTCAGAACAAGGTTTGTATGAAAGAAAATTTAAGGGAAACGGGGCGTGGCACTTTTTCACCAGCCCAAATTTCCAAAGCCGTAAGGCTATGATTAGCTATGGCGATTAACGTAATCAACACATGGCAAAGAGTCTTGTGAAGGCCCTATGCTCCAGAGAGGAGTGAACAGGGAAACAAAAAAAGGCTATAAAAAGAAAGAAAAAGGGTGATGAAAAGGAAAAAGGTTTTATTCTGATATACAAAGAAATTGCCCTCCGCATTGGCTGAAACCATGGTAAAGTCGATTGATATTTATAAAATCCTTTACTTTACAGCAAGCGTCGGTAGACTCTGCGGAACAGCCATATATGTAGTACTTCCATATTGGCAACAACCTATCTTCACAAATCAAAGGGAGACAAGCGATGAGACAGAAAACACGAAATTTTGTGAATGTATTTCTATACGTGTGTATATGAGCACTTCTACGCCTGAACAACTGCCAAACTGCTCCAGGGGCGGTTGAAGAAAAAGGTAGGCTTTTCAGTTAATTTCGACAAATTTTTATTTTTTTCCAGTCAATTTTTTTCCCGCCTGAACACACCTGACTTTTTGACATTTGTCAAGGTACATTCGTTTATACGTTTTCTCGCTCATATTTTACTATAGCTGTACCACAGATAACTCATCATATAGATGTCCAGCGGCCAAGGAAAAATGTGTCAAAAAGTTCGAAAAATTTGGCCGCCGATAAGAGCGTTTTAGCCTGTAATGTCACTCACACAAACACCGTTTCACACGCATTGTGCTCTGTTTTGAGATACAGAAATATGTGATTTTTAGTTAAAACGGCGCTTGTCTGTTATCATACCTTCTAAGCAACCAGTCGGGATTAAGTGTTGATGGTCGAATGCGCAAGCGGGAGTGTCTCGGACGACGGGTGCGCGGTTCAATCCTTACTGTAGCCGCCAAGATTTTTAATGGCTTCTTTTGAAATATATTCCTTTTTTACGACCCGTGAAAAAAAGATGAATGAACAACTTATTTGGTTTCTAGATCTCTTGATTAGTGAATTGTTTGGTTTTGGAGACACATATAATTGTTTGCAAGTTTTAAAATCAATCAATCAAGCACAGCATACGGTTACAAATAACCATACAGCAAAAAAGTTCGATTGATAATGACAGGCGCTCATGGGCGTACCTAGGTATGGGTAGAGGAGGGTATTCCCCACTCGTAATTCTATATTTTACGTACATAAATCTATATTTTCTATTCTATTCGAATTTTATATTCTGAATTTGGAAATGTAGTTATGTCTTTTCCCCTTTAATTTCTTGCTGGGTACGCCCAGGCACTTGCTTTTCGCAAACAAGAAGAAGAAAAAGACCGGCACAATTTGCCAAAACGAATTGAATTGTTCAGCGGTCACTACATTGTCGCAATACAGTTACGCCGACGCAAAGGATAGACCTGCTGGCGCCGTAGCTATTGGCAATGCGTTGCCTTGGCAACGATGTGTATGTATTAGGCATCGCAATCCCGGGATCCCGGGATCGCGGACTTTTTCCAGTCCCGAAAATCCCGGGATTCAAATTCTTTTATCCCGGGATTTTCGGGATTGCAAAAGATGCTTCAAAGTTCAAATGAAATAAATTTTAAGGCACAAAAACCCAATTCCTTATTTGAGGGAGAAGGGAGGGGATAGAGTGCGTCTTTTGCAAAAGGCTTATGATTATTTACTAAGCATTCAACCAACAAGTTTTGAATCTGAAGTATGTTTCTCTTCAGCAGGGTTCATTTGAAATAAATTTCGCTCTAGATAAGAGAACAAAACACTTAATGCCTTTGCATTTTTAAGATCTCAGTTTTTAGTTAATCAAAACGCTTAACTTTAACTTTTACTTAAACTTAAAACTAAAAGCACAAACAAATTAACTATTTTATTTTTTTTATCAAATATGCATATACACCTAAGTCTGTTTTTACACGGTAGATTGGTTCCAGAAGAAGCCGTGTAAAAAAAAACCGTGTAAAAAAAGACATTGATCGTATACAAAAATGGGTGATTTGTTCCTAATCTCTAAAACCTATTAAAATTTCTTTACCAAACACGTCTTATTGCATTGACAGTTCACAAAATATTAACACGTTTCAATTGCTCTGACCAGTAAATTTTATTGTATGCACATAAAGGGAATTCCCCTAAATTAGTGCTATTCACATTTGCTTTGACCAGTAAAAATTGCTTGTACGCGCTAAAAGGGAATTCACTTAAATCTTTAAGCTAGTGTTCGCAAACTATCGATACTATCGATGGTTTCAGACTTTTTTCTTTCATAAATACTTTTTTGTGATATGAACATACTTCGCAAAAATTAAATTTGACAAAAAAAATTTAAGTACATAAAATTTCAAATCGTGCTAAATGGAATAAAATCGTGTAAAAAAATTAAAAATATTCAATTTTCAAACCGTGTTATATCAAAACCGTGTAAAAAAAGACCGTGTAAAAACAGACTTAGGTGTATATGCACTTTATGATACATCGGTTGCAAAGTAATAAGTTATGTTTAAGTGTCATTTTTGGATAAAACAAAATGCTATGAAAGGGACCTACAGTTTTATGCCGGTTCCGAACGGCAGGTTGGGAGCTTTTTCATAGGCAATTTTTACTCTCAGAGGTTTGCCATTTCCAGCTGAGAGGACAGCCACCGAAAGAGAAAACGAGTTTCCCGTTATTTTTTTTAGGTGTTACTACATGCAGTATTCGATCTTGCGTCGCTCTGCATGCGACTCGTTGGACCGCGCACTAACCAACTGAGCCACGGCGGCTTTGATCATACAAAAGAATTATTTGTGCGCTGAAATATTTTTAGTGTCGATTCATTTATATTGTATCACAATTTTGCAACACATTATTAATTTCAGGTATAACCGATTAAAAAGGTTTATAAAAAAGCGTTAAATGTTAAGAAAAATTTTGCTTCTTCGCCCAGCTTTGAACTCGAGGCGAAATTTACGAAAAAGGAATCACGGATATCTGATGTGCTGTCTACTTGTTACATCAAATACAGTACGTGGTCGTCGTAGCTAAAATCAAAAAGGTATGTTGAAGAAAACAATATCAGCAAGCAAGAAAGGAGACTCCAAATTAATTCAATCCGGCAAAAGTTCTGGATGAGCACAAGCAGCTGTGTGCGTAAAATAGCTTTGCGGAAAAAAGCTGTAATTCAGAGCTTGAAATTTTGGTGCCGTTTTCGTCGTATGAGACTGGACATCTATATGATGAGTTATCTGTGGCTGTACTGTGATGTTGGCGAATGTACCCTGAGCTTACTGCCAATATAGAAGTACTACATATATGGGAACAGCGGACACTCATGGAGAGGAGACAACACCTGCGCCAACACTGGCTTGCAGAAGAAAATGTCAAATATTTTCTCCCCCGTGAGTTACTAAGCTTCATTAGGTCGGTGGGATTAGGGGATGTTCTCTCAAAATTGTAGGGGGCACAATCATCTCTGGTCTCAGTGTAAATATCCCCTTCTTAAATCTACATATCTATATATCTTACTCTACAGCAGGATTGGCAGCCGCCGTGGCTCAGTTGGTTAGTGCGCGGTCCAACGAGTCGCATGCAGAGCGACGCAAGATCGAATACTGCATGTAGTAACACCTAAAAAAAAAAATAACGGGAAACTCGTTTTCTCTTTCGGTGGCTGTCCTCTCAGCTGGAAATGGCAAACCTCTGAGAGTAAAAATTGCCTATGAAAAAGCTCCCAATCTGCCGTTCGGAACCGGCATAAAACTGTAGGTCCCTTCCACCCGCGTACAAATTCACACGCACAACACGGGTGGTTGCGGGAAGCTAGGCCTTAGTCTCGCGTAAGCGGGCTGTCGTGCCAATCAATTATTATATTATTATAACAGCAGGATCAACATTGACGATCGAAAATTTGAAAATAAATTTTGACAGTAATTTCGCAATTTTATTCTCCAAGGTGTGTGGCGTTTTCTGATTTAAAGGAAACTTTTCTGATCACTTTACTGATCACTTTTTGGTCAAAGAGCGTTAAATTTTTTTCAAAAGTGCAGTATTTCTACAAAGCTGTATTTGCAGAAAAACAAATTTACACGCCGGGGGTCTCGCAAACTAAACTTTTTACAAATCTATTAATATATACCACAGTTACATTCAACAATATACGTAGTAAACAAAACACAAATATTTTTAGATTTCCTACGTATTTCCAATTGTGGTACAATGTCATAACCACATTTGCAACTGCATGTTAACACACTCTGCTCAACTCGTGTACTAAGTATACAAAGCCAAAAATTTAAGGGGCACAACTATTTTGAAATTTTGAAAATTTCGTTTTTTGTTTTATTTCATATTCTTATAGTATAACTATCATAGAAAAAGTATACGAACGGATTTTGTCGAACTCGTAAAAGTCTCTGAGATACAGAGCCTCAAATCCGTCTCGTTCACTACGCGGTAACACGGTTTTAAAACTTTAAACGCGTTTTTCTCAAAACTACATGTTTCAAATTTGCTGCAGCTGTAACTTGATAACGAATCATCCGATCGACTTGGGTCTTTTTTAGCTTATTGTGCATTTGTTTTTCCATACAATGACCCTCCAGTTTAATGATAGGATGAAAAGTATAATTATGCCAGGCCAGAAACCATCAGGTTTTTCAGCAAAATTTTAATTTTTTATCAAAAAACCGCCATTTTGTTGCATTTTATTTTTTTTTTACAACCGAGGGTCATTGTATAGGAAATATAACCTAGTTAAGTAAAATTTTTGGTTTTTTTGATTTCAGGCACTGCTAAGGCTACAATCACTGCAGCAGTGGGAGAACGTTTTTTTTTTGAAGACTCAGGAGATGGTGGATAACTTGCTGAAAATCGAATATTTTCATTTGAAAAAATTACTTTGTATTCATTATTTATGCATAAATATATCTGCAAAATTTTAAAATACTTCACAAAATTCAAAATTCACAAAAACCTCCTTTTTTCAGGCGGTCAAACTAGTTGTGCCTCTTAATTTCTACACAGTTTTGTCATTCATTTTTACTGAATCTTTTGAAGTTTATACTCTGCCCACATGTTTACATCAACCGTATTTGAATAATTCTCCAAGTTTTTAACATACTAAAAATATTGTAAGCGCCCTTTAGGGAATTGCAAATAGTAAACAAAAAGTAGTTGTAGAACTTCTATCTATTACAGTAAGCTGAGGAATGGTTTTAACCAGGGATGATATTTGCACATGCCTAAACAAGTTTACTAGTCACGTTTTCTTTCAATGCAATTGAATAAATTCAAGCACATAGGAAAATAGTGGTATACCACATTCCACGAACATACTATACAACTTACCCGCCAATTTTTTAATTTGGTAGTTTATGAGTTTCTACGGATTTTAAAAAATATCTCTGAAAAAGGTTCATTAGAATCTCTTTTCAGTTGATTTATTTAAAAGCCAATAGTTGAGATATGTCATCTGTTAGATTTCGTTCAATATGGGCTGAATTTGACTGTGCTATAGACAAAACACAAATAGGTATACCACAATACACTGTGTTTCTGTTTTCGTTAACACGAAAGCAAGTTTTTATTTGTATTATCTTTAATTTAATGTATATAAATGTATGTATGTAAGTATTTGAACCTAAATTGCTTGTGTAAACATTCATGCCTATATAACGCTGCAATATTTTAATCGAATGAAAATCTCGCCAAAGGCAACCGGTTTATGGCTTTGAGTTGAATTCGCTTTAATCTCGGATTTTCAATACCCAAGTTCAGTACATAAGCAACAGCGTACAGTAACAGTAGTGGCGTAAAACTACAGAGCACAGATTACTCGTTTCAAAATGTTAAAAGCACAAAACAACTATATACTATGCCTAGCGCTTTTAACTGTATGCGCTATTTGTTCGACGCAGTCGGTGGCTTATGAAGTGCCTCACGCAAAAATTGACGTGTTTCACCCAAAAGGATTTGAAGTATCTATACCTGATGAAACAGGCATTACACTATTTGCATTCCACGGCAAACTTAATGAAGAAATGGACGGCTTGGAGGCCGGAACTTGGGCCAGGGATATAATAAAGGCGAAAAACGGACGGTGGACCTTTCGCGATAAAATAACATCACTTAAACTAGGCGACACTTTGTATTACTGGACATATGTAATCTTTAATGGTCTGGGCTACCGGGAAGATGATGGTGTTTTCGTCGTAAGCAAGTATGTAAACCGTACAAGACCACCACTTGGTGACGGTAGCGGAAGTACTACAATATATCCGGACATCAATGTACGCAAAGACAACTGCCAACCTACAATCACCATTGTTAATGACGGTATACCCTTGCGATGTTCTGGACAAATTATTTTCGAAGACGGATTTGAAGGCTTTCGCCTGGACAGCAACAAATGGACAGTGGAACGACGTTTTTCTACAATCCCGGATAATGAGTTCGTTTTATATTTGGACGACGAGCCCGAAGTTCTGCGTATCGGCAATGGTACAGTGAGAATCAAACCGCAAGCTACAACTGAACACTTCAAAAAGCCAAATCGAGAACCCGAGAATCCGTTACTCACTGAACTCGATCTAGGCCCTCGATGTACCGGTCGCCAGGATACCGAAGAATGCCACCGTGAAGGCTCCGCAATACCATCTTTTATTCATCCACCTTTCATTTCTGCACAATTCTCTACCAAAAATCACTTTTCCTTCAAATACGGACGTATTGAGATACGTGCCAAGCTGCCTCGTGCATCTTGGGTCTTTCCTCAGATCTGGTTGCAACCAGTAAATAACAAATACGGCGCCTATAACTACAATTCAGGTCAAATGCGCATTGCTTTTTCTTTAGTCAACGGTTCTACTATGGATCTCTATGGTGGACTAATAGTTAATGCAGAAGAAAAGTGGCGTCAGTTAAAGATGTGTCAAGGTCCATCGCTCGATTATGGCAACGAGTACCATGTGTACAAATTAGTATGGACAGACCGGGAAATATCAGTTGCCGTCGACAATGAAGAATATTGTCGTTTCAATCCTGCAAGCGACCAAGATGCACTCTTCAATCTCAGCGTAAACGACGACTTTCTGCCAAATAAAGAAAAATTGATGAAAGGCTCACGCTTGGCACCATTTGACGACGAATTTTATATAATATTAGGTTACGGAATAGGCGGACATACCGATTTTAAGGACGATTTATATGCCTGGCAACCGGTTAAGCCCTGGAAAAATACGAGCCCAACCGCTATGAAGTCACTATGGGAATCTATACAGCATACTCTCCGTGATTGGCTTGAAAATTGCTACTTACAAATTGATTATGTAAAAGTGTTTTCCATCTAATGCATTGATAAGTGCAGCAGTGCAAAAATTAAACAATATTTAAAATTACGTTGACAATAATCAAAAACTATTAGCCTTCAACCAAAACGTAGGAACGTTTATCCAGGATCCAGCATTTATCCAATATTTTGAGCAGACGCGTTGATAAAAAATTATATTCATACGTATAATGCGATCCGAATTGTATGTCCTAAACACATTGACGACGGCGGCGACACAACCAGATTTGTCAAAACATCATCTTATGAAGATGATTAAGATGAAATTACAATCGCACCAACTTCCAGTACGCTGTCAAAAAGTTACTACTGAATTTTTAGAGAGCGAGTTACAAAACCACGATCACTGCGTATACAAAGCTATAGTTTAGGACACTCTCAACAATTTGTACATCGCATACGACTGACAAACAAACAGCTGGTAGTATTTCAAAGTAATATTTTTTTGCCTACAATTGATGCCGACTTTTCAAAAGGCTATAATAAATTAATGCAGCTACTTGAGGAAATTAATTTTAAGTTTATTTCAATAGCGTAACATTTTTGCATTGGGCCTACAAATCACAGCAGCTTTTATTTATAGCAGCCAATTTTAGTTACAAACATCTTGTCAAAATTAAAAATTCGATAAATTGGCTTCAGAGCGTTGTTTTGCAGTTTACTTGATACATTGTATGAGCATGAAACAATTGTCCCAGTTGTTTGCTGCTGACGCGCCAATTTAGGTTTCACAGTAACTCGTTCGAAAGACGTTAACGCACGGGTTTGGACCACAGTTATCGCTGTCGTCAACCTCAAACTTATTTCTATTCCGCAGGCAACAAAACCAAATCAGCTAGCACCACGGCTTCAAAACAGATGTTTTTTCGCGTTCTTACTTTCCCTAGTCAGTTTAAAATTATTAAAATTGATTTATAATTTTATAAATATTATATATAATTTTATAAAATTTATATAAAATCTATTTAAAATTTATTATACATTGCCAATTGTTTTAAATAACAGAACGACCAAATAGATATAGACGAATGCTAGAATAGATAGATGGGCGAATAAAGTGCGCAAGCATTCATAAAATTGTAATTTGGCAAATAAGTGATTATGGTGCGGTTGCTACCACTCTCATTTAAATCAAGAAGTCGACTCCACGACGTTTGAAGTCGAAGATATCTTGCAGTCGTGCCGTTGGCATCGTCAATGTGTCCGGGCCATCAGTAACATGTTGTAACAATATTATCAAAAAAATCTTAGTGCACTGTAAACAACACAACAAATCACTATAGGATGTTTTTCAACATCAATAGCATGTTTTCTTCTTTCAGCGCATTCTCAATTAAGCTTATCTCTGGCGGTACAATAATCATCAATAATAAGATTCTCAAAAATGGAGGAGAAACAAAGCTAAGCATGGAATTCACAAACCTTGACACGTTTCTCACCCGGGAGGGATATTATATACAATATCTTTTCATTAGTAACCCTTAGCGAGTCCCTCAATAAATACGTTACCATTAATCAAAGCTTTTTGAATTGTTATGAAAATCGCAAGTGACCTCGAAACTATTGGTCATACAAATAAAAAAGCAGACAGGCTTATGGCCTAATCATATAACACTTCGTTCAATAATGTGTGTGACTAACTAATTAAAACACATTTTTTTGCCAAAATTCGTTTTTATTCATCAACATAGTCCCCTTTTAGGGAGATACAATCATTCCAACGCTTTTCCAATCTTTCGATACCGCCTTTGTAGAACGATTTTTCTTTGCCTTCAAAATAGGCGTTTGTTTCGGCGATTACTTCATCATTTGAGCCAAATCTCTTACCACGGAGCATCTTTTTGAGGTCTGCGAAGAGCCAGTAGTCGCTGGGGGCCAGATCTGGAGAATACGGGGGATGAGGAAGCAATTCGAAGCCAAATTCATGCATTTTTGCCATCGTTTTCATCGACTTGTGACACGGTGCATTGTCTTGGTGAAACAACACTTTTTTCTTCTTCATATGGGGCCGCTTAATCGCGATTTCTTCTTTCAAACGTTCCAACAACGCTATATAATAGTCGCTATTGATTGTTTTCCCTTTCTCAAGATAGTCGATGAATATTATTCCGTGCACATCCCAAAATACTGACGCCATAACCTTGCCAGCCGATTTGACTCTGGAGTGAAATGGTGGATCCATGTTTCATCCATTGTGATGTACCGACGCAAAAACTCCGACTTGTTGCGCATAAACATGTCCAAACAGCTCTTTGAATCATCGATTCGTTGTTGTTTTTGCTCCGGTGTGAGCAAACGCGGCACCCATTTCGAAAACACCTTTTTCATAACCAAATGTTCGTGTATTATGGTGTGTACACTGCCTGCTGATATCTTTAGATTCACTTTACGGTCGGACATAATGATTTTCAGTGTTTTTTCAACGTTTTCCGGAATAACAGCGTCATTTGGCCGTCCAGTAGATGGAATGTCATCGGTGTCTGTACGACCACGTTTGAATTCAGCATACCAATAACAAATGGTTCTTTTTGATGGAGCAGAGTCCGAATAATGTTTTTCAAGCCATTCCTGGCATTGAACAGTATTTTTTTTCATTAAAAAACAATGATAAATCAGCACACGGAATTGCTTTGAATTAATTTTTTTTGAAAACTCAAAAGTAGTGTCACTTAAAGAACTGTAACTTGTAAACTAATGGTCGGATTGACATATAATTTTGACAGTAAGCCTAAAAAGGTTCACAATTTCGAAAAAAATATTGATTTCGTATTAGTGCCGCCATCTATGTGTCAGTCACACACATTATTGAACGAAGTGTTATATAAAATTCTCGTGTCACAGTGTTAGTAACCATACTCCTGCGAAACGGTTTGACCGATTTTTATGAAATTTTATATGCATATTCGGTAGGTCTGAGAATCTGCTACTATCTATTTTTCAGGGGGCGTGGTACCATAATACGAGCCAGATCTTAATAATGGAATATGTTCCAAATTGTAAGTTGTACAACACTGAAATTTAGTACCCCGTCGCCCCATAGATGAGTCATTCTAATGATATGATTTGATTGGCGTTGGACAAGGGGCGTGGCACATTTTTTGTGACCCAAATATTTTGCCGAACTATAAGTCGCTCAGCAATGAAACTTAGTACGAACCTACCATTTTCTCTTTCGACAGAGGGCATTGAGTAAGGGGCGGGTGGCACCGCTTACGTAATTTAATTTTGGTTCAAGTGCAGTCTATTTCTTTACTGAAACTTAGCAGCAACATTGCTTATTTGTGGGTTATTTGCGTTAATCAGTAGGTCCTTCTCTTCCTTTAGTTGGTTTTCTTCGTCAATTTGCAACGCCATAGATTCGCCATCTCGCGTATTATATTATGAAAAAAACAACAGCCTATGCGAGAATAACCGGCCGAATTTCACAGTTTTACTAGGGTTTGGGAAAATACTCATGAAAACCAAACGAGAAACAATATTTACAAGATTCAAAAAGCATTATACTAAGGATGAAGTAGAAAATAAATAGAATTTCCGAAATCCTGTATTACTAATTGTTTGTTTGTCAAAAACAACAAATTTTGACACAAGCGGAAAATGTTTGACACAAGCGACAATAACAAAATTGACGCTTTCAAACTGGAACTGGGACGAAATATACTGTTCACAACAACGATCGAGGAGACACTAACTGATCCTAGGCCTCGCTGCAACGTTATTTCGCGAGAGTGTTCAAACAGTTGTTTACATAACACGCTGCCGAAAAGTTCCGATAACATAAACGTCCACAAAAAGCTATTTTTTTCATTCTCTCGTAATGAAATTAGATCATTTATAACGTAATACATATTTAATTTGGGATAGAGTTCTCTCGCAATGCGAATAGTAAAGCGGGCCGATATATCGGCTCTGGCACTTCTCGCTAGTGCAGCAAGAGCCGATATATCGGCTTCCGGTACTAAAAGGGTTAAAAATTAAGTTGAAGACGAACGCTTCACAATAAACTATGGCCGTTCCGTCGTCTTTACTCTGCAAAACTCGTAATCGCCGTCAGCTGATTGGTCAGCTTCTCCGATTGACAGTGTGGTAAACGGCTAGGAACAAGGCAAAATATTTACAGATATTATTACATATAAAACAATTATGATTTACAAAATATTTTTTTTTTATAAAGTGCAAATGTAAATGCATATAAATTATGTAACATTTTCTGACTAAAAATCGTATTTAAAATTTACCGATACATGATTAAGAATCTCTTATTGTGCTGCTGCTAATTTTATGTTCCAGTATAGCAGAAGTCGTTTCGCTTTATTATTCTTGCTGTTTCTCTGCTCCAAGGTTGTGTACTATTTAAGTTATGTACTTTATCAATTCTTTTAATAACGACTGACACATTTATATATATATATATATTGCTATTGTTTTCATTTACACATATTCACTTTATCTTCACGCACAAATTTCCCAAAAAATGTTCACAATAGGAAAACCTTATGTTATTTTAGAATAATACTTTTACTGAAAATGTTTGTTAATAGCCGCTAAAAAGAAATTCCACTTTTGCATGATATCACAGTGCGACAGCATTTTTCACACTGGAAAAAATCCATATGGGCGTGAAACTAGAGACCAAACATAGTAATACTGCGTACTCAGTTTTTCATTTCTACATCCTTTGTCCTTTAAGGGGGTGTTCTGTAGTAACAGCTCGTTTTCTTAGGTGTTTTTTGAAATTCTACTGTGAAGTAAGTATTCAATTTTTTTTTATGCGGTTGTTTTTCAATGTTTTATTATACTTTTAACTACAAAATTCAGTATAAGGTTTGAAAAAATATTGATTCGTTGCTGCACTGCAGCGCCGCAAAGTGATGCGTTGACGGTTCACACGATTGCGCCAGTCTGAAACATGGAAATCGGAAAATGTTTTTTTTGTTGTAATCTATATGAGTCCGATTATCGTCCGACGGGAGCTTTTTTGTTTACGCAGTATTACTATGTTTGGTCTGTAGTTGCACGCCCATATGAATTTTTTCCAGTGTGAAAATTTTTTTTCATTTTTGTCGCACGGTGTATTAGTTTAGTTCATTTTATGTTGTGTAGAAAATTTTCACGGCTACGTTGTGGTAAAGTACACACTGTCAATGTTAATTTGATTTACCTTGCTTTCCAATAACAATCACACACATTTCTACAAGTGCTCTGTCGCCCCTGTATTCACACATTCTTCTTCTTCTTGACTGGCACGACAACCCGATTACGAGACTAAGGCCTAGCTACCCGCAACCATCCACGTTGTGCGTGTGAATTTTTACAAGGTTGGAAGGGACCTACAGTTTTATGCCGATTCCGAACGGCGAGTTGGGAGCTTTTTCATAGGCAATTTTACTCTCAGAGGTTTGCCATTTCCTGGTGAGAGGACAGCCGCCGAAAGAAAAATTGTTGTTTTTATTTTTTTTCGGTGTTAACGCAACGGAGTCTTGAACATGGGTTCGAGCGTCGCATTTGACTCTCGGCCCAACGCACTAGCCAGCTGAGCTACGGCGGCTGCGGCGGTATTCATTGCCTGAGTTAAATCAAGTCGGAAGAAAAAAATTAAAATATACCTTGAATTGTACAGATCGATGAACGTAAAACTCAAAATAGGAAGAGGAAAACATCGTAAGAATGAATAACACTTCTTAAAATATAAGACAGTTTAGAACTATTTCACAGCCCTTCGACTGGAGCAATTTATTGTTGCATTAACTGTTGGTATTAAGCCAACTGACGTTTAACCCGCGTATGGATGTCACATTCCATTCGAAATATAATTGTTTACAATACTATCTTCCCAAACACCCAAAGATTATGATTGAGAATTGAGTTAAGTTGTAATTCATAATAGCCCACTTTATTTTTCGCTTATAGGCTATTTCCACTGGGCCTTAACTGCAGTTTACGCATAACTGCAGTTTGACATCGCATTTAAATGCTCAAATTCCCATACAATTGTTTTTGTATCAAAGTGCGTGAACTCACTTTCAAAACTGAGTTAACTCAGTTTTGCCATTTACCGACGTCTAACAGAAAATGTTATGTTAAAATAGGGGGGCAATACTCACAAATGTACAAATTTTGATAGCATGCTTTCAGGCGCTGCAAGAGCCGTACGAACACAAACGAAAAAAGGGATTTAAATTACGTTCGGTGTGGTAGATTTTTTGCCAAGACAATTACTTTTTACTACATTTTTCGCAAAAATACATATCGTCTGTCATAATCAATGTCAAAACTTCTATTATTTGCCAAAAATAAATGCTGAAAAAGAAAATAAAAAACGTGGAACTTCTCATGAACCCTCTTGACGTTAAAAATTCAGACAGCTCTGATATCAATCAGCTGACAACTGTCACCAATGAACTAAACATTTACAATTGAAATAAATTTTCATAAATGAAATAAATTTTCACAAATAGGAAAACGCCGACATTCCTAGACTGTTGAGAAGGAAAGCGGAGTGGTTTTGATGCAGTAGAGGGGCTACAAGAAACCATACATACATATACAAGGAGATGGCGGCGATGGGTTAGCTGTGGCTGCCCAGAAATAAATGCAGAATTGGACTTGACCAAGTGAAAATGTAAACAAAAAACAGCTCGACAAAACAGCATTTAACTCGATTCCGGTGGAAACGCTTGACAGTTCCCAAATTTAACAGAGCCTTTCACTGCAGTTAAGCGCTCAGTGGAAATAGGCTATTACGTTGAAGTTTTACTCGGCGAACGCGACGACAATCTTAAACTGAAAAAAAAGAAATGGTCTCTACTCACTCTTAAACTCAGCACAATACTTCGTGCATCGCACACCTAATAGTCTGTGGCAATGTGCTATACATGGCAAATAATTCTTCTAATATTACTAATAATCATCACGGTCCCTGAAATAAAACAAATAAAATAAAAATTGAAATTTACCTTGGCCTATAACCATTGTAACCATAGGGGGCATGGCTGCCGTTATTCATGTTGCCATACATTTCTCTGTAGCGTTCAAGTCGGTTTGGCTTCTTGCTTGAATAATCAGTGCCAATTTTAATTGTAACTTCAGTCGCCAATTCCAAAGGAAAATTTATGAAGGAAACTGATTTGTAAATTACTTAAATGTTTTTGTAGTTGTACTGAAAATCAAAAAGAACAAATATTTCTATTGGTTAAATAAGTAAAATAAAAATATTTCATTATTAATCTACAGGGTGGTCCACTAATCTCTCTGTTTGCTAATCTCATTTCACGACTTTCGCATTTCGTTTAAGGCGGGGGGGGGGGTAAGGGTTTACACTTTCGAAAAATCGAATTATTTTTTTTGTCTTATCTTATTGTTGGCAGGTTCTCACCTTGTGGAAAAAAAAACAATTTTTTTTGCCTTATCGTGTAGATATATGTTTCAAAAATGTGCTCCAGATCAAAATCTGAAAAATCACAAAAGTTACAGGCCGTTACAAAGAGCAGTGTCGAGCACCGGCCAAGTGCGCTTTAAACTTTAAACGCGTTTTTCTGAGAACCACATTTTCGGACCTTACGGAAGTGATTGAAGGCGCTGGAATGAACCAATCGTCAGCAAATTTTTCCAAATTTTCCTTAGGGTTTTTTCTAATAAACGAACTACGATCAGCCAAAAATATTGAAAATTGTTTATTTAAAAAATATTTAGTGAACAAAAAAATGCGAAAATCGTAATTTTTTTTTCAAAACCTCATAACTTTTGTAATTTCGATTTTTTTCATGATCTTAGTTCATTCAATAGATAATACGGTACACATTAAGAATGTGTTCGATTTTTGTGTTTCCGATCACGGGTTTTGACGGAATCACTTCCGGTAGCGGGAGGAGCGGTAGGAGGTGTCCTCGCCGACATGCCGCCACTGATGGACGCCCCCTCCCCCCTTTTTTTGATTCATTCAATTTGAAAAATTGTATTCTCTAAATAAATGTGTGTTCATAGCCAGAAACAATTTTCAGCGTTGTATCTTTAACCGTTTTCTCAAAAAAAATTCCTAAAAAAAGTGCACTTTTTCGGATCTACAAGGTGAGAACCTGCCTTAAACATTTCAAGAATATATTTTCAAAATTTTATGTCGATCGAAGCAAAACTCTTGAAGTGAAGGTTTATAGTTAGTCCCCTGTCCTTTAGTGCAGGTATACAGCTTATTCTCTTCTATCGCGTTTTTCTCAAAACTACTTTTTCAAAGTCCGTGATCACTGTCATTTAAAAACTACTAAACCGATTCATTTGAAATTTGGTACACATTTTCTACATGTAAAATACCTCACCCCAACGTTTAGAAACAATTTTTTTTACATTAAGGGGGTTTCCCCAACCACAAAATGGCGGAATTTTTCGTGGAAAATAGCAGTTTACACTTTAGATGGCCACCAAAAATTTTTAAATGGAAAAAAAATAATCGGAGAACGTTGGGGTGAGGATTTGATAATACTTTGACTACATTTAAATGGTTTTTGATTTCAGATAATTTCCGACCGAGATACAGTGTTCACCGCAAATTGTATTTTTTCATAGACGTTCTGGGGCAAGCTCTGTCACCGGCTTGTTTTGTAATATTTTTGCATGAAAAAATTACAGAATATTGTTAAAAGTATGCTTAATAATGTACAAAAGGTTTAAACACATTTGATCAATCCATACTTTCAAAAAAAAACTCATTAAAAAAAAGTGTTTTTTTGTACGCTGAAACTCTTACCCCCGCCCCCCTTAAGGTAAAACAGTTGATGACGAACCTTCGGCTCCATCTTAATGGGGCGATAAAGAGGTCGACATGCTAAAGGGGCTGGCCTATAGGTATATTTTTAAATATAGGTATACAGTAGTGTCTGGGTATAGTGAACCCCCTATATAGTGAACACCTCGATATAGTGAACACCCAAATTTTGACATCGAGCCTCTAAATATGGAAAAAAAATTTCAAGCAAAAAACAAAAAGTGTATTTTGAGCAACTAAACGTGTTTTTGGCCAAAAATGATAACCTTGATATAGTGAACAACCTCAATACAGTGAACAGGCCTTGCAATAATTAGTTCACTATATCCAGACACCACTGTATTTTCAAATATATTTCGGTATTGATATTCTTAATGGGCATGTGCAAAACGTTATACATCAATGTAACAAATAATGAAAGGAACACACGGAAGAATTTTTTAGACCTAAGTTAATAGTAGGCAATAAATACAGGATTTCAGTATATGCACATCATATTCATAAGCACTACATAGCAAAAGAAATATAAGATTATCGCTATAGTTGAAAGATAGTTTCTGTCATTTTCTTATTATGATAGCTGTCTTGTCTTCTTTCCATGATTTCCATGTAAAACAACTTTATCACATATTCAGATATTTGCAAAAAATTTGACTTTAATTCGAAATCGGACTCTGAAATCGAACGAATTGGCTAAGGGTATGCAAAACGGAATTACTGTTTTCTTGTACAAAACATTTTACAGATTTCAAATTGAAAGACTGACAAAACGGAATGAAATCTATACGAGATTTAGCCTCATCTCTTTTTCGATCCGAATTGCATCTGAAAACGATTTGCAGCACATGCCCGATTAATCCTTTTTCAAACCAAAGCAATGTTTTAAACATAATTTAAAAAGTTATCAAATGTGTTCAGTTCAAAATTAAAAGAGAGAATATCTGTTTATATGCCACATCGGGATGGCTTTATTATGTGACTATGACACATTAAAGATTCATTTTATGTTGTAAAGAAACTGCTTAACACTGTGAAGACCGCATTGAAAAATCTTATTTCTCACATAGGGACCGGCATTTTTTTATTGTAATTACGTATATTATTTTTAAAATATGTTTTTAGTCGTTTTAAAATGAGGCTATGTCAAATTAACTAAGTCCTAAGTGGACTACTGTACATAAATTGAATTTAAATCATGCCCACCGGTGTACAAGCGGTCCACAAGTAAAACATGTCGTGTGCTCACCCGTGAGCACGCGGGCCGGTAATGTTGTTGTGGAGTAACCCTCCGGTGGGCATGCGGTCTTTAACGTGTTAAACATGCTTTTTATTTGTATAATACTTGTAAAAAGTGATCCAACTTTCTACAGTTGGCAACTCTGTAAGTTAGACAATTGCCAATAATCACACGTGCCTCGTACATCAAATGATTCGCATCAAACGCGTTAATGAAATAAAACAGGAAAAATAAACAACATAAAGAGCAATTCTATCAGAGCTATGTATCACTGTTTTAAGGAAGATTATGGTCAAATTATTTATCGTCTTGAGCGAAAAAATATCAACAAAATCAAAAAACATTAACTTGAATACTGTTGCTGAATACAGCGACCAAAGACTTGGAATTATTGATTTGCCAGTATTCGAAAAGTTTAAGCCTTATGAAGACTGATGTTCGATTTATCTAAACCCCGAAGATATTAAAATGTTTTAAAAAAACACTAAATGTGGATCGCCTTTTATAAAAAAAAAAATTATGACATACTGTGAAACTATTCAAAAACATTACTGTCGGGATTAATAGGAGTGAAACGGAAAAATATCCATAAACGAAATTCTCAAAATTGTTACTAGGTATCTAGAAGTGGCAACTCTGCTACTTTAATTATGTGAAGTGCACGTGGAAGCAGTATTAGCGAATCGAGTTGAATACACGTTAAGCCACAAACATAACACGCACCAAAGGAATAACAACAAAATAACTGCATGGAGCATAAAATCTGAAACTCCCTCCAAAAGTGGTGTAGAGAACATTGTACTCCTTCGAATGGTTCTCGTTCATTCCGTTTTAATGTTCAGTTTCTGCGTGAATTAGATTGACTTTTTTGACTACATACTGTGTATTCAGAACAAGCAGGGAAACGGAATTTGCAACAACAGAAAAAAACCTAAATGATTACATACATTGAAGATGGTTGCAAAAATTAACCCTTTCAGTCACAATGTCCAATATATTGGACTACAGCCCATAAAATTCATACAGAACGGGTTTATTTTCATGTCGGAAAGGGTTAAATAGAACTATTCAATGAAATGTCCCGTAGAAATGTGAAATAATCGCAGGCTGGTGGACCTGCACAAACGAATGCTTAGATGCATGATGATGGGTAGTACAAAACGATAACTTTCAACAGCACAAAACAGACGCCATTAGACACCGAACATCGCCATTTTACAAACGATTGCGTACTTTACTACAACAACAACCACAATAAAATTAGTTTTGCATTTGTTCCTTGCTTGCCAATATGCTTCGTTGCAATTTAATATTCATCATCAAAACACGAGCACAACCACATATTTCATGCCTTTTTCGCGTGCTGTACAGCACTAAAACTAGGATATATGGCACACACTATTTGTCTACCACAATTTTACCCAACACTAGCACCTATTTCTTTTTCACATTAACCCGTACTCCACTTAAATCCTCTTTTCGGTTCCTAGTCGCCTTTTATTTAAGGTTAATTCGCAACTCTTTTCCAAGAAATTATTGCTTAATTTTTTTATTTTATTCTCTTCATACTTCGTTTCACTGAAATAGAGAAAATATCGCGCGTCAAAAATACGAAATTTTTCTCACAGCCGTCAAAATGGAACTGAACGCAGCCAACTGCGAACTCTATCATGAAACTTTTGGTTACTTAACTTATGTTGGCATGAGCGAGACAACTACATACATTTGGCGTACTGGGGCCATCTGACATTTTGCTTTTCGGTAGACATTTCGCTTCACTTGTGTACATTGCCAGATCAAAAGAATTTCCTAGCCGACCAAAAAAATGTTTCCACAATATGCAAAGCTATTATTCTTTGGATAAAACTATACCAAAACACCGTGGTGGTAATAAAAAATTACCATTACTGGTATTTTTTTTATTAATCTTCACATATTGTCTGTAGCGCGCAAAGCTGCAGCGAAGCCCCATTAAGCAATTTGAACCTGGTAAATTAACTTTTTCATAAAACAATACAAGAATGAGTATTGATCCAATCTCCATTTGACCTGGATTACGCAGTACATGCGATAAGTTTATAAATCTGTTTAGAAAATTGCCCAATAACATCTTCTTGACTATGTTGACGTAGCTAATCGGGTGCGATGACTATTACCATGATTTTTTTTTTTTAACTAGCTGACCCGGCAAACTTCGTCTCGCCCAAACGGTCCGTTTGAGTGTGATGCCGTAACTCACATACAGTCACTTTCTTGTATATATATATATAGATTTAAGTTATATGGGCGGTGCCAAGCCCCCTTGTTCAAAACCGGAACCATCCCGTCTGTCGGAAGGGAAAATGGTAGGTTCGTACTTAGTTTCATTGCTGTGCCACTCAAAGTTCAGCAAAATATTTGGGTCACAAACAATGCGCCACGCCCCTTGTCTGACGCCCATCAAATCTTATCATTGGAATGACTCATGTATGAGACGACAGGGTACTAAATTTTAGTGTTGTATGACTTATAATTCCGAAATTATTCCATATTAAAAATTTGAGTTGCATGAGTGGTGCCCCGCCCCCTTGTCCAAAATCCACCCTATTCCCCCTGCCGAAGGACACGACTAAATAATAAGTTTATACCGAGTGTCATTGATGTGAATGCTATAGTTCAAAAGCTACACCGGAATTGAAAAAGTGCCACGCCCCTTTCCAACGCCCCTTAAATTTTATTTGTGGAACGACATGTTTACGCCATGGCACTGTTCCAAATTTCAATGCTGAGCGACCTATAATTCCGAAGATATTCCATTTCAAAAAGTTGGGTTGTATTAGCGGTGCCACGCCTCCTTGTCCAAAATACACCCTATTCTCCATGCCGAAGGACATGACCAAATCGTTACTTTGTACCTAGTGTCGTTGATGTGAATGCTATAGTTCAAAAGTAACACCGGAATTTAAAAAGTTCCACGCCCCTTGTCCAACGCCCATTAAAATTTTACCAGTCGAATGACACGCTTACATAATGACACTGTTCCAAATTTCAATACTGACCGACCTATAATTCTGAAGATATTTCTAATCAAAAATTTGGGTTGTATGGACGGTGCCACGCCCCCTTGTCTAAAATAGACCCAATTCCCCCTGCCGAAGGACACGACTAAATAATAAGTTTATACCGAGTGTCATTGATGTGAATGCTATAGTTCAAAAGCTACACCGGAATTTAAAAAGTGCCACGTCCCTTTCCAACGTCCATTAAATTTTATTTGTGGAACGACACGTTTACGCCATGACGCTGTACAAAATTTCAATGCTGAGCGACTTATAATTCCGAAGCTATTCCATATTAAAAAATGTAGTTGTATGGACGGTGCCACGCCCCCTTGTCCAAAATCCACCTTATTCCCCCTGCCGAAGGACACGACCAAATCCTTAGTTTATACTGAGTGTCGTTGATGTGAATGCTATAGTTCAAAAGTTACACCTGGATTTAAAAAGTGCCACGCCCCTTATCCAACGCCCACTAAATTTTACCGGTGGAATGTTACGCTTACGCCATGACACTGTAGCAAATTTCAATGCTGAGCAACTTATAATTTCGGAGCTATTCCATATTAAAGAATTGAGTTGTATGAGCGGTGCCACTCCCCCTGTCCAACGCCCATTAAATTTTACCGATGAAAAGACACGCCTACACCATGACACTGTACTAAATTTCAATGCTGTTCGACTTTTAATTCCGAAGATATACCATATTAGAAAATTTAGGTTGTATGGGAGCTGCCACGCCCACCTGTTCCTGAATTTTCTTTGCTATAAACCTCACACAGCCCGAGACCTTTCCAACGAATGCAAAACCGTGGAAATCGGTTCGTGCGTTCTGGAGTTATAGCGTCAGGAAGGAAAACCCGACTTGTTTTTATATAGTAGAAATAAGGCAAATGTTATTTTTTTATGAAGCTTCATATTCAATAAATAAGTATGCGTTGACACCATCAAAGTGTGAAAAAGTTTTTCTATGTAAACGATGAATATAGAATCGAAAATCTTAATTCATGGTTTTTGTGACGAATTTCGTTAGAAGTATTTGCATTTTTCAGAGTTGCTGGAAAACCTTCAATATCCACCGATGCATGAAAAACGAATTATCTAGGGCTATAAGTGACACCCATAATAATAGACCTGACGTCAGTTTATTATGTTTGCTTTACAAACGAAGCTGTTCTTTTTGTTTTCAAAAAATTTTTATATTGCATTAACATTATGATTAAGAAGAAGAACCGTAAATTGTTTAAACCCTATAGCCAAACTTGGCAGGGATACAGAATGTAGCCACATCATTCGTTCAGAGACAAATTGTCTCTGATTCGTTGATTGGCAGCACTACCCAATCATAAACAAAATTACTTACCGTCATATATTAAAAAAAATTGTCCTGCCAAGAATAGAAAATGCTGAAGAATTGTACGCTACCTGCAACATATAAAAATTGTAAGAGATCTATAAAATGTGGCGAAATTATTTGGCATGACGATACAGACTTCACCATAATTTGCGTTTACTGCAAAATCAAAATATTTGAGTTTGACGACTTTATTATACACTACCGAAATGTGCACCTGAACGGAGCCGCGGAGGAGGCGCCAATTGCAACACAGTTCACTTATCGGGAGTACATAAAGGAAGAAAATCGTGAAGAACTCGAATATCCAACAGGCACAGATGAAGAATGCTTAGCAGACTTAGACCCCGTGCGGGTTTTGGCGAGCACCAATGTGACGGCGAAAGCAGTTCCAGGACCGTCAAGAACGAGCGATGGGAATGAGCAGCTTGATATCAGTAATGGTAGTTGTGGCAATAGTTATAACACAACGGCCACAGCAATAGATGTTGCTGTTGAAGTTGAGTTTGGTGGCATTGGAGATGAGAGCGATATAGTTGCTGAACCAGGTGCAACAGATTATGGCGATGGCAATAACGACGATGGTAATGATTCGGACAATCGCATCTTGAAGAAGGTAGCAGCTGATATTTTGACGTGGGCATAGCTTTGCCGTTAACGGTCTGAGTTTTACAGAGAAAGCCGAAAGAGTTCGTCTGTGAGCAGTGCCCGAAGCGATATACCACAGAAAAGTGTCTAAAGATGCATATAAAGATACAACACTTGCGGCCAAAGAACTTTAAATGTGAGGACTGTGGCGATGCGTTCACTGAGCGCCGCCTGTTAAAATCACACGTACGCAATCTTCACACGCTTTTTCCCTGCCCACAATGCGATCGTGTGTATCGCAACGCACATTCTTTGCGGGTACACGCAAGTGCTCACAAAGAAGTGAAGGATTTTGTGTGCGACTTCCCGAATTGTGGCAAAGCCTTCGTTGATCAACGGCGGTTAACAGTGCACAAGGGGGTGCATTCGGAGGAGCGAAATTTTATTTGCGAGATCTGTGGCTACCGAACGCGTTTGAAAGATGCCTTAGTCATTCACAAGCGCTCGCACACGGGTGAAAAGCCATACGAGTGTAAGGTATGTGGTCGTCGATTTACCTCGGCCTCGCTTTTGAATGAACACAAACCGATGCATTCAACGGAGCGACCACACGTGTGTGACGTGTGCGGTGCGTCTTTCTCGCGCGCCAAAGCGCTGTACCACCATAAACATTTACATCTTGGTATCAAGAAGTTCATCTGCAAGCTTTGTGGTCGCGCATACGCTCAGATGGCTGGTCTGTCCGGACACATGCGCCAGCACCGCATGGATGATAGCCATTTGGACCACCTCCCCATATAAACGAAAGAAAAGGAAGTGTTTCATGTTTAATTATAGTAACATTTCGTTTTAAAAATACTCTAGCATATTTTCGTAGTATTAAATAAGTTTTGTCGCTAAACCAATTCGGTCATTGCTTTCTTTCCTTCTGACCAGTTTGATGTTAAATGATAGGAAATATAAAATTTTATATACAAGCGCGTGGTGTGCATATATTTGAGGACAATTATTTTTATTGAAGTTAAAAAAGAAATAACCTATTTACCTATTTATTCTCTCTTTCTCTTATAACCTATTTTATCGCTTTTGCAAGCATCGAGAATGTTGTTTGTGTGCATGCGAACCAACATTCGAGAATTTAAAGTTCTTAAAAGGCAAGAATTGAAATTAAGAATTCTTCTTCTTCTTGACTGGCACGGCAGCCCGATTACGAGACTAAGGCCAAACTACCCGCAACCATCCGTGTTGTGCGTGTAAATTAGTACACGAATGGAATGGACCTACAGCTTTATGCCGATTCCGAACAGCGAGTTGGGAGCTTTTTCATAGGCAATTTTACTCTCAGAGGTTTGTCATTTCCTGCTGAGAGGACAGCCGCCGAAAGAAAAATTCTTGTTTTTCTTTTTTTTCGGTGTTAACGCAACGGAGTCTTAAATCTGGGTTCGAGCGTCTCGTTTGACTCGCGAATTCGGAATTACTATTCATATTATAAATTGCTATGGTCGAAATTACTTGTATTAATAGAAATAAAGTCTGCTTCAGGGGAGAATGATTCGCATGGTAATTTTATTCTATTATGGAAACAATATATCTGGTCAAAAGTAATAACCGCTTAAGTCGACTTAAGAAGAAATTGAGTTTGGATGCCACCACGTTCCCTTGACTGTGCTCTACGTTTTGTGTAAAATCGGGGAGTTTATTAATAAAACCTATTTGCATTCGCATAACGAACACACTACGCGCTTAAACTTTAAAACGAGATTGCTCGAAACAGCAATTTTCGACTTGGGCGGTTATTGCTTTTGACCACAGATATTCTTAGTTTAAGAAAGCTTAAACTTTATTGTGAAGAATATTTTTCCTTCCTAACATTTGTGTTGCATCTGATCGCTGCATTGACAGTTGATTAAATACGACGGCAATACAGAGCGCAAGCAGTGGAAGTTGTTGTTCCTTGAACATAGGTATATATGTATATATTGAGGGCATACTTGTAGGAGCTGCAGTGCAAATGGTAATGCGCCATGAGAATGCGCTGGTGGCGAGCACTGGGTACTCGCTGCAGCAGACTTCGCACGTAGCGATGGTAGCGAAGATCCTGTCCTTTTTGCACCATTAGTGCAAGGAGATTCCACAGCGCATTGTTAAAGGAGTTTTAATAATTAATTCGCGTAGATAGGAGAATGCAATGGGACAATCATCATTTAAATAGCACGCTAGTATGTTGATACGCTCGAGTTCAATATGAAAGCACACAAAGCGCTTCGTCGTGACCATGGCGCAACAAACACGCTGATGTAACTGAATTTGCGATGTGCATATGCGGTGCGCACTAATTCAAGAAATATTTGATATTCGTCTTGAATAGTAAGATCTGAATTCTGTTGAGGTTTGTTGCATTCCTACGGTAAAGCAAAAATATTGTCAAATTGGTACATATAATATTGTAAAAATAATGACACTAGTATTTTTTGTCATAAATATGATACGTATTTGCTGTTGCCGATTTCAATTGTTGTTGACACCGTAATTTCTAAATCGGATGATTTAAATGTGAACAGTAAGTTTTCAAGAACAAGAAATAAGTCAAAGACTTGTTAATCCTGCTGTGCATGATTTAATTTCTTAAACAAATTCATTTTTGTTGATTTTGTCTATGAAAGGAGTTTTTCAGAAGCTTGTTATATGCTGAGATAGCACCCATCAAGGAAATATTGTTATATCTGTGGCCGTAAGGAATAACAGCCAAAGTCGATTTTATGAAGTTTTCAGGAGAGCACTTTTAGTTTTTGATTTTGCTTTAGCTTTAACGAGATCAATTTTAGATTTGTGGGCGTAAAACATTCATTTTATGAGCAAAAGCCATAGAATTTTGTGTACATTTGAATACGACGAATGCAATGGTGGTATTAACTCAATTTTGTCCTAACTCGACTTTGGCTGTTATTCCCTACGGCCACAGATATTTTGGTGTTCGTTGTCCCCATAGTGAAATATTTATTTCACTATGGGTGAAATATTTATTCACTACTAGTAGGGCCCTGCGGCTTTGCACGCAAGCTTAAAGTCAATGGGCCCCATGTCGAAGGGCACATCTAAAACGTAAATCTTTGATGTGTGATTTGTAGTTCCACAGTTATTCAAAACATTTGAGTTGCGTAAAAAATGCCACGACAAAAAAGTCTTGAGTTAGGCTACGTGAATAAAGAGTTTGCAAGCAAATTTTATCTCAAAACGCTGAATGTAACTGATGGAACTGTCATGGTTTAAAAAAAGGAAAGTTCGGGAAAAGATTTCAAATTAGACAGTCGTGGAACCCAGCGCAATACTAAAAAAATTGATGTATTAGAGTTAAGCTACGTAAGGTCACATAATACTTCATTTCTCTGCGTTGAGGCTCATTACGTACGAAAAAGTTCAACGCGATTATACCTATCGCCCAAATATTACACGGATTTTTGAGTCTTTTAAGGGATTGCATCTCACTTCTATGATTAAGTATCACAAATATAAACAAATCTTTACAATGAATATAACAACGCTTTTCATCAGCCAAAAGAAAAGATGCTTGCACAAAAATGTTTGTTTATAAAAATACAGTCAATAAAAATTTGTAATTTGTTCACAAGTCAGTTCTTTTTATTATACATAAAAGTAATTAAGGATTGCAAGCACGATAGCTCCCAACTTTTCTTTCAAACGGATTGGGAAGCGGAGCAGTTCAACAGTATACCAGTAAATCCACCAAAGATAGTTCGAAAAACATGGACTTCGAAGAAGTCAAGCTAAAAAAATACTCCTCACATCTTCCGGTATCTGCATCCAAACAGCGGGACTTATTGTGCTCAAGGAACTATGGAACTATGTGCTCAAGGATTGCTGAATAAAGCAGCGAATTGTTTTGTGAAAACTTACAGACCTCACAATTGGTAAGGGATTGCTTACCGGAACCAGACATTTTGGAAGATGATGAAAGCGATGGTTAAATGAATTAAATATGTTAAACCAAATCCTGTTTCAATTCCTTATTACCTAAATTTACATATCTACCTCATGGTGTAACTTCTAACCTTATTGTTGTTTATTCTCACACACACCTGTTTACCTTTATTATTCTTTTATTTGTCTTACCTTTATGTATGTATTTACATCATGTAAATTTATACTTAATAAGTATTACTTACAATAAATCATTCGCAATCGGGCATCATTCGAACCGGGGGCATCTATTCTCTCTATTCATTCTGTGGCCATAACATAAGGTCATTTACGCTGTTTTTTGTTCTTTTTTTACTTTGAATTAAAATAATAAAATAGGTATATAATCGGAAATTAAATGATGTATCTCATACAAATAAAATAGTGGTTAATGATTTAATATAAAAATGTTCAAAGATAAAATAGTGTATAAGCAGATACTTTCAGAAAAATGGGTTTCAATGGTATTTCTAAGTAAACATGATTACATTTTTTTTGGTGGATTAACAGCTAAGGTATCAGTGAAAAGTATGGTGTATTTAAGATGTAAATATTTTTAATAAGACGCGGACAATCAAAGTTTAAAGTAGATCGATTGGATTATAAAAACTTCCAATACGTTTTTCTCAAAACTATACTTTTCATGTTACACTATTTCATTATTCCAGCGACAAAATAAACAGTTACGCAAAACAGGCGCACGAGCGACATCTGCAAGGGGAAGCGGACAACTACGAAAACAGCGGGCACCAACCTGATCTAGCGAGGTCCCCAACCATTCTGATGTAACCTCCCCTCCTCATAATAGATGGCGCTACGAGCGAAGGCGACGTTGCTGAGCGGCGTTAGATGATTCCATCACTTAGGACTACCTGCGGCAGGCCAATCACCTACCCTGGCAGAACAACACAACTGATGAATGTAACCAACACGAGGCTGTCTTGTGAAGGCCCTATGCTCCCGAGAGGAGTGAATAATAATAAATAATTGACTGGCACGACAGCCCGCTTACGCGAGACTAAGGCCTAGCTTCCCACAACCACCCGTGTTGTGCGTGTGAATTTTTGTACGCGGGTGGAAGGGACCTACAGTTTTATGCCGGTTCCGAACGGCAGGTTGGGAGCTTTTTCATAGGAAATTTTTACTCTCAGAGGTTTGCCATTTCCAGCTGAGGGGACAGCCACCGAAAGAGAAAACGAGTTTCCCGTTTTTTTTTTAGGTGTTATTACAGGCAGTATTTGAACCTGCGGTTGCTGCCTTTGACTCGTTGTCCAACGCACTAACCAACTGAGCCACGGCGGCTGCCGAGAAGAGTGGACAAGGAACAAAAAAAAAATGGGAGGTGCGACGCCTTCCTATCGGGTCTTATTCGACTTACTCAATACGAACATTCCGTGAAAAATTCAACTAATCGGCTGTCTAGTTTTAGTGTTGTGGGACCAACAAACAAACATACAACATATAGATATTTGCTGCAATGCCTCGCAAAACTTTTTTGATATCCGTATTGTTGTGTACAAATATACCACAGTTAATTTCTGTCATCATAAAAGGCATTGCAAGAAGGCGTAAAAGGTAGGCATGGTCAACTTTATATACGTAGCTTATGTTTACCGCTATGAAACATAGAATCATTTTACATCAACATTAATTTTCAGACATGTTCCGTAGCTTTGTTTTGTTAGTTTAGAGAGCGTGGCCGGTTATATTACAGCCTATGTTTGCCGCAATGACACGCTGAATCGTCTGATACCCATATTGCTACGACAAATATACAATGGCTGATTTGTCATTATAGTGGGCGTCGCAAAAAGGCATATCAGGTGGGCGTGGTCAATCTTATATATCCTATGTTAGCATCGATGAAACACGGAATCATTTGATATTAATACTGATTTACAGACATGTACCGTAGCTTCGTTTTGTTAGTTTAGTGGGCACGGAAAGTGGGCGTGGCCGATTATATTATAGCCTATGTTTTCCGCAATGACACGCTGAATCGTCTGATACGCATATTGCCTTACAAAAGCATACCAAATATCAGTTTTGTTACCATAGTGGGCGTAATAAATGGGCGTGGTCAATCTCATATAGCCTACGTACCATTCCCACAGATTAAAAAATGTTTGGTGCTTATTTCATCTAAATCGGTTCAGTGGGTTTTGCCTGATTGTGGCTCAAAAAGCGTCACACTTGTTTTTATATAATAGTAAGGAGTGTAGATAGTGAAATATTTATTTCACTATGGGTTGTCCCGAAGTCGAACCTAGGGCGAACGAGCTCTCAGTAAACATTTTTTCACACACTTCAAATACTTTTCTTGATATTTTTGGCCATACTTTCAATCTTATTCGCAAAATTTTGTTAGAAATTGAAATTATTACAATATAAAAAACAAAGCTGCTAAGTGTAAAAAAATAGTTGATATATTTGCGTTGCTGTGGTCGTCAACATTGTGGGTTCCTTCCGAGGCTTGCTTTTTGGCTTTCATTGGTATTTGGTTTTCCGTGGCGGGCACCAAACCCTGCGCACAACCCACAACCCTTATACAGCTCATACGAGCTGTATAAGGACATGGACGTAGCGCAGCGAATTAACATCCAGCGGCTACGCTGGCTCGGTCATGTCTGCCGCATGGACGACGAAGCTCCGGCGAAAAAGGTATTCGATGCGATGGTTGGAGGTCGACGGCGAAGAGGGAGGCCGTGTCTCCGGTGGAAGGACCAAGTGGAAGAGGCCCTGGTATCTCTTGGTGTGACCAACTGGAGAAGGCGCGCGCGAAGCAGAGGCGCCTGGAGAGAAGTTTTGCGGCAGGCCGTAACCCGATAACGGGTTGTTATGGCCAGTTAAGTAAGTAAGTATATCGTCGGCTTAGGGTGAAAAGGTGCTAAGTCCACTTTTTTACAAAAATCAGATTTTGATGCACGATGAAAAAAAACGTCAAAATACATCATTTAACAAAAAAAAGTATATAGCTTTCTTGTTTTTATCTGCTGTTTTACAATAATGCGCAAATGTGCTAAGTCCATAGTCCATAGTGAAAATGTGCAAAGTCCAGTTTTTTTGATTTTGAGGAAAGACAAGAGTGCAGGAAAACCCACTCAAGTAGAGAAGAAAAACAAAGGGATAAGACTAAATAATCAATTTTATTAACTGTTGACCTTCAAGCAATGTAAATGGCCCCAAAATCGAATGTTCCATTCTACCATAGAGTATGCGAGGTCGAATATTTAGATCATACATTTTTCAAAATTTTTAAGGACTTTCTTTTTGTAAAAAGTATTCGCCCAGAACGGCTAAAAGGCAATGCTGAACAAATATCACAAATATTCGGGCCATAAAGTACACTCCACAAAAAGAAATAGGTACTTTACAAATTAAGATTCTCACATTCATGGCAACTTTTTCCACAAAGAGTTGATAAATCTATTGTACCGTTAGACTAGACTGACTTAAAACCATTATATTCTGAAAGAAGAAAACTTATAGCAAGCAAATACGAAGACCTTCAATGCTTAAAGACAACATTGCCAAAGGACCATCATCGATTTTATGAGGAATTACTTATGTAATGACGAAAGACTGCGTTGTTTACTTTTATAATACTTGCTTTATACTTTTCTCACTTTAATGTTACTGTTTACTACTTTACTGTTTAAATTTTTTTTCGCAGCATCGAAGTAAGACTGTACAAATGCCTTTCTTTTACAATAAAACTATTGCTACAAGTATTAAAAGCAACAAACTAGATTGTGGTATTTGTATATAAACAAATTGTGTTTTGTGAAAAGGTGCTAAGTCCAGTGCACAATTTAAAAATAACTGAAGAAAATGTGTTAAGTCACATAATTATATATAAATCGGAAGTCACATTTTTTTTTATTTCTTCATATTCGTCTTATTACTCTAAGTCTTATTACTCTAATGTTTAGTAATATTACATAAAAAAATAAAACAATTTTCATTTAAATTTTTACACTTTTTTTTGTCTCTCCTGAAAAATTTGAAAAAGTGGACTTATCACCTTTTCACCTTAAGCCGACGATATTTGCGTTGCATATGCAATGTCATGCGAAGCCCTAAAATTATTTTTGAAAAATATTAGTTTTTAAAGATACATCATTATAAATTGGATGCCGGTACTAGGTGCAGCAGCTGTATTTGTAATATATCAGTAAGCAATATTTGGGACGAACAAATTTTTCCATTCTCACGTATGAACTGTTTAAAAGTGCAATCAACGGCTCCAACATGCGATTGACTTAACATGTTCTAAGCTAAAGAACTGTTTGATAGAAGAAAGTATTCTGTTCAATATTCTGCATGGGACTAGGTTTAAGAGTGAAGTTCGCACACCTGCAAGGCTGATGTTGCGCATTTGCAGTATAACTTTAAGGCCCTCAGCATTAAAAAAGCTTCCACCACTGGCCGCTGCCAACATTTCCTCGCGATTGCGAAGTTTAATCGACTGGCGGGCGAGAAGGATGTACCCGAGTTGAAAGAACTCGTCTAGCTCCCCAATTTGCTGTAGCATGAGTCAGCGCTCGTAAAGAAAACGGGCATTTAGTGGCTGTCCATCGACTTCACCGGTCTGCTGTAGGGCTTTAACCGCCTCTATGTGACGTCCTTGCTGTTTAAGAAGTGCTGACAAGGTGAATTTAGCCTCGTAGCAATATGGAGCGAGATCGACGACTCGTGTATAACTTTGGATGGCGTCGATGGTGGGGTTTAAGTGGCGTAAGCACTCGGTGTGACGTAACCAAACAAATACGGGACATTCGACTGTTTGAGCGTCAGTGATAGGACGCAGCAAGTCGATTGCCTCCACATACTTGCGCTCATGCATAAGCGCCTCAGCAATGTCTATATAGAGATCAAGCCGTTCGTCAACGATTGGTGTGTGATCGTGGACATTTTGAATTAAGTATCCGAGATGATGATGAGCACGCAGGTGAATGAGACTAACACAGAGCTTGGCCCGGAAATCGGGCAGTTAGTCATCCGGTATAACACAAAAGAATATCAGCTCGAGGTTATCTTCCTGTTCGGTTTCTATGCGAAGCTCAGTGCGCTGACGCAAGCAGGCCAAAACTTTAGCGTATACCTTGTTGAGTATGAGCAATTCCATGTAGAGCTTTAGATCCTGCAGCGTAAAATGACTGGCACAAACGGTGTAGGCGCTATCCATGGCCTCGAGCGCGAAATTATGCTTGTTAAGGTCATGGAAATAATGAGCGACGTTGTTGGCCGCAGTGACTACGTGACGCGAAACTGAGCGGGGAAATGATTTTCAGACCATTTTTTGCTTTTTCCAATCGTCCGATAGTGTACGGGTTTATTTTACCCAAGCATTCGCACAGCACCGGTTACCAGTCAATTGCTTGTATCTTAAAGTGATAACTGTTCTTATTTGCTGTAAATATAACGTTGCGAAAAACCTTGTTTTACTGGTCGAAGTCTGTTCCCACCATCTTCGATCGGCGGTGGAAACTGCGAAATGTAAACTGGTTTAAATAAAACGCGCACTCCTTGGGAAAAAGCCATCAGCTCAAAAACCCAATTTATTTTCCGCACTACAAGCACACGCACATCTTGCACCGATAAATTAATCTTGCACCAAAAAATGGACGTCTTGTCCGCTTGACGCTCACTACACGACTGACTACTTCGGCCAGAGACGATCGTCCCTGTGCGAACAAGTCAATCGCACAGGAGATCGTCCCTGTACGAAACAGTGCCAGCGAAAACCAATGGTTTTCATTAAATACAATCAGCTTGCATTAACAATTAATAACAATACAATTAACAATCAACTTAATTCTAATCTTAGCACTCTAGTCACTCCGGCTCCACATTGGCAGGCTCCACCGGCAATATGCATAGCTTCTGCACGGGTCTGGTCAATCTGCTTGTCTGGGTCTCAATCTCCACGGATCGTACGAGCTTGTCATTGCTCAGAATTAACTTGCACACTCTGCCTAGCGCCCACTGCGCTGGCGGAAAGTTCTCTGCCTTGATGAGAACTAGCTGGCCCACTCTCAAATTCTCTCTCTCTCTGCGCCATTTCTTGCGCTCCTGCAAACTATTCAAATAATCAACTTGCCATCTAGCCCAAAAATGCTTTAACATAGTCTGGCGCTCTTTCCAAAGCTTAATGCCCTCCGTGTTTGGTTGCTCGTCCAATGCAAAGGGAGGTGGCAGTACCAGCGGCTCTCCAATAAGAAAATGCCCCGGTGTCAATGCTTGCACATCCGTCGGATCGTCTGATATCGGATACAACGGCCGCGAATTCAGAATCGCTTCTACTTGCACCAATAACGTCGCAAGCTGGTCCCGTGCCAGCGTTCTCTGGCCCACGACTCTCGTTAAATGATACTTCATGGACTTCACAGCTGCTTCGTAAATTCCACCTTGATGTGGGGCAGCTGGAATGATAAAGTGCCATTCTGTACCTTTCATACTCAAATGTTCTAGCACCTCTTGTTCCCTCCAATAGTCAATTGCTCTCTTGATCATCCTATCTGCACCAACAAACGTCGTCGCGTTGTCACTGTACATGCGCTCACATCTTCCACGTCTTCCGATAAATCTCTCATAGCACGCAATGAATGATTGAGTAGTTAGATCCAGCACCATATCAAAATGAACAGCCCGGGTTTTCAGGCACACAAATATCGCGATCCAGCATTTGCTTTTTGCTACGTAATCATCTCGCACCCTCAAATGGACATTGAATGGCCCAGCATAGTCTAAACCAGAATGTAAAAAAGGCTTGCCCACTTGCACTCGATCGGCTGGTAGATTTGCCATCAACCGTTGCTCCAGCTTGTAGCTGTAAGGCACGCACACCACACATTTGTGTAAAAATCTTCTGAGCTCATCCCTTATCCGAGGAATCCAATATTTCGGCCGAATATACTGGGTCATAACTTGCACTGCTCCATGTTTGGTTTGTCTATGCGCATAGTCAATTATCAAATATGCTAACCTTGAACCCTTCGCAATGATAACCTGATGCCTCATTTCATATTCTTTTTCTGCAATTATTAACCTGCCCCCGACTCTTATCAATCCATTTTTGTCCAAGATCGGACGTAATGGCTCTAGCTTACTTCGTTCTGGCAACCGATTTTCTTTCCGTATCATCGCTAGCTCTTTATAAAAATCTTGCTCCTGTGATTCTTTTACTAAATATTCCATCGCACGCGATCTTTCTTCATTACTTGGAAGTGGTATTCTTGCATTCTTGCTCCTTGGCCTACGACCTACTCGCGATCTTCTAGCTCTCTCTTTTTTCGCATATCTCACGCTTCTATAAAACGCTTGCAATATACCAAAATATTTAATATTTTCTCCAACTTGCCCTCATACTGTGTGAGTGGGACGACCACACCGCCTCCCCCCATTTTCGGCACAAAAATACTCAATGGCCCCTCGCACACTTTTACTACATTTACTTTGATTTCTTGCTCCACCTCTATCGAATATTGCTCCTCCACTGGCTCAAACTTATCAGCTGGCCATTGCTCCTTTGGTTTAGTTAACCAGGCTGGACCTTGCAGCCACAATTTGTTGTCAAACCCCTACTCGCCAAATCTGCTGGGTTATCTGCTGTGCTCACATGTTTCCATCTACTTGCCCCAACGCTCTGTTGTATCGCTGCAACACGATTACCAACAAAGGTCTTCAACTCTCTTGGCTGCTTGCCTAGCCAATACAACACCACGAACGAATCTGTCCAGAATGTACGGCTAACATCGCTCCATTCCATTGACTGTCTAGCACTCTTTCCCAATCTAGCTAACAACTCGGACGCTGACAATTCTAGTCTCGGTATCGTCAACTTGTTAACTGGCGCCACTTTCGTCTTGGATACTAGCAAATTACATGCTATTGCCCCATTTTCACGTTCTATCCTCACATAGATAACAGCACCATACGCCTTCTCAGAGTCGTCAGCAAATCCATGCACTTCTAACTTTGCATTATTTCTTGCACCAATCCATCTTGGGATCGTAAAGTTTTCTAGCTCCTTAATCTGGCCCTAATAATCTCTAAATTTGTCTTCTAGTTCCTTTGGCAATTTTTCGTCCCATGCCACTTTCAAGCGCCATAAGTCCTGTATAATAATCTTGCCCACGACCCACGACGATAGAAATATATCCATTTGGGTCAAACAGCTGAAGCACTCGACTTGCAATCAGCCGCTTTGTAACTGGCTCCCTTATAACTGGTGTTTTCACAATGAATGTGTACTTGTCTTGCGCCACTAGCCATACTAGCCCTAGCACGTTAGCTTCTTCATCGAACTGCATCATCTCTTCCTTTTCATTTGAATGCATTTCCTCCATGAACAACCTACTGTTCGACTTCCATTTACGAAGCTCAAACCCTGCCCCAATCAAAATCCGCGCCATTTGTTTTGCCAACGTAATGGCATCTTGCTCGCTGCTAGCACCAGATACGCAGTCATCCATGTACATGTCATTTATGATTGCATTCGCAGCTTCAGGATATTTCTCCTCTGCATCTCTTGCACACTGTATAACTGCTCGCACCGAATTATGTGCTGATGACGTCATGCCATAGCCAATATTCTCCCAATGGGGTTGGCCTATTCTCGCGCCAAAATATTCTTTGAAAATCCCATTGATGTCTAGCAATCCGCACCTGCCGGAACATCATTTTGATATCCGAAGAGAAAGCGACTTTATGCCTTCTAAAACGCATAATTATTTCATGCAAATCCCTTTGCAACTTTTCGCCTAGCAACTGCACCTCATTTAACGATATGCCTTTAGTAGTACGACAACTAGCGTCGAATACCACGCGAAACTTTTTGGTAACACAATGATGTGGTATATAATAAACTAATGCACCTGGTCTAGCATGCTCACTAACTAGCTCCATGTGCCCAAGCCCCTCATATTCTCTCATAAATTCAATGTAGGACATTCTGAGTTCTGGCTCCCTTTCCAATCGCTTCTCCAAATATAAGAAGCGACGCAACGCAATCTCTCTTGAGCTCCCAATGTCATTAACTGTTTTCAATGGTATGGTAACAACGAATCTGCCGTCGCTGGCTCTGCGATATGTATTAACGAAATTGTTTTCAACTAGCTCCTCCTCTGGCGTTCTCATTGCATGCTCTTTGATTTGATCAAGCTCCCAAAACTTCTTAAACAACTTGTCAAGCTCCTCATTATTCTCGCACTCAATCATAGACACTAGCTCACCTGTTTGCTCGTTGACTTTCTGCGCATGCTCTCCAAAAATTACCATACCTAGCACCGTTTCCATTAACGTCATGTTGTTCAATTTATTCGGCATAATACTGATGACAATCCTTGCCACAAAACTTGCACCTAGTAAGACATGCACACTTTTCGGTTGCCAGTAATCCGGATCTGCAAGCGGATCTGGCAAACCATCTTGCGCCATCATCCGTATACTACCGGATGGTAATACTGGCCCCCACTGGCTCTCTTTTGGCAGAACCCACAGCTCTGCCTCTAGCTCACATGCCGCTGCAAACCATGGCTTTATTTTTATGTTAGCCTTCTTGCCCACTTGCATTGGCACACCGTCAATGCCCACCATCTTCTGCGCTATAGGTTGCGTGGATACACGATATTTTCGCGGCAATGCGAACGTCATCAAATTGCTTGTGCCATCGTATCCAGCAATGCACGCACCGGCCCATACCCGCACCCATCGTCTACAATTCCGACCATGGCCGTCGGTAACAACGTCATAGTCGGACTTCATTAATCTTAGCACCAGCTGAATACTGTTTAAACCATTTATCCTTCATTTCTTTCTCTACTGGCACATTTGTCTTAGCTCCCCGTCGCCCTTTTCTGGCCCCGCTCCTACTCTGGGGGCTCCTTGCCCAACATCCTAGCTTGCTCCTCGTTCGCCTACTTCGGTAGCTCCCGGTTCGGACACAGCGTGCTGTTCCAGCAATCGCCCTGATAGCAGTTGTCCACCCCGTGGCCCCTCTTGAAACAGTTCGGGCACAACTTGCGCCTGGCAACGTACTCTTTGCGCGCCTTCAATGCCAAACACATGAACTCCTGGCAATGGTATAGCAAGTGATCCCCGGCACACACCTCACAAGTCATTGTCCGCTCTTGCACCATTGCAGCACCCGCGCCTGTAGCTTTTGGCTGTCTGGCTCTCTCTGGCACCATTGCAGCACCCGCACCTTTAGCCTTCGGCTGTCTGGCTTTCTCTGGCGCCCTTTGCTCTTGCACCTGCCCTCGCTCTAATTGAGTAATCTTGGCGTCGAGCAAAGCGTGCGCCTCAAAGTACTCCAGCTCATCATGCGCCATCGTTGCTTGCTCCAGCTTGGCCATCTGCTCCCTGGGCAGGTGGCCGACCACCTGCTCGTAGGCGTCATTATACCGTGCCCAGACTTCTTCTAAGTTGGTACGGCGTACCCTTGCTAGCTCCAGCGTGACGTCCTCAAACTCTGGCCCCTTTACGAAGCACAGTGTGCGCCTGATCGCCGCCGCCAACGCCTCCAATTTATTGCGTGCTGCCATTTCACTGCAATGAGATAGAAAACAAGCACCAAGGATTGGAGCAAAGTCCAAAATTATCAACTGTTCTTGCCCCTGCAACGTCAGCTGTGACGTCATTTCTTGCACGTAACGCACACAGGCTTCAACCTGTCGCTAAGCACAATTTTCTGTTCCGACTTCATTCTTGGAATTCCTAGCACTCTGACTAGCCCACTGCTTGAAGCGTTCTTGCTCTCTTTTCATTTTCTCATTCTTGCTATTCTAGCTCTATTTTCATTTTCTTATTCTTGCTGCTCTAGCTCTCTTCTCATTTTCTTATTCTTGCAGCTCTAGCTCAGATATGCATATCAATCTAGCACACTTTAATTCCAAGAATAACGGCACCATCGCACCACCAGCTCAGCAATAGCGGGACCGCAGTTACGCGCGTCCCTTGCGCACACACTCGCACCACCAGCTCAGCAACAGCGGGACCGCAGTTACGCGCGTCCCTTGCGCACACACTTGCACCTCCGAAACCATACGCCCTGCAGGCACATGTTTCCAGATTTTTCCTTGCACCACAACAACCACTATGTGGCCACTTGCACCGACCAAACGCATGCACCAAACAAACATTAAATAGCACACAATAAACGAAATATCCATGCACAACAACACCAATAAGCCCGCTCGCACCAAAACGCATGCGTAAAGCAAGCACCCGACTGGCACACAAACGAAACTTTCTTGCACAACACCAAAAATAAGCCCGCTCGCACCGAACGCATGCGCCAAGCAAGCACCCGACTAGCACACAAACGAAACTTCCTCGTACAACAACAACAATAAGCTCGCTCGCACCAACGCATGCGCCAAGCAAGCACCCGACTAGCACACAAACGAAACTTTCTTATACAACAACAACAATAAGGTCGCTCGCACCAACGCATGCGCCATGCAAGCACACAAACGAAATTTCCTTGTACAACAACAACAATAAATTCGCTCGCACCAAACCACATACACCAAACTGGCATACAAACGAAACCTGCATGTAAAACAACAATAAACTCGCTCGCACCGACGCGTGCGCCAAGCAGGCACACAAACGAAATTTCCGAGCACAACAACAACAATAAACCTGCTCGCACCAAACGCGTGCGCCAAGAAGGCACACAAACGAAATTTCCGAGCACAACAACAACAATAAACCTGCTCGCACCAAACGCGTGCGCCAAGAAGGCACACAAACGAAATTTCCGAGCACAACAACAATAAACCTGCTCGCACCAAACGCGTGCGCCAAGAAGGCACACAAACGAAATTTCCGAGCACAATAATATGCTTATTCGCACCAAACAAGCACTCAACTGAAGCTCAAACAATTTTCCGTTCACCACAATAATAACACATTTGCTCTAAATCCTATTACCCGCACCACGCTCCTAGTGGACTGTAGCTCACCGATTGATGCTGCTTCTTCTTTCTCCTCTTTTTTTTTTTAAATTCACCAACACAACTGCTCACTCGCGATGCTTTCGCTTCTGCGTTCGCTGATCGAATGGAAGAGAAACGAATTGCGCAACAATCGGCAACTCGCTCCTTCTAGCACACATTCCACGCGAGAGCTCTTCGCACAACGCTGCTCGCTGGAAATGTCCCGTTTCTTTCGCGCACAAAGGAATCGAAAACAAAAAAAAAATGGGCGCTCCATAGGCCGCTACCATCTGGCTCGACACGTACCACAATGTTCCCACCATCTTCGATCGGCGGTGGAAACTGCGAAATGTAAACTGGTTTAAATAAAACGCGCACTCCTTGGGAAAAAGCCATCAGCTCAAAAAACCCAATTTATTTTCCGCACTACAAGCACACGCACATCTTGCACCGATAAATTAATCTTGCACCAAAAAATGGACGTCTTGTCCGCTTGACGCTCACTGCACGACTGACTACTTCGGCCAGAGACGATCGTCCCTGTGCGAACAAGTCAATCGCACAGGAGATCGTCCCTGTACGAAACAAAGTCATTTTGATTGTTACCCGTACCAACAGAAAGCATAAATAAATGATTTCAGATGGTAAAGTCAGCAGATATTCGGTTGCTTATTCATTCAGTTCATGTCTCATTGAGTTTGCCGTTTCTAGTGCAGCAAGAAACAGTGATGGCAAGTTGAACTCTTTTCAAACGCAGAGCTGCAACACAAGCAATTCAAACGTTAAGGCTTTGAGGGCAATCAGCAAAAACTGAAGTTAAATCATATTAAAACTAGTTGGAACATACTTATGACGTTTTTCCGCAACAACATTTTTTTTGCAATCAATTTCCTATAAACGTACTACAAAATGAGAGAAAAAAAAACAATTATTTCATTTGCAAATAAACTTCGAACGCACCAGCAGCCCTTGCCCTGACTTTTGTATGCCGAATTTGCTGTACGAACCTTAATCAACTCTGGGGCCTGGTTTGACCGAATTTGCGACTCTGGGGCCTGGTTTGACCGAATTAGCAACCGTGACTCCTCTCAGTTTCGCGTCATGTAGTCATTGGTTGGCCGTTTGCAAACAGAGACTGGCACATTGCGATGGAACTTGTGGTATCATTCGCAGGTACGTAAACTTGGCTGCATAGGATTTGCCCATTAGCTCTAACAAACGCGCTTTTTGCAGTCGCAAATCATAATCCTTCGGCAGTACCTATAAACATTAATGTATTTAAAGTTGTAAAGAACAAATATATTGTAACGACAGTCTGTCGCTGGGCAAAGCAACTCTGCCGCTACGTGCCGTGCTATAATCCAATCTGGCAACGACGGCCGCGATGGTAACTTTTAGTCCAATCTGGCAACGACGGCCGCGATAATAACTTTTAGTCCAACCTGGCATTGATGGAAACTTTTAGTCCACTCCGGAATGTGCGGGAACGATCTGCGCGATGGCCTGACAGGTATAAAAGGCAGCCGGATGCGGCGCAGCGAGTGAGTCTGGTTTTGACAAGTGAAGTTGCCACACGGAGTAACTAAGCAAATACTTAAGTGTACGAACAGTAAAGTGTAAACTGTGAATAATAAAGTGACTGTTGGTTGATTTTGTTGTCTGCGTGTAGGAAACTGACTGTGTTTTATTTTCAAATTACACAATCCAGAGATACGTAACAGCCCACTAGACTTCGTAACATTTGGTGTCAGAAGTGGGATTGTGGAAAATTGAAAGTAAACAAATAAATAAAATTATAAAAGCACGGACATGGTTAAACTCGAGCTGCTGAAGGTAGACCAGCTGAAGAAGGAGCTGGCTGCCTGGAATTTGCCGACTGCTGGCGGAAAGGTGGAGTTGCAGTTGCGCTTGCGAGAAGCATGTGAAGCACGAGGCGTCGATTGGGCTGCACACGAGTTCGGAACGCAGGAGCAGGAGGCGTCGGCCAAAGTGGAGGAATCGCCTGCGGGTGCTGCGTCGATCCACAGTACGGCTGCACCGGCTGGACCATTACAAGCATTAGACATGAACCAGCTAATGATTGCAATAAAAGGCATGTTCGAGACTTCCAATCGTGAAAATCGTGAAATGTCGGCGCAGATGGCAGCGAAACTGGAATCTTTGAATCAGGAGATGGCAGCGAAGCTGGAAACTTCGAATCAGGAGATGGCAGCGAAGCTGGAAACTACGAATCTCGAAATTTCGGCAAAAATCGAGACTGCAAATCGAGCAATGTCAGCGAAGCTGGAAACTAAAAATCGAGAAATGGCAGCGAAAATGGAAACGGCGACCCAGGAAATATCGGCGCAAGTGGCGGAGCGAATGGAAGTCCAGCTTCAGGAAAATTCTGCGCGCTTGGAGCAGAAAGTGGAGGAAATCTCAGACAGGATTAATGGGAAAGTCGAGCACTTGGAGACGCGGGTAGAGCACTTGGATATACGAGTCGACGACCTAGATGATTCCCTGAACAAACGAGTTGGCGACCTGGATGATTCCCTGAACAAACGTGTTGACGATCTTGATGATTCCCTGAACAAACGAGTTGATAGTCTGAAAGTTTCGATGAACAGAAAAATGGACGAGCGGCTTAGGGAGGTACAGCCGCGAGAATGGTTGCCGCCGGTTCCGGAAAGTGTTGCCACCCGAGCAGAAGTGCCTACCTATGATGGGACTACGCCGTTCGATACCTTAAAGCCACAATTCGACCTGGCTGCTCTGGAAAATCAGTGGACCGATGTAAGAAAAGGTCGGAGATTGGCGCTGACTCTTAAAGGTGCTGCGGCTGAGGTAATAAAATCAGTTCCAGAATGTGTACGAAGTGAGTACGAGACCGTCATAAGGGCACTGGCAGCCAAAGGTCTTCATGATCCGGAAACACGTCGCAGTGCGTTGATGATGGGCAAGCCGACATTTAGGGAGACGGTGACCAGCGCGATGACATATGAGGCGACATGGATTGGGAGCACTCGGTATGCACCAGCAAGAATACGCCAGATCCAGCCGGACAACGACATTACGATCCAGGCCATAAGCTCTGAGCCACCGGACAGGCCACGGGTGGTCTCCTCTAAAGTTGTTTGCTGGGTATGTGGCAAGCAGGGCCACATATCACGAGACTGCCGCCAACGAAAGAGGCGTTCCCGTTCTCGATCGCAATCGCCTGAAGCGAGGAATACTGACAATCGAGGCTCAGCCAACAAGCGCAGGGCTGAGGACGAGGAGCCGTTAAACTAAACCGGGTCAGCCCACAGGGGCGTGAGCTGATCCCCACAATCTGCCGCCCCACCATCCTTGTCTCACAGCTGAAACGACAGCCCAGCAGCTTGACAATTGAAGGAAGGATAGATGGAAAGTTGTTCGTGTTGACACTGGATACTGGAGCGTCATATTCGATCATAAAAAGGAAGCTGCTGAAGAACTGGGAACCGCTGCATGGCATACAGCTGCGGACTGCGACTGGCGAGCGCGCGCCGGTAAGAGGGAAAGTTACAAAAACGATTGCTATCGGCACCAGCAGCCTGAAACATGAGTTCATCGTCGCGGATATAATGAACGACGTGATTATCGCCGTGGATTTCATGATTAGGCACGGTTTTACGCTGGACCTGAAGGAAAATGTGCTGAGATATGCCAACGTTGAATTCCCGCTGAACACCGGCTATGAGCGAAGCGTGGCGGTAAGGAAGGTTGTATCGTGTCAACACAGGAGGATACCAGCGAATTTTGAGGAGATTGTGTGGGCCAAGGTGGCCGAGGACGAAGGGAAAGTCGGCTGAGGGTAGTAGAAGCACCGAAACAAGGACACGAGAACATCATCATCGGACGTACATTAGTGGAACCTAAAAATGGCAGAATACCAGTCAGAATACTGAACCCCTGAATGCACCCAGATATGTCGGGAAAGATGAGGTAATTGGCGAGTGTAAGGAAGCTGTAGCAGTGGTCAATTGCGAGAGTAGCCCGCCTGGAGGTAATAAGAAGAGCGGTTTTAGCATGGACGCCATACCGCAGGAGAACCAGTGGAGCAGCGAGTTGACGGCCAAGCATAAACAGAAGGCGAGGTCCCTCCTGCAGCACTATGGGTCAATATTTGCGGCACAAGCAGGCGGAAGAACAGCCATAGTGAAGCACAACATCGACACCGGAAGTGCGAAACCAATCCGCCCACCACCAAGACGAGTTCCTCTGGCCAAGAGGGAAGAGGTCACAAATTTGATTGAAAACATGCATAAAGACAAGGTCATAGAGCCTTCGGCAGGTCCTTGCTGCTCGCCGGTCGTGCTAGTCAAGAAAAAGGATAGCAGTACCCGATTTTGTGTGGACTATCGGAAGCTCAATAACGTGACCAAGAAGGACAGCTATGCACTACCTCGGATCAATGACACCGTGGACACACTGTCAGGCACACAGTGGTTTTCCACACTCGACTTACGCAGCGGCTATTGGCAGGTAGAGCTTGCAGACAAGGACAAGGAGAAAACGGCTTTTAGTGTTGGCGACGGTTTGTGGCAGTTCACCGTCATGCCGTTTGGACTCTGCAACGCACCCGCAACATTCGAGCGGCTAATGGAACGTGTGCTGAAAGGGCTGCATTGGCGGACGTGTCTGGTATACCTCGACGATATAATCGTGATGGGCAAAAGCTTCGACGTCCACCTGGAAAAGCTGAAGGAGGTATTTGAGCGAATACAGAAAGCCGGGCTTAAACTCCACCCAAGGAAGTGCTCGCTGTTTCAAAAAGAGGTCAAATATCTGGGTCACACGGTTTCCGCTCGCGGAGTACATACGGATGAAGGCAAGATCACGGCGGTGAAGGAGTGGCCCCGACCACGCAATCTACACGAACTCCGCAGTTTCCTGGGCCTGTGCACATACTACCGCCGATTTGTTCCGGGATTTGCGAACATAGCCAGCAGCTTGCACAAACTGACGAGAAAGAGCCAAGCTTTAGAGTGGAACGAGGAGCAGGAACAGGCTTTTGCACGCCTGAAGGAAAAACTGTGCAGTGCTCCAATTCTGGCCTTCCCCGTGCCTGGGGTGCTGGATACAGATGCAAGCGGGAATAGTATTGGCGGTGTGCTATCACAGATAATAAACGGCCAGGGACAAGTGATAGCGTACTACAGTAGGGTTCTATCGAAACCGGAACGCAACTACTGTGTGACACGGAAAGAACTGCTGGCGGTATTGGACTGCGTAAAACACTTCCACAAATATCTGTATGGACAAAGGTTTCGCCTGAGCACAGATCATGCGGCATTGAAATGGCTCCTGAACTTTAAAGATCCTGAAGGGCAATTGGCGCGGTGGATCGAGCGACTGCAGAGCTACGACTACACGATAGAGCATCGCAAAGGCAGTAGCCATGGAAATGCCGATGCCTTGCCCCCCGTCCGTCCAAGCCGAAAGCAACGAACAGATAGTGGACGTCCGGTTGGTAATCTTTATGCCAGAGGAAGGGTGGTCGGCGGAGAGGCTACAAAAAGACCAGCGTGAGGATGCGGATCTTGCAAAAATCGTCGAAGGCAAGGAGCAAGGCGCACGTCCAGACTGGCAGGAGATGGCCGGTGAAAGCCCGATCGCTAAGGCTTACTGGGCACAGTGGGAAAGTCTGCGGCTGAAAGAAGGATGCCTGTACCGCGAATGGGTGAGTGCGGATGGTCGGACCAGCAACTCCCTAATGGTAGTGCCGAAATGCAGAATCAACGAGGTCATGGAGGCATACCATAACGACTCCAGTGGAGGGCACCTGGGCATCACCAAAACCGTCGCCAAAATAAAAAGACGATTCTACTGGGTAGGATGTCAGGAGTCTGTAGCCGAGTGGATTAAGAGCTGCGACCGATGTTCAGCCGCGAAAGGGCCGACAAGAAAATCTCGAGGCCGCATGCAGCAGTACAACGTGGGAGCGCCCTTCAAGCGGATTGCTATGGACGTCGCCGGCCCATTCCAAACTAGCACTCAAGGCAACAAATATGTGCTGGTGGTAATGGATTACTTCAGCAAATGGCCCGAAGTGCACCCTATTCCAAACCAGGAGGCTACTATGATCTCGGAAAAGCTAGTAAACAACTGGGTAGCCAGGTTCGGAGTTCCGTTGGAGTTACACTCATATCAAGGCCGGAATTTCGAGTCTGCGGTATTCAAGGAAGTGTGTGAGCTACTGGGGATAAAGAAAACTCGTACCACGCCTTTGCACCCACAGTCCGACGGCATGGTGGAACGCTTTAACCGGGCACTGGAGGAATACCTGCGGAAAGTGGTAGGCAGGAAGCAAAAGGATTGGGACACGCATATCCCCCTGTTCCTGATGGCGTATAGGTCAGCCCCGCACGACACGACATCACTCACTCCAGCCCGAGCAGTGTTCGGCACAGAGTTGCGGTTACCCTCTGACTTGAAGTTCGGGGTAGTCAGCACGACGGGAGGCGCTAAGACGGACTACGCGGTCGAAAAGCGGGCGGAACTTTAGGAAATTCACCAGTTTATAAATAGCCGCACCAAACTGGTCAGCGATAAGGCGAAAGCCAGATATGATCTACGGGCCAACTCAGCAGGGTTCCAAGAAGGCGATCTGGTAATGCTCTACAACCCGCAGCGGAGGAAAGGTTTGTCTCCGAAACTTCAAGCGTCATGGGAAGGACCGTACGAAGTCGTGACTAGGATTAACGACGTGGTATACAGGATTCAACGTTGCAGCAATAGAGGCGCTAAGCTGAAGGTAGTCCATTTGGAGCGCCTGGCGCCTCATCACAGCGGAGCCTCGGCACTTGTTCGGGACGAACAAGTCTAAGTGGTGGGCAGTGTAACGATAAGACAGTCTGTCGCTGTGCAAAGCAACCCTGCCGCTACGTGCCGTGCTATAATCCAATCTGGCAACGACGGCCGTGATGGTAACTTTTAGTCCAATCTGGCAACGACGGCCGCGATAATAACTTTTAGTCCAACCTGGCAATGATGGAAACTTTTAGTCCACTCCGGAATGTGCGGGAACGATCTGCGCGATGGCCTGACAGGTATAAAAGGCAGCCGGATGCGGCGCAGCGTGTGAGTCTGGTTTTGACAAATGAAGTTGCCACACGGAGTAATTAAGCAAATACTTAAGTGTACGAACAGTAAAGTGTAAACTGTGAATAATAAAGTGACTGTTGGTTGATTTTGTTGTCTGCGTGCAGGAAACTGACTGTGTTTTATTTTCAAATTACACAATCCAGAGATACGTAACAGCCCACTAGACTTAGTATTCGTAACAATATGTATATGTTTGAGCAGAAAAAGTATAATACCTTAATGGCTTTACTGTAGTAAATTCTGGGTCGTTGTAGGTTGCCCTGCGCGATGTGCATCTCCGCGATGCGAATCCACTGATCACGATCATGGGGATTTAAATGGGCGGCTTTGGTTAAAAAGTCCAAATACTTGTCTTTATCGCGATCATATATGTAATACTTCTATATTGGCACTAACGTATCTTCATAACGTGTTTTCATTCGGAAATCAAAGGAAGGCAAGCGATGAGACAGAAAACACGAAATTTTGTGAATATATTTCTATGCGTGTATACATGTGCACTTCTACACATGAACAACTGTCAAACTGCTCCTGGGGCGGTTGAAGAAATTTCAGTTAATTTCGACAAATTTATATTTTTTCCAGTCAATTTTTTTCCCGTCTGAACGCACCTGACTTCTTGCCACTTTTGAAATATGTCAAGGTACATTCGTTTATACGCTTTCTCGCTCATATTTCACTATTGCTGTACTGTGATGTTGGCGAATGTACTTTGAGCTTAGTGCCAATATAGAAGTACTACATATATGATCGCGATGCTCACTGATTTCGGCGAGCGTGAGAAATGGCTCAGGTGCTAGGGGGTTTTGTCTAATAATCTCCAAGCAAATCTTCAGGCTCTAATTTTGTGTAGCATTCAGGTAGATCAGCCTCGCCGCACACACATTTTCTTATCAAAGCTACCACAGTTATTACACCGCCTACCTCATTACCGGTACGACCCGATGGCAGAACCTCATGCAGCTCGAGTAGTTGCGTCTCTGTGAACTGCGCTAGCTCGGATTTAGGAACATCATTAGTAGACAACTCTTCGATTAGGTCATCGGCCTCCATTGGTTAGGAATTGTAGATCTGTTGAAGCTTATTATATCTTCTAGGTCAAGGCTACTTTTTTATCACAATCTGAAGTTAGTTAAACAGTCAGATTTTGGACCAGAAATACTGTATCTCATGATACAAAAATATACAGGTAGATTCAATCGAGCAAAATTAAGTCATTTGCTTTTTTGACAAATAAAAATAAAATTTTAAGGGTGCAAAAACAAGTAAAAAATACAGAAACTGAATGATATACAGGTAACCCTCCTACAACGCGGGTTCCTATAACGCGTTTTCGCTACAACGCGGTTCCCAAAATGCGGACATTTTCTTACAACGCTACTCTTACAACGCGATTTTTACGAAAATTTTTATGTACGAAAATTTTTTCAAATATTTACTATTTTAATTTGAAAAAGGTTTTCTTTCCCAAATAAAATTCTTTGCATTTTGTTCATACTTTGATACCTATCTTTTTTATAACATTGCCACCCTACACTTGAACATGTGTTTACAAAGTTACAATTAAATACGTAATTGTGTAGTCTCTTGTCCAACATCTTAAGAGCTGTCAAAATAATGTTCTACAACGACAAAATTAAAAAAAGGGGTTTCCCCGCGGTTCTAACATCACACAACGATTTATGCTACTTTCATTTGATGTAGTAATTTTTTTGTTAGTTTGTTGTCGCCATTGCAAATAAGAGCATCAATCTAAAAACGCGTGTAAAAAACTGCTGTTTATATTTCGGTTCGCGGCGGAGCGGATAAATGATAAGGCGGGTCGTGTCGGGTTTGGTGATCTTTATTGATCGACGTACGGTTGAAAAGTGATACAAGAAACACTTAACGATACGAACGGCCGAAGCCGGGGAGCAGAAAATATGGGGAACATGATTACAAAAGGAGAAGGAAAGATTGGGATTAGGGATGGGATCGACGGATCACTATACACAGCACAGTACATCTGTACATCGCGCCCGCCATTGCAGATTGCAATTAGAATGCGTGCCGGGGTCCCGCCCAGGGTTGCGGCGGACGGCTGGCTGGTTTGGCGGTGATGCGCGGTTGCCGTGCTGTATGATGGGCTGACGGCTGGGGGGTTGTCGCCGATCAGCGATGACGAAGCGCTGGGGAGTGTGCTGAGGGCCTCGCTGCTGTCGAAGCTCGGTGCAGACGTGCGGGGCAGTCTGGGGGGCAACTGCTGCGGGGGTCGTTAGCTCTGGATCTGCAAAAGAGGATGTCATTTGTTAGAGATGATAATTTTGAGTTGCCGTCGGAGGAGGAGTGACGGCGCTTGGGACAGATCGCACGGGAATGGCGACTGACTCGAACCCGGGATGGGTGCGCTCGAGGTTTGTTGTATGAGGGGGTGCAATGTGGAAATGCGAAGGGGCTGCAGTTTCCATAAATTGCTGTGCATATTGACGCGTGGCGTCGAGCCAACGCTTGTATCGTACCCTTTTTCGCGGTCTCATTGGGGGCGATAGCCATCCTGCGGGGGGCGAAACATTTGGCAACGAAGGGGGGTGTTTGCCGTTTTGAGTCTGAATGTACAGGGATGGTGGGTTCTGCGTGATTTGCCTTTATTTCCTTGGGTGGAAACCCTACGGGATTGAGGGCGGCACTCAAGTCAGAAAGGGCTTCCTGTGGAGTAGGAAGGTCATTTCGAAGTGCGGGACCAGTGTGCCTGTAATTTGGCAATTCGGTGATATGTGTCAAATGTGATGACATGGGTACTGGACCGCTTAATATCCAACCGAATACTGTAAGTTGAGCAAGTAAGCTGCCACATACATTTCGGTGGAAACCTTCGAGCATGATCTGCGGGATGAGATCACTGCCAATCACTACATCGATCTGCGCTGCCTCGAAGGGGTTGGGATCAGCGAGATCTAGCATGGCGAAATCGTTCAAATTTGGGTGGTTTATTTTGGACGGGGGGAGAAAGTCCGTAAGCTTTTGAAGCACGATTGCTTGCACGGGGAGATTTGTGCTCGTTTTGGGGACTGCCAATGTCAAGAAGCATATATGATTGGTGTTTTTTACAATTTGTCCGCCCATGCCCGAGATCTGGTGGTTCGATTTCTCGATTGGCAATTTTAGGCGTCTCTGGACCTTCGAGGAAATGAAGGTGCGCTGAGAGCCTTGATCGATCAACGCTCGAACTCTGAACAACTTTCCACCGTGTTTAATGGACACCAGTGCCGTAGGCAGAAGGGATTGGGTGCCATTATTTGATTGAAGGGCTGGTACTGGGGGTGTACTTTGTTTAGACGATGTGCTGGGTTGCGCATCGGAAATAAGAGGATGAGTGATGGAGTTGTTGCTCGGTTTTTGCATAACCGTTGAGACCAGAGAAGTTGTCGAAGGTGATCGATTGGGGGATTGAGTGAGTTGCGTTTTGCCTTTGGGGAGATGAAGCAAAGAGTGGTGCTTTTTCTGGCAGTAAACGCATGTAAAATTGCTTGTACAGTCCTGAATTAGGTGAGATGTAGCAAGACAATTTACAGAGATTTTATGCTTTTTCACATATGCTAATCGACTTTGGGGTGTGAGCCTTTTAAAGCTTTGGCAAGTCCGTACGGAATGATTTGCGCTGCAGAGTTTGCACGCGAAGTCCTTTTTCACTTCAGTGTGAAGATTTAGAGATCTGTGGGGCCGATTTGTGAGGACATTGGAAGATGAGGGTTGTGGTTTAGACTTGGGCCGAAAGAGATTCAGCCATTCCATTACCTCGTATCTGCAGGTCAGAAACTCATTCATTTGTGACCAGGGGGGCAGATCCTTCCGGGATGTCAATGACTGCTCCCATAAAGCTAAGGTTGCTTCAAGCAATTTGGTAGAGCATATATATACCAGCAGCGGATCCCAATTGTCAGTGTCTACGGCCTGAGACTTGAGAATAGACAGACAATTGTTTACAGAATTCTGGATCCGCTGTAGTGCCTCACTATTTTCGGTGTGGGCAGGAGCAATATTCAATAGAGATCGAATTTGGTTGTCAACGAGGATGCGTTTGTTTTCATAGCGGGAGCTTAAGGCTTCCCACGCGAGTTTGAAATTCTCATCGGTTAATGCGTATTGTTTAACAATAGCACCGGCTTGACCTTGCGTTTTGTATCGGAGGTGATACAATTTTTTGGCTGGAGTGAGCTGGGGGTGGTTAATGTATACCGTAGTAAACATGTCCCGAAAGGACGGCCACTGCTCATAGCCCCCGAAGAATGTTTCGGTGTCGCAAGGAGGAACTTGGAGGCAAATGTAGGAAGTATTTGTTTTTTTTTTTTTTTTTTTAGACGACCCAACGCGCAGGGGATGACCCCTATAAATGCGAGGCATTGCGCTGGTTAGGAAGGATAGGTTGGGAGAGAGGAAGTAGGGTGAAGAATTTATGGACTCTTGCCTTGAATCCATCAAGATCATAGGTGCTGGGGAAAACATCTGCAGGGAGACCATTCCACAATCGCGCTGTTCGGGCCAGGAACGAACTTTCTCTGTAGTGCGTAGTGCGCTGAAACATCGTTTCGACGTGGAATGCATGGGCGCCAGTGTTCAAACGGGTTGCCCGTGGGAATACCCGGAGTGATGGCATCAAGCTGCTCATCTCCACTGAGCAATTACCGAAAAAGCATCGGTAGAATAACACCACACATGCCACGTTTCGACGATGCTCCAAGGAGTCAATAGAGCTGGATGCCCTACTGTCCCCTATAAGTTTAATCGCACGGTTTTGCACCCGATCCAGGAGCTCCAAATGGGTTTTTGAAGCCCCTGCCCATAGGTACGAGTTAAACTCCATTTTAGGTCGGATATAGGTGGTATAAATAATGCGGAGATCGGACTGGGTGAAATATTTTTTGCACCGCTTTAAGAAGCCTAGGCACTTGGCTGCTTCTTTCGACACGCCAAAAATATGATCGTTCCAACGAAGGTCGTTCTTAATGGACATGCCCAGAACATCAAGAGCTGCCGATTCCGCAATACTCACACCATCCATAACCAGGGATGTGTTGGAATGTTGGGAGACTCGCTTGTGGGATAACAGGCAACATTGGGTCTTGCGAGGATTAAAATCGACCCTGTTCGCTTGACCCCACTTGGAGATTGTTTGTAGGTCGCTATTAAGTGTGTCATTCATACGGCGCCGTTCTCTCTCAATCTCCACAGAGCTGGGACGCTTTGTGAAAGAGTATGAATGACAAATGGTGCTGTCATCCGCAAACGAGTAGATGGGATTCTTCGTCAACGACAATAGGTCGTTGATGAAGATAAGGAAAAGGGTTGGAGAAAGGACCGAACCCTGCGGCACTCCCGCGCTAAGGGAATGCTTTTCCGAGGCTATGCCGTCTATTACAACACGAATAGAGCGATCATAGAGGAAGCTCGTAATCCAACGAGAGAAGATACTACCGACGCCATAGGCAATCAATTTAGACACGAGTGCTTTATGCCACACCCGGTCAAAGGCCTTAGAAATATCCAGTGCAACAACCTTGCTTTCACCGAGGTTTAGAATGCTATGGTTCCATTTCTCGGTGAGGACCGCCATAAGGTCTCCCGTCGATCGCTGTCTTCGAAAGCCGTATTGGCGGTCACTTAGCAGTCTATTGTGCTCCAGATATTTCACAAGTTGAAGTTTACAATGCTTTCCATTACTTTGGAAAGCACCGAACAGATTGCTATTGGTCGGTAGTTCGCAGGGTCAGTAGTCTTGCCTTTTTTAGGAACTGGTTGAACATTTGCTACCTTCCAACATGTCGGAAATACACCTGTGGTGTATGACATGTTGAAAAGTTTGCGTAATGGACAAGCCAGTGAGGTAGCGCACTTTTGCAAAACAAGGGCTGGGATGCCGTCCGGCCCTGAAGCCTTATTTACATCGAGATTTGCAAGCACTCTTTTAACTACCCGTGTCCGAAAATGAATTTCTGGCATGGAGCAAGATACGTTTTCGACTACGGGCAGTGGTTGATCGCTGGGAGGCAGAGAGGAATTCTCTGCAAAAATTTTAGCCAACAAATTAGCTTTATCAACCGAGTGAGTGATGATTTGATCATTGTTAAGAAGAGTTGGGATTGAAGACGATGTTTGGTTCTTCACCTTCTTAACGAATGACCAAAAGTTCTACTACCACGCTGGCATTGAAGAACTTTTCTCCTTTGGCGCTGTTCGTGCAGAAACTTTTGGCACCTTAGGATGGCATTGCATCGATTTCTAGCCTGTTTTCGCAGCTGTTCAGTGGCGGCATTTTTATTTGCCTGCCATGTTCTGAAAGCTTCCTCTTTGGACCTGACAGCAATTCTGCATGTCTCATTAAACCAGATATTGTCCTTGGGTTTAATGCAAATTTTCTTATTAGGGATGAAGGACCGCATTCCTAATAATATAATTTCTTCAACCATTTTGGCTGCGGCATTTATGTTTCTATCAAGAAAACACCATTTCCAATTGAATTGGGTGAAAAAATCGTTAAGTCCACTCCAGTTAGCTTTCTCATACTTCCACATTAGGCGCTTCGGGGCTAAAGGCGAAGCATTGCGGATAGAAGAGTATGAAAAAGACGCCAAAATGGTGCAATGGTCCGAGTTCCCAAGAGGTGCGTGCATTTCAACATCGTATTTTTCATGATGTGAAGTGAGGAAAAGGTCTAGAGTATTGAGAGCTTGCCCCTCAACGCAGGGGATATGCGTTGGTTCATGCACTATTTGAGTCAAGTTATTAGACTCGGCAAAGAGCTCGACATACAAGCCTTCAGAAGTTGTGTGGCTGGAATGGCGTAGCCAATTGGAATTATGAATATTGAAATCACCTGCAACTACAGTTTCACTATTCGGATACGATTCCAGAATATGGGAAATGGAATCAGAGAGAAGATCAAACTTGTTATAAGTAAAATCTCTCCCTGAATTCGGGCTTCTGTACAGAAAGCAGAAGTGCAGAATGTGCGACTGGATATTGAATTTAACCCACAAGGAGCTAAATTCGGCATCCGTCGTGTATAGTTGTTGCTGACACTGGACACATAAAGGGCAATACCCCTGTGGGGAGAGAATAATGGCAGTAGGTGGTACCCTGGGATGTGGAAATCCAGTGGATCTGCATCCTCACACACCTGGGTCTCACCTAGTGCCATTACATGGGGTTTGTGGAGATTTACAAACGCGTATATTGCGAAAAAGTTCGCCCTGAGCCCGCGCACGTTGCAGAAGGCTATACGAAATTTGTCCAGCACCATGACCTAGGTGGGTTAAAGGACAAGGAAAGCAGTCGGAAGTGCGATCTGATGCACTGAAAAATTGATTGATTGGGAAAAAAACACAGCAACAACACAACGCGGACGGCGGTCGAATTGGCGGACAGCACGAATAACGGCACTCGCACTGCACTTGATATTTGTGCGCAAGACGCGTTTAATTTGATTTTATTATTTATTTCGATATTTATTCGATTTGGCCGCGCGATTTAAGCCGGCCACAACACGGTAGCAGCGACCGTCGGACATTAAACGACACACTAAACATTTATTTATACATTAAGGGGGTCTTCTACCTTGTGGCCTCGTTTTTGATACTGTTTTTTGACAATAGATTGTAGGGGAACCAATAATGCAATCAAGGTTCGGTTTTTTGCATTGAATTCGTTTATTACTTCCAACATTAATTTTTCTGAAATTTTACTGTCTCTAGTTTGACCGTGATTTGACCTTGAAATGTCCCTTACGAAAAATTTATACTAAAACGGTTGTCACGATTCAGCCCATGAAAGTCGTCTGAAACAAAAAAACCAAAATGATTTAGTTTCTTTATGACTTTGGCTATCGTTTGACACGAGGTTTTTGAAAAATTCCAAAATTTCACGAAACAGGCAACAAACAAACAAAAATGTCTACGTTTTCAAGGTCAAGAATAGCTGTAAAAATCGTTAAAATGAAAAAAATCTAAAAAGCTCGTGTCAAACGATAGCCACATGTTTTCCGCAAATTTTGATATATCACTTTAGTTAATTGATCAATTAGTTCTCGAGATATCTTGCCAACCAGTTGCAAAAACACAACTTTTGGGAAATTGCATTTAAAGATATTAATGCGCTGCGATAACAGCATGCGGAGCTATATTCGATGACTCTAAAAACCCCGAAATAATAAGATTTCGGTTATACCCTTTGAATATTATATTTCTAGTACCTTCTAGGCCACAAAACTGCAAAAAAAAATAAAATCGATTTTTTTGAACCAACAAGGTAGAAGACCCCCTTAAACACGCGCAAACACGTATAAACAGAAAAAAACCGCGGAGCAACGAAAGGGTACGTGTGCCCACGCGAATTCTTCTTCACCACTTATGGTGAACCACTTTTTGCTGGTTCTAGGGGTTGAACCGGTTCCATACGCGTAGCAGGCTGGGGGACTGAGATTGGAGCATCTTAATGATGTCCAACATCTTTGCCATGCACAACTCGTATTGGTCTGTGCAGGCGTCGATCCTTTGCCTAGCCGACTCTTTAAAACCGTCGGGCTGGCTGTTGTCCTCGGCGAGGAAGACTGCCTGATGTGCGCGCATTAGCCTCTCCCATTGGGCTTGCAGATTTTTCTGCTTAATTTGGACCAGTGATGTGGTCAAATCCTCAATGGGAGCCGATGCAAATTGTGTGCATAATTGCACGAGTCTCTCAGACTCAAAACCAAAAGTGGCAACACTGGGATCGGTTGCTATGGGACTAGGTGGCTTGGAGCGAGTTTTGAGTGCCTCGCGAATGACAGGAACTGTCAAATGTGCCTCAGTCGACTTTGAATATCTTGGAGAAGGAGACTCCATTTTGTTTATTTGACGCTTGGGGGATCGCTCAACAGGCATTTCAATGGCTTAAAGCTCGAAAGGGGGCTTAAAATTCGATTGAATATAAATACAAGGCTTATGGGAAATAAACCAGAAATATTACCGCGTCCGCGCGAACGATAATTTGGAAATAAGGAAGTGTACACGAAAGTGTAAAAAAATTTCAATACGAATTTGTATTTTTGTTGAGGATAAAAGTTTACAATTGTGTATGAAAACGCGTCGAGAAATTGGTATATATAAATTGGGAAAAAACGAGAAATATGTAAATAAGAATGGGGGAAATTATTATGAAACACCAAATTTTGTATACAGTCAAATATGTATGGGTAATAAATAAATAAATAAATAAATAAATAAATATTAGTGAATTAGTGTTGCGGGTATAATAATTAATTCTTATTATATTTAGTGAACGATTAAAAAATTTTAAGTACAGGTGGGGTGTTTTTGTCCCACTGTATTCGCTTGGGGTGACACCAGCTGTGCACTGAATGTGTATGTGCAGCACTATTGAAAATTTCGGAAGTCTCAGAAAATTTTTAAAAGTGCTGCGAAAACAGGTTACTCGGCCCACTGTATTTGCGATAGCTTACTTCTGCCAGCGAGAGTGGAAAAATTGCCTAGGCCGAAGTGCGAAAGTGCAATTGCACTTGGAAGCAGCAGCGGGAGTGCTCGCTGCTCAGTGCTTGCGTATATCGCACAAAGCAAAACGCGAAAATGCGTGCAAGTGGGTGAGTGGGAATGCAGCGGGTGAAATGCTGCGTACCTATTTACTGCACAAGGAGAATAGTGCGTTTTGGGTGCTGGCAGCAGCGGAGTTTTTGCTGCTTCGGCAGCGAAGGTCGCACAAAGGAGACGGCGAAAATGTACAAAGCGCCGAATTATGTGCAGTAGCGGAATTGCTAACTGCACTGCGCTGTTTTGTAAAAAGAGAAATATGCACACGATAAGCGGGGTACCAGAATGAAGATTTGTATCCTGGATTTTTGGGGAGTGGGTATATATTCGGGGTAGATATATTTATAAAATTGTTCCGCTTATCTGTTGTTGGGCCCCGTGTCCGAGAATGGGGATATCCTCTCTTGCTGTGGTCCGCTCCTGTGTTGTGATGCTGTTGTTTTTGCTGTTGTAGTTTGGGCTGTTCTCCTCTGTTTCCTTTGTATTCTCTGCGTTGTGGGTGTGTGTTGTTGTTGTGTTTTTGATGTGCGTGTTTTTGTTTTTGTTATATGTTCTGCAGAACCACTGCACTTTCTTTATGTCGCGTTTTTTTGTTATTAGTTTTGCACTACACTGTCCACTGCTTTGTTTAAAATTTATGTTTTAGCTTCTTGAATTTGTGCACTGTTTGTTGAATGTATTTCGCTGGTTTGTGAAGAGTTGTCACTGTTTTTGTGTTCTTATTATTTGTGGGATTTTTATTTTGTTTTTACACAATTTTATTTTGTTTATAGTTAGTTGGAATTTTGTACATATGTGTATTCGTTTGTCACTTTTATACTTGTTGTCACTATGTTTTTTTGGGTTTGTCATTTGTTCCCCTGTAATTTTGTTGTTGTAACTATGTTTGTTTTTCTTGTTTTTGGAGTGTCTTTTCACTTGCAGTTTTCGCACTTGTCAATTCTTTTGTATTTTAAAATTGTTTTATGTTCACTGATTTCTATTGTTTTTTGTGTCGTTCAATTTTGTAATACGCGGCGCGGGCTCGCGTTGGCTCGAAGGACCATGTTTATTTTTCGGTTCGCGGCGGAGCGGATAAATGATAAGGCGGGTCGTGTCGGGTTTGGTGATCTTTATTGATCGACGTACGGTTGACAACTGATACAAGAAACACTTAACGATACGAACGGCCGAAGCCGGGGAGCAGAAAATATGGGGAACATGATTACAAAAGGAGAAGGAAAGATTGGGATTAGGGATGGGATCGACGGATCACTATACACAGCACAGTACATCTGTACAACTGCGAAACAATATTCAGTCTAATTCCAGTTAAATTATAAAAAATGTGTGAAACAGTTTTTGTTTAAATAAATGAAGTGTTATTAAATTACATAATATTGTAACGATAAGACAGTCTGTCGCCGCTACGTGCCGTGCTATAATCCAATCTGACAACGACGGCCGCGATGGTAACTTTTAGTCCAATCTGGCAACGACGGCCGCGATAATAACTTTTAGTCCAACCTGGCAATGATGGAAACTTTTAGTCCACTCCGGAATGTGCGGGAACGATCTGCGCGATGGCCTGACAGGTATAAAAGGCAGCCGGATGCGGCGCAGCGAGTGAGTCTGGTTTTGACAAGTGAAGTTGCCACACGGAGTAACTAAGCAAATACTTAAGTGTACGAACAGTAAAGTGTAAACTGTGAATAATAAAGTGACTGTTGGTTGATTTTGTTGTCTGCGTGTAGGAAACTGACTGTGTTTTATTTTCAAATTACACAATCCAGAGATACGTAACAGCCCACTAGACTTCGTAACATTTGGTGTCAGAAGTGGGATTGTGGAAAATTGAAAGTAAACAAATAAATAAAATTATAAAAGCACGGACATGGTTAAACTCGAGCTGCTGAAGGTAGACCAGCTGAAGAAGGAGCTGGCTGCCTGGAATTTGCCGACTGCGGAAGGAGAAAAGGTGGAGTTGCAGTTGCGCTTGCGAGAAGCATGTGAGGCACGAGGCGTCGATTGGGCTGCACACGAGTTCGGAACGCAGGAGCAGGAGGCGTCGGCCAAAGTGGAGAAATCGCCTGCGGGTGTTGCGTCGATCCAAAGTACGGCTGCACCGGCTGGACCATTACAAGCATTAGACATGAACCAGCTAATGATTGCAATAAAAGGCATGTTCGAGACTTCCAATCGTGAAATGTCGGCGCAGATGGCAGCGAAACTGGAATCTTCGAATCAGGAGATGGCAGCGAAGCTGGAAACTTCGAATCAGGAGTTGGCAGCGAAGCTGGAAACTACGAATCTCGAAATTTCGGCAAAAATCGAGACTGCAAATCGAGCAATGTCAGCGAAGCTGGAAACTAAAAATCGAGAAATGGCAGCGAAAATGGAAACGGCGACCCAGGAAATATCGGCGCAAGTGGCGGAGCGAATGGAAGTCAAGCTTCAGGAAAATTCTGCGCGCTTGGAGCAGAAAGTGGAGGAAATCTCGAACAGGATTAATGGGAAAGTCGAGCATCTTGCGACGCGCATAGACAATTGGGACAAACGAGTTGACAACCTGGATGAGTCCTTGAACAAACGAGTTGACAGTCTGGAAGATTCGATGCACAAAAAGATAGACGAACGACTTCGAGAGGTACAGCTGCGAGCAAGGGTGCGGTCAGTTGAGGAAAGTTTCGCCATAGAAGCGCCTACCTATGATGGTACTACGTCGTTTGACACATTCAAACTACAATTCGAGATGGCTGCTTTGGAGAGTCAGTGGACCGATGTTAGGAAAGGTCGGAGACTGATACTGGCTCTAAGAGGTCCTGCGGCTGAGGTAATAAAAACAGTTCCGGAAGGGTTGAGAGGTAATTACGACACCGTCATAAGGGCGCTGGCAGCCAGATACAGTGACGAGCATAACAAAATGCTGTATTATTGCGAGCTGAAGAACCGTAGACAAAGGGCCAACGAGGCGCTGCAGACATTTGCAGCAGACATTGAGCGACTCGTATAGCTGTGCTACCCGTCCTTCGGCGCTGGTGATCTCGAGAGGATGAAGATTGAGGCGTTTATTGAAGGTCTTCATGATCCGGAGACACGTCGCAGTGCGTTGATGATGGGCAAGCCGACATTTAAGGAGACGGTGACCAGCGCGATGACGTATGAGGCGGCCTGGAGAGGAAGTTTTCGGCATTCATCTGCAGAAAAGCGTCGAGCCAATCTGGACGTGTCACCCAAAGCCAGAGAGTGAGCTCGGAAGCACCAGCGGGGCTGCGGGCAGTGTCATCTGGAGTCAGTTGCTGGCGATGTGGCAAGCAAGGCCACATATCACGAGACTACCATCTGCGAGAAAAGTGTTCCGGACAACAGACGTCGCCAAGAAGGGCTGCCGCTCTGCCACACCATTCGTGCAAAACCGAGTGCAGGCATAACTCGCGAGCCGAAAGCGAGGGACAAATTGTGGATGTGCGGTCGATAAGCGTTATGCCAGAGGAAGAGTGGTCTGCGGAGAGGCTACGAAAACACCAGCGTGAGGATGCGGATCTTGCAAAAATCGTCGAAGGCAAGGAGCAAGGCGCACGTCCAGACTGGCAGGAGATGGCCGGTGAAAGCCCAATCGCTAAGGCTTACTGGGCACAGTGGAAAAGTCTGCGGCTGAAGGAAGGCTGCCTGTACCGCGAATGGGAGAGCGTGGATGGTCGGACCAGCAACCCCCTAATGGTAGTGCCGAAATGCAGAATCAACGAGGTCATCGAGGCATACCATAGCGACTCCAGTGGAGGGCACCTGGTCTTCACCAAAACCGTCGCCAAAATAAAAAGACGATTCTACTGGGTAGGATATCAGGAGTCTGTAGCCGAGTGGATTAAGAGCTGCGACCGATGTTCAGCCGCGAAAGGGCCGACAAGAAAATCTCGAGGCCGCATGCAGCAGTACAACGTGGGAGCGCCCTTCGAGCGGATTGCTATGGACGTCGCCGGCCCATTCCCAACTAGCACTCAAGGCAACAAATATGTGCTGGTTGTAATGGATTACTTCAGCAAATGGCCCGAAGTGTACCCTATTCCTAACCAGGAGGCTACTACGATCTCGGAAAAGCTGGTAAACAACTGGGTAGCCCGGTTCGGAGTTCCGTTGGAGTTGCACTCAGATCAAGGCCGGAATTTCGAATCTGCGGTATTCAAGGAAGTGTGTGAGCTGCTGGGGATAAAGAAAACTCATACCACTCCTTTGCACCCACAGTCCGACGGCATGGTGGAACGCTTTAACCGGACACTGGAGGAATACCTGCGGAAAGTGGTAAGCAGGAATCAAAAGGATTGGGACACGCATATCCCCCTGTTCCTGATGGCGTATAGGTCAGCCCCGCACGACACGACATCACTCCAGCCCGAGCAGTGTTCGGCACAGAGTTGCGGTTACCCGCTGACTTGAAGTTCGGCGTAGTCAGCACGACGGGAGGCGCTAAGACGGACTACGTGGTCAATAAGCGGGCGGAACTGGAGGAAATTCACCAGTTTATAATAGCCTATTTCCACTGGGCCTTAACTGCAGTTTACGCTTAACTGCAGTTTGACATCGCATTTAAATGCCCAAATACCCATGAAATTGTTGTTGTGAAAAACTGAGTTAACTCACTTTCAAAACTGAGTTAACTCAGTTTTGCCGTGTACAGACGTCTAACAGAAAATGTTATGTTAAAAGCTGGAGCAATACTCAAAAATGTACAAATTTTGATAGCATACTTTCAGGCGCTGCAAGAGCCGTACGAAAACAAACGGAAGAAGGGATTTGAGTTGCGTTCGGTGTGGTAGATTTTTTGCCAAGACAATTACTTTTTACTACATTTTTCGCAAAAATACATATCGTCTGTCATAACACCGTGCGACAAAAATCAAAAAATTCCAAAACACACGAAAAAATCGGTATACTCGCAAAACTAGGGGCCAAACGTAGTAAAACTGCGTTTTTAGTTTTTCTCTCTGACGTCAGGATTTTTATTAAAAGGACTTTGAAATTTGAAGGACATGGTTATTTCAAAAAATTATTTTAAAAATTGAGCGCATTGTAGAATAACAATATGGGTATCAAATGAAAGAGAAAAATCCTTAGAATCTTAAAAAAATAATTTTTTTGGTGTAAAAGGACGAAGAGGTATTGAAAATGTCCTTTTAAAACTTTATCCTTGAATATCCTTGCAAATTTCCAATATTTTTTTTTGCAAAAAATATATCTTAAGGCCTAATGTGTACACTACCACATCCTCGAATTTCGTTCTTCTAACTTGAATAGTTAAGGATATAAAAAATTTTATATTTCTCATTATAAAACAAAGATATATTGCACCGTACGACAAAAATAAAATATTTAATTAACTCATGAATAAATCGTTATGCTGCTAATACTGGAGGTTGCCGGCCTCGATAGTCAAACGGGTAGCGCGCTGGCTTCTCATACCACAGGCTCCAGGTTCGATTCCTGGCTCGGGCTGGTGAACAACTCATCTACTTCTATCGCTATCCACATGAAGGGACTGAGAATTACAAGAATCGCACAAGTGCGCTCTTGGCAGGCAATGGCAAAACCTCCAAGTGTGAACGAAAAACTGCCAATCGCCGTTCGGATTCGGCGTTAAACTGTAGGCCGCCCCCCCCTTTCCCCATCCGCTTGAAATGTGTGCTGTAACATATGTTGGCAAAACAGTGTTGCATACACAGTTCAAAAACGGGTGAAATATGTGGTATCACAATGGGCCTTTCAGGCCTCCGAGTGTGTCTCGTATAGAGGCAGCCACCGCAACCTAACCTAACCTAATACTGGAGGTTAAATACACTAATTCCGCAACTTCAAAATTACGTTTGAACCTAAGTATTTGTTTTCACAAGACATTGAAAATTTAAAAATTGAGTTTTCTTGAATAAAACTTATCCAAGAGTAACAAGATGAATGCATGAAGATACGTACTTACTGTGAATACTAGTGCTCATAACTTAATTTAATTTTGGTACGTGTCACGGCACAGCGACGAAGTAGTAGCTATACTAACGGGCTTGAAAAAGGGCTTCTCAAAAAATCAATGTTTTTTATGCCCATGGAAAGGTCGACGCCGTGAATTACACTATATCAACCACAAATGGGAGCCTCGCATAACTCATCAACTTGGCCGCGGCAGCATCGATCATATGCCTCTAGTCCCTTCATCAAAAATAATACTTCCACCGCTCCACATAAAGTTAGGCCTGATTCGAAAACTTAGGTGACGTTAGTGATGAACACAGAGAGCGCTTCCACCAAGACATTGCGCTAATTGAAAATCGCTTTCGGGGAAAAGATATGTGCCACATGCTTTTGTTTCAAAATAAATCATTCATAAAATGCATTTTAAATTACTTTTGTTAACTTTTAAACTAAGTTATGAGCACTAGTATTCACAGTAAGTACGTATCCTCATGCATTCGTCTTGTTACTCTTGGATAAATTTTATACAAGAAAACTAAATTTTTAAATTTTCAATGTCTTGTGAAAACAAATACTTATGTTCAAACGCAATTTTGAAGTTGCAGAATTAGTGTATTTAACCTACAGTATTAGCAGCATAACGATTTATACATGAGTTAATTAAATATTTTAGTTTTGTCGTACGGTGCAATATATCTTCGTTTTATAATGAGAAATATAAAATTTTGTATATCCTTAACTATTAAAGTTAGAAGAACGAAATTCGAGGATGTGGTAGTGTACACATTAATCCTTAAGATATATTTTTTTACAAAAAAAAATATTGGAAATTTGCAAGGATATTCAAGGATAAAGTTTTAAAAGGACATTTTCAATACCTCTTCGACCTTTTACACCAAAAAAATTATTTTTTTAAGATTCTAAGTATTTTTCTCTTTCATTTGATGCCCATATTGTTATTCTACAATGCGCTCAATTTTTAAAATAATTTTTTGAAATAACCATGTCCTTCAAATTTCAAAGTCCTTTTAAAAAAAATCCTGACGTCAGAGAGAAAAACTAAAAACGCAGTTTTACTACGTTTGGCCCCTAGTTTTGCGAGTATACCAATTTTTTCGTGTGTAAAATTTGTTGTCGCACGGTGTAATCAATGTCAAAACTTCTATTATTTGCCAAAAATAAATGCTGAAAAAGAAAATAAAAAACGTGGAACTTCTCATGAACCCTCTTGACGTTAAAAATTCAGACAGCTCTGATATCAATCAGCTGACAACTGTCACAAATTAACTAAACATTTACAAATTAAATAAATTTTCATAAATGAAATAAATTTTCACAAATATGAAAACGCAGACATTCCTAGACCGTTGAGAAGGAAAGCGGAGTGGTTTTGATGCAGTAGAGGGGCTACAAGAAACCATACATACGTATACAAGGAGATGGTGGCGATGGGTAAGCTGTGGCTGCACAGAAATAAATGCAGAATTTGGCTTGGCCAAATAAAAATGTAAACAAAAAACAGCTGTTGCATTTAACTCGATTCCGGTGGAAACGCTTGACAGTTCTCAAATTTAACAGAGCCCTTCACTGCAGTTAAGCGCTCAGTGGAAATAGGCTATAAGGGGCCGCACCAAACTGGTCAGCGATAAGGCGAAAGTCAGATATAATCTACGGGCCAACTCAGCAGGGTTCCAAGAAGGCGATCTGGTAATGCTCTACAACCCGCAGCGGAGGAAAAGTTTGTCTCCGAAACTTCAAGCGTCATGGGAAGAACCGTACGAAGTCGTGACTAGGATTAACGACGTGGTATACAGGATTCAACGTTGCAGCAATAGAGCTAAGCTGAAGGTAGTCCATTTGGAGCGCCTGGCGCCTCATCACAGCGGAGCCTCGGCAATTGTTCGGGACGAATAAGTCTAAGTGGTGGGCAGTGTAACGATAAGACAGTCTGTCGCTGTGCAAAGCAACCCTGCCGCTACGTGCCGTGCTATAATCCAATCTGGCAACGACGGCCGTGATGGTAACTTTTAGTCCAATCTGGCAACGACGGCCGCGATAATAAGGGAAACTTTTAGTCCAACCTGGCAATGATGGAAACTTTTAGTCCATTTCGGAATGTGCGGGAACGATCTGCGCGATGGCCTGACAGGTATAAAAGGCAGCCGGATGCGGCGCAGCGAGTGAGTCTGGCAGCGATTAAGCGATGTGAAACTGGGAGAGTAAGCCGATTTTTGTGCGTTTTTTGCAATACACGTACACAGTCCTTGTGTGCTGACAGTGATCAGCTTTTCACTGTGTCTGCTCTTTTCCCGATATTAGGGATTCTTTTCAATTATTTGCTTTTTAAAGTTTGTTCTCATTAATTTTCTGCATTAAATGTCAACACATTAACTTTTTTGGTTTCATTATGTAAATATTAATGAAAAATATACCAAAGAACACAAAGCTAAATGCATAGAATATGACGGGGTCAATTGCCGTCCTTTTTATTTCGCATTTCTTCATTTAGCGAATCTCTAACGATCAGATCAGATCAGGTATGCTTTTGGTGCTAAATGCTCTAGTTTGACCGCAAGGTTGTTTTTTGGATGCAGCTAATAAAATCTTAATTTAATTAAATTAAAATCATACTCAAGGATTAATTTGGCGCTTTTGGGCAATAATATATTTTTCTAGTCAATTTTATACAAACGTATTACGAAATGGCACCAAAAATATACAAATAAAAAGACACATTTCTTTGGTCACAAAAAATGACTCACATCAGCAACACTGGATGTTTGAAATGAACTAGAGCAACAACCCCGTTTTTGAAAATTTATATGGAGGAAAAAGTACGTTCCTGATCAAGCTTGGGGCCTACTAGCCCTATTGCCCCAAGGTTGCAATTTTGCAATAATATTAGTGTAATTCTGTGCATGTATTTCTACCGGCTCTCCCAGTTTCACATCGCTTAATCGTTGAGTCTGGTTTTGACAAGTGAAGTTGCCACACGGAGTAACTAAGCAAATACTTAAGTGTACGAACAGTAAAGTGTAAACTGTGAATAATAAAGTGACTGTTGGTTGATTTTGTTGTCTGCGTGTTGGAAACTGACTGTTTTATTTTCAAATTACACAATCCAGAGATACGTAACAGCCCACTAGACTTAGTATTCGTAACAATATGTATGTTCTTATGACTCAACAAATAATAAAAAATAAATAAAATATATTAAGCACATATTTTTACTATACAAATTCCAATATTTTATTGAACAATTTTTAATTTTGGAACCAAACTCTGATTTTTGTATGGAGTTCATATCTCGCACAACACGGGTGGTTGCGGGAAGCTAGGCCTTAGTCTCGCGTAAGCGGGCTGTCGTGCCAAGCAATTATTAATTATTATTCATATCTCCTACAACACGATTTCTTACAACGCGGCATTTTTTGGGAACCTATTCCCCGCGTTTTAGGAGGGTTAGCTGTACTAGTGTTGAGCAAAAAATCGCAACCGGTGATTTTTTCACTGTGATTTTGTAATCACAGTGTCACATTGCGATTGACTAGCAACGAAAACAGCGATTGAAAATCACTGTTTTGCCAAAATCGCTGTGAACAAATGAGCAGCGAATCGCACCTTGATTGGCAACGAAAACAGCGATTGTAAATCACTGTTTTCCAAATCACTGTTTTGCCAAAATCGCTGTGAACAAATGAGAAGCGAATCGCACCTTGACTGGCAACGAAAACAGCGATTGAAAATCACTGTTTTGCCAAAATCGCTGTGAACAAATGAGAAGCGAATCGCACCTTGACTGGCAACGAAAACAGCGATTGAAAATCACTGTTTTGCCAAAATCGCTGTGAACAAATGAGAAGCGAATCGCACCTTGACTGGAACTGAAAACAGCGATTGTAAATCACCGTTTTCCAAATCACTGTTTTGCCAAAATCGCTGTGAACAAATGAGAAGCGAATCGAACCTTGACTGGCAACGATTTCAGCACTCGTTTCTCTGCACTGTGACAATGCTGCTAACATTTATTTCATTTTCTAGTGCTCCCTTTTCCACTACAGGCAAATGGTTGATATCTATACCATTATGAAAAATCAAAAAACCAGCTGATATGTTCTCAGCGTATCTTTTGCACATTGGCAGCACGAAAATTGTATGAGAAAAGCTGTCGGAAGAATGCAGAATTGGTACAATATAAGGACCATTGGCTAAGATTTAAGGATGATAAACTCCTTACATTTTCTCTTAAGTTTGAAAAATAACATATAATCTGCTTCCGGCACAGATTTTAATATAAAAGAAAATTCTATGTCCCAACTTCCAGTCGCGGAAATTTTCGCAAGCAAGAAACAGCTGATATCACTATTTCGTTTCCACCACGCATTACAACCCCATCATCAAAGTGAAATTAGTATGGAAAGTTGCTCATTTATAATGCAAAACTGTAGCAACATAAAGTCATAAAGTTAATATTTTTTGGATGTAAATTGCTAAGAACTGGATGTGTAACTTCCTTAATATTAGACATTTTCTTCCGACTAACATTTGAATGGAAAACCAATGTTAATTTTTTCGCATTCAATAGAATTAGAATTTCTTGCAATAGAACTGTGATTGAAAATCACAGTGATTCAAAATCGCAGTTTTCAATCACAGTGATTTTCACATCGCAATCGCAAATCACACTGTGATTTGAAAATCGCCGTTTTGCTCATCACTAAGCTGTACTACATAAACTGATTATGTGGAATTGCAGCTCTGTAGCAAAAATTAAAATAGTAGTACAAAGTTTGTAAACAAATATTTTTTCCCAATTGTCAATTTTATTTTTACCTGCGGATTGAAACTACTTGTATATTTTTGTATCATGCTTAACCATGCCATCTATCCTTTTTTTTTGGCGGGATACTCCTTTCTTTCAGCTTCTAAAAACCAATCCCGCGAAAATTTTCGAAATCTTTTTGTTTTCTATATAAATCCTTCTTTTCTCATACAAAATTCCCAACGTATACTGTTGAAAAACAGATGACAAGGAGAGGGTCATTAAAGCAGCTGAAGATATTTGAGTGGGCAATGTTGATGAGGACTCCAACATGGGAGGATGTTAAAGTGGTGATGTTAAAATTGGATGGGCTCAACTTGTACGATGCAAAACAAACAGCAGCGAAATTGCACGCACAATATGGATGCGTTGAAAATTACTGCAGCGATGATAAAATTAAACAGTGGAGAAATGACAATGGTTGCATTCCGGATCGATGGACAGAAATATTCAATCATTTGTATGCTGAAAACTGCGACTACACCGAGATAGCCAGTTTGATTGAGTATATTTTGTGTTTGCCAGGGACGAGTGCTTCAGTTGAGAGAGTGTTTTCTGCCGTTAATAAATCTTGGACGGAAGAAAAGTCCCGACCAAGGCGAATTCATACCAGGTGATAGCGTAAGGACAGCAAAAAAATTTCAATGTATTTTGTTTTTGTTTTCTGGGTTTAGATTGTCAAAATCAGCCAATCAGAACAAAGCTTGCTTTTTCATTTTAAACTGTCAAAGTTTTACACAGGCACTTTGACAATCTAGACCTTTTCCACCACAAAAAAAAAATCAATTCGCCTCATTTAACGCTATCACCTGGTATGAATTCGCCTTGGTCCCGACTAAAACTCGACACTAAAAGCGATGCTCATGGTGAAATGCAACTTGACATATTCATGTGTAGAGTTCTACCACTTTTTGAAAATGAAATCTGATTTACTCCGCCAAATTGCTAAAAAGGGGAAATATTCCACCATATGTGATGCCAATGCGTGTGCGATTGATTTTGAAGACGATGATGACGACGACGACAACGATGAAGTTGTAGCAATGCTAGTTGATATGGATAAATAAAATATGTATTGTTTTTCAGAAAAATGTTAAATTTTGTATTTTCTTTTTTTTATGCTTTTTTCCAATTCGAAATCCAGCGAAATTGTCAAACCTAGTGGAGTTATCCTTCTTTTCAGCCAAAAAGGGATGGCATGGTTAATCATGCTGTATCTTTTTTTTGGCGCTAGTGAAATGAAATCAGCAGTGATGAAAATCAGCTGAGACACAAATTCATTCACAATGATGGTTTGGGTTATCGTCAGCGTTGCCGTTTTGGTTATTTTTAACCAAAAATGGTTAATTTTATTTTTGAAAATGGGTTTTGGTTATTTGATGATTTTTGATCTCATTTGGTTATTTTTTAGAATATTGCACACTGATACAGAATGTGTCTTTTAGAATATTGCACACCGATACAAAATATATCTTAAATATCCACGAGTACAATATTATTGGGAGTGCCAATAATATTGATATTGATTGATAGTGGCAACTCATGATGAAATAAACAAGGTGAAGCGAGTAGCTGACAGTTTTGTCAACCCATGGTACAATAACAAGGTATGCCAAGTCGACGAATCTCCCTCTTTTTTCGTTTGTTTACATTTGGAAATGCTGTCAAACAGAGATACTGGAGTTGCGTGTACGCTAGAAATTTAGTACCTTTTTCCATGCATACCATACCTTTTGGAAATGTTCATGCTAAACAAACAAGAAATATGCACTAGCTGCCTTAGAGTGAAAAGGTGCTAAATCCACTTTTTCAAATTTTACAGGAAAGACAAAAACTAAGTAAAAATAATTTATATTTATGTTTATTCTTTGGACTTTCTTTGCTCTGGACTTTGTGCACTTTTCCACGAAGCAAGACTTTTTCTTTTCTCTCTTTTCATGCATGTTCCGCCGACTTATGACGACATTTTATGCCGTTATTTTTAATTTGTGCTTTGGGAACTTTTTCGCCTTGCTGTGCTTTTCATTTCAAGAAGTGATTGAGTGTTGAACATTTTTAAATTCAAAATCGTCCGTGTGAATTAATAATGCCGGGAAATTCGTGTGCGTTGTGCAGAAGCACGCACTAAGAGAAATGATACTACAAAGTAGCAAAGATATTTGCGTACCTGAAAATGTAAAAAGCTTGTTTTTCAAATGCAGAATTTTTTTCAGAATCAAATGTTTAAACAAAAAACTCAAAGAAAATGAACTTAAAAAAAACTTCTATAAAAAAAAAACTGTTGAAGTCTGAATATTGAAGCGCTATTTATTTGATGAAGAAAACGATGGATCGATGTGTATGTGTACGAATCTTGCGGGAAATCGTGCTACCGTATGTCCGTGAAAAAACGCCAATGCTTTGGATCTTCCAACAGGATTATAACCGAAAGCATACAAGCAAGGTCGCATGAAAGGAGCTTCGCAAAAGCAGGATTAGGGTTATGGAATGGCTCGTTTTACGCGTACTACTATTATTTTGACCGCAACTGTATATCAGCTGTTTCTTTGTTGTGAAAATTTCCGCGATTGGAAGTTGGACCACAGATTTAACTTCCATCCTAAAATCTATTCGGAAGAATATTACTTGTTATTTTGCACATCTACGAGAAAATACAAGAAGGTTTGCATCATTAAAGTTGGTTCGTTGCCTTTGATACTGCTGCATTTTTGCATTCTTCCGACGGTCTTTCTCATACATATTTTGTGCTGTCAATAAGTAAAAGCCATGGTGAGTAAATAAATGCGTATTTGTTTATTCGTCGTCAACCTGCTCGTTGCCCGGGGTAAATTAAAAATAATTATGTGCAATGCCGCAATAGTAAATATCGTTATTTAGTACAAAATAACAAATACATCTTATACTTTATGTTAGGTGTCAATATATTTATTACCTATTTTAATATTAAAAACATATATTTATAATATACATTTAAAATTTTGCATTTTCCGCAGCACCGTAGAGGTATGCAAAGAAGGCGCGTTACCGAATTTTTTTGGGTGCTCGGTTCCCCTGGAGGCATATATCACCCATTACAATTTAAAATTAAATAAAATTCAAATAAATAAATAAATATGAAATCAATGCATAACAATATAATGCAAAATAAAAACACACATGTGCAAAAGTAAAAATTAAAAGTGAATAATTCAGTTATTAAAAAAAGGCAAAATATACGCCATAACCGCAATACATGCATATTAATAAAGCATATACTATATGCACACATAGTATATATAAAATATATATGTATATATATATTGTTATAACAAATAAAAAGTGAGAAAATCTTAACCTAACATGCATTCTATTTACATTTTTATATACAACATATATACATATCTACCCTGAGCTTTTTTTCAAAACAGTTTTGCGAAGTCTGAATTTGGGTCAATCTCAACTACAACTTTTCTAACTGCACTGAAAACTTATTTAATACATTTTTTTCGATTAATATTTACCATGTCGAGCAGTAGATCTAATTGTAATACTAATACTAATTATACTAAAACAATTCAATTGAAACTATAAATGTGAAACACACAAAATTTTATGTTTGGGCTTTGGAATTGATAGTTTTTTATTGAAAAACTTTAAAACGAAATATATTCTTACTCGCCCAAATAAACAAAGGAGTTTGTCCGTGTCACAATTACTGCAACAAATATAAGGGTCAATTACTTTGAGGGCATCAAATATGAACATACCTACACCTACTCTATGTGCTTCAAAATCCGAGAACACAGCGTCGTAGAGGCATTTCTATGAAATAAATATAATTTTTGTAAGAAAATTCATTTGCAAATCGACGAATATACTTACTTTCGTGGTCAAATATTACTAAAGCACTAGAGTTTAAATATTTATTCAATTTTTTGTCTTTTCGCTGTTTTCGCAATCAAACGAACCCCACACATACCAATCGTTGACGAACGGCTTGATATCTATATAGACATTGCTGAGGCGCTTATGCATGAACGCGAGTATGTGGAGGCAATCGACTTGCTGCGTCCTATCACTGACGCTCAAACAGTCGAATGTCCCGCATTTGTTTGGTTACGTCACACCGAGTGCTAACACCACTTAAACTGCACCATCGACGCCGTCCAAAGTTATACACGAGTCGTCGATTTCGCTCCATATAGCTACGAGGCTAAATTCACCTTGTCAGCACTTCTTAAACAGCAAGGACGTCACATAGAGGCGGTCAAAGCCCTACAGCAGACCGGTGAAGTCGATGGACAGCCACTAAATGCCCGTCTTCTTTACGAGCGCTGAATTGAGACGAGTTCTTTCAACTCGGGTACATCCTTCTCGCCCGTCAGTCGATTAAACTTCGCAATCGCGAGGAAATGTTGGCAGCGGCCAGTGGTGGAAGCTTTTTTAATGCTGAGGGCCTTAAAGTTATACTGCAAATGCGCAACATCACCGATGACACCGACAAAGCCTTGCAGGTGTGCAAACTTCACTCTTAAACCTAGTCCCTAGTTGGAGCCGTTGATTGCACTTTTAAACAGTTCATACGTGAGAATGGAAAAATTTGTTCGTCCCAAATATTGCTTTCTGATATATTACAAATGCAGCAGCTGCACCTAGTACCGGCATCCAATTTATAATGATGTATCTTTAAAAACTAATATTTTTCAAAAATACAAAAATATTGTAACGATGAGACAGTCTGTCGCGGTGCAAAGCAACCCGGCCGCTACGTGCCGTGCTATAACCCAATCTGGCAACGACGGCCGCGATAATAACTTTTAGTCCAACCTGGCAACGATGGTCGCGGTCATCAGGGAAACTTCTAGTCCAATCTGGCAACGTGCGAGAACGATCTGCGCGACGGCCGGACAGAGTATAAAAGGTGGCCAGATGCGGTGCAGCGAGTCAGTCTGGTTTTGACAAGTGAAGTTGCCACACGAAGTGATTAAGCAAATACTTAGGTGTACGAACAGTAAAGTGTAAACTGTGAATAATAAAGTGACTGTTGGTTTATTTTATTGTCTGCGTTTAAGAAACTGACTGTGTTTTATTTTCAAATTACACAATCCAGAGTTACGCAACAGCCCACTAGACTTAGTATTCGTAACATTTGGTGTCAGAAGTGGGATTGTGGAAAATTGAAAATAAATAAAATTATAAAAGCACGGACATGGTGAAATTCGAGCTGCTGAAGGTGGACCAGCTGAAGAAGGAGCTGGCTGCCTGGAATTTGCCGACTGCTGGCGGAAAGGTGGAGTTGCAGTTGCGCTTGCGAGAAGCATGTGAGGAACGAGGCGTCGATTGGACTGTGCACGAGTTCGGAGCGCAAGAACTAGAGGCGTCGGCCGAGGTGGAGGAGTCGCCTGCTGGTGCTGCTTCGCTACAGAGTACAGCTACAGCGGCTGCGCCAATACAAGCGTTGGACATGAGCCAACTAATGGCTGCACTCAAAGGCATGTCGGCGCAAATGGAAACTATGAATCTCGAAATTTCGGCAAAAGTCGAGACTGCAAATCGAGAAATGTCAGCGAAGCTGGAAACTACGAATCTCGAAATTTCGGCAAAAGTCGAGACTGCAAATCGAGAAATGGCGGAAAATTCTGCGCGCATAGAGCAGAAGGTGGAGGAAATTTCCAATAGACTGAATGTGAAAGTTGAGCATCTCGAGACGCGAATAGACAATTGGGAAAAACGAGTTGACGAAATAGGTGAATCCCTGAACAGACGAGTTGACAACCTGGATGAGTCCTTGAGCAAACGAGTTGATAGTCTGGAAGACTCGATGCACAGAAAGATAGACGAACGGCTTCGAGAGGTACAGCTGCGAGCAAGGGTGCGGTCAGTTGAGGAAAGTTTCGCCATAGAAGCGCCTACCTATGATGGTACTACGTCGTTTGACACATTTAAATTGCAATTCAACTTGGCTGCTTTGGAAAATCAGTGGACAGATATCAGGAAAGGTCGGAGACTTATACTGGCTCTTAGAGGTCCTGCGCCTGAGGTAATAAAAGCAGTTCCGGAAGGTTTGAGAGGTGATTACGACACCGTCATAAGGGCGCTGGCAGCCAGATACAGTGACGAGCACAACCAAATGCTGTATTATTGCGAGCTGAAGAGCCGTAGACAAAGAGCCAACGAGGCGCTGCAGGCATATGCAGCAGACATTGAGCGGCTCGTACAGTTGTGCTACCCGAAATTCGGCGCTGATGACCTCGAGAGGATGAAGATTGAGTCATTTATTGAAGGTCTTCATGACCCAGAGACACGTCGCAGTGCGTTGATGATGGGCAAGCCGACATTTAAGGAGACGGTGACCAGCGCGATGACGTATGAGGCGGCCTGGAGAGGAAGTTTTCGACATTCATCTGCAGAAAAGCGTCGAGCCAATCTGGACGTGTCACCCAGAGCCAGACAGTGAGCTCGGAAGCACCAGCGGGGCTGCGGCCAGTGTCATCTGGAGTCAGTTGCTGGGGATGTGGCAAGCAAGGCCACATATCACGAGACTGCCATCTGCGAGAAAAGTGTTCCGGACAACAGACGTCGCCAAGAAGGGCTGACGCTCTGCCACACCATTCGTGTCAAACCGAGTGCAGGCATAACTCGCGAGCCGAAAGCGAGGGACAAATTGTGGATGTTCGGTCGATAAGCGTTATTCCAGAGGAAGAGTGGTCTGCGGAGAGGCTACAAAAAGACCAGCATGAGGATGCGGATCTTGCAAAAATCGTCGAAGGCAAGGAGCAAGGCGCACGTCCAGACTGGCAGGAGATGGCTGGTGAAAGCCCGATCGCTAAGGCTTACTGGGCACAGTGGAAAAGTCTGCGGCTGAAGGAAGGCTGCCTGTACCGCGAATGGGAGAGCGCGGATGGTCGTACCAGCAACCCCCTAATGGTAGTGCCGAAAAGCAGAATCAACGAGGTCATCGAGGCATACCATAACGACTCCAGTGGAGGGCACCTAGGCATCACCAAAACCGTCGCCAAAATAAAAAGACGATTCTACTGGGTAGGATATCAGGAGTCTGTAGCCGAGTGGATTAAGAGCTGCGACCGATGTTCAGCCGCGAAAGGGCCGACAAGAAAATCTCGAGGCCGCATGCAGCAGTACAACGTGGGAGCGCCCTTCGAGCGGATTGGTATGGACGTCGCCGGGCCATTCCCAACTAGCACTCAAGGCAACAAATATGTGCTGGTCGTAATGGATTACTTCAGCAAATGGCCCGAAGTGTACCCTATTCCTAACCAGGAGGCCACCACGATCTCGGAAAAGCTGGTAAACAACTGGATAGCCCGGTTCGGAGTTCCGTTGGAGTTGCACTCAGATCAAGGCCGGAATTTCGAGTCTGCGGTATTCAACTAAGTGTGTGGGCTGCTGGGGATAAAGAAAACGCGTACCACTCCTTTGCACCCACAGTCCGACGGCATGGTGGAACGCTTTAACCGGACACTGGAGGAATACCTGCGGAAAGTGGTAGGCAGGAATCAAAAGGATTGGGACACGCATATCCCCCTGTTCCTGATGGCGTATAGGTCAGCCCCGCACGACACGACATCACTCACTCCAGCCCGAGCAGTGTTCGGAACAGAGTTGCGGTTACCCGCTGACTTGAAGTTCGGGGTAGTCAGCACGACGGGAGGCGCTAAGACAGACTACGTGGCCAATAAGCGGGCGGAACTGGAGGAAATTCACCAGTTTATAAGGAGCCGCACCAAACTGGTCAGCGATAAGGCGAAAGCCAGATACGATCTACGGGCCAACTCAGCAGGGTTCCAGGAAGGCGATTTGGTAATGCTCTACAACCCGCAGCGGAGGAAAGGTTTGTCTCCGAAACTTCAAGCGTCATGGGAAGGACCTTACGAAGTCGTGACTAGGATTAACGACGTGGTATACCGGATTCAACGTTGCGGCAATAGAGGCGCCAAGCTGAAGGTAGTCCATTTGGAGCGCCTGGCGCCTCATCACAGCGGAGCCTCGGCACTTGTTCGGGACGAACAAGTCTAAGTGGTGGGCAGTGTAACGATGAGACAGTCTGTCGCGGTGCAAAGCAACCCGGCCGCTACGTGCCGTGCTATAACCCAATCTGGCAACGACGGCCGCGATAATAACTTTTAGTCCAACCTGGCAACGATGGTCGCGGTCATCAGGGAAACTTCTAGTCCAATCTGGCAACGTGCGAGAACGATCTGCGCGACGGCCGGACAGAGTATAAAAGGTGGCCAGATGCGGTGCAGCGAGTCAGTCTGGTTTTGACAAGTGAAGTTGCCACACGAAGTGATTAAGCAAATACTTAGGTGTACGAACAGTAAAGTGTAAACTGTGAATAATAAAGTGACTGTTGGTTTATTTTATTGTCTGCGTTTAAGAAACTGACTGTGTTTTATTTTCAAATTACACAATCCAGAGATACGCAACAGCCCACTAGACTTAGTATTCGTAACAATATACAGGTAGATTCAATCGAGCAAAATTAAAAGTCATTTGCTTTTTTGACAAATAAAAATACAATTTTAAGGGTGCAAAAACAAGTAAAAAATTGAGAAACTGAATGATATACTACATAACTGATTGTGTGGAATTGCAGCTCTGTAGCAAAAATAAAAATAGTAGTACAAAATTTGTAAACAAATATTTTTTTCCAATTGTCAATTTTATTTTTATCTGTCGCATTGAAACTACCTGTATATTTTTGTATCATGATTTTAGGGCTTCGCATGACATTGCATATGCAACGTTAACTTCACGACGCAAATATGGCAACTATGTTTTTTACACTTAGCAGCTTTGTTTTTTATGTTGAAATAATTTAAATTTTGGTTAAAAATAACCAAAACGGCAACGCTGACGATAACCCAAGCCATCATTGTGAATGAATTTGTGTCTCAGGTGATTTTCATCATTGCTGATTTCATTGCAGTAGGGTAAAAAAAGAGACTATTTCTGGTCCAATATCTGATTGTTTAACTGACTTCAGAGTAGCCTTAACCTAGGAGATATAATAAACTTCAACAGATCTACAATTCCTAACCAATGGGGGCCGATAACCTAATCGAGGAGTTGTCTACTAATGATGTTCCTGAATCCGAGCTAGCGCAGTTCACAGAGACGCAACTACTCGAGCTGCATGAGGTTCTGCCATCGAGACCATGGCTGAACTACAAGGTTGTAGCAAGCCACCGGCTGATCGTTTATCGCTTTTGTCGAAACCAACGATTAAGCGATGTGAAACTGGGAGAGCCGGTAGAAATACATGCACAGAATTACACTAATATTATTGCAAAATTGCAACCTTGGGGCTGACTAGTAGGGCCCAAGCTTGATCAGGAAGGTACTTTTTCCTCCATATAAATTTCTAAAACGGGGTTGTTGTTCTAGTTGATTTCAAATTGCCAGTGTAGCTGGTGTGAGTCATTTTTTGTGACCAAAGAAATTTGTCTTTTTATTTGTATATTTTTGGTGCCATTTCGTAATACGTTTGTATAAAATTGACTAGAAAAATATATTATTGCCCAAAAGCGTCAAAATAATCTTTGGGTATGCTTTTAATTCAGTTAAATTAAGATTTTATAAGCTGCATTCAAAAAAACAACCCTGCGGTCAAACTACAGCATTTAGCAAAAAAAGCATACCTGATCGTTAGAGGTTCGCTAAATGAAGAAATGCGAAATACAAAGGACGGCAATTGACCCTGTCATATTCAATGCATTTAGCTTTGTGTTCTTTGGTATATTTTCATTAATATTTACATAATTAAACCAAAAAAGTTCATGTGTTGGCATTTAATCCAGAAAATTAATAAGAACATACTTTAAAAAGCAAATAATTGTAAAGAATCCCTAATCCCTAATATCGGGAAAAGAGCAGACACAGTGAAAAGCTGATCACTGCCAGCACACACGGACTGTGTACGTGAATTGCAAAAAACGCACAAAAATCGGCTTACTCTCCCAGTTTCACATCGCTTAATCGTTGGTCGAAACCGTCGGTGTGCTGTGTTGCCGCATCGGTTGAAATGAAAATACCTGACTGAAAACAACTGACCTGAGCACTTTTCCCGCCTTTTCAGTTTTCAATCAGTTTTGTTTGTTTTCAGTTTCTCCCTCTCTCGGCGGAAAATATCAGCTGATTTTGACAGTAGTGATAAACGATCCTACCAACAAAATACATGTGGTTTTACATGTAATACATGTGGAAGGTACCCGGGTACCTTCATACAAAATACAGTAAAACAATACAGTTTCAACGTGAAATTACTCGTTCATATTCAAGTGGACCAAATTTTAAATTTGAAATCAAAGTTGTCTTCAAAGATAAGTTAAACCAAAGAAAATAAACATACAGAATGCGCATGTTATACAAGCAAAAGTTTTGTATGGCGGGTTCTAACATTGGAACCCGCGCTCTGCTCTCATAGATCACATATGTAGTGAGAGCGTGGCTTTACAAGCGAGAATGTAGTTTTATGTGTCGCGCTCTTTGGTTGCGCTCACTGCAGCGAGTGTGCGTTCGCACATTGTTGTGGCGTGAAATGATTGCAAGGTGAAGACGAACGCTGTTGTTGTTGTTGCGCTGGCGAAAAGCTGAAATTGTAAAACGATTTATGATTTCTGGCTGGCTTTTGTTCTTCTTCTACAAGCCTGCACGGCGCACAGTGTGACTTTTATCATTTTTAGGATGCCAAAAGTCATAGTAGTCAAACCAAAGTAGGTATGACGATAAAATTTTGCAATAACCATGTAGAGCTCAACATCGTATTAGACCAAAAAAATGGGCGTGATCCGCCCACTTTTTCTTCGACTCCCCATATAAGGTTTCATTTCAGATGACCATTATTTCTAAATTAATAGGGTTTGTCTGGACGGACGTAAATAAAAATAGTCAAAATAGTTTTTTTTTAATACTTTTGAATTAGATTCATCCCAAACCATTTAACATTTGAAAAAAATTTTGGCAAAAAAATGCAGTATCCTGTGATATAAAGGAAACAGCTATTTATTCGGCTAGAATGTGCCCACCTTAAGTGAAAATTATAGCAGAGTTTCTTTACACAGGATTTTAATTTGAAGTGGACAACATATTTTCCAATTTAACTCAAAATATATATAAAAACCGAATGATTCTTATTTTCTTTGCTTGGATTTTAGCCAAACATCAAAAAGTTCACTTCGCGGAACTGCCATGTTTGATTGGCTGTGAACTAAATTGGTGCAAAAAGGAGCAAGAATTGATTGCAGAATCTGAAACTAGGCACATTTTTCATTAATGTGGTTATAAACATCACATGGGACTCTACGGAACTCTATAAGTTTTACTCTATTAAAAAAGGAAACAATTTTGAGAATCACTCAATTTTTAGTGACTAGCTATTTTAATCGATAAAAAATTAAAATACATTATTTAAAGCTTCAAAAACTTACCAGAGTTTGCACAAAATATTCAAGTAACTAAAATCAAAAAGATTTGTGCAAAAATATTTCTGACAAAAAAATCATGGCACTGTAAACTTCACAAAACAATTACATTGAGAAAAGTGTTTCTGCACTTGTCGCAGTGAGACAAATTCGATAACGGTTATCATGCTAACTGTTATTTTTCGTTTTGTTTTGAGCATATATTCGTAATACTTGTATATTCCTCTATTGCATACCAAAAAATTTTTGCGATCGGAGAACATTTTTTTTTTTTACTTTTGGCATCCTAAAAATGATAAAAGTCACACTCATATTGCTCATGAACTTATTACAGACTGTAGTGTGCGCAAAATCATAGAAAAGAAAATAAAATATGGTTGGCATGACGACTTATATGGTCGCTACAAACAAAGTTCCTAAAGAATTTATCAAAAAAGTAGACATAATATTTGATTGCATGAATAGGGCAATCGGATAATTGCTTTAGATCGACTTTACCATTAAATAATGAGTCGTACAAATTTATAAAGATTTTTTTAATTATTTGAAAGATGTTAAATGTATGGATGATTAAAGTTTTATTTTTAGAACTAAAATCTGTTTTTTAATTACTGATAAAATTAAGCAATAACCCACATAAATGTTTTATAACAAACAAGTTTTTCAACCAAGATAAACTAGAAAATACTTTTGCAATTTTGGGACTAAATTCAAGTAGTACTCGGTCAAGTGTAACAACTAATTTCGAAGATACACAGGATTCTATGAATCAAATCCTACTACATGCTGAGACAGACGAAACTGTCTTTTTTATTATTTTATTTCAGCAGTAATTACAACAATTATTACAACAAATTATTTTGTAGATAAAAACTTCGACAATCGAGTAAAAAATTAGCATGGATAATAATTGTGGCATATGTTTCCAAAAACTAAGAAATGATGACCTTTTCACTGCGCTAAGTGAAACATTTTCCATAAAAATTTTAATTGATAATTACACAGTGCAACACTGAAAAAAGGGACATGGTCAAACCCATCTCATTCGATAGAGGATCTGAGTAGATGAAAAAGTGCCAATGGATTTTCCCCGGAATGTTCGAGTTTTTTTTTAAATTGAGTATAGATCTTTGAATGTATTTTTACCAGAAGTCACTTATATAAATTTAGCTCTCACGGGTTCCAGGATATTCAAGGATAAAAATTTATTTGATGTCCTTGAAGTCCGTTTTCATTACATTTTTCCAAAAAGGATATTGTGTCATCGACTTCATTTCATTAGCTTTCATTTGACGTAAAAATGATTCCTTTCTGATATTTGAGTCAAGAGATATGATGTTTTAAAAGTTTCGGGAAGGGGTTTTAAGCCGCCATCTTTAAACTCAATTTAAAAAAAAACTCGAACATTCCGGGAAAAATCCATTGGCACTTTTTCATCTACTCAGATCCTCTACCGAATGAGATGGGTTTGACCTTGTCCCTCGACATTTTTTTTGAATTTGTTGCACTGTGTTATCAATCGGTTACAGACTTTTGCTATCTATTTGCTCCTTCAGATTTCCTGATGAATGCTGTGACAGTAAATTAAAAAAAGGAAGTTCCAAACGATGCAAAACATAAACAATAGAAAAACAACACAAAACACAAAAAATCATACACACAAAAACTACAACAACAAAAAGCAATTGCGTCGTTGAAACGACGATCATTGCGCTGGCTGGTGTTGCTGTGAGAAATTTGCACAAAAAATTATTGAGTGACCAAAACAACCACCAACGCCTCAAAGTACACAGGAGAAGCGGTACTTTCACTTCATGTGTGTTTGTTGTAGCGCGTGCTTCAGTTCACACAGTCAATGAGCGTAAACTGAAGCGCTTGCTCTCCTGCTGGCACCACTCTTTCCCGTTTGTGGCTTCCCCCCGCTCTTTGAAGCTCGCAAACAAAAATTTGAATTTTTGAGCTCAGATGCGCCTTCTATACACTTCATATTCTTTGGTTAAACTTAGAACATCCGATCGAAGTCATTGACTTCAGATGCGTGTTACTTCAAGATGTTTTACCCTTTGAAAGGAGAAGTTTACTCTGAAAAACTAAGTACTTAAGCAATGTTCAACGTATGTAAGACTCAAGTAGGCGCAAAAATATTACAAATTTTTATTCAAAGCTCGTAACCTTACGTCCACCATGCTGCAACGGATAACGTTTTTACCTCTGAGGCACTCCTCGACACCTAAAGTCATCGATATTCGGCGAGAAAACCTTTGAAGTTGTACTTTCCGAAGAGCAATGAAGCTGGGTGGTTCTTTCAACTATGCACCACGACAAAGCAATGCCAGCGGACAACCCGAGACCAAAAATCTTTCGCATAATACAAAGGTTAATAACTTAACGTTATGGCTCAAAATGTTGACCCATTTCATTACTAAAAGTGGTACGAAAAAGTGGTAAGTGTTGGCATGCTCAATATTTGCACCTTGGGTACGTGTATTACTCGCAGCATACATAAATAAGATACCTCAAAAAAGTCAGAGACCGCGGAGAACGGTGACTTTGAAAAAATTGCTACTTGGGCGCAACCACTAAAATGCTTGTCAACACCAAATTCATAAGTGCATATTAATAATTGACCCCTTAAAATTTAGCCAGAGTCTTATGCTTTCTATATTGGTCCCTAACTTTTCATTATCCTTCAGGAATAATGAGCATATCGATGCGCAATAATAATTTGATTACTATTCGGCAATCATGAACAGATCGATGCGCAAGAGTGACATTAAATGCCTACTGCAAAATCGATAAAATGCTTGTAAAACATGATGATTCTAGGTTTATAGAAAAAATAATAACCTTAAAACCTAGCTGGAGTTTTGAGCTTTCATAAATAGGGTCAATCTTCTCGCTATCTCAAATAATGCAGGAGAATTTCGTTGTGGAAAAGTGATATCGATCACATGATACATCTATATCAGGGGTGCCCAAAATCTTCTTATGGAAAAGCAAAAACCAATACATGTAAAGTTGCCCAAAAAAATGCAAACAAATTATTTAATTAATTGAATTAGTTGAAAGCACATTGTGCATTGCGCTTGACCCTTAAAATTATTATTGAAAAAAATATAATGTTCCCATTTGTCATTGCCGAAAGGCCAACCAATCGCCAACACAAAAAAGCATACAAGTTAACACACGACTCCTCGGACACCATGGGACAGACAGCAACTCAGCAAATCTAAGCTTTGTCCCAGCTGCACCAGCTGCGGCAGTCTCGTAACAAGACACCGTACGTGCCTAAGCCGAAATTATCTTTCTCCCACACGAGCTTCAGTCCGTACCCCAGCTGCGCTAACAACGGCAGCAACGGTATCTCGCATTACGACACCAGCGAACTGCAGTAACAACAACAACAATAGCACCAAGAGATATTCACATTCTTGCAGCAACAACAGAAGCACTCCTATGCTCCACCGAGCAGCGCAGCGAGTGCCAAGATCAGGGTAGCTTAAAACTAGAGTTAGAAACTTAGAGTTAGTCGATTTCCAAACTTTAATAAATGAACAGCGCTAACCGCTCCGGTAAAATTTGTGTTTTATTACAAATCGCATAATCGGTACTATGTACGAACATCATAACTCGTATAATCGGTACATAGTACCGAACATCATAACTGGCGCCCAACATTTCGATCCCACCCGCAACGCAACTAAATAAAGGGAAAATTTAAATAAAATTAAAAATCACTGTGGAGGAAAATTTAGAAGTGTAAAAACTGAAGTGAAAATCAAAACGTTCGAGAAGCAGAAGGAAACCCGTAGATCGTCAATAGTCGTGGAAGCAATACAGTCAACAATTAAAAATTAATCAACGAGGCCAAACTAACCAGAAAAAACCATCGAGGGAAAATGCAGCCAAAAGAGCGACCCCATCAGGAAATTTTGAGGAAAAATACCCGCGGAATAACAATGCTGTAGGTAATCAATAATAGATTAAGGAAGTGAATTGAAGGAAAATTATCAAGTTGAAAATTGTAAAGAAAATATTAAAGCGAAGAGTTGAACATACAAAAAAGGAAGAAAAAGTGAACATATGAAAAAAGAAAAATCATAGATAAGGCATAAAGAAATCGATAAAAAATACTAGTAGAATTTTAAGCAAAATTAACGACGCTTTGAGCAGCAAAAGAAGTAAAAATACAAAATAAAATTATAAAAAATTAAATTGTTTATTTAAAAGATTATTATTAAAAAAAAAAAACTTAACTTCATAAATTTTGTTTTATAACATAAGGTGTAAAATGAATGAAGACCAACTAAGGACGATAGTAACGACGGCAGCTGCAGCAGCAGCAGAGAGGGTAAGGGCTCACTTTGAGCAGGCAGTTAACAATTTGACGGACAGACTTAGGGCACTGGAAGCACCATCTCAACTGCAAGAGTACCAACCTATCTCTATAAACGAAGGGGTGTCTTGCGAGGAATCTTTAGAAATTGTGAAATCCTTACCTGAGTTCAGTGGGGACGAATCAAAGTAGGTGTCATGGCGGCAGGCGGCGTTTGCTGCCTATACCCTGTTCCAACCGTATGAAGGTAGTTCGAGACACTACCAGGCGGTTGCCATCATTCGAAACAAAATTACGGGTCGAGCTGATGCCACGTTATCGTCATTTAATACTGTGCTGAATTTTCAAGCGATAATGGCAAGACTGGATTTCACCTTTGCTGACAAACGTCCGCTCCACTTGATAGAACAGGAGCTATCAACATTGAGACAGGCGAGACAGGGCGTTTAAGCGTAGTTAAATTTTATGAAGAGGTTGAAAAGAAACTAACATTAATAGTGAACAAGGTAATCATGACACACGAAGGGAATAGCGCGTTAATAGCTTCACTAAATGATAAATATCGGAGCGATGCACTTCGCGTATTTATTTCTGGCTTGAATAAACCACTATGCGATATCTTGTTCTCTTCGAAGCAACCAACCTTCCAGAACTATCGCTATGAACTCAAACAATCTGCTTACTCCCCTCATTACCAGGCAGTACCCAATAATGCATATCGAAATACAAATAGATTCTAAAGCCCAAATAGATTCTAAATTGACCCAAGCACTGCACGCTTTATTACTAACAGACCAAATATGAACTCTAATAGGAATTGGAACTGTAATATGAACCCTCAGCTTACTAGCCAACAATATTCCCAACGAAGGTCAAACTTCCAAAACAACACAGAAAAAGACAAGCTGATAGTGCACAACAGGTGCCCTACAAACAACAACGAAAAACCACAATTGAATCGGACGAGTGTAATTTTTTAGACTCGGATCGCAGTTGCCATATGGGCATCTCCCAAAAAAGGTCCACCACGAGTGAAAAATTCAAATTGCTCAGAAAAACTTTTTATTATCCAATAATACAGCTTAAATATCTATATTTTATAAATGTAAAAGAATTTTTAATTTTTTTAAATTTTTGACCGAAATATACTACTGTAAAAGAAAAAAAATTTTTTCTGAGCCTTTTGACGAATTATATGCAGATTTTGTCGTTGCGTTTTTGTCTTATTCAAGTAATATTATATTTTTCTTGTAATGCAAAAGTTTTCTACTAACAACAATCTTATGTATTAGAGAAAGCGAGAGAAAGTGGAGTTCGAAGAACGGAAGTTTGTTTAGTTTGCTTCTTCCTGTATCCTATTGTCGCGTCCGTGCCCAAAAAACCTTATTAGTTGTTGCCATTAGTGGACAAACTTTTCAAATGCAAGTAGCTGTCAGTTTTTAAATAGGTGCATTGTTCCCGTTAGGAAAATATAATAATTGGTTCCCGGCAAAATCGGAAAACAATTTTATGGGTGTTTAAAATGTGTCGCGTCCGTAACCGGAAGCTCTGAATCGATTCGATTGTTTTGCGATTTCCGGTAAATTTCCGCATTTCTTGAGATACAACTTTTTTTTCAAAATATTGACTCTCATTGAACATTTTAGCAATAAAATACAAGAAAATATCAAAAAAATCATTTATGTTGGGAATTACAGCTCAATCAATTTTGTATGTTATATTGTACAATGGTCCGCGAAGGAGTAAAAATGCATGCAACTTTTTTTTTCGTTTTTTTTAATTTTATGAACAATTCATTGGATTATTTGGTAAGAAAATATAAATTTAACAACAAAAATCAAAACGTGATTTCATTTTGATCGAAAACTATATAAATTATATATATAAACAATTGAGTAACATTTATCAGGCCTTATAAAACCGTTACTGCTGTTGCAAAGCCCTTTTCCCCTCAATAAAACACAGAATCAACTAAACACCATATAGCTTTGTAGAAAGATACCGAATATAGCCGATTCTTATTATCGTAGTGGGAGTGGCAAGTACTCATGTCTAACCTTACATAATCTGTGTCTGCCCAGAGAAACACAAAATCGTTAAGTAATTGTTATTTCTGAATAGAAATAGTCAAACAGTCGAATTTTATTAGTCATACGATTTAGTGATGGGCGTGGCATTCAGGCAAACAGAAAAATTCTGTTACCAATTCCATAACTTAAAAAAAATGCTACATCACTTGCAACCTTTGCCTGCCATTTGTACGACAAATCGTACAAAGCTTTGCAACCCTTGTGTACAATACTATCGTATTCGTATATCGTATTCGTATATTCATTCGTATATCGTATTGTGCGATATATCGTCCAATTTTTTAAAGGCTCGGGAAAAATATTTAGAAGCAAAAATTGTTAAATTTAATAAGTTTTTTAAATGAACTGAGATTCAAACTTTGAAATTGTTTGTCTTTTTGCTACTAAAAAGTTTTACATATTTAAAAATTCCTCCGCAGAAGCATCGCATCGCCAAATTCTTGCAAAGAGCTGCTTACAAATCGCACCCACACTGTATAGCCACGGCTATTGTGATTTATATTTTTAAACAGAATGGAAAACATAACCTACTTAATAAGAATTTAAAAACCGTTTCATAAAAAAAACGTTCGCTGAAAAAAAAAAATCTTTAAAAAAATGGTACGATATATCATACAAATTTCCGGAAAAGGTTAATGAAAAATACTGTACAAATATGTTCAGCTAGTTAATTAATTTAATTTAATTAATTTATTAAGTTATTTCTAAAACCAGTTTGCTACGATGTGATGAATGAAAGGTGCATTGCTAATGTATGTAAGAGCTGTGCGCACGATATTAAACAAGATCTAATTCCAATAGAGTTCCTCAGGAAAATTAAATAAACCACACTAAGAACTTTTAACTTTATTTTTTCCTTATTTTGATTGCTGTAACTTGAATTTAACTTGTTATGTGTTATTTTTTATTAAAAGCTGAAGTGTTATAATGAAAACCATTACTGTATTTAATAAGGGGAATACCCTTGGAAAAATTTGTCGCGTCCGTATTCATGATATACCAAATTAAAAAAAGATAAAACAAAATTCTCATGTTTCATAAGTCTACGAAGAAAAGTTATCCTTTGACCTTCATTTGCATGTATATATATAAAAAAAAAGTTCCCAAAAATCGCTAAATTTTGTATATTTCTATAAGAGCTTCCAAAAAACTTCTTTTTTTTGTCGCGTCCGTTTCATTGCATAATTGCTTCTTATTTTGTACTAATTTGTACTAAATCTTTCCAATATATTTCTAAAATGTAGCACCATTTCAGCGCGTTAGAACACTAAAAAAACATATCGACTTTTTGTGTTTCTTTCTTGTTTTTGGTGTAATTGAAAGCGTGCGAATGTCGCGTCCGTGCCACTGGGAGATGCCCATATGTAGAAAAGTATTTAAATGGTCAACTGCTTAGGTTTCTTCTCGATACGGGTACATCTAAGAATTATATTAAGAACAAGGGACTCTTAAAGGGGGTTAAAGCACCCATTCACATTAAGGACGGTGAACAGTAAATTGATCATAGATCATAAATGTCTGGTGAATGTGTTCAGTGAATACTCTTACTTTTATGTATTACCCGAACTTAGATCATTCGATGGCATAATAGGATATGATTTTATTAAGCAGCTAGAAGGAATTATCGACGCAAGAAATGAATTATTCATATTTAAGAGTGGCATAGAACCACTTAAATTTAAAAGTTGTACCGAGGTTAATCAGTTAATCAGAGTTAGAGCACAGCTTACCTTCATATGTAAAGGCGCAGTTTTATGAAATCATAAATGGTGTTAAAAATGTCTTTGCAAATCCGGACGTTAAATTAACATACAATACAAACGTAGTAGCAACTATAAATACTACAACAAACGACCCAGTTTACAGCAAAAGCTACCTCTATCCAATGGCGGTTAGCGAATTCGTTAATAAAGAGATTAAAAACTTATTAGAGGACGGAATAATACAACCATGGTACAATAACAAGGTATGCCAGATAGGGAGAGTACTTTTCATGTACTATGAGATGTGAATGTCAAACGACAAAAATTAGAGGTGCGTATGAATGGGAGTCGTGCGCAGGGCTGCACAGAAAATACTGAAAAGCATACAATTTTTACAATAGACAGAAAAACTTTAATAGGTATCTTTTTCTTTGCAAAAAGTATAAAAATGCTCATATTTCTGCCAAAAATAAGTTTCGGACGTAAATAACATGTCCGGTACCAGCTATTTGCGGAAAAATTGAAACAAATTAGTTATGTTACTGTCTTCAACAGTTTTTTTTTTATTATAAGTTTTTGTTTTAAGTTCATTTTCTTTGAGTTTGTTTAAAAATTTGATTCTGAAAAAAATTCTGCATTCGAAAAACAAGCTTTTTACATTTCCAGGTACGCAAATCTCTTTGCACAAATTAAAAATAACGGCATAAAATGTCGTCATAAGTCGGCGGAACATGCATGAAAAGAGAGAAAAAGTCTTGCTTCGTGGAAAAGTGCACAAAGTCCAGAGCAAAGAAAGTCCAAAGAATAAACATAAATATAAATTATTTTTACTTAGTTTTTTGTCTTTCCTGTAAAATTTGAAAAAGTGGATTTAGCATCTTTTCACTCTAAGGCAGCTAGTGCATATTTCTTGTTTGTTTAGCATGAACATTTTCAAAAGGTATCGTATGTATGGAAAAAGGTACTAAATTTCTAGCGTACACGCAACTCCAATATCTCTGTTTGACAGCATTTCCAAATGTAAACAAACGAAAAAAGAGGGAGATTTGCCTACTTGGCATACCTTGTTATTGTACCATGAATACAACCTTCTAAATCAGCTTACAATAACCCAGTCTGGGTGGTAGATAAAAAAGGCATTGAGGAGAATGGGCAAAAAAAGAAACGTTTAGTTATCGATTTCAGGAAGTTAAATAGCATTACTGTGAATGACAAATATCCTATTCCGGACACTTCGGTAATCCTCTCCAATTTGGTAAGGCAACATATTTCACAACTTTAGACCTAAAAGCAGGATTTCACCAAATACTGCTTAATGAAAAAGACAGGGAGAAGACTGCTTTTAACATAAATAACGGAAAATACGAATTTTGCCGTATGCCATTTGGCCTCAAAAACGCGCCAAGTATCTTTCAAAAAACGATTGATAGGGAAAACATGCCACGTATACGTAGATGATATCATAATTTTTTCGGAAAATGAGTGTGACCACTTAAAACACATTGAAGAAATTCTGATGTTGTTGAACAACGCGAACATGAAAGTGAACCTAGAAAAGTCAACGTTTTTCAGGGAAGAGGTAGTATTTTTGGGATTCGTGGTATCTAAGGAAGGGTTAAAAACCGCACCTGACAAGGTAAAGGCTATCCCTGATTACGAAGAGCCTAAAACCGTTCGAAGTTTCCGAGCATTTTTGGGGCTATCGGGATATTATAGAATATTTATTAACAGCCTAACCCACGATGTCGAACATTAACGTTCGCATGCTTTCTAAGCGACAAACAGCTGATTTGGTACCCACTAAAAGCATTAGGACGACAAGTCGAAAGAAAATACATGCGAAAGAAAACGTTAGCATTGCAGTACAAAATCGGTACCCACTAACTTTTTTCGCTGTCAACTGTGCGAACATAAACGTCAAAACCAGTGACTTGTGTTTTGGTTTTCGTGCTGTGTCAATGTAAAAAAATAAAAATATCAAACTACCAATTTAATAAAAAAAAAGAAAAAGGATGAATGTGGAAAAGAAATGGTAATTTGAGTATAATTTTATAATTGGTTTTGTGATGTGTATCAATGTGCATGAATTTTAGCATCAAAAAGTCAACGTTGCAGCAGCTCCAGACACTGGTGGACTACATGGAGGAAAATCCTGAGGCTCGGTAGTTTATGGCGGCAGTAAACTCTCCTCAGAGGATCAGTGGAAGAAATTATCAATAAAATTGAACACTCTGGGGCCCCCAATGCGCACTATTGTGGCGTGGAAAAAGGCAAGTTTTTATTGAGTTTTATGTTTTTTATGCTTACAAATTTGTTTGCAGTCCTGGGTCGATTTAAAATCTCGCACCAAGAAGAAAATTGCAGAAAACATGAAGGGAATGAAAGAAACTGGTGGCGGTATTTATAATATCAACTGCCTATCAGAGCTGGAACAGGTAATTGATCGCACGCTGTTTCTAACCAAAGCTGCAGCACCTACAGGTAGGGTTTTTGGTTACGAAGCAGAAACAGTCGACGAAATTATTTCGATCGACGACTCTTTCCAGTCTCTGGTAGACACGCCGCCCAGGGGTGGAAAAGCCATTGCGGTGATCACCCCGACCAGACAACCACACACACAACAGCCACACACCAGTCTTCATGTACACACCACCAAATTTGCATACACTCCCCAAATAACGCTCGCGCACCACCAGTCACACACAACACAACAATCCCATACCAGCCAACAAACACACGAATCCCCTACACAACAAACCATACAACATAAACGGCAATATGAAGCAATTGACGATGAGCTGCCTGGTCCTTCATCGTCAAAAAAACGAAGGCCAGGTCATGAACAAATTTCCCTCATTCGGCGCCAGTTAAGAGTGGCTGAGGAAGCACCTCGCATCGGCAGAGAACAGATTGATGCCACCAAAATATTAGCTGATGCAGCCAAAAGAATGGCGGATGCGGCAGAAACACAAGCGCAGTCAGCCAAAAGAATGGCGGATGCGGCAGAAATTCAAGCGCAGGCTGCCAAAAGAAGTGCCGACGCTGCTGAATATAATTTTAAAAACTATTGCTTCTGAATCTTTTCGCAGCGGAGCGGATAAATAAAAGCGGTATGGTTCGGGTTGAGGGTTCTTTATTGTATGACAGTAGAATCACAAGTGAATACACGAAACATTAAAACGATACAAAGCGGCCGAAGCCGGGAGCAGAGAATAGGGGGAACATGAGTACAAAGGGAAAAGGAAAGGTTGGGATTGGAGATGGGATCGACAGTAACATTAGTGCTGCGGATGAACTGCGTGCGTGCGTGTGTGACTCAGAGATCAATTAGATTCTTTTCGTCGGCTTCTATTGCGACGGAGTTTAAAAACTAATAAAAAAACCAACCCGAAAAAACATTGGTTTTGACTATAAATTCTTTATATAAGACACATGGTTGTATGGGAGGTACCACGCCCCTTTGTCCAACCCCGCTCATATTTCGATAGTTCATTTTTGTCGTCGCCATTAGTTTGCCTGCGAATTTTCAGAATTTAAAATAAATAAAACAAAATTGAAGTGTTTTTTATTAGAGATTTTTGCGATAGTCCTCCGTATCGCCACAGCTCTTTCTTGTCCTACAATATTTTCATCGCTGTCGATGAAACTCTCATCTAGACTTTCTGGCACTTCGATTGGCACTTAAGCATTTATATTTAATGCACATATTGTGCAGAGCGCAGCATGTATTGACAATCTGCGTCACTTTTTCGGGAGAGTAATGAAGCCCCCGGGAGCCAAGGATGCACCGAAACCGATTTTTCATCACTCCGAAACACCTTTCAACAACATTGCGCGTGCTTGCGTGTTTCATGTTGAATTTCCTCTCGGCTGCATCTTTGGGGCTTCTAAACGGCGTCATTAAAAATGGCTTCAGTTTATAGCCTCCATCTCCTTAAAAGGAAGATACAATAAACTTACTTGCATACATACGTTACATTTTTGTAGTAACTCACCAAGAATCCAAGTGTTCCGCTTCCCACTGTCAAATTCGCGTTCCATATTTCGGTCCACCACACTTTGTTCCCATATGACTGAGTCATGGTTGGCGCCGGGATGCCTAGCGTCAACAAACATGACTGTCATTTTGTGGTCACAAACCTAACATTGAAAAAATTTTTTGTTTAATTTAGTTATAAAGCCACCAACACAATGTATGTATGTATGTACTTACCACCATTGCATTTATACTGTAATATCCCTTTCTATTATAGTATAGCCGCTTCACATCGTCTCCTGGGGACTTGATGCGAATGTGAGTTCCATCCACGCACCCTTTTACTCCCGGGAATCCGCACAAATTAAAAAAACCCTCCATAATTTGTCGTTCTTCTTCAGGCCCAGGCATTTGTATCCATTGAGGGCAGATCCATTCTTCGAACAGCAGCAGGCATTCATTTATTATGCGGCCGGCCGATGACTGTGCTGTTGAAGACGCACATTCATTGCCCACACTTTGCTGGTGGCCAAGAATCGCAGAAAAGTGGCCAACTTTGTGTCTGGCCGTATATGGGTACTTCGAAATGCCGGCGCCCATTTGTCCTGCAGCGTTTCCAGGAGAAGGACAAATATCTCTTTCGAGACTCGAAAATTTCCTGTAAACCTAAAACAAAACGTTTGTTTTTACAATTTGCCTATGTATTTATGTGTACAAACTACTTTATACTTACTGGTTTGTGGGCATCTCAAGAACGTTACTGCTATCCCGTAGCCTTTTCCGGGGAACTTGCTCATTCTCCTCAGCATAATCCAAAAAGTGCACAGCTACCGTAAGGAACATTTTGGTTTACTAAACAAAAAGATTACAAACACAAACCGAAGGACAATTTCAACATAAAACAAAAAATTTTGGTGTGTTTACAATTTTTGTTTTGTTTACATTTCTTGTGTCAGTTGCTATCAGCTGAGCAATTTCAAGTAACACAGAGTTGTATTTTGAATAGTACAATGTATACAATTTAGCGCTATTTTTTCCGATTCTGCTACTAATTGTTGATATTGTTGATCTGGCAGCATTATTATTTGACAATGTTTAATGACATACGTAACAATACGTAATACTATGCGAACGACAAGTCGAAAGATAGTGAATACCATTTTTATGCGAAAGTGAGTGACTGGCTGTCGTTCGCATAGGTTTTCTTTCGACATCGTGGGTTAGGCTGTAAGGGTTACGCGGACATAACAAAACCTCTCACAAAATTCTTAAGGGGCGAAAACGGGAACATTGGTGCAAATCAGTCACAGAAAGTGAAAATAAAGCTCGACCAAGAAGGACTAAGGGCATTCGAAAAACTAAAGCAAATTTTAACTTCAGAGGACGTTATTCTTTTGTACCCAGACTTTAACAAACCATTTGACTTAACAACGGACGAATCGTCACAAGCCATTGGCGCAGTGCTGTCACAGAACGGCCGACCAATCACGTTTATCTCAAGAACACTCTCCAAGACAGAATCCAACTACGCAGTTAACGAGAAGGAATTATTGGCTATAGTTTGGGCCATCAAGAATTTAAGGAACTATCTCTATGGTTGTAGGGGATTGAATATTTTCACTGACCACCAACCGCTCACATACTTGATATCAGATAAAAACCCCAACGCTAAAATCAAGCGTTGGAGGGCGTTTGTAGAAGAATTTGCTCCAAAATTTTATTATAAACCAGGTAACTTAAACGTGGTAGCAGATGCCTTATCTAGACAGACTCTGAATCATCTATCCGAATCCGGTTCACATTCCGAAATATCTTTGACGGATACTATACAAATAGTACAAACAAGCTTAAATAGCTTTAAAAACCAGTTACTAATTTACAAAGGTGATAACGAAAAGAAGAAAACAAAAATTATATTTCAGAAATATATTCGCCACGAGTTACATTACACAGACGAACAGAATCTTATACAACTATTAAAGGAAACGATAAATCCAAACGTAGTTAACGCAGTTCACTGCGAGGAAGAACATCTTGGTCAGGTACAACAAATACTACTAAGGAACTTCCAGGGCGTTAGATTTGTGTATACGCGTAAAGTTGCAATTGACGTAACAAACAGAGATGATCAGGAGGAGATTTTAATTAATGAACATACCAGGGCACAGAGGAACGCAAAAGAAAATTATAAAGAAATAACTAGGGATTATTTCTTCCCAAATATACGAAAAAGGTTAACAGAATTAATTAAGTAATGCAAAACGTGCATTGTATCTAAATACAACAGGAAACCGGAACACCATATAATTGAAGAAACCCCAATTCCGACGTACCCAGGGGAAATTTTACATATCGATATCTATTCAACGGCCAGAATATGTTTTTTAACGTGTATTGATAAGTTTTCGAAGTTTGCAATTGTAAAAAAATTAGAAACACGTACAATCCCTGATTTAAAAATAGGTATAATGGAAATACTAAACATCTTCCCCAACACGAAAATTGTAGTATGTGATAACGAACCGTCACTAAAATCCGAAACGATAGAAGCTATCTCGAAAATAACCATAACATACAACAGTATGCAGTTGCACCTTATCACAGCAAGTCTAACGGTCAGATAGAACGGTTTCATAGTACACTGACCGAGATAGGTAGATGTATTAAAAGCGAAGGAAACTTAAGTGATGTCGCGGAGGTAATCTTGTCGGCAACGATTAAATATAATAATTTGATACATTCCGTAACTGACTATAAACCTATAGAAATAATATATGGAAACGGAATATGGAACAAAGAAATCGAGGAAAAACTAAGAAAGAAACAGACGGACGACCTAGCATACCACAATACGAAAACAAAATATATAAACAAATAATACAGGAGATATTGTCTACATTAAGGTTAATAAAAGGTTAGGGAATAAGTTGTCAAATATCTACGTAAAAAAAGTAGTTCAGGAGGATTAATATTCGTTAATTTCAGGTTCAGGTCTCACAACTGTCACGGCAAGAATAATAGACTATTCAAAGTCTTCATACATATTAATAGAGGACGGTGAAGTTGCTGTCTATGGGGAAATGAATTATTTGATACACAAAACGGAACTAGCAGAGTTTACTAGAATAGCTTACGAGTCCCTCGGGATCGCTAATCACTTTTCATACACAGAACTACAGAGGACAATAGAAATAGATTCTGAACACATAATTAGATTGGTCAATATATTAGCACTTCAGAAGCAAATAAATGACCTTACCGCAACAGTTAACAAAATTCTAAGGACCACAAAGAAAACAGACATTGACACAGGGCATTTGTTTGAATTACTGATAGCTAGAAGCAGAACAGTTATAACGGACCTGGACAATATAATCTATTCCATAATTTTGGCGAAATTAAATGTAGTTAACCCGGTTACCCTAGATGATAGAGATTTCAAAAATGTTAACTACTAAATCTAATGTTAGCATAAGCGATATTGTAAGCAATTCAAAAGTGAAAATTTTACAAAATACCGATTTAATTTACTTCATAATAAAATTTCTTAGAATTAAGGAAGTATGTAATTTAGTTAGGGTGTTCCCGGTGGCACATGGCGAGAAAACAATCTTCCTAGAGACCAACGTGGTCGCGGACTGCGGGGACTCAGCGATTCCTGTTACTAATTGCACGGCAGCGCCAACGGCAACCTTCTGCGAAATCAAAACAGGTGCCATATGCGTTCAACAACTATTTAACAATCATACGGCAACGTGTAAAACAATATTCAACCAGCTTAAACCAACTTGTCGAAGTGGGTAGTGGGCTCGTTATCGTAAACAACCAAACCGTCAAGGTTCGGGAGTCAGACTACTCCAATCCTATCACACTAAACGGTACCTTCCTGATAACCTTTGAACGAGAAGTCCGCATAAACGGTTCTATTTTCATAAACAAGAGGAAAACAATAGCACTACAACCTGGGGTCCCGTCAACACAATTCGTTAACTTGTCAGACCACCTAGAAATTCTCAGCCTGCCGTATCTACATAAGGTCAACTTGAAAAACATTGAGCACATCAACGAATTGCACAAGGTCATCAAGACACGCTCTACCCAGGGAGTATCGATATGGTTGGTCATACTGGGCATAGCAGGCATTGCTTTCTTATTTAAGAAATGGAGAACAATTAGAAACAAAAAAGCCGCATGCAAAGAAGACAATCTGATCGCGGTATTCACAAAAGCGACCGAGGACGGCCTCAACTTACGAGGGGGGCAGTTAACACACGACTCCTCGGACACCATGGGACAGACAGCAACTCAGCAAATCTAAGCTTTGTCCCAGCTGCACCAGCTGCAGCAGTCTGGCAACAAGACACCGTACGTGACTAAACCGAAATGATCTTTCTCCCACACGAGCTTCAGTCCGTACCCCAACTGCGCTAACAACGGCAGCAACGGTATCTCGCATTACGACACCAGCGAACTGCAGTAACAACAACAACAACAGCACCAAGAGATATTCACATTCTTGCAGCAACAACAGCAACAGCAGAAGCACTCCTATGCTCCACCGAGCAGCGCAACGAGTGCCAAGATCAGGGTAGCTTAAAACTAGAGTTACAGCCAAACCTAAATTGGAGCGTCAGCGGCAAGCAACTGTCAAAATTGCTTCATGCCCATACAAATTGTATGGGGCAAACCGCAATTGAAACGCTCTGACGCTGCGCTATTCGAATTTCCAATTTTGACAAGGCGTTAGCGGTTGAAGTTGGCTGCGTATAACAAAAACGCCTGTAATTTATATTTGATTTTATTGAAATTTTGAGGAATTTATTCAAATAAGAGCTAAGTTTTGCAAAATAATAATAAATTGTTGTTTTTTGGCAACTAAGCAGATATTTTTTTGTCATTTGTTTTCATTTCATGATTTTGACAATCCCAACGCAACGCTTCAATTTCGGTATGCCGCACTGAGCGAGAGCGTTGCGTCAGAAAACGCAACGCTCAACGCTCCAATTTAGGTTTGACTGTTAGAAACTTAGAGTTAGTCGATTTCCAAACTTCAATAAATGAACAGCGCTAAGCGCTCCGGTAAAATTTGTGTTTTATTACAAATCGCATAATCGGTACATAGTACCGAACATCATAACTCGTATAATCGGTACATAGTACCGAACATCATAACTTAAACACAAAAACTACAACAACAAAAGCAACTAATTTTTTTCATACATACAATTTCTTGAGGCAACAAAACAAAAATCCGCGCAGCCCCCACACGTGTTGCTTCGTTGCTGTCACCAACGATTAAGCGATGTGAAACTGGGGGAGCCGGTAGAAATACATGCACAGAATTACACTAATATTATTGCAAAATTGCAACCTTGGGGCTGACTAGTAGGGCCCAAGCTTGATCAGGAAGGTACTTTTTCCTCCATATAAATTTCTAAAACGGGGTTGTTGTTCTAGTTGATTTCAAATTGCCAGTGTAGCTGGTGTGAGTCATTTTTTGTGACCAAAGAAATTTGTCTTTTTATTTGTATATTTTTGGTGCCATTTCGTAATACGTTTATATAAAATTGACTAGAAAAATATATTATTGCCCAAAAGCGTCAAAATAATCTTTGGGTATGCTTTTAATTCAGTTAAATTAAGATTTTATAACTTACTTAACTGGCCATAACAACCCGTTATCGGGTTACGGCCTGCCGCAAAACTTCTCTCCAGGCGCCTCTGCTTCGCGCGCGCCTTCTCCAGTTGGTCACACCAAGAGATACCAGGGCGTCTTCCACTTGGTCCTTCCACCGGAGACACGGCCTCCCTCTTCGCCGTCGACCTCCAACCATCGCATCGAATGCCTTTTTCGCCGGAGCTTCGTCGTCCATGCGGCAGACATGACCGAGCCAGCGTAGCCGCTGGATGTTAATTCGCTGCGCTACGTCCATGTCCTTATACAGCTCATACAGCTCGTTATTGGTTCGTATGCGATAGTCGTCACCAACCCGAACAGGGCCGAAGATTTTGCGAAGCACCTTCCTCTCGAACACTCCAAGGGCCGCTATGTCGTTTCGTGTCATTGTCCATGCTTCAGCGCCATAGAGGAGCACGGGCAAGATAAGCGTCCTATAGAGTGAAAGTTTTGTCGGTCGAGAGAGGTCTCTACTTCTCAATTGCCTACCGAGACCGTAGTAGCACCTGTTGGCAAGAGTTATCCTTCGCTTTATCTCCAGACTGACATCATTGCTGCTGTTGATGGCGGTGCCAAGGTAGACGAATTCCTTGACAACTTCAAAAGTATACCTGTCGGCCTCGACGTGAGACCCTAGCCGCTGCGAGTCCCTGCGTGTAGACAGCATATACTTCGTCTTGCCCTCATTTACCACCAGACCCATTTTGGCAGATTCTCTTTCGATAGCCGCAAAGGCAGCGGTGACATCTCGCTTGTTACGTCCGATGACATCAATATCATCAGCGTAAGCAAGGAGCTGGACACTTTTGTTGAAAATTGTGCCATTACGATGTACACCGGCCTTGCGCAGAACACTCTCCATGGTGAAGTTGAAGAGGTCGCAGGACAAAGGATCGCCCTGTCTGAAACCTCGAACGGTATCAAAGGGGTCGGAGAGGTCACTTCCAACCTTGACGGAGCTGCGCGTATTGCTCAACGTCGCTCTGCAAAGTCTAACGAGCTTTGCAGGGATACCAAGTTCAGACAATGCGGCATATAGGCGATCCCTTATCGGGCTATCGAATGCTGCCTTGTAATCGATGAAGAGATGGTGTGTATCGATTTGGTTCTCATGGGTCTTCTCCAGGATTTGGCGTAGAGTGAATATCTGGTCGATGGTGGACTTACCAGGTCTAAAGCCGCACTGATAAGGTCCAATCAGCGCCTTGGCGAGTGGCTTTAGTCTTTCACATAGTACGCTCGTCAGGACCTTGTATGCAATGGGAAGTAGGCTGATACCCCTATAGTTGGCGCATATTGTTGGGTCGCCTTTCTTCAGCACAGGACAAAGGGCACTGAGGTTCCAATCGTTGGGCATTCGTTCCTCCAGCCATATTTTGCAAATGAGCTGATGCATGCACCCAATCAGCTCACCGCCGCCGGCCTTGAACAATTCAGCTGGTAGCCCATCCGGCCCTGCAGCTTTGTTGTTCTTGAGTCGCTGGATAGCGACCCGGACCTCGTCATGGCTGGGCGGTGGCACATCCACACCGTCGTCGTCGATTGGTGCCATCTGGACATCTTCACCACTGGCGGTATTGTTCCTTTCGTCGCCTGCGAGCAGCTTGGTGAAGTGCTCCTTCCACAACCTCAGCACACCCTGCGCATCCGTAACCAGATCCCCGTTTTCGTCTCTGCAAGAAGATGCCCCAGGCTTAAATCCTTCCGTAAGACGCTTAACTTTTTGGAAGAATTTTCGGGCGTCATTCCTGCTCCTGCACTCCTCGATTTCCTCACGCTCGCGCCTTTCTTGCTCCCGTTTCTTGCGTCTAAAAAGGCACCTCTCTTTCTTCCTCTCCTCCCGGTATTTTTCTGTCATGGCTCGCGTGGCGGCCGACTGCAGGGTCTTCTTGTATGCAGCATTCTTCACTGCAGTGGCTGCGCGACACTCTTCATCGTACCATTGGTTTTTTGGTGGTGGGCGTCGAAAACCAAGGACATTTTCTGCGGCGACGCGCATAGAGTGGGATAAGTGAGCCCATAATCCGCCGATGTCATCAGGTGGAGAGGGGGAGCGACCGAGCTGGTTGGAGAGTTGAGCGGAGTAGGCTTCGGCTACCCCTTGTGATCGCAGCTTACTGATGTCCAGCTTTCTTCGCAAACTAGGAACTAGAACTAGGAAATCTAGGAACTAGATTTTATAAGCTGCATTCAAAAAAACAACCCTGCGGTCAAACTACAGCATTTAGCAAAAAAAGCATACCTGATCGTTAGAGGTTCGCTAAATGAAGAAATGCGAAATACAAAGGACGGCAATTGACCCTGTCATATTCAATGCATTTAGCTTTGTGTTCTTTGGTATATTTTCATTAATATTTACATAATTAAACCAAAAAAGTTCATGTGTTGGCATTTAATCCAGAAAATTAATAAGAACATACTTTAAAAAGCAAATAATTGTAAAGAATCCCTAATCCCTAATATCGGGAAAAGAGCAGACACAGTGAAAAGCTGATCACTGCCAGCACACACGGACTGTGTACGTGAATTGCAAAAAACGCACAAAAATCGGCTTACTCTCCCAGTTTCACATCGCTTAATCGTTGGCTGTCACAACCTGATATCGGCTGATATCGACCACATGATACATCTATATCAGGGGTGCCCAAAGTCTTCTTATGGAAAAGCAAAAACCAATACATTTAAAGTTGCCCAAAAAAATGCAAACAAATTATTTAATTAATTGAATTAGTTGAAAGCACATTGTGCATTTCGCTTGACCCTTAAAATTATAAGTGAAAAAAATATAATGTTCCCATTTGTCATTGCCGAAAGGCCAACCAATCGCCAAAACAAAAACTACAACAACAAAAGCATCTAATTTTTTTTCATACATACAATTTCTTGAGGCAACAAAACAAAAATCCGCGCAGCCCCCACACGTGTTGCTTCGTTGCTGTCACAACAACGACTGATTGAAAGAATGCACCTCTGATCTATATAACCAATCAAATGCTTGTGGAACCTAAATACGCACAATCACTTTAATCAAAATGGCGTCAAAATTAAGCCAGAGTGACCACCTTTCAATAATTTGGTAAATAAAAAAATATCCCACCGGCAGCATGATCGAAATTATGGCTGTTAAATCTCGACCCGTTAACGGATTTTAATAATATTATGCCTTATTATTTAGCTAGACTCGTATGCTTTCTATAATGGTATCAATCATCCTTCTATACCCCAAGGTTCGAAAGCAAATCGATTTGGAACGGTGACTTTGAAAAAATTGCTACTTGGGTGCAACCACTAAAATGCTTATCAACACCAAATGCATAAGTGCATATTAATAATTGACCCCATAAAATTTAGCCAGAGTCTTATGCTTTCTATATTGGTCCCTAACTTTTCATTATCCTTCAGGAATAATGAGCATATCGATGCGCAAGGATAACATTGAAAAACTGCCTATTACAAAATACACACTCACCACTAAAGTGCTTATAGATTCCAAACGGTATGGGTTACGTTAATAAAAAAACCCCTTAAAATGTAGCTAGAGATTGCAGCTTTATCAAGTTAAATCAATAATTTGATTACTATTCGGTAATCATGAACAGATCGATGCGCAAGAGTGACATTAAATTGCTGCCTACTGCAAAATCGATAAAATGCTTGCAAAATATGATGATTCTAGGTTCACGAAGCATGCTTCGCACTGCAGTATTCTTTTGTACACTGCAGTGCAACTTCTGCAGTGCAAAACAATATGAAATAATAAAATAAAATAAAACGCTGGCGTTTTCGTTGCCAGCGCCATCTTGCCAGTTGCCATTAAATTTACAAACCATGATGCAATAATAAAAGGTGATATACATTGGACGCCGTCTCGTTCTAATTTGACAATATACGCTCCCTTAGCAAATTAGTAATGCTTCTTGAAACGGATACTATTTTTTTTACAAGTAAAAAACAAAAAATTGTATTAAAAATCTATAATCTCCCACAAAAAAAAGTGGGCATTACTAGGCCAATTTTTGTTTGTTTGTTTTGAATTTTTCGTAAACAAACTCAAATTCAAATTCAAAATTTTCTTCGCGCAGCCGGCACGTTAGCTTGCAAAAGTTGAAGAACTAATTGAAAAAGTGCGTGAACAGCCGATATTAGCCTAGGCGTAAACGGAGACGCAGACCGCGCAACACAGCACAGGGCAGCACAACGCAAATTAAACTGTGTTACGCAGCAAATGTTTGAATAGCGTATACGAATCTCGGAAAACCAGCACACGTGTTCCGTATTCATTCCATAAACCCAGTAAAAAGAGTTATTTTCTGAATCAGACTTTGAAATATAACCTATATAATATATGAGTGTAATATGCGCTGTCCACGCACTTTTTAAATTTATTCTTCAATTTTTGCAAGAGAACGTGTCGGCTGCGCGTAGGAAACTGTATTTCAACTACAACGAGACGCAGTTGTGCGCAGGCACGTTTTTCCGCCGCAAGCGACTATGTCGCTGTATACGCTGTCATATGGTACTGCATTACACCTAATTCTGTTTTTACACGGTCTTTTTTACACGGTTTTGATTTAACACGGTTAGAAAATTAAAACAATTTTTAATTTTTCTTGCTAAATGGAATAAAATCGTGTAAAAAAATTAAAAATTGTTTTATTTTCAAACCGTGTTAAATCAAAACCGTTTGAAAAAAGGTGTAGGTTCTGTTTTTACACGGTTTTGATTTAACACGGTTAGAAAATTAAAAATAATTTTAATTCTTCGTGCTAAATAGAATAAAATCGTGAAAAAAAATTAAAAATTTTTTATTTTCAAACCGTGTTAAATCCAAACCGTGTGAAAAAAGACCGTGTAAAAACAGAATTAGGTGTATTAACAAAAAATTGAACTACGCTGAGCTGTGTTGCGTGTGCGGCCTGCATGTCCGTATACGCCTGGGCTAACTGTTGTGCCAATTTCAAAATATTTTCTAATTCTAATGATTTTATCAAGCTGGAAAATCAAGGAGGAAAAAATATATTAGCGTGAACTGCGGCCTGTTCCAATGGCGATTGTACTTTATTCAAACAAATGTGATGAAGTTGAGATAGAGGAACAAGTTAAATGGCTATTTTGAAAAGCACGAATGCATTTTCGCATTAAGCACTTAAATAAAATCTGGCGAAAATATTTATATGTATTTCAATCCAAAATTTTTAATTTTGAAGCTTAGCAACGTACAGCAGCATATTTTTAACGCAGCTTTTATGCCATAGCGCGATTATGCAAAGTGAAATATTTTTGGCCCTTATAAAACCGAGACTTTTTCTTACTTAAATTGTGTAGTGGTTTCAATACTTTTTATTAAAAAGGCCTTGTTTTATTCCCTATTTTCCATTCTTCTAAAATACGACATTGAGCTAACGGAGTGTCAAATCCGGCGTGTCAAAATGGACATAATTAATAATAATTAATAATAATAATTGATTGGCACGACAGCCCGCTTACGCGAGACTAAGGCCTAGCTTCCCGCAACCACCCGTGTTGTGCGTGTGAATTTTGTACGCGGGTGGAAGGGACCTACAGTTTTATGCCGGTTCCGAACGGCACGTTGGGAGCTTTTTCATAGGCAATTTTTACTCTCAGAGGTTTGCCATTTCCAGCTGAGAGGACAGCCACCGAAAGAGAAAACGAGTTTCCCGTTATTTTTTTTAGGTGTTACTACATGCAGTATTCGAACTTGTGTCGCTCTGCATGCGACTCGCTGGACCGCGCACTAACCAACTGAGCCACGGCGGCTGCCAAAATGGACATCACCTTTTATTATTGCATCATGTTTACAAACCAAATTGTAACAAACATTTGCATTTGAAAACTGATCTTCGCATTCAGTATTCTTTTGTACTGCAGTGCAACTTTTGCAGTGCAAAACAATATGAAATAATACAATAAATTAAAATGGCTGCCGTTTTCGTTGCCAGCGGCGCCATCTAGTGTCTAGTAGTAGTGCCATTAAATTTACAAACCAACGTTTACAAACAAACGTTTGCATTTGAACTGAAACGAAGCATGCTTCGCACTGCAGTATTCTTTTGTACACTGCAGTGCAACTTCTGCAGTGCAAAACGATATGAAATAATAAAATAAAATAAAACGCTGGCGTTTATCGCGATTAATAAGACTCGAGGCGGTTAGATTTAAATTGCTTTATTCACTAACGTTACAAACTTTCTACGCGCGTGCGCTCAACTCCGTTGCCAGCTTTCGACTCGTTTTCTTTTCTGCCGCGCCAGTGCTGCCAGCGCTCGATGCACGAACCAGTGTCCCACAGTGCCCCCCTTCCAGAGACCGGCAATTGACAAATTGACGAGGGCGAACCAAACCGTTTAGGTCTTCGATCCTGGGTAGGTGCGCAAAGGGTCAACAGTCGATGAAAAGGATGGGCGTGACGTGAGGGCAGGAGCGTCAAGAAGTCGATGTGAAGACGCTGTAGGTGTAGCGGGTGCGTCTGCTGATGCTTCGATGTACGCTGACACGATGTGGCTGCAGTGGCGGATGAAACGTCTGGAGTTGGCCGGGGGACGGTGATGTTGCAGGAAAATGCAGTGCATGCGGCGGTTGCGGATAATGCACGAATTGTGTGTGAAGCAGGGCGGCGGCCAGCAGTGGTTGACCGGTGCTTGTGGGCGTGGTCGCGTTGGTTGCAGGTGTTGCGTTAGTGTGGGAGAAGGCGAGGACGGTGAGATACTTGCGGCTCTTGCGTGAATATGTGATGGTACACGCTCCGGTCTGTGACTTTAGACAGTTGCGGAGGCTGTGCTAAATCAATGAAGTCCACGAGCAAGTCCGGTGTGGGATGCATGCGAATTGCGGTGCAGCAAGGGCGATGTGCGGTGCAGGCAAGTCTCGGAGTGCGATGCAGGCGAGTTGCGGTGCAGCAAGGGCGATGTACGGTGCAGGCAAGTTGCGGTGCAGCACAGGCGATGTACGGTGCAGGCAAGTTGCGGTGCAGCACAGGCGAGGTGCGGTGCAGGCGAGTCTCGGTGTGCGGTGCGCACAGGCGAGGTGCGGTGCAGCAAGCGCGAGTTGCGGTGCAGCACAGGCGATGCGCGGTGCAGCACGGGCGATGTGCGAAGCAGGCAAGTTGCAGTGCAGCACAGGCGATGTACGGTGCAGGCAAGTTGCGGTGCAGCACAGGCGATGCGCGGTGCAGGCAAGCTGTGGTGCAGCACAGGCGATGGCGAGCTGCGATGGACTTGCTGTTAGCTGGTTGAGCGTAGAAGCTGACCCTATTGTCAGATCAACGAATGTCGTCAGGCATCTGCTCAAGGAAAAGAGAGCGGAGCAAGGTTCCAGTGCACTGGCCTGCAGAAAGGTTGCGCAGCTGCTGGAGGAAAGTGGGAGACGGTGAGTTTTTCGCGCCCCAGGGGTGGCCGTGAAGGAGGCGTCGGAGGTTAGATTCCTGCGAAAGGGACAGAGCAATTAGGACACGCTGCTAAAGAGTTTCATACTTATCGTTTTCTGGCAGGTTGATCAGTCCTTGCAGAGCAAAACGAGCTTAGCGTCAAAGTTGCAAGCCACACGATGAAATTTTGTCGCATCAGACGTGATGCGTGACAAAAATTTCAGTTCGGCCATGGCGAAGTAACTTTGGTTGTCTTCTTGTCGAATGCAGCGCTAACATCACGAAAAAGTGAGGAGAAAAGCGAGAAGGGCGCCAAATTTATCACGACTCAACACGTTTGTAAACTTGACGTAATGTAGTAACGAGATTTTTCGCCACCACTCCGACGAGTGGCTCAGTCGCCGTGGCTCAGTTGGTTAGTGCGCGGTCCAACGAGTCGCATGCAGAGCGATGCAAGATCGAATACTACATGTAGTAACACGTAAAAAACATAACGGGAAACTCGTTTTCTCTTTCGGTGGCTGTCCTCTCAGCTGGAAATGGCAAACTTCTGAGAGTAAAAATTGCCTATGAAAAAGCTCCCAACCTGCCGTTTGGAACCGGCATAGAACTGTAGGTCCCTTCCACCCGCGTACAAAATTCACACGCACAACACGGGTGGTTGCGAGAAGCTAGGCCTTAGTCTCGCGTAAGCGGGCTGTCGTGCCAATCAATTAATTAATTATTACTCCCACGATGACTTCTCGGCTGGTGACGCCACGAATAACGGTACTGGGAAGAAAGTTCGCGAACAAAGGAAATTCGGCAACGCTGTATGCCGGCTCTAATTGAAATCGCGCCTGCAGCCTTGGACGACGAGGTCCGGCGTAGTGGTGCGTGCCCCCGCAACACTACGCCGTTGATTACTCACGAAAAACTCGCTAAGATCACGTCGGGGTCACCAATTATCGCGATTAATAAGACTCGAGGCGGTTAAATTTCAATTGATTTATTCACTAACGTTAAAAACTTTCTACGCGCGTGCGCTCAGCTCCATTGCCAGCTTTCGACTCGTTTTCTTTTCTGCCGCGCCAGTGCTGCCAGCGCTCGATGCACGAACCAGTGTCGCCACACGTTTTCGTTGCCAGCGCCATCTTGCCAGTTGCCATTAAATCTACAAACCAAATTGTAACGTTTGCATTTGAAAACTGATCTAAGCATGCTCCGCACTGCAGTATTCTTTTGTACACTGCATTGCAACTTCTGCAGTGCAAAACAATATGAAATAATACAATAAATTAAAATGGCTGCCGTTTTCGTTGCCAGCGGCGCCATCTAGTGTCTAGTAGTAGTGCCATTAAATTTACAAAGCAACGTTTGCATTTGAACTGAAACGAAGCATGTTTTCGCACTGCAGTATTCTTTGTACACTGCAGTGCAACTACTGCAGTGCAAAACAATATGAAATAATAAAATAAAATAAAATGACTGTCGTTTTCGTTGCCAGCGACGCCAGCTAGTGTCTAAAATTAAATTTACAAACCAACGTTTACAACCAAACGTTTGCATTTGAACTGAAACGAAGCATACTTCGCACTGCAGTATTCTTTTGTACACTGCAGTACAACTTCTGCAGTGCAAAACGATATGAAATAATAAAATAAAATAAAACGCTGGCGTTTTCGTTGCCAGCGCCATCTTGCCATTAAAGTTACAAACCAAATTGTAACAAACGTTTGCATTTGAAAAATGCTAAAATGCTTATCAACACCAAATGCAAAAGTTCATATTAATAATTGACCCCTTAAAAGTTAGCTAGAGTCTTAAGCTTTCTATATTGGTCCCTAACTTTTCATTATCCTTCAGGAATAATGAGCATATCGATGCGCAAGGATAACATTGAAAAACTACCTATTGCAAAATACACACTCACCACTAAAGTGCTTATAGATTCTAAACGGTATGGGTTACGTTAATAAAAAACGTAAAAAATGTATGTGTTAAAATGTAGCTAGAGATTGCAGCTTTATCAAATTATATCAAAAATGTGATAACTATTCGGCAATCATGAACAGATCGATGCGCAAGAGTGACATTAAATGGCTGCCTACTGCAAAATCGATAAAATGCTTGTAAAATATTGTAACGATAAGACAGTCTGTCGCTGTGTAAAGCAACCCTGCCGCTACGTGCCGTGCTATAATCCAATCTGGCAACGACGGCCGCGATGGTAACTTTTAGTCCAATCTGGCAACGACGGCCGCGATAATAACTTTTAGTCCAACCTGGGAATGATGGAAACTTTTAGTCCATTCCGGAATGTGCGGGAACCAGGGGCGTAGCCAGAACTTGGTCATGGGCGGCTTTAGAAATTTTTTTTTGCGCCTTTTTTCAGAAAACTGAACTTTCCAAATAGGAAATTGTGTGGTGGCTAATGTGATTTAATGCATTGGAAATTAAATTTTTCCCAATTTTTGATAAACATTTCATGAAATTTGGTGGACTGAAAGCCAAGTTATTGCATCTGAAGTGGAAGTATGTTTGTGTCATCGTACAAAAATGAGCATCGAACAAACCCCCAATATTAAATTTTGTTTTAAAAATGTTTAAACTTTGACCGAAGCATTTAAATTGATGAACCAAGTTTATGGGGATGATTGTTTATATCGTGGCAGACTTCATAAGTGGTAAACGTGATTTAAAAACCATTGTCAGAACTGATGACCAACGTGTTAGCCAACTGAAATCCCCGATCACCGTAGATTCCATCAAAACTGGACGGTAATTCATAAAATATTAGCCAAAACCTTCATTGAAATTCTTGAAATTGGATTTAACCTTCGCTTTACTTATACCCACCCGGGAGATCTTTTTAATATTCATGTTTAATATCTGCCAGAGTTTTAAGCTATGATTTCGAATAACTGCACAAATTTGAAGATACTTTTCAATAACATGAACATATATTTTTTTTATAAATTTTGTTCATGTTTAAACTTGAATTTTGTCATTTTGTATACAAAATACATACCCGGATGATCCAAGGCGCTTTTGCTGCCATTGTGAATAAAACTGACAGTAAAATTTTTTCGCATACCTCATTATGTATTCAATAAAAGCTCTGGAAAGAAGTGTTTCTAACATTTTCCATAGTTGCAAAATAAATCATTAAATTTAGGCCTTTTTTCGAAAAACGATCTATCGCCAGAGGAAGATACTAAATACTGAGGTATGAAAAAAATTTATATATTATTATATCATTATTGTGAGTTTTACTCAAAATAGCGGCGGAAGTGCCTGGGGTCATCCAGATGAACGACATTGGTAAACGACGTATACAAAAATCTTTGGTAAGGCGAAGGTTACGCATCTCAATAGCATACATTTATCAATAGCATTTTAACTGAACATTTGGCTATCGAAAGATGCCATCTCATCGATCGACACTTGTTTGAATTTTGTTTTTACTAAAAGTCGAATTTTAACCAGCAACCACTCCTCGTTTTCACGTTTTCATGCAAAGCCGTGCGACTTTCTCCAAAAGGCTTGTTCCGACATCCTGAAGGACACTCTGGTCGACGACTTCACTACTATTTTTACATGTTTTTAGATCAAGGCAATCGCTGTATTGCGCCTAAACGGAACTATTAGAAAAAGAAATTAGTTTCGCCCAACAAATTTTTTGTTATTATTCTTTTAAATTTTTAAAGATGTAAGACCTTTTTGCTAATGTGGGAACGTACAACGGATGCATAATGATTGAAAATGTTGACAAATCATAGGCTATGGGGGGGTTCTAACACCCAAAACCCCCTCCCCCCTTGGCTACGACCCTGGCGGGAACGATCTGCGCGATGGCCTGGCAGGTATAAAAGGCAGCCGGATGCGGCGCAGCGAGTCAGTCTGGTTTTGACAAGTGAAGTTGCCACACGGAGTGATTAAGCAAATACTTAAGTGTACGAACAGTAAAGTGTAAACTGTGAATAATAAAGTGACTGTTGGTTTATTTTATTGTCTGCGTGTAAGAAACTGACAGTGTTTTATTTTCAAATTACACAATCCAGAGATACGTAACAGCCCACTAGACGTAGTATTCGTAACAATATGATGATTCTAGGTTTATAGAAAAAATAATAACCCTAAAACCTAGCTGGAGTTTTGAGCTTTCATAAATGGGGTCAATCTTCTCGCTATCTCAAATAATGCAGGAGAATTTCGTTGTGGAAAAGTGATATCGACCACATGATACATCTATATCAGAGGTGCCCAAAATCTTCTTATGGAAAAGCAAACACCAATATGTCAAGGATGACTATGTTTATTTATTTGATTTAAATTTAAACTGACAATTTTCGAATGTAATTGACAACTGAGTGTAAATGACAACTGGATTTTGGTGATGTGCCGCGCACAACCAACCACTTCGACGACTCAACACCGACTGCCTCCCTTTTTGCCTTACAGCTCGGCCTCTCCTGACCCTTCAGCCGCCTCGGCCGACTCCTCGTTCTCGCTGACGTCTAGATCGGGGCTGATCGCGCACCATGGCTTAAGGTGGTCCGCACTGCACACGTTACTATACCGTCGTTGTATTAAGGTGGCGTCTGGCAAGTCTTCCACCACATAGCGGTCGTGCTGAAGGACCTTGGCGATTATGTATGGGCCCTTATACGCCGGATCGAGTTTGTTTGACTCTCCCGTCGCCGATGCAACATAGTCCACCAATACTAAGTCTCCAACTGCGTATTCGTGTGGCCGCCGATGCTTATCGTCATAACGCCTCTTCCATCGTTCTCGTTCCGCTTGGATGTTTGACGCCGCTTCACTGTACTTCAGCTCTACAGATTCTGCCACCCCTGGCTTGTCATGCACCGCTTGTATGATTCGGTTCTCGGAGACATCTCGGGGGTTGAAATTCAGCACCAACTCATTCGGGCTGAATTTTGTCACGTTGTTCCGTTGGGAATTGATTGCCCATTGGATGGTTGGCAATGTCGCGTCCCACTCTCTTTCGGTTTTGGCGCTGCACTTGATTGCGCCCAAAATCGTCCGGTTGACCCGCTCGGCCTGGCCATTGGCTCGAGGAGTACGGACCGCTGTCTTCACATGTTGGATGCCATACCGCTTGACGAAGTCGTCGAAGGCCTTGGAGGTGAACGCCGTCCCTCGGTCCGAGGTGATGCGTAACGGCTGGCCAAAGATTGCCATCACCTCCTCCAAGGTTCTCACCACTGGCTTGGTCTTCGTGTTGCGTACTGCCTTCAGCAACACATACTTGCTGAATCCACACACCACAACCAAGATGTGCAGATTGCCCCTCCGGCTTCTCGGAAACGGCCCCAGGTGGTCAATATTGAGACGTCTGAACGGAATCGGTAGGATGTCGTGAAGATGGAGCTGACTCTCCGACTTTCCGCCTCTGACCTTAAAGAAACAACACTCCTCGCAGGCATTAATGTATGACTTTAGATACCGTCGGATTCGCGGGAACCAAAACTGCTTTTCGATCCTCTCGATTGTCTTTTCCACTGCAAAATGTCCTGCGTCATCGTGGCACGTCTTGGTAATACGCCATCGAATCCCTTGTGGGACCACTAACTTCAGATTACCTTTCACCTTCCGATGAAGCCGGCCATGTTGGATCTGATAGTCCACGCAGATTTGCTTCTCGTGATCGTCCTCCGGTGGCCGCTTCTTGTTCAACACCTCACAGATTCGTTTCAATTTTTCGTCTTGCATTTGCATCGCATATAGCCAATCTTGCTTCACGTCCACCTTCAGCACGTTCTCGGCGACCGTCGTCACTTCCGATGGAGGCTGCACTGTAGCTCGGCTCAGGCTGTCTACATGCGCCATCTTCTCGCCCGCCCGATGTACACAATCGAAGTCAAACCCTTGAAGTTTTAGCCACCACCTGGCTATTCGCGGCTGCAAGAGTGTTGACGCTTTTGTCGTCACCACCGCATTGCAATCTGTGACCACCGTGAACTTCGTGCCCAAAACAAAGACCCGGAATCGGGTGAGAGTCTCCACGACGGCCAACACTTCCAACTCGTGGCTCGCATACTTATGCTCCGCTGCGCTACACTGCCGGCTGTAGTACTGCACAGGTTTAAGACCGTCATCATCGCGCTGCAAAAGCACACCCGAAAGCCCATACGCACTGGCGTCTGTATGCACTTCATGGGGGTTTTGGCAATTAAACATTGTCAACATGGGGTCGTGAATAAGAGCGGCTTTTAGTTGATTAAACGCCCTTTCATGCTCTTCAGTCCACTCGAACTTCATCTCCTTTTTCAGAAAGTTAGTCAGCGGCTTCGATATGAGGCTATACTCCCGGATGAACTTCCTGAAGAACCCCGTTAGTCCCAGGAACTGCCGCACATGTGTTGCTGTTGTTGAAATCGGGAACTCCTTCACGCTTCGGACCTTCTCGTCGCCTGGTCGAATAACACCTTCACCAATACTGTGCCCCAAGAAGTTGACTGTCGTTGCCAAAGAATGACATTTCGATGGTCGCAAAGTCAAACCCGCATTTCGCACTGCTGACAAAAACTACTCAAGGACTTGGATCCCCTCCTCCGCCGTCGTTGTAGCAATGATTACCTCGTCAACATAATTGACGACCCGCTCCCGCTGTTTCAGCCCACGTACTAGATGAACCACCATCTCCTGGAAGACCATCGGCGCATTCACCAGCCCAAATTGCATCACATTATGCTCAAAAAGGCCATCGGGGGTTAGGAACGCAGTAAACGGCTTGCTCTCCTCCTTCAGCGGAATTTGGTAGTACCCTGCTGTCATGTCCAAAGTCGTTAAAAACCGATTACCGCCAAGTTTCGCCAACTGCTCTTCGCCGATGGGCATCGGAAACTGTTTCTTGACTGTCACTGTATTCAGAATTCGGAAGTCCACACACATGCGGTTCTCCCCGTTCGCTTTCTTGCATCTGTATGATGGACGACAGCACCGGCCGTTGTGCGAACGGCAGTTGGTAACATTTTCCTAAGATCGGCTGATCCGTGGTGACCCTTATCTCCATCTCAGTTGTGTTGCACCGTCCCAGAGATGCCAGATCCACAGCGAAACAGTCGTCATAGTTTCCAATAGTTTCGTCAACTGCATTGAACTGGTTTCGGTACCCAAACTGTTGATAATACTTTCCCTACCGAGGCTTTGCACCATCAAGATGCCTGAATCCAATACAATTTTAACCCCGCCGGATAGCAAAACGTCTCGCCCCAATAGTAACTGGTGTTCCATCAAATAATCTGGGACTATGAGCAAGGCCGCTTCAATCGTGCGCCCATCCAACTCCACCTCAGCTACCACTATTTCTTTCATCTCGACTACCGCCCCTGCAAATCCTCGGAGTCGCTTCACACTAGCCTGGCGTTGCGCCCCACTTGGAACCACTGACTCAGCAACCAATGACAGATCGCTACCCGTATCTACGAACGCTGATATCTTCCTCCCAAATACACCCACCTCCTTCATCACCGGCGGTGACCTTACTGGCTCCTCTTCAATCTTAGCAATCGTAGACTTCACTGCTCTACACGCCTTAGCTTCATGACCAATCTTATTACAATTACTGCACCTGGGTTTGCGCTGTGGGTGCTGGCATTTGGCAGCCCCGTTTCCCCACAGTTGTAACACCGAATCGAGTTTCGGCTTCGGCTTCCCCCCGTCTGTGCTTCTTTCGTTGGCGGCGGCGCCCCCTCGACAGGACCTTTAGACCCACACGGTACCACCGACACGTTTTCCAGGGATCTCAGAAGATCGTCACAAGTCTTGAGGTCCATGGTCAGTAACGTCCTCGTCAGATTGTAATCATTCAACCCTCCAATTATATAAGAGTTAATTGACGGCTCATCTACGTCGCCCCTGCGCCCAATGTTTGGCATAACATAGAAGTAGTCTTTCAGGGATTCATTTGGCCTTTTCGCACGCCTGGCCATCTGCCGATTAATTTCCGCCACATTTACTGAACTCGGAAAATCTTTTATCAGCTTGCCGATAAACTGCCGCCACGTTACGAAAGCAGTCTGCGCATCCGCCCACTCCTTTGCAACGCCTTTCAACTTATGTTGCGCCGCGAACAGCACTTCTTCCTCGCTCCAACCGTAAATGGACCGCAACTGGTCGATCTTCTCGACAAACTGCTGCGCTGATCGATGCCTTCTTAACATCGCGCCATGCCTTCTAACAAACGCGCAGGGGATGACCCCTATTAATGCGAAGCATTGCGTTGGTTCAGGAAGGATATAAAGGTTAGGAGATAGGGTTATGAGTGAAGTGTTTATGGACTCTTGCCTTGAACCCATCGAGATCATAAGTGCTGGGGAAAATATCCGCAGGGAGACCATTCCACAGCCGTGCTGTACGGGCCAGAAACGAACTTTCCCTGTAGTGCGTAGTGCGTTGGAACATCGTTTCGACGTGGAATGCATGGGCGCCAGTGTTCAAACGGGTTGTCCGGGGGAATACCCGAAGTGATGGCATCAAGCTGCTCATCTCCACTGAGCAGTTACCAAAAAAGTATCGGTAAAATAACACCACACAAGCCACGTTTCGACGATGTTCCAAGGAGTCAATAGAGCTGGATGCCCCACTGTCCCCTATAAGTTTAATCGCACGGTTTTGCACCCGATCGAGGAGCTCCAAATGGGTTTTTGAAGCCCCCGCCCAGAGGTGCGGGTTAAACTCCATTTTAGGTCGGATATAGGTGGTGTAAATGATGCGGAGATCAGACGGAGTGAAATATTTTTTGCACCGCTTTAGGAAGCCGAGGCACTTGGCTGCTTCTTTCGACACGCCAAAAATATGATCGATCCAACGAAGATCGTTCTTAATGGACATGCCCAAAACATCAAGAGCTGCCGATTCCGCAATACCCACACCACCCATAACCAGGGATGTGTTGGGATGTGGGGAGACTCGTTTGTGGGATAACAGGCAACATTGGGTCTTGCGGGGATTAAAATCGACCCTGTTCGCTTGACCCCACTTGGAGATTGTTTGTAGGTCGCTATTAAGTGTGTCATTCATACGGCGCCGTTCTCTCTCAATCTCCACAGAGCTGGGACGCTTTGTGAAAGAGTATGAATGACAAATGGTGCTGTCATCCGCAAACGAGTAGATGGGATTCTTCGTCGACGACAACAGGTCGTTGATGAGGATCAGGAAGAGGGTTGGAGAAAGGACCGAACCCTGCGGCACTCCCGCGCTAAGGGAATGTTTTTCCAAGGCTATGCCGTCTACTACAACACGAATAGAGCGATCATAGAGGAAGCTCGTAATCCAACGAGAGAAGATACTACCGACACCATAGGCAATCAATTTTGACACGAGTGCTTTATGCCACACCCGGTCAAAGGCCTTGGAAATATCCAATGCAACAACCTTGCTTTCACCGAGGTTTAGAATGCTATGGTTCCATTTCTCGGTGAGGACCGCCATAAGGTCTCCCGTTGATCGTTGTCTTCGGAAGCCGTATTGGCGGTCACTTAGCAGTCTATTGTGCTCCAGATACTTCACAAGGTTGAAGTTTACAATGCTTTCCATTACTTTGGAAAGCACCGAACAGATTGCTATAGGTCGGTAGTTCGCAGGGTCAGTAGTCTTGCCTTTTTTAGGAACTGGTTGAACATTTGCTACCTTCCAACATGTCGGAAATACTCCTGTGGTGTATGACATGTTGAAAAGTTTGCGTAATGGACAAGACAGCGAAGTAGCGCACTTTTGCAAAACAAGGGCTGGAATGCCGTCCGGCCCTGAAGCCTTATTTACATCGAGATTTGCAAGCACTCTTTTAACTACCCGTGTCCGAAAATGAATTTTTGGCATAGAGCAAGATACGTTCTCGACTACGGGTAGTGGTTGATCGCTGGGGGGCAGGGAGGAATTCTCTGCGAAAATTTTAGCCAACAAATTAGCTTTATCAACCGAGTGAGTGATGATTTGATCATTGTTAAGAAGAGTTGGAATTGAAGATGATGTTTGGTTCTTCACCTTCTTAACGAATGACCAGAAGTTCTTACTACCACGCTGGCATTGAAGAACTTTTTTCCTTTGGCGCTGTTCGTGCAGAAACTTTTGGCGCCTTAAGATGGCATTGCATCGATTTCTAGCCTGTTTACGCAGCTGTTCAGTGGTGGCATTTTTATTTGCCTGCCATGCTCTGAAAGCTTCCTCTTTAGACCTGACAGCAATTCTGCATGTCTCATTAAACCAGATATTGTCCTTAGGTTTAATGCAAATTTGCTTATTGGGGATGAAGGACCGCATTCCCAATAGTATTATTTCTTCGACCATTTTGGCTGCGGCATTTATGTTTCTATCAAGAAAACACAATTTCCAATTGAAGCGGGCGAAAAATTCATTAAGTCCACTCCAGTTAGCTTTATCATACATCCACAATAGGCGCTTCGGGGCTAAGAGCGAAGCATTGCGGATAGAAGAGTATGAGAAAGACGCCAAAATGGTACAATGGTCCGAGTTTCCAAGAGGTGCGTGCATTTCAACATCGTATTTTTCATGATGTGAAGTGAGAAAAAGGTCTAGAGTATTGAGAGCTTGCCCCGCAACGCAGGGGATATGTGTTGGTTCATGCACTAGTTGAGTCAAGTTATTAGACTCGGCAAAGAGCTCGACAAATAAGCCTTCAGGAGTTGTGTGGCTGGAATGGCGTAGCCAATTGGAATTATGAATATTGAAATCACCAGCAACTACAATTTCACTATTCGGATACGATTCCAGAATCTGAGAAATAGAATCAGAGAGAAGATCAAACTTGTTATATGTAAAATCTCTCCCTGAATTCGGGCTTCTATATAGGAAGCAGAAGTGCAGAATGTGCGACTGGATATTGAATTTAACCCACATGGAGCTAAATTCGGCATCCGTCGTGTATAGTTTTTGCTGGCACTGGTACGCAACATTACTGCACACATAAATGGCAAGACCCCTGTGAGGAGAGAATAATGGCAGTTGGTGGTAACCAGGGATGTGAAAATCCAGTGGATCTGCATCCCCACACACCTGGGTTTCACCTAGTGCCATTATATGGGGTTTATGGAGGTTAACAAATGCATATACAGCAAAAAAGTTCGCCCTGAGCCCGCGCACGTTGCAAAAGGCTATGCGGAATTTGTCCACCACCATGGTCTATATGGGCTAAAGATCAAGGAAAGTAGCTGGGAATGAGATCTGCCGCACTAAGAAATTGATTATGCTCTGTGGTAAGTGTTATGCCTTTACCACAGAACAGTCAATTTCTCAGTGTCGAACAAGACCGCATGTAGCGCCACTGAATACGGACGGAGGAAGGAGACACGGAAAATGAACCAAAGACAACGCGAGCAGAGGTCAACGCAGCGGACAGCGAGAACGATTTAACGGCAGTTTATGTTTGTTGTTTGTTGTTTGGTTTTGCATTTGAATTTGCATTTGGGTCGGGTTATTAGTGATTATTTAATATTATTATTATTTAATTGTTGGGCACACGCGGCGTAGCAGCAACGCAACGAGACATATTTACGGACGAACATTAAAACACGCGAGGGACGGACAGAAACAAAAGAACCGCGGAGCACAAGACGGCACGTCTGCCCACGCGTAACACTTGACACTCGATCATAATTAAGATCGAATGGATCGAAGTCTGGTAATACGCCAATGATGTCACTCATACTGTGCCTGGACGCCATCTGCATTATCGACCTGCCCTCTATTGGTGTTGAGAATGCCCTCGCCGGTCCGCCATCCGCTGCCTGGGCTGCTGTCGGCTGCTCCGATGTGGTCTGCCGTGCGGTCTCTGTTGACTGTACCTGCACCTCTTGTCTCGTAGCTGCCAAATCGCTCACCACTTTTGCCATATTGGAAACAACCTCCCTCAACTCGCTGATCTGCTGTTGCCATGTGGCCTCCTGGTCCAGCCCGTCCAGTTCTTCTTCGTCGACCTCATCGTTGTCGTACACCTCCATTAGCCGAGCAATTTTATGCGCCTTATTCCCCGTAACATAAATTTTGGTTACGGAGTAGCGTGTTGAGCTGCTCCACTTTCAGCAATGAAAATTTCACCATTGTGTTGTAGTTTTTTTGTTGTTGTTCTTTTTTTTTGTTTGTAACTAATTATTTTTTCAATTTAATTGCTAACATATACACAGAGTGAGTTTCAGATATTCGTGGCTTAATATCTCCTACAAAAATGTGTGTTGCGCGCTTTTGTTTTTCTTTGTAATCTTTTTAATTGACCGTGCGCGTCTATCGTGCAACCGTCGCCTTCCGAGCCGCTTTACACCAATGATAACATGATGCGAAACTGAGAGGATTGACGAAATTTTGTCGTTTTTTTTGGTCACACGAACACAATCCGTGTGAGCTGAAAAGAAAATCGTCAACCCTGCCAGCTTTCTCTCTTTGTGGAACAATTCGTATTGTAGCAAGCAGCTGACTTGCAAATTTGTTCCTAACGCGGGGTTGCAATTTGTATGTACTTGTAAAAAAGTATGTTCGCAGTCTTATTGTACGAAGCAGTGTAAAATAAGGAAAAAATATATGAAATGATCAAAATTATTTAATTTAAATGAAAATGTTAGGGAAAAGTTGTAATATGCAGAGTTATAAAGATGTAAAAAAGAAATCCTTATTTCTTTGTGCATATGTAAAAACTAATAATAACTAATTTGCATTTTCCGAACCACCACTGAGGCAATACGGCGCGTTACCGATTTTTTTTTAACGATTTTGTAACATTTTAACAATTTTTTTAACAATGATTTCAGAGAGGAACAAATAAAAAAAATGTATTTAATGCGTTTGTTTCCCAATTCGAAAAAAACACGGACTAAACGGACCACAAAAACCAAAAGTAGCAGAAACTTATAAATGTCGGACAGTAAACAATTTATGTTTATAAGTATAGTCTGCTACTTCGCGATTATAAAATCGTATCAGAAAACATATGTATATATATGCATATATCTATATTATATTATAATTGCGACAGCCATATTTTGCTATCCCTTTTTATACAGGTGTGCATATCATACATACATATATTATATATACATATATATATAACATATATATATGTATATATAATATGCGCACCCGTATAAAAAGGGATAGCAAAATATGGCTGTCGCAATTATCGCAAAAACTCCTCTGGAGCTTTCATCAAATTCTCATTTCATTCAAATTTCACGAATAAAATTCAATAAAAGCTGAATATAAAATGTGTTAAACACGTATTAAAATACTTTTGACTGGTTTTCGGGAAATATTGTAATTTTTTAATCACTTTTCTTCCAAAAGATTACATAGTTACAAAGAAATTAAAATTGATTTTCCTATGTTTAAAAAATTGAAAGTAAACGCAACCCTCGCCATGGCCGTTGTATGGGAAATCAACAGTACGTTCCTGTGCATACCCCGGGTCTGATGTTTGGCAAAATCAACCCTAAGGTCTGATGTTATCGTTGTATTAGTGCGGATTTTGAGTATGTATTGTGGTCGAGCGCTCTCAGTTTCGCATCATGTTATCATTGCTTTACACACTGCCCTTTTTCCGCTGTACCGGTCTACCGCGCAACCGCTTGTACCTTTGCTCCTGTCTCGCTGCCTGTACTTCTTTCTCTGCACGTTAATCACGCAAACAGGTGCAGCATCTCTCTTTACCTCTCCTCTTCTGTGCGCGTCTATCGCGCTGCTTTATTTTTCCTTTTCTGTGCTGGTCTATCGTGCAGCTTTACTTCTTCTTTTCTGTGCTCGTCTATCGTGCAGCCTTATTTCTCCTTTTTTGTGCGCGTCTATCGCGCAGCTTGATTTCTTCTTTTCTGTGCTCGTCTATCGTGCAGCCTTATTTTTCCTTTTCTGTGCGCGTCTATCGTGCAGCTTGATTTCTTCTTTTCTGTACGCGTCTATCGCGCAGCTTCATTTCTCCTTCTCTGTGCGCGTCTATCGTGCAACTTGATTTCCCCCTTTACTGTACGCGTCTATCGCGCAGCTTAATTTCTCCTTCTCTGTGCGCGTCTATCACGCAACCGTTGGTGGTGTTGCTCGTGTGGTGGTGAACGTGCGCACGCGTCATTTACATCACCCGACCGCGTTCCGAGAATTTGAATTCTAGCGAATCCCACTTCTGATTTGTCAAGGATGACATGTTTATTTATTTGATTTAAATTTAAACTGACAATTTTGAATGTAATTGACAACTGAGTGTAAATGACAACTGGATTTTGGTGATGTGCCGCGCACAACCAACCACTTCGACGACTCAACACCGATTGCCTCCCTTTTTGCCTTACAAACACATGTAAAGTTGCCGAAAAAAATGCAAACAAATTATTTAATTAATTGAATTAGTTGAAAGCACATTGTCCATTGCGGTTGACCCTTAAAATAATAAGTGAAACAAATATAATGTTCCCATTTGTCATTGCCGAAAGGCGAACCAATCGCCAACACAAAAAAGCATACACACAAAAACTACAACAACAAAAGCATCTAATTTTTTTCATACATACAATTTCTTGAGGCAACAAAACAAAAATCCGCGCAGCCCCCACATGTGTTGCTACGTTGCTGTTACAACAACGACTGATTGAAAGAATGCACCTCTGATCTATATAACCAATCAAATGCTTGTGGAACCTAAGTACGCACAATCACTTTAATCAAAATGGCGTCAAAATTAAGCCAGAGTGACCACCTTTCACCAATTTGGTAAATACAAAAAATATCCCACCGGCAGCATGATCGAAATTATGGCTGTTAAATCTCGACCCGTTAACGGATTTTAATAATATTATGCCTTATTATTTAGCTAGACTCGTATACTCTCTATAATGGTATCAATCATCCTTCTATACCCCAAGGTTCGAAAGCAAATCGATTTGGAACGGTGACTTTGAAAAAATTGCTACTTGGGCGCAACCACTAAAATGCTTGTCAACACCAAATGCATAAGTGCATATTAATAATTGACCCCTTAAAATTTAGCTAGAGTCTTATGCTTTCTATATTGGTCCCTAACTTTTCATTATCCTTCAGGAATAATGAGCATATCGATGCGCAAGGATAACATTGAAAAACTGCCTATTGCAAAATACGCACTCACCACTAAAGTGCTTATAGATTCCAAACGGTATGGGTTACGTTAATAAAAAACCCCTTAAAATGTAGCTAGAGATTGCAGCTTTTTTCAAATTAAATCAATAATTTGATTACTATTCGGCAATCATGAACAGATCGATGCGCAAGAGTGACATTAAATGGCTGCCTACTGCAAAATCGATTAAATGCTTGTAAAATATGATGATTCTAGGTTTATAGAAAAAATAATAACCTTAAAACCTAGCTGGAGTTTCGAGCTTTCATAAATGGGGTCAATCTTCTCGCTATCTCAAATAATGCAGGAGAATTTCGTTGTGGAAAAGTGATATCGACCACATGATACATCTATATCAGGGGTGCCCAAAATCTTCTTATGGAAAAGCAAACACCAATACATGTAAAGTTGCCCAGAAAAATGCAAACAAATTATTTAATTAATTGAATTAGTTGAAAGCACATTGTGCATTGCGCTTGACCCTTAAAATTATAAGTGAAAAAAATATAATGTTCCCATTTGTCATTGCCGAAAGGCCAACCAATCGCCAACACAAAAAAGCATACAATTTCTTGAGGCAACAAAACAAAAATCCGCACAGCCCACACGTGTTGCTTCGTTGCTGTCACAACAACGACTGATTGAAAGAATGCACCTCTGATCTATATAACCAATCAAATGCTTGTGGAACCTAAATACGCACAATCACTTTTATCAAAATGGCGTCAAAATTAAGCCAGAGTTACCACCTCAGTACCCTACGGTCAGGGTCCGAGAATATGCCCGTGGTAAGGCATGCCTGTCGTAAGAGGCGACTAAAATCCACCCGTGTGGAGTTGCCTGATCTCCCATCGGACGCGTCCCTAGGTGGCGGATAGGGGGCCCTTGGTGGACAAACGACGTCACTTCGGTACCCTTGGAGGGACAGGAGTCATGTCTGTTGCGTCCGCCACAATGATGGTATAGGGTATGGGTACCATCCGCGGACCAAACTGGCTAGGGAGGAGTCCCGAACTAAAACCGTTCTTTGGCAATGGAAAACGAAATGGATACTACTCCAGGTGGAATCCACATAGGTGGCAATCCACCCGCTTCGGCGGCAGGGGCAAGGATTCTGGAGGCCCCAACCGTTGCTCAAGTCTCCCGCCTTTACCGGCGGGAGCGCATCCTGGAGGAAAGCGGGGTCGTTACCACGATCTCCTCTTCTTCGGAGACGGATGATTCCAAGGAGCCAGAGGGTCTGCGTCGGGAAGCTGCCACGGTGGCTGAACGACCTCCCAGTGGTTCTAAGGAATCAAAAAAAAGGAGCAAGGCGAGGAGGATCAGAAGGAAGCGGATGGCTATGCGCTGGCTTGAAAAGGCAGGCGACACGGCCGACCCTGCGGAACCCGTGTCCTCCAAAAGACCCGGGTCAGCTGAGGTAACACCCACCGAAGCCACTGGTCCGGCGGAGATCACGGAGGTCTCCAAATCGTCCGGCTCGCGAGGCAAGCGGATGAAGACTGCAGCCGAAAACAGCACACCTACCTGCCCTGCAACTGTTGTCGTCAGGTGCGCCACGGCCCCCAAAGGCACGAGCGTAACCCCGGCAGTAGCCAAAGCGGCGGAGAAGTGTGTTGCCAGTAAGCCGCGGAATGTCCAAAGCCTCCGACCCAGCACGTCTGCCTGCCCGGCGAAACCTTCGTCAGCGGAGGGCGGCGAGCTGGATCTTCGCCCAAGCACTTCCAAAGGTGCGGCCAAGCCATCGTATAGCGAGAATTCTGCCGGCCCGCGGCCGATGGCAGTGATTGGGAAAAGGGGCCCTGTGGTCAGGTTGACTGATGCAGAACTCGACTTCTGCAAAAGCCAACTGATGCGTCGGGTTATTGCCTCCGGTCCTGAGACCAATGCGAAGGGCTATGAGACAAAAGACGGCACTATATTGGTGTCGTGTGCGTCTCAGGCCAACTTTGACTGGATCAGGAACGCAGTCAATAAGTTGCCTCCTAAGGGGACCACTCGCTTCGCGGTCTACGAAGGCGAGGTCGAGTCCCTCAGGAAAGCCATCTGCTGGATACCGGACCCTGACCTGTCCACAGCGGATGTGCTCTCCTGTCTGCGTGCCCAGAACCCAGGCATCGACACTAGGCTTTGGCGTGTTCTCCACCACCGCAAGAGTACCAACCGGGAAGGTAAGGAAGGTGCTTCTCTTGTGGTGAGAATCGATGAAGCCTCTGCTGATGTCCTGGGCTCCCGGTACGGGAACTGTCTCAGTCTCTTCTTTGGGACTGTCAGGTTTTATGTCTATCCCAAATAGGGGGCTCAGACAGTTCTTGTAGTTATCGGCCTCTGTCGGTAACGCAGATCAACTTGCAGCATTCCAAAGCCGCTACTGCACTTTTAAGTAGTCGGCTCTCCCGGCTGCACACACTACCCCACATAACAACAATTCAAGGGGCCGGGTTTGTGGCCTTGAGTCGTTGAAAGGGGCCACTGTACTGTATGATAGGAATTCGACTAGACCTAGAACCTGTCTTATAGTATCATCTCATCTTACGGTGACTATCTTGACCATTTCTGCTGTCAGGACCTGGTTGCTGCTGAGGTGAGCTTCAAGGGTATGCACGGATGGTCGAGGTTCGTGATTGCGTCTGGGTACTTTCCTTACGATGCACTGGAAGCGCCACCACCTGGGAAGGTCGCTAGTCTCGTGAGGTTTTGTGAGCAGCGCAATCTCGGTCTCATTTTATGTTGCGATGCTAATGCCCAGCACACAATCTGGGGCAGCAGCAAATGCAACAACCGAGGCTCTCGGCTGTTCGGGTATATTGCATCCTCCGGCCTGAATATTCACAACACTGGCAATCAGCCTACGTTTGTGACTACAAGAAGGCATGAGGTGATTGACATCACTCTATCTAATACTAGACTGGGGTGGTCAATCAACAACTGGAGAGTCCTCAACGAAGAATCGTGTTCGGACCACAGGTATATCGAGTTTCAGTGCGGCGAGGAGGCACAAATGCCATTGCCCTCTAGGAACTCGAAAAACGCAGACTGGCCGAAATTTCGGGAGGCATTGCGGAATAAATACGCGACGCCACCGAAAATTCGTAAGGAGCGGTGTATTGAGGCGGCTGTTGAGCATCTCAATACTGCCCTAACATCAAGCTTCGAGCTAGCCTGCCCAACTAGACCTCCCCTTGGCCGGACCCCTGTTCCGTGGTGGAATAGGGAGCTTCAGTCGCTAAGGCGTGAGTCTAGAAAACTTCTCAACCGGGCCCTCAAGACGAATCTTGACGAGGACTGGGAGCGCTACCGATGCACTCAGAAGAACTACAAGAGGCTTATTCGAGGTTCGAAGAAGGCCTCTTTTAGAGATTTCTGTAGTGGCATTGAATCCTTGAGCGACACAGCTAGGCTGGTAAAAGTTCTGAAAAAGGACCAAACCGCGAAGCTGGGGTCGCTTAGGAAACCTGATGGCTCCTACACGGAGAGGAAAAGTGAGACATTCAGTCTACTGATGGAGTCTCACTTTCCAGGAAATCAGGTCACTGTTGCCCAGCAGCATTCGTCCCTGGATGGAACTACTGTTAGGGCAATCACACCCTCTCGACATGACTGGTACGTCGCCAGAACTGTGGCGAATGAAGCTGGCATTCGATTTGCCATCAAGTCCTTTGACAACTTCAAATCGCCCGGTCCTGATGGCATTTATCCTATCGTGTTGAGGGAAGGTATAGAGTCAGTAGTCATGGCACTGAAGAAAATCTTCACGGCATGCCTGGCACTGGCCTATATACCACGCCCTTGGAGGATGGTGAGAGTCGCGTTCATTCCGAAAGTCGGAAAGGACGACTACACTAGCCCCAAGAGCTTTAGACCTATTAGCATGACTTCTTTTATGCTAAAAAGTCTCGAACGGCTGGTGGAGTTACGGACACGTAAGGAGTCGCTTAAGATGCATCCTCTGTCTCCATTTCAGCATGCCTACCAAAGTGGGAAGTCCTGCGAGTCGGCCCTGCAAAATCTGGTTGGTAGGATAGAGCGAGCCATCGACAGGAAGGACTACGCGGTGGGAATCTTTGTGGATATAGAGGGCGCTTTTGACAATGCGACTTTTGACAGTATGTGTAACGCTGCTAGCCGACACGGCGTAGACCGGGCTTTGGTAAATTGGATACGTTCAATGCTAGCCCAAAGAATCATGACGGTGCGGGCAGAGGACGATCTACTGGTGTCATCCGGTGTAAATAGAGGCTGCCCTCAAGGTGGGGTGCTGTCTCCATTGCTCTGGTGCATGGTGATTGATCCCCTGCTCATCACTCTGAATGACTCTGGAGTCTACGCACAAGCATACGCGGACGATGTGGCCTGTCTCGTAACCGGCCCCTCCCTTATGCACATCTGCAGAAAGGTGCAGAAAACTTTGGATATGATTGACACCTGGTGTAATGCGAACGGGCTATCTGCTAATCCCGCCAAAACTGGTATGGTTCTCTTTACCAGGAGGAGGAAGCTTGATAGAGTCGTTCTGCCCACACTCAAGGGGGTCACTATCCAGCTATCCAAGGAGATTAAATATCTGGGAGTCATCCTAGATGATAAACTCCTATATAAATCTCACGTAGAACTAAAGACATCGAAAGCACTGTCGGCTTTCTGGCAATGCAGAGGTGTATTTGGGAAAACGTGGGGTCTTTCCCCTAGCAAGATCCTCTGGATCTACAAAGCTATGATAAGACCCATCATCTCCTACGCATCGGTAGTCTGGATGAGCAGACTCTCTCTTGCAGAGGTCAAGAGAACCTTGTCCAGACTGCAGCGCACTGTGGCCATATGTTGTACTGGAGCCTTTCCAACTACTTCTGGCCCATCGCTAGATGCCCTGGTGAGCCTTCCTCCACTTGATGTTTTCATCCAAGGAGAGGCCCTAAAGGCCATCCGAAGACTAAAACACAGTGGCCAGTGGTATGGCGCTTGTCCGGCACTGGATAATTGTGCTGGCACCGACATAGACCTCACGGTCATGTCCATGCCCCTCGACTCCATGCCTACAACTGTCATACTAAAAAAGCGGTACATGGTGTTGCTGCCTGAGGCTCACTCTTGGTTGTATCCTGAGGATGAGCCCGGTAAACACTGTTTCCGTATATTCACGGACGGCTCCAGAACAGAAGATGGTTCTGGCTCTGGGGTCTTCGTGGAATCCACGGGGACTAGACGGTTCTTTGCCCTAGGCTCGCACGCATCTGTGTTTCAGGCGGAGGTGCATGCGATACTTGAGGCGATGAACTTTGTCGTAGAGAGTAAGTGGAAAGGCAGGTCTATCTGTGTCTGTAGCGACAGCAAAGCTGCGCTTATGGCCTTGGACAGCCCTCCAACCACCTCTATGCTAGTCAGGTCCTGCAAATCCAGGCTTAATTATGTTGGAAAATACAATAGCCTGATGCTCACCTGGGTCCCGGGACACGCAGGAATTGTGGGTAACGAGACCTCGGATTCCCTAGCTAGAATGGGCTCTGAGGCTGATTTTGTCGGCCCTGAGCCTGTTCTGCCACTCCCATCTGCAGCCATCAAAGCCACAGATAACGAATGGGTCACTATGACCCAGGAGCGAGCATGGCAGGCTGAGAGCGGCTGCAGGTGGACGAAACTTATGCTTCCCGCCATATCCGACAAATGCTCACAGTTTCTTTTGTCACTAGGCAGAAGAGACTGCAGGCAGATGGTCGGGTTAATGACGGGCCATTTCCTATGGGCGAAGCACATGGAAATGGTAGGCATATCTGACAGTGCCCTATGTCCTGCCTGTGGGGAGGACGTTGAGACGGCGGAACACTTCCTGTGTCTCTGCCCCGCGTTCGCTCGTATCAGGTTTGAGACGTTTGGCACTGATGTGCTAAGAAGCGACCACCTTGGCTCCTTGGCACCCCAGGATCTATCAAGGTTTCTTCGGAAATCGGGTAGATTTAAAGCACATTAACAGGGAACAACAAGTCGTAGTACAATGGACGTATAATTGTCTGAGTGCTGCGCTTGCCAGATCGTTCCGACAAAGGAAAAAAAAAAAAAGAAAAGAAAAAAACCACCTTTCACCAATTTGGTAAATACAAAAAATATCCCACCGGCAGCATGATCGATATTATGGCTGTTAAATCTCGACCCGTTAACGGATTTTAATAATATTATGCCTTATTATTTAGCTAGACTCGTATGCTTTCTATAATGGTATCAATCATCCTTCTATGCTCCAAGGTTCGAAAGCAAATCGATTTGGAACGGTGACTTTGAAAAAATTGCTACTTGGGCGCAACCACTAAAATGCTTATCAACACCAAATGCATAAGTGCATATGAATAATTGACCCCTTAAAATTTAGCTAGAGTCTTATGCTTTCTATATTTGTCCCGCAAGGATAACATTGAAAAACTGCCTATTACAAAATACACACTCACCACTAAAGTGCTTATAGATTCCAAACGGTATGGGTTACGTTAATAAAAAAAACCCCTTAAAATGTAGCTAGAGATTGCGGCTTTATCAAATTAAATCAATAATTTGATTACTATTCGGCAATCATAAACAGATCGATGCGCATGAGTGACATTAAAAGGCTGCCTGCTGCAAAATCGATAAAATGCTTGTAAAATATGATGATTCTAGGTTTATAGAAAAAATAATAACCCTAAAACCTAGCTGGAGTTTTGAGCTTTCATAAATGGGGTCAATCTTCTCGCTATCTCAAATAATGCACGAGAATTTCGTTGTGGAAAAGTGATATCGACCACATGATACATCTACACTTTGTTTCAAAGCTATAAAGACATTCATTTTTTTCGTTATATGGGAAAATTAAAATATATTAAATAAAAATAATAATGCAGTTTTTTTCCTACATGGTCAACATAAAAAATAGCAACAATAACTTTTTTGTGCTAACGGTAAATATTGAGAGAAAAAGAGAAATGTAAAAAATTCCATAGAAACGGTGTTTCATTGCTATAAAGACACTCACTCCACTGTTGATAAATAAAACAACTATCACTTTTTCGGTGCAGTTAGTAATTTATTACTCTACCGTTATTTGCAATGATCTCATAAATTCTATTTGGCATAGAATTTGTGTAGTTGTTTAGCATTTCTGGGGTCACTTGTTCCCATGCAGCTAAAATGACCTCTTTCAACTGCTCCACTGTGTCAAATTGTCGAAAATTTGCATACACCTTCCGGACTAGCCAACCCCAGATGTTCTCAATGGGATTGAGATCCGGAGAACAAGCGGGCCAATCCATTGTCCCAATATTTTGACATCTAAGCTACGTTTTGGTTGATCTGCTCGTGTGGATTCTGGCATTATCCTGTTGGAATATGAATGCTTGCTCCTGGTGGTTGCCAATATAAGGAAGCAAACTATGCTCCAACACTTCCTGATATTCCGAGCTATTCATTCTGCAAGTTGGGAACGCCAACGGGACTGTGCCTGAGCTTGAGAAGCCACCCCAAACCATTTGCGATTGGCCACCAAAATTTCTCTTAGAGAAATACCGTGGTTCCATTCGCAAATCTCTCCAATATCCTAAAAACCCATCAGGACTGATGAAAAAAAATTCAACCTTGATGGTCCTGATGGGTTTTTAGGATATTGGAGAGATTTGCGAATGGAACCACAGTATTTCTCTAAGAGAAATTTTGGTGGCCAATCGCAAATGGTTTGGGGTGGCTTCTCAAGCTCAGGCACAGTCCCGTTGGCGTTCCCAACTTGCAGAATGAATAGCTCGGAATATCAGGAAGTGTTGGAGCATAGTTTGCTTCCTTATATTGGCAACCACCAGGAGCAAGCATTCATATTCCAACAGGATAATGCCAGAATCCACACGAGCAGATCAACCAAAACGTGGCTTAGATGTCAAAATATTGAGACAATGGGTTGGCCCGCTTGTTCTCCGGATCTCAATCCCATTGAGAACATCTGGGGTTGGCTAGTCCGGAAGGTGTATGCAAATTTTCGACAATTTGACACAGTGGAGCAGTTGAAAGAGGTCATTTTAGCTGCATGGGAACAAGTGACCCCAGAAATGCTAAACAACTACACAAATTCTATGCCAAATAGAATTTATGATTTCATTGCAAATAATGGTAGAGTAATAAATTACTAACTGCACCGAAAATGTGATTGTTGTTTTATTTATCAACAGTGGAGTGAGTGTCTTTATAGCAATGAAACACCGTTTCTATGGAATTTTTTACATTTCTCTTTTTCTCTCAATATTTACCGTTAGCACAAAAAAGTTATTGTTGCTATTTTTTATGTTGACCATGTAGGAAAAAAACTGCATTATTATTTTTATTTAATATATTTTAATTTTCCCATATAACGAAAAAAATGAATGTCTTTATAGCTTTGAAACAAAGTGTATATCAGGGGTGCCCAAAATCTTCTTATGGAAAAGCAAACACCAATACATGTAAAGTTGCCAAAAAAAATGCAAAAAAATTATTTAATTAATTGAATTAGTTGTAAGCACATTGTGCATTGCGCTTGACCCTTAAAATTATAAGTGAAAAAAATATAATGTTCCCATTTGTCATTGCCGAAAAGCCAACCAATCGCCAACACAAAAAAGTATGCATACAAAATCTACAACAACAAAAGCATCTAATTTTTTCATACATACAATTTCTTGAGGCAACAAAACAAAAATTCGCACAGCCCACACGTGTTGCTTCGTTGCTGTCACAACAACTACTGAATGAAAGAACGCACCTCTGATCTATATAACCAATCAAATGCTTGTGGAACCTAAGTACGCACAATCACTTTAATCAAAATGGCGTCAAAATTAAGCCAGAGTGACCACCTTTCACCAATTTGGTAATTAAAAAAAATATCCCACCGGCAGCATGATCGAAATTATGGCTGTTAAATCTCGACCCGTTAACGGATTTTAATAATATTATGCCTTATTATTTAGCTAGACTCGTATGCTTTCTATAATGGTATCAATCATCCTTCTATACCCCAAGGTTCGAAAGCAAATCGATTTGGAACGGTGACTTTGAAAAAATTGCTACTTGGGCGCAACCACTAAAATGCTTGTCAACACCAAATGCATAAGTGCATATTAATAATTGACCCCTTAAAATTTAGATAGAGTCTTAAGCTTTCTATATTGGTCCCTAACTTTTCATTATCCTTCAGGAATAATGAGCATATCGATGCGCAAAGATAACTTTGAAAAACTGCCTATTGCAAAATACACACTCACCACTAAAGTGCTTATAGATTCCAAACGGTATGGGTTACGTTAATAAAAAACCCCTTTAAATGTAGCTAGGATTGCAGCTTTATCAAATTAAATCAACAATTTGATTACTATTCGGCAATCATGAACAGATCGATGCGCACGAGTGATATTAAATGGCTGCCTACTGCAAAATCGATAAAATGCTTGTAAAATATGATGATTTTAGGTTTATAGAAAAAATAATAACCTTAAAACCTAGCTGGAGTTTTGAGCTTTCATAAATGGGGTCAATCTTCTCGCTATCTCAAATAATGCAGGAGAATTTCGTTGTGGAAAAGTGATATCGACCACATGATACATCTATATCAGGGGTGCCCAAAATCTTCTTATGGAAAAGCAAACACCAATACATGTAAGTTGCCCAAAAAAATGCAAACAAATTATTTAATTAATTGAATTAGTTGAAAGCACATTGTCCATTTCGCTTGACCCTTAAAATTATAAGTGAAACAAATATAATGTTCCCATTTGTCATTGCCGAAAGGCCAACCAATCGCCAACACAAAAAAGCATACACACAAAAACTACAACAACAAAAGCATCTAATTTTTTTCATACATACAATTTCTTGAGGCAACAAAACAAAAATCCGCGCAGCCCCCACACGTGTTGCTTCGTTGCTGTCACAACAACGACTGATTGAAAGAATGCACCTCTGATCTATATAACCAATCAAATGCTTGTGGAACCTAAGTAAGCACAATCACTTTAATCAAAATGGCTTCAAAATGAAGCCAGAGTGACCACCTTTCACCAATTTGGTAAATACAAAAAAATCCCACCGGCAGCATGATCGAAATTATGGCTGTTAAATATCGACCCGTTAACGGATTTTAATAATATTGTTTAGATGAGTGCTGTCTTCAGTGATCCGTCGATCCCATCTCCAATCCCAATCTTTCCTTTTCCCTTTGTACTCATGTTCCCCCTATTTTCTGCTCCCCGGCTTCGGCCGTTTGTATCGTTTCATGTTTCGTGTACCACTCACTTGTTATCCGTACGTTTAAGAACACCCCAAACCGAACTCCCACCGACTGTTATTTAACCGCTCCGCCGCGATCGAAACATGGTCCTTCGATCCAACGCGAACCCGCGCCGCGTAATAAAATACAAAGTGACATAAACTAAAACATTGGTGAACATAAATCAAAATACAAAACAATTAATTGAATTCACAAAAACTTAAACAATTTTAAGTGCAACAAACTTAAAGTGAAAACACCAAACATATATTTTCAACGAAACTAAGCACACATGAAAAGTGACACAAACAAAAGTAAAAAATAAATTAACAAACAAAGAGTGACAATTTAACAAACAGTGAAACAATCCAAACAGTGGAAAAACAAAAAGTGCGATTACAATACTACCAAAAGTGCACAAAATTCAAAAATTGAAATCAAAAACAAAAATCAAAGAAAGAAACAACAGCGACACATTGGACAGTGCAGTGTAGTGCAACAACAAAAACGCACACATCAAAAAACACAACCACAACACACACTCACAACGCAGAACATAAGACAGGAAGGAAGAGAACTCCACAAACAACAACAGCATCACAGCACAGCAGCGGACACCCAGCTCCAGAAAGGAGATCTCCAATCTCGAGCACTGGGCCCACCAAGATAAGAGAAGCATTTATATTCACTATATATAAATAACATTTATAAATATTGTATATATCTACCCGAAATATATACCCACTCCCCAAATCCAGAATATAAATTTTCATTCTGGTACCCCGCTTATCGCGTGCATATTTCCCTTAGTACAAAACAGCGCAGTGCAGTAAGCAATTCCGCTACTGCACATAATTCGGCGCTTTGTACATTTTCGCCGTCTCCTTTGTGCGACCTTCGCTGCCGAAGCAGCAAAAACTCCGCTGCAGCCAACAAATACGCACTGTTCTTGTGCAGTAAATAGGCACGCACCATTTCTCCCGCTGCATTCTCACACTCCCACTTGTACGCACTTTCGTGTTTTGTTTTTGTGCGACATACGCAAGCACTGAGCAGCGAGCACTCCCGCTGCTGCTTCCAAGTGCAATTGCTGATTCGCACTTCTGCCTAAGCAATTTACCACTCTCGCTGGCAGAAGTAAGCAAACGCGAATACAGTGGGACGAGTAGCCTATTTTCGCAGCACATTGAATAATTTTCAATAGTGCTGCACTTATACACCCATTGCACAGCTGGTGTCACCCCAAGCGAATACAGTGGGACAAAAACACCCCACCTGTACTCAAAAAAGTTCAATCGTTCACCCCATTATTGTTTGGTCCCCCTCATACCAGAAATAACAAGAAGTAATTGTTATACCCGCAAACACTAATACACTAATATTTATTTACTTATTTATTACAGATACATATTTGACTACATATATACAAAATTTGGTGTTTAATAATAATTTCCCCCATTCTTATTTACATATTTCTCGTTTTTTCCCAATTTATATATACCACTTTCTCGACGCGTTTACACACACAGTTGTAAACTTTTATCCTCAACAGAAATACAAATTCGTATTGAAAATTGTTTACACTTTCGTGTACATTTCCCCATTTCCAAATTATCGTTCGCGCGGACGCGGTAATATTTCTGGTTTATTTCCCATAAGCCTAATATTTGTATTCAAACGAATTTTAAACCCCCTTTCGAGCTTTTTTAAGCCATTAAAATGCCTGTTGAGCGATCCCCCAAGCGTCAAATAAACAAAATGGAGTCTCCTTCTCCAAAATATTCAAAGTCGACTGAGACACATTTGACAGTTCCTGTTACTCGCGAGACACTCAAAACTCGCTCCAAGCCACCTAGTCTCATAGCAAACGATCCCAGTGTTGCCACTTTTGGTTTTGAGTCCGAGAGACTCGTGCAATTATGCACAGCGTTTTCATCGGCTCCCATTGAGGATTTGACCAAATCACTGGTCCAAATTAAGCAGAAAAATCTGCAACCCCAATGGGAGAGGCTAATGTGCGCACATCAGGCAGTCTTCCTTGCTGAAGACAACAGCCAGCCCGACGGTTTCAAAGAGTCGGCTAGGCGAAAGATTGAGAGAATTTCAAACTCGCGTGGGAAGCCCTAAGCTCCCGCTATGAGAACAAACGCATCCTCGTTGACAACCAAATTCGATCTCTATTGAATATTGCTCCTGCCCACACCGAAAATAGTGAGGCATTACAGCGGATCCAGAACTCTGTAAACAATTGTCTGTCTATTCTCAAGTCTCAGGCCGTAGACACTGATAATTGGGATCCGCTACTGGTATATATATGCTCTACCAAATTGCCTGAAGCTACCTTAGCTTTATGGGAGCAGTCATTGACATCCCGCAAGGATCTGCCCCCCTGGTCACAAATGAATGAGTTTATGACCTGCAGATACGAGGTAATGGAACGGCTGAATCTCTTTCGGCCCAAGTCTAAACCACAATCCTCATCTTCCAATGTCCGACCCCCCAGATCCCTAAATTTTCACACTGAAGTGAAAAAGGACTTCGCGTGCAAACTCTGCAACGCAAATCATTCCGTACGGACATGCCAAAGCTTTAAAAGGCTCACCCCCCATAGTCGATTAGCATTTGTGAAAAAGCACATGATCTGCGTGAATTGTCTTGCTACATCTCACCTAATTCAGGATTGTACAAGCAATTTCACATGCGTATATTGCCAGAAAAAGCACCACTCTTTGCTGCATCTCCCCAAAGGCAATGCGCAACCCACTCACTCGCCCAATCGATCACATCCAACCACTTCTCTGGTCTCAACGGTTCTTCAACAACCGAGCAACAACTTTACCAATGATTCTCCCCACTCCAGCACATGTTCAAGGCAAAGTACGCTCCCAGTACCAGTCCTTCACACAAATAATGGCACCCAGTCTCTTCTGCCTACGGCACTGGTGTCCATTATACATTTAGGAAAGTTGTTCAAAGTTCGAGCGTTGATCGATCAAGGCTCTCAGCGCACCTTCATTTCCTCGAAGGTCCAGAGACGCCTAAAATTACCAATCGAGAAATCTAATCTCCAGATCTCGGGCATGGGCGGACACATTGTGAAAACCGCCAAACATATATGCTTCTTGACATTGGCAGTTCCTAAAACGAGCACAAACCTCCCCGTGCAAGCAATCCTGCTGCCAAAGTTAACGGAATTTCTCCCCCTTCCGAAATAAACCCCCCAAAGGTGAACGATTTCGCCACGCTAGATCTCGCTGATCCCAACCCCTTCGAGGCAGCGCAGATCGATATAGTGATTGGCAGTGATCTCATCCCGCAGATCATGCTCACGGCAGTGATCTCATCCCGCAGATCATGCTCGAAGGTTTCCACCGAAATGTATGTGGCAGCTTACTCGCTCAACTTACAGTATTCGGTTGGATATTAAGCGGTCCAGTACCCATGCCAGCACATTTGACAAATGTGGCCGCGGTGCCAAATCACCATACGCACACTGGTCCCGCCCTCCGAGAAAACCTTCCTACTCTAAAGGAAGCCCCTTCTGACGTGATCGCCGTCCTCAATCCCGTAGGGTTTCCACACAGGGAAATAACGGCAAATCACGTCAAACACGCCATTCCTGCAAACTCAGACTCAAAACGGCAAACACCCCCCTTCGCTGCCAAACGTTTCGCCCCCCGCAGGATGGCTATTGCCCCCAATGAGACCGCGAAAAAGGGTACATCACAAGCGTTGGCTCGACGCCATGCGTCAATATGCACAGCAATCGATGGAAACTGCAGCCCCTTCGCATTTCCACATTGCAGCCCCCCATACAACAAAACTCGAGCGCACCCATTCCGGGTCCGTGTCGCCATTCCCGTGCGTCCTGTTCCAAGCGCCTCCACTCCTCTGACGGCAACTCAAGCAAACCGATCACACCAACCAACGATGTCAATATCATTTCCCACAACTGACATCTCCTCTTTTCGCAGATCCGGCGCAAGCACCCCAGCAGCTGCCCCCCCAGACAACACCGCACGTCCGCACGCATCATCTGCGAAGAGGCCCTCATCGCACTCACCAGCGCTCCGGCATCGCGGAACGGCGACAACCCTACAGCCGTCAGCCCACCCTACAGCCAGTCAGCCGCGCATCACCGCCAGCCGTCAGCCGCAACTCTTCCTCACACCCGAGGACGCGGGGACGAGCAACCCCCACTATATTTGATTGCAATCTGCAATGGCGGCCGCGATGTTTAGATGAGTGCTGTCTTCAGTGATCCGTCGATCCCATCTCCAATCCCAATCTTTCCTTTTCCCTTTTTACTCATGTTCCCCTATTTTCTGCTCCCCGGCTTCGGCCGTTTGTATCGTTTCATGTTTCGTGTACCACTCACTTGTTATCCGTACATTTAAGAATAAACACCCCAAACCGAACTCCCACCGACTTTTATTTAACCGCTCCGCCGCGATCGAAACAAATATTATACCTTATTATTTAGCTAGACTCGTATGCTTTCTATAATGGTATCAATCATCCTTCTATACCCCAAGGTTCGAAAGCAAATCGATTTGGAACGGTGACTTTGAAAAAATTGCTACCTGGGCGCAACCACTAAAATGCTTGTCAACACCAAATGGATAAGTGCATATTGTAACGATGAGACAGTCTGTCGCGGTGCAAAGCAACCCTGCCGCTACGTGCCGTGCCATAACCCAATCTGGCAACGGCGGCCGCGATAGTAACTTTCAGTCCAACCTGGCAACGATGGTCGCGGTCATCAGGGAAACTTCTAGTCCAATCTGGCAACGTGCGAGAACGATCTGCGCGACGGCCGGACAGAGTATAAAAGGTGGCCAGATGCGGTGCAGCGAGTCAGTCTGGTTTTGACAAGTGAAGTTGCCACACGGAATAATTAAGCAAATACTTAAGTGTACGAACAGTAAAGTGTAAGCTGTGAATAATAAAGTGACTGTTGGTGTATTTTATTGTTTGCATTTAGGAAACTGACTGTGTTTTATTTTCAAATCACACAATCCAGAGATACGTGACAGCCCACTAGACGTAGTATTCGTAACATTTGGTGTCAGAAGTGGGATTGTGGAAAATTGAAAATAACTAAATAAATAAAATTATAAAAGTACGGACATGGTTAAACTCGAGCTGCTGAAGGTAGACCAGCTGAAGAAGGAGCTGGCTGCCTGGAATTTGCCGACTGCTGGCGGGAAGGTGGAGTTGCAGTTGCGCTTGCGAGAAGCATGTGAGGCACGAGGCGTCGATTGGACTGTGCACGAGTTCGGGGCACAAGAACTGGAGGCGTCGGCCAAGGTGGAGGAGTCACCTGCTGGTGCTGCTTCGCTACAGAGTACAGCGGCTGCACCAATACAAGCGTTGGACATGAGCCAACTAATGGCTGCACTCAAAGGCATGTCGGCGCAAATGGAGACTGCAAATCGTGAAAATCGTGAGATGTCGGCGCGGATGGCAGCGAAAATGGAAACTGCGAATCAAGAGATGGCAGCGAAGCTGGAAACTACGAATCTCGAAATTTCGGCAAAAGTCGAGACAGCAAATCGAGAAATGTCAGCGAAGCTGGAAATTACGAATCTCGAAATTTCGGCAAAAGTCGAGACTGCAAATCGGGAAATGGCGGAAAATTCTGCGCGCATAGAGCAGAAGGTGGAGGAAATTTCCAATAGCCTGAATGTGAAAGTTGAGCATCTCGAGACGCGAATAGACGATTGGGACAAACGAGTTGACGAAATGGGTGAATCCCTGAATAGACGAGTTGACAACCTGGATGAGTCCTTGAGCAAACGAGTTGACAGTCTGGAAGATTCGATGCACAGAAAGATAGACGAACGGCTTCGAGAGGTACAGCTTAGAGCAAGGGTGCAGTCAGTTGAGGAAAGTTTCGCCATAGAAGTGCCTACTTATGATGGTACTACGTCGTTCGACACATTCAAACTACAATTCGAGATGGCTGCTTTGGAGAGTCAGTGGACCGATGTTAGGAAAGGTCGGAGACTGATACTGGCTCTGAAAGGTCCTGCGGCTGAGGTAATCAAATCAGTTCCAGAATGTTTAAGAGGTGATTACGACACCGTCATAAGGGCGCTGGCAGCCAAATACAGTGACGAGCACAACAAAATGCTGTATTATTGCGAGCTGAAGAGCCGTAGACAAAGGGCCAACGAGGCGCTGCAGACATATGCAGCGGACATTGAGCGGCTTGTACAGTTGTGCTACCCGAAATTCGGCGCTGATAACCTCGAGAGGATGAAGATTGAGTCATTTATTGAAGGTCTTCATGACCCAGAGACACGTCGCAGTGCGTTGATGATGGGCAAGCCGACATTTAAGGAGACGGTGGCCAGCGCGATGACGTATGAGGCGGCCTGGAGAGGAAGTTTTCGACATTCATCTGCGGAAAAGCATCGAGCCCAATCTGGACGTGTCACCCAAAGCCAGACAGTGAGCTCGGAGGCGCCGGCGGGGCTGCGGGCAGTGTCATCTGGAGTCAGTTGCTGGCGATGTGGCAAGCAAGGCCACATATCACGAGACTGCCATCTGCGAGAAAAGTGTTCCGGACAACAGACGTCGCCAAGAAGGGCTGACGCTCTGCCACACCATTCGTGCAAAACCGAGTGCAGGCATAACTCGCGAGCCGAAAGCAAAGAACAGATAGTGGACGTCCGGTTGGTCAGCGTCATGCCAGAGGAAGAGTGGTCTGCGGAGAGGCTACAAAAAGACCAGCGTGAGGATGCGGATCTTGCGAAGATCGTCGAAGGCAAGGAGCAAGGCGCACGTCCAGACTGGCAGGAGATGGCCGGTGAAAGCCCGATCGCTAAGGCTTACTGGGCACAGTGGAAAAGTTTGCGGCTGAAGGAAGGCTGCCTGTACCGCAAATGGGAGAGCGCGGATGGTCGTACCAGCAACCCCCTAATGGTAGTGCCGAAAAGCAGAATCAACGAGGTCATCGAGGCATACCATAACGACTCCAGTGGAGGGCACCTAGGCATCACCAAAACCGTCGCCAAAATAAAAAGACGATTCTACTGGGTAGGATGTCAGGAGTCTGTAGCCGAGTGGATTAAGAGCTGCGACCGATGTTCAGCCGCGAAAGGGCCGACAAGAAAATCTCGAGGCCGCATGCAGCAGTACAACGTGGGAGCGCCCTTCGAGCGGATTGCTATGGACGTCGCCGGCCCATTCCCAACTAGCACTCAAGGCAACAAATATGTGCTGGTTGTAATGGATTACTTCAGCAAATGGCCCGAAGTGTACCCTATTCCTAACCAGGAGGCCACCACGATCTCGGAAAAGCTGGTAAACAACTGGGTAGCCAGGTTCGGAGTTCCGTTGGAGTTGCACTCAGATCAAGGCCGGAATTTCGAGTCTGCGGTATTCAAGGAAGTGTGTGGGCTGCTGGGGATAAAGAAAACGCGTACCACTCCTTTGCACCCACAGTCCGACGGCATGGTGGAACGCTTTAACCGGACACTGGAGGAATACCTGCGGAAAGTGGTAGGCAGGAATCAAAAGGATTGGGACACGCATATCCCCCTGTTCCTGATGGCGTATAGGTCAGCCCCGCACGACACGACATCACTCACTCCAGCCCGAGCAGTGTTCGGTACAGAGTTGCGGTTACCCGCTGACTTGAAGTTCGGGGTAGTCAGCACGACGGGAGGCGCTAAGACGGACTACATGGCCAATAAGCGGGCGGAACTAGAGGAAATTCACCAGTTTATAAGGAGCCGCACCAAACTGGTCAGCGATAAGGCGAAAGCCAGATACGATCTACGGGCCAACTCAGCAGGGTTCCAAGAAGGCGATTTGGTAATGCTCTACAACCCGCAGCGGAGGAAAGGTTTGTCTCCGAAACTTCAAGCGTCATGGGAAGGACCTTACGAAATCATGACTAGGATTAACGACGTGGTATACCGGATTCAACGTTGCAGCAATAGAGGCGCTAAGCTGAAGGTAGTCCATTTGGAGCGCCTGGCGCCTCATCACAGCGGAGCCTTGGCACTTGTTCGGGACGAACAAGTCTAAGTGGTGGGCAGTGTAACGATGAGACAGTCTGTCGCGGTGCAAAGCAACCCTGCCGCTACGTGCCGTGCCATAACCCAATCTGGCAACGGCGGCCGCGATAGTAACTTTTAGTCCAACCTGGCAACGATGGTCGCGGTCATCAGGGAAACTTCTAGTCCAATCTGGCAACGTGCGAGAACGATCTGCGCGACGGCCGGACAGAGTATAAAAGGTGGCCAGATGCGGTGCAGCGAGTCAGTCTGGTTTTGACAAGTGAAGTTGCCACACGGAATAATTAAGCAAATACTTAAGTGTACGAACAGTAAAGTGTAAGCTGTGAATAATAAAGTGACTGTTGGTGTATTTTATTGTCTGCATTTAGGAAACTGACTGTGTTTTATTTTCAAATCACACAATCCAGAGATACGTGACAGCCCACTGGACGTAGTATTCGTAACAATATTAATAATTGACCCCTTAAAATTGAGCTAGAGTCTTAAGCTTTCTATATTGGTCCATAACTTTTCATTATCCTTCCGGAATAATGAGCATATCGATGCGCAAGGATAACATTGAAAAACTGCCTATTGCAAAATACACACTCACCACTAAAGTGATTATAGATTCCAAACGGTATGGGTTACGTTAATAAAAAACCCCTTTAAATGTAGCTAGAGATTGCAGCTTTATCAAATTAAATCAACAATTTGATTACTATTCGGCAATCATGAACAGATCGATGCGCAAGAGTGATATTAAATGGCTGCCTACTGCAAAATCGATAAAATGCTTGTAAAATATTGTTACGAAAATCCAAGTTTATTTTCGAAGGTTCGTTTTGATTGTGGTTGAAAATAAATCAACTTTAATTACTCAGCATAAATCAACAATCACTTTATTTACAGATTTACACTTCGCTTGTTTCTACACTTGTTACCACTTTGTTTGCTCAACACAGACTCGACCCATTGCGCTGCACACTGCTGCTTTTATACCAGTTTTCTTATCGCGCCGAAGTTTCTTGCAACTTCCAATTAGAAAGCGCTCGACCATTCTCGCGCAGCCTATTTCTTCGAGAACCATCCTTGCCATATCGGACTATACCAAGCGAATTTATAACAGTTTTGCTTTACTTCACAGTGCATGCCTAAAAGTATGCTTGGAAAACATTCGTGCGGAGAAAAGCCTTCCTGTACAGTGCGGCACAGAATTTCTCATCGAATCACTGCCCATCACTTAGACTTGTTCGTCCCGAACAAGTACCTAGGCTCCGCCGGAGTAAGACGCCAGGCGCTCCAAATGGACTACTTTCAGCCTGGCGTTTCCGCTGCAGCAGCGTAGAACCCTGTACACCACGTCATTAATCCTGAACACGACCTTGTACGGTCCTTCCCATGACGTTTGAAGCTTTGGAGACAAACCTTTCCTCCGCTGCGGGTTGTAAAGCATTACCAGATCGCCTTCTTGGAACCCCGCTGTGTTAGCTCGTAGATCATATCTGGCTTTCATCTTATCGCTGACCAGTTGGATACGGTCCCTTATAAACTGGTGGATTTCTTCCAGCTCCGATCGGTTACTAACTGCGTAATCCGTCTTAGCGCCTTCCGTCGTGCTGACCACTCCGAACTTCAAGTCAGCAGGCAACCTCAGCTCCGTGCCGAATACTGCTCGTGCTGGAGTGAGTGATGTCGTATCGTGCGGGGCTGACCTATACGCCATCAAGAACAACGGAATATGCGTGTCCCAATCCTTTTGATTCCTGCATACTACTTTCCGCAGATATTCCTCCAGTGTTCGATTGAATCGTTCGACCATGCCGTCGGAGTGGGATGCAAAGGACAGGTGCGAGTTTTCCTTATTCCTAGTAGCTCACACACTTCCTTTAATACCAGAGACTCGAAATTCCTGCCTTGATCCGAGTGCAACTCCAGTGGAACTCTAAATCTGGCCAGCCGGTTGTTTACCAGCATTTCCGCGACCGTGGCGGCCTCCTGGTTAGGAATAGGATACACTTCGGGCCATTTGCTGAAATAGTCCATCACCACCAGCACATATTTGTTGCCTTGAGTGCTAAGTGGGAATGGCCCGGCGACGTCCATGGCAATTCGCTCAAAGGGCGCTCCCATGTTGTACTGCTGCATGCGGCCCCGAGATCTTCTTGTTGGCCCTTTCGCAGCCGAACATCGATCACAGCTCTTAATCCAATCGACGACAGACTCCTGGCATCCTACCCAGTAGAATCGCCTTTTTATTTTGGCGACAGTTTTTGTGATGCCTAGGTGCCCTCCGCTGGAGTCGTTATGGTATGCATCGACCACCTCGTTGATCCTGCATTTCGGGACTACAATTAGGGAATTGCTGGTCCGGCCATCCTCACTCTCACACTCGCGGTATAGGCAACCATCAGACAGCCGCAGACTTTGCCACTGCGCCCAGTAAGACTTCGCGATCGGGCTCTCACCGGCCATATCTTGCCAGTCTGGACGTGCACCTTGCTCCTTGCCTTCAATGATTTTTTTAAGATCCGTATCCTCGCGCTGGTCCTTTTGTATCCTCTCCGCAGACCACTCTTCCTCTGGCATAACGCTGATCAATCGTACGTCCACTATCTGCTCTTTGCTTTCGGCTCGCGAACAATGCCTGCATTCGGTTTTGCACGGACGGCGTGACAAGGCATCGGCATTTCCATGGCTGCTACCCTTGCGATCCTCTACCGTGTAGTCGTAGCTTTGCAGTCGTTCGATCCACCGCGCCAACTGGCCTTCCGGATCCTTAAAGTTCAGCAGCCATTTCAATGCCGCATGATCTGTGCGCAGGCGAAACTTTTGCCCATACAGGTATTTATGGAAGTATTTCACGCATTCCAATACTGCGAGCAACTCCCTTCGGGTCACACAGTAGTTGCGTTCAGGCTTTGACAAAATTTTGCTGTAGTACGCTATCACTTGTTCTTGGCCATCTATTATCTGTGACAGCACACCGCCAATACTATGCCCACTTGCATCTGTATCCAGCACAAACATCTCTCCAGGCACGGGGAAGGCCAGAATTGGAGCAGTGCACAGTTTTTCCTTCAGTCGAGCAAAAGCCTGCTCCTGCTCTTCACCCCACGCGAAGGCTTGATTCTTTTTCGTCAGTTTGTGCAAGCTGCCAGCTATGTTCGCAAATCCTGGAACGAATCTTCGGTAGTATGTGCACAGGCCCAGGAAACTGCGGAGTTCGTGTAGATTGCGTGGTCGGGGCCACTCCTTCACCGCCGTGATCTTGCCTTCGTCCGTATGTACTCCGCGAGCTGAAACCGTGTGACCCAGATACTTGACCTTTTTTTGGAACAGCGAGCACTTCTTTGGGTTGAGTTTAAGGCCGGCTTTCTGTATTCGCTCAAATACCTCCTTCAGCTTTTCCAGGTGGTCGTCGAAGCTTTTGCCCATCACGATTATGTCGTCGAGGTATACCAGACACATCCGCCAATGCAGCCCTTTCAGCACACGTTCCATTAGCCGCTCGAATGTTGCTGGTGCGTTGCAGAGTCCAAACGGCATGACGGTGAACTGCCACAAACCGTCGCCAACACTAAAAGCTGTTTTCTCCTTGTCCTTGTCTGCAAGCTCCACCTGGCTGCGACGTGCCTCCGGATCATGAAGACCTTCAATGAAAGACTCAATCTTCATCCTCTCGAGATCATCAGCCCCGAATTTTGGGTAGCACAACTGTACGAGCCGTTCAATGTCTGCTGCATATGTCTGCAGTGCCTCGCTGGCTCTTTGCCTGCGGTTCTTCAGCTCACAGTAGTATAGCGTATGGTTGTGCTCGTTGCTGTACTTCGCTGCCAACGCTCTCATGACGGCCTCATAATCACTTCTCGAACATTCCGGAATTGATTTCATTACCTCAGCCGCAGGACCTTTCAGCGCTAGTGCCAATCTCCGACCCTTCCTGATATCGGTCCACTGATTTTCCAAAGCAGCTAAGTCGAATTGCAGTTTAAATGTATCGAACGGCGTAGCACCATCATAAGTAGGCACTTCTGTTCGGGTGACGAAACTTTCCGGAACCGGCGGCAAACCTTTCTAAGCCACTCATCGATTTTCCTGTTTACCGAATCCTCCAGACTGTCAACTCGTTTGTCCCACTTGTCCATTCGCGTCTCAAGATGCTCAACTTTCCCGTTCAGTCTATCGGAAATTTCCTCCACCTTCTGCTCTATGCGCGCCGAATGTGTCGCCATTTCTCGGTTGCACGCTTCCATTTGCTCCGATATTTCACGGGTCGCCGTTTCCATTCTTGCTATTTCTTGATTCGTAGTTTCCAGTTTCGCTGCCATTTGCGCCGACATTTCGCGATTTTCATTTTCCATTTTGGCTATTTCTAGATTCGTAGTTTCCAGTTTAGCTGCAATTTGCGCCCGAACGTCTCGAACATGCCTTTGACATTCTCGATTTTCGCAGACGTTTCCTCAAACATGCCTCTCATTGCAACCATAAGCTGGCTCATGTCCATTGCTTGTGGTGGCGCAGGCGCTGCAGCCGTACTTTGCATCGACGCCGCACCCGCAGGCGATTCCTCCACTTTGGCCGACGCCTCTAGCTCCTGCGTTCCGAACTCATGCGCAGCCCAATCGATGTCTCGTGATTCACACGCCTCTCGCAAGCGCAGTTGCAACTCCACCTTTCCGCCAGCAGTCGGCAAATTCCAGGCAGCCAGATCCTTCAGCTGGTCCACCTTCAGTAACTCCAGTTTAACCATGTGTGTTTTTTATAATTTTATTTATTTATTTTTTTTGGTTTATCTTCAGTAACCCAATCTGAACTTCTGACACCAAATGTTACGAAAATCCAAGTTTATTTTCGAAGGTTCGTTTTGATTGTGGTTGAAAATAAAACAACTTTAATTACTCAGCAAAAATCAACAATCACTTTATTTACAGATTTACACTTCGCTTGTATCTACACTTGTTACCACTTTGCTTGCTCAACACAGACTCGACCCATTGCGCTGCACACTGCTGCTTTTATACCAGTTTTTTTATCGCGCCGAAGTTTCTTGCAACTTCCAATTAGAAAGCGCTCGACCATTCTCGCGCAGCCTATTTCTTCGAGAACCATCCTTGCCATATCGGACTATACCAAGCGAATTTATAACAGTTTTGCTTTACTTCACAGTGCATGCCTAAAAGTATGCTTGGAAAACATTCGTGCGGAGAAAAGCCTTCCTGTACAGTGCGGCACAGAATTTCTCATCGTATCAATATGATGATTCTAGGTTTATAGAAAAAATAATAACCTTAAAACCTAGCTGGAGCTTTGAGCTTTCATAAATGGGGTCAATCTTCTCGCTATCTCAAATAATGCAGGAGAATTTTGTTGTGGAAAAGTGATATCGACCACATGATACATCTAACACTTCGTTCAATAATGTGTGTGACTAACTAATTAAAACACATTTTTTTGCCAAAATTCGTTTTTATTCATCAACATAGTCCCCTTTTAGGGAGATACAATTATTCCAACGCTTTTCCAATCTTTCGATACCACCTTTGTAGAACGATTTTTCTTTGCCTTCAAAATAGGCGTTAGTTTCGGCGATTACTTCATCATTTGAGCCAAATCTCTTACCACGGAGCATCTTTTTGAGGTCTGCGAAGAGCCAGTAGTCGCTGGGGGCCAGATCTGGAGAATACGGGGGATGAGGAAGCAATTCGAAGCCCAATTCATGCATTTTTGCCATCGTTTTCATCGACTTGTGACACGGTGCATTGTCTTGGTGAAACAACACATTTTTTTTTTTTTTTTTTTTTTTTTTAAACAGGAACAAACGCGCAGGGGATGACCCCTATTAATGCGAAGCATTGCGTTGGTTCAGGAAGGATATAAAGGTTAGGAGATAGGGTTATGAGTGAAGTGGTTATGGACTCTTGCCTTGAACCCATCGAGATCATAAGTGCTGGGGAAGATATCCGCAGGGAGACCATTCCACAACCGCGCTGTACGGGCCAGAAACGAACTTTCCCTGTAGTGTGTAGTGCGCTGGAACATCGTTTCGACGTGGAAAGCATGGGCGCCAGTGTTCAAACGGGTTGCCCGTGGGAATACCCGGAGTGATGGCATCAAGCTGCTCATCTCCACTGAGCAGTTACCGAAAAAGTATCGGTAAAACAACACCACACATGCCACGTTTCGACGATGTTCCAAGGAGTCAATAGAGTTGGATGCCCTACTGTCCCCTATAAGTTTAATCGCACGGTTTTGCACCCGATCGAGGAGCTCCAAATGGGTTTTTGAAGCCCCCGCCCAGAGGTGCGAGTTAAACTCCATTTTAGGTCGGATATAGGTGGTGTAAATAATGGGGAGATCAGACGGAGTGAAATATTTTTTGCACCGCTTTAGGAAGCCGAGGCACTTGGCTGCTTCTTTCGACACGCCAAAAATATGATCGTTCCAACGAAGATCGTTCTTAATGGACATGCCCAGAACATCAAGAGCTGCCGATTCCGCAATACTCACACCACCCATAACCAGGGATGTGTTGAGATGTGGGGAGACTCGTTTGTGGGATAACAGGCAACATTGGGTCTTGCGGGGATTAAAATCGACCCTGTTCGCTTGACCCCACTTGCAGATTGTTTGTAGGTCGCTATTAAGTGTGTCATTCATACGGCGCCGTTCTCTCTCAATCTCCACAGAGCTGGGACGCTTTGTGAAAGAGTATGAATGACAAATGGTGCTGTCATCCGCAAACGAGTAGATGGGATTCTTCGTCGACGACATATGAGCCGCTTAATCGCGATTTCTTCTTTCAAACGTTCCAACAACGCTATATAATAGTCGCTATTGATTGTTTTCCCTTTCTCAAGATAGTCGATGAATATTATTCCGTGCACATCCCAAAATACTGACGCCATAACCTTGCCAGCCGATGTTTGTGCCTTTGGACGCTTTGGGCGGCTTTCACCGGTTGCATGCCACTCAGCAGACTGCCGATTTGACTCTGGAGTGAAATGGTGGATCCATGTTTCATCCATTGTGATGTACCGACGCAAAAACTCCAACTTTTTGCGCGTAAACATGTCCAAACAGCTCTTTGAATCATCGATTCGTTGTTGTTTTTGCTCCGGTGTGAGCAAACGCGGCACCCATTTCGAAAACACCTTTTTCATAACCAAATGTTCGTGTATTATGGTGTGTACACTGCCTGCTGACATCTTTAGAATGTCAGCAATCTCCCCCACTTTCACTTTACGGTCGGACATAACGATTTTCAGTGTGTTTTCAACGTTTTCCGGAATAACAGCGTCATTTGGCCGTCCAGTAGATGGAATGTCATCGGTGTCTGTACGACCACGTTTGAATTCGGCATACCAATAACAAATGGTTCTTTTTGATGGAGCTGAGTCCGAATAATGTTTTTCAAGCCATTCCTGGCATTGAACAGTATTTTTTTTCATTAAAAAACAATGATAAATCAGCACAAGGAATTGCTTTGAATTCATTTTTTTTTGAAAACTCAAAAGTAGTGTCACTTAAAGCACTGTAACTTGTAAACTAATGGTCGGATTGACATATAATTTTGACAGTAAGCCTAAAAAGGTTCACTATTTCGAAAAAAAATTATATGCATTTAGTATTAGTGCCGCCATCTATGTGTCAGTCACACACATTATTGAACGAAGTGTTATATCAGGGGTCCCCAAAATCTTCTTATGGAAAAGCAAACACCAATACATGCAAAGTTGCCCAAAAAAATGCAAACAAATTATTTAATTAATTGAATTAGTTGAAAGCAAATGTGAAACAAATATAATGTTCCCATTTGTTATTGCCGAAAGGCCAACCAAACGCCAACACAAAAAAACATACACACAAAAACTACAACAACAAAACCATCTAATTTTTTAACGACTGATTGAAAGAATGCACCTCTGATCTATATAACCAATCAAATGCTTGTGGAACCTAAATACGCACAATCACTTTAATCAAAATGGCGTCAAAATTAAGCCAGAGTGACCACCTTTCACCAATTTGGTAAATACAAAAAATATCCCACCGGCAGCATGATCGAAATTATGGCTGTTAAATCTCGACCCGTTAACGGATTTTAATAATATTATGCCTTATTATTTAGCTAGACTCGTATGCTTTCTATAATGGTATCAATCATCCTTCTATACCCCAAGGTTCGAAAGCAAATCGATTTGGAACGGTGACTTTGAAAAAATTGGTTCTTGGGTGCAACCACTAAAATGCTTGTCAACACCAAATGCATAAGTGCATATTAATAATTGACCCCTTAAAATTTAGCCAGAGTCTTATGCTTTCTATATTGGTCCCTAACTTTTTCTTATCCTTCCGGAATAATGAGCATATCGATGCGCACGGATAACATTGAAAAACTGCCTATTACAAAATACACACTCACCACTAAAGTGCTTATAGATTCCAAACGGTATGGGTAACGTTAATAAAAAACCCCTTAAAATGTAGCTAGAAATTGCAGCTTTATCAAATTAAATCAATAATTTGATTACTATTCGGCAATCATGAACAGATCGATGCGCAAGAGTGACATTAAATGGCTGCCTACTGCAAAATCGATAAAATGCTTCTAAAATATGATCATTCTAGGTTTATAGAAAAAATAATAACCTTAAAACCTAGCTGGAGTTTTGAGCTTCCATAAATGGGGTCAATCTTCTCGCTATCTCAAATAATGCAGGAGAATTTCGTTGTGGAAAAGTGATATCGACCACATGATACATCTATATGAGGGGTGCCCAAAATCTTCTTATGGAAAAGCAAACACCAATACATGTAAAGTTGCCCACAAAAATGCAAACAAATTATTTAATTAATTGAATTATTTGAAGGCACATTGTACATTGCGCTTGACCCTTAAAATTATAAGTGAAACAAATATAATGTTCCCATTTGTCATTGCCGAAAGGCCAACCAATCGCCAAAAAAAAAAACTACAACAACAAAAGCATCTAATTTTTTTCATACATACAATTTCTTGAGGCAACAAAACAAAAATCCGCGCAGCCCCCACACGTGTTGCTTCGTGGCTGTCACAACAACGACTGATTGAAAAAATGCACCTCTGATCTATATAACCAATCAAATGCTTGTGGGACCTAAGTACGCACAATCACTTTAATCAAAATGGCGTCAAAATTAAGCCAGAGTGACCACCTTTCACCAATTTGGTAAATAAAAAAAATATCCCACCGGCAGCATGATCGAAATTATGGCTGTTAAATCTCGACCCGTTAACGGATTTTAATAATATTATGCCTTGTTATTTAGCTAGACTCGTATGCTTTCTATAATGGTATCAATCATCCTTCTATACCCCAAGGTTCGAAAGCAAATCGATTTGGAACGGTGACTTTGAAACCTAGCTGGAGTTTTGAGCTTTCATAAATGGGGTCAATCTTCTCGCTATCTCAAATAATGCAGGAGAATTTCGTTGTGGAAAAGTGATATCGACCACATGATACATCTATATCAGGGGTGCACAAAAATGCAAACAAATTATTTAATTAATTGAATTAGTTGAAAGCACATTGTGCATTTCGCTTGACCCTTAATATTACAAGTGAAAAAAATATAATGTTCCCATTTGTCATTGCCGAAAGGCCAACCAATCGCCAACACAAAAAAGCATACACACAAAAACCACAACAACAAAACCATCTAATCTTTTTCCTTCATACAATTTCTTGAAGCAACAAAACAAAAATCCGCGCAGCCCCCACACGTGTTCCTTCGTGGCTGTCACAACAACGACTGATTGAAAAAATGCACCTCTGATCTATATAACCAATGAAATGCTTGTGGAACCTAAATACGCACAATCACTTTAATCAAAATGGCTTCAAAATGAAGCCAGAGTGACTACCTTTCACCAATTTGGTAAATACAAAAAATATCACAACGGCAGCATGATCGAAATTATGGCTGTTAAATCTCGACCCGTTAACGGATTTTAATAATATTATGCCTTATTATTTAGCTAGACTCGTATGCTTTCTACAATGGTATCAAACATCCTTCTATACCCCAAGGTTCGAAAGCAAATAGATTTGGAACGGTGACTTTGGAAAAATTGCTACTTGGGCGCAACCATTAAAATACTGGTCAACACCAAATGCATAAGTGCATATTAATAATTGACACCCTAAAATTTAGCTAGAGTCTTAAGCTTTCTATATTGGTCCCTAACTTTTCATTATCCTTCAGGAATAATGAGCATATCGATGCGCAAGGATAACATTGAAAAACTGCCTATTGCAAAATATACACTCACCACTAAAGTGCTTATAGATTCCAAACGGTATGGATTACGTTAATAAAAACCCCTTAATGTAGCTAGAGATTGTAGCTTTATCAAATTAAATCAATAATTTGATTACTATTCGGCAATCATGAACAGATCGATGCGCAAGAGTGACATTAAATGGCTACCTACTGCAAAATCGATAAATTGCTTGTAAAATATGATGATTCTAGGTTTATAGAAAAAACAATAACCTTAAAACCTAGCTGGAGTTTTGAGCTTTCATAAATGGGGTCAATCTTCTCGCTATCTCAAATAATGCAGGAGAATTTCGTTGTGGAAAAGTGATATCGACCACATAATACATCTATGTCAGGGGTGTCCAAAATCTTGTTATGGAAAAGCAAACACTAATACATGTAAGTTGCCCAAAAAAATGCAAACAAATTATTTAATTAATTGAATTAGTTGAAAGCACATTGTGCATTGCGCTTGACCCTTAAAATTATAAGTGAAACAAATATAATCTTCCCATTTGTCACTGCCGAAAGGCCAACCAATCGCCCACACAAAAACTACAACAACAAAAGCATCTAATTTTTTTAGAGTCCGACCGATTAATCGGCATCGGCATCGGCTGGTATCGGCCAATAAAATTGTTATCGGCATCGGCTTGTATCGGCATCGGCCAAAAAAAAAAAGAATCGGCATCGGCATCGGGTTTTTTGGGTCGATGGCATATTGGCCCATTTTCCTGCTTTAAATTCTTGTTTGTTTTTATTTGCAGCTGAATCGCACTGTGTTTCTTTTTTATATCTCGTTTTGTATATTTATTACATTTTTATTATACGTTACAACTCAGTGTTGCCAGAGTAGGGGTTTTCTCCCTAGATTTGTTTGATTTTGTGACAAATATTAAAGGGGACAATATTTTACAGATATTTTTAATATATTTTTGTTACATTAACACCTTGTTCAGCTATATTTGCTAGTGGGTCTTTTGTTAATTGCATGTGCCAAATAGAATGAGCAAATTTTTATGAAATATTAATGTGGGATTGACAGACGGACGAATACTTAGAAGCGGACGAAACTACGGAACAAATACGACAGTGCGACTGACTGCAGACAGAGAAGACCGGCAACCCAGACTTGGCGAAAGAAGGAAATCGGACGACAGAAACGAGACTGGATCTTCCTTCTTCGACGAGACGGCGACACGAGCGGACGGATTAATTGGTTCATTGGTTTAAAGTTTTATTTAGAAAATATAAAGTTGTGCAAAACAATAAACAATTGAAACGAAATTCTAAACCAATTCTACATTAATTTTATGTGTACATTGTAAATATTGTTTTCACCTGGCAACACTGTTACACGCGTCTGCCGGTAACCCATGAAAATAAACATAAATTGGCGCTTTAATTATTGTACAAGTCTAAAAAATGTCTCTTACAGGAATTATGTCGCAACAAGCCCCCATACTTTGAACGCCTCATAACCACGGCCAAGTGCAAAGCTTGCTCAAAAGAAATTTCACTGGGCAGTGCGGTTAAAAACCAACAAACCACCTCTAACATTAAGAAACATTTGGAGTCAGCGCACAACGATGATTGGAAGGCATATGAGAAGATGCAGAAGGAGTTTTGTGGAAGCAGTGGCAGTAGAAAACGTAAGACAGAAGAAACAAGCAGCAGCAGCAAAGTCCAGGAGACGCTGCTAACTCATCTCATCCAGCGAAAAATTGAAGCCAGCTACCCGGATGATCATCCAGCCGCGGTAAGGATTGACAAGAGCATAATAGACCTCATAATAGTAGATATGCTACCATATAATATTGTCGAAGGTGCCGCTTTTAAGCGCCTCAATATTTGTGATCCGAGTTCCCAGTCTAAATATCGTAAAAAGAGCGAACAATTTTTCCGAAGCAGTTTAATGCCGGAGACGTACACTAAAGTTAAAAAAAAAAACTTTGATCTCGTGGCAACTGCGGATTGGATCAGTTTTACGACTGACATTTGGAGCAATTCCACGAAATCATGCTCCTTGCTAAGTTTTACGGCACATTTTGTGGAGGGGCCACGAAGATTGAAAGTGATTAGCAGCGAGCGTTCTGCACTGCGATCACACCGCTGAAAATATTTTTAATGGCTTAAACCATGTAATAGAAGATTATAATATCGGTTCAAAAAAATACATTTAGCAGTATCAGACAATGCTGCAAACATGGGGGCAGCAATGAGGTTGGGCGGATTAAAGTACCTTGGATGCACGGCACATAATTTGCAACTCGTAATTCAAGATATCATTTTGAATAGTACAAAAACTAAAGTTTTATCAGGCAAGTGCCGTAAAATTGTAGGACACTTCAAGAGAAGTGAGCAGGCTATCGGTACTTAGAAAGATAGCAAGACATGGTTGGTGTGCCAAACCACACACTAATACAAGACGTAGTGTGCAGGTCGAACAGTACATACTTAATGTTTAAGAGACTCCACGAGCAGAAAGCTGCAATAAATTTATATATAGCCGAAAGGGGCGGCATAGAAGTTTTAACTGTTAGTGAATAGACTGATATCTCTAATATTATACTAGTATTAAAACCCTTTTATCAGGCAACTCTGGATTTGTCTCATGACTCTACGTGTTCATCTATTATAATACCTTTAATTGCTATGTTGCAATTAAAGCTCGATGCAACAGATGATGATGACACAGAAATTGCAATGTTAAAAGAAAACTTAAAGCAATCATTGTTGAGGCGGTTTGCATTCATAAAGACAAATCCAGAGTTGCTTGTTTCAACACTACTTGATCCTCGCTTCAAAAATAAATATTTCTCTAGTGAAGAAATTCACAGATGTGAAATTTTAATAAATGAACAATTGAATCCAAATGACGATTGTAATGAAAATGTTCAAACTGCTTCTTCCAGTTCCCCTTATGGAAAAACTCACAGTGATAATCTTTGGGACTTTCACGAATGTGAAGTTTTATCACAAGGGATGGAACTGGAAGAAGGCAGTTCGCCTTTAAAAAAACGGTTTGAAGCATATCTGGCGGAACAACGCATTCCTCGAGATTCCAATATTTTCGAATATTGGCATCAAAGTTCCTACTTCCTGTTAAAACGAGTAGCTAAAAAGTATCTATCTGCACCTGCTTCAAGCGTTGCAAGCGAACAGCTATTTAGTGCCGCAGGTCAATTGTATAGCGATAGACGCACCAATTTACTCGGAGAAAATGCTAACAACCTTCTATTTCTGCATTACAATATAAAACTATATAATTTTGATTATTGAAAATAATTAAATTCAAACAATATATGGGGCATTTCACGTCAAGCGGACAACCCAAAAAAATGAATTTAGTTTATATTCTGCGGTGGCTTTCCGTAATTCGATACTCGACTGTCGTTGGCTCGACACATCGATTCGATATCGAACGCTTAACGAGACAGTTTCGCTTTCCGTAACTCGATATGAGAACTCTCGTTTTCATTTTTGGGGAAGTGTGTGGAAAGTACTTTGGAGCTCTCAGAAGCAGCGGGAAGTAAACAAAATGAAGAAAATTTTAAAAGTGAACTTTTGAAAATAAACAAATTTAAAAATTGTTCATGAATAAAAATGTACGATTGGGGCTATTTCGTCGCTGGAATAATGAAATAGTGTAACATGAAAAGTATAGTTTTGAGAAAAACGTATTGGAAGTTTTTATAATCCAATCGATCTACTTTAAACTTTAATTATCCGCGCCTTATTACAAATATTTACATCTTAAATACACCACACTTTTCACTGATACCTTAGCTGTTAATCCACCAAAAAAAATGTAATCATGTTTACTTAGAAATACCATTGAAGCCCATTTTTCTGAAAGCATCTGCTTATACACTATTTTATCTTTGAACATTTTTATATGAAATCATTATACACTATTTTATTTGTATGGGATACATCATTTCATTTCCGATTATACACTATTTTATTATTTTAATTCAAAGTAAAAACAGAACAAAAAACAGCGCAAATGACCTTATGTTATGGTCATAGAATGTATAGAGAGAACAGATTCCTGCGGTTCGAATGATGATCGATTGCGAATGGTTTATTATAAGTATACATTTACATGAAGTGAATACATACATAAAGGTAAGACAAATAGAAGAATAAAAAAGGTAAACAGCTGTGTGTGAGAATAAACAACAATAAGGTAAGAAGTTACACCATGAGGTAGATATGTAAATGTAGGTAATAAGGAATAGAAACAGGATTTGGTTTAACATATGTTATTTAATTAATTTAATCGCTTTCATCATCTTCCAAAATGTCTGCATCTTTTTTTGGCTGATGAAAAGCGTTGTTATATTCGTTGTAAAGATTTGTTTATATTTCTGATACTTAAGATGCAATCCCTTAAAAAACTCAAAAATCCGTGTAATATTTAAGTTGGGAGATAGGTATAATCGCGTTGAACTTTTTCGTACGTAATGAGCCTCAACGCAGGGAAATGAAGTATTATGTGACCTAACGTAGCTTAACTCAAGGATTTAATTGCTGCCTGGCTATCTGAGAAAATACATATGTATAGCCGAGGGAAAGGGGGGGTCACGATTGCAACCGATCCACTGCCAGCAGTATAGCCATGGTCTCCGCTTGGAAGACATGGTCTCCGCATGGTCAGGGAGACGAGCAGTAATACTGGCCCCTAATTGATCACAGAAAACCCCACATCCGACCCTTTTATCAAGTTTAGAGCCGCCTGTGCCTTTCAGCAATGTTTGCGCTCCAGGTGAGCCTAGAGTCTAATATCAGCCCCAGGTATTTTACCTCCTTGCTCAATTTGAGCGGGCTTCCATTCAGGGCGGGGAGTCTGAAAGGCGGAACTTTGTACTTCCTTGTGAAGAGAACAAGATCCGTCTTTTCCGGGTTGGCCGTAAGGCCACAGGAGTTGCTCCATAAGGAGAGGATATCCAAGAAGTGATTCATCCGCTCGGAGAGTACACTTGGAAATTTGCCAGCTATGGCCATTGCAACATCGTCGGCATAGGCGACGACCCTGCAGCCAACAGCCGCTAGCTTGACAAGCAGTCTGTTCAGGGTTAGATTCCACAGGAGCGGCGACAGAACGCCCCCTGAGGGGTACCCCTAGTGACTGACATGCGAATATGCGCCGTCCCTAACGTAGAGTTAGTGAAACGGCTGCTAACAAGGACGCTGATGAAATCTACCAATTTACTACCAACACCAAGTTCAGAAAGAGCCACCCCTCGCTCAAGGGGAAGACATTGTTATATATGCAATATACAAGCAAATTGATAGGAATTGTATAATTATATAGTCTCTATTCCTTATAACTAGTATAGTATAATATAGTTTTTATACGGTATAAAACAGTGTATTGTACTTTCTTAAAATTAAAACAGTGTATATAAAGATTTGAAATGATGTATACGCTTATACACCGTTTTGTTTGTTCGAAGGCTTCAAGGAATTGATAAAATTTAAAGAAATAAAATAGTGTACAACACGGATACACTATTTCATTTCAAATTTTGTTTGCATATTTAGAAAAATGAATTGATGTATGTCGATGTTACACTATTTTATTATTCACATTTTTAAGCTGCCTGCAAAAGTTTTCAGCAATATAATGAAGTAAAATACTTTACGTTATTTTAATATTTTAAGAATTTTTTTGGGATTTACTTAAAAATAATGTAAGTGCACCATACACTATTTGTAAACAATTGTAGTACTTACACTATTATTATACAAATACGTTTTTCGCGAATAAATTGGTAAGCCAAAAAGATATTTAAGAAAACTAAAGATTTTTCTAATAGATTAAAGGATTGTCTATCCAATGGTGCAATTATCGAATAATAGTGTATGTGGCACTTACACTGTTTCTTTATTCCAGCGACGATTTATTGTTTTTGGAGGAGTTTGGTCGCGAACCCCAATCAATGAATTCTATTAGCATCTTTAGCAGAGTGCGTTTGTTGACTCCAAATAAAAATTATATAAATATATTAAAATTCAAATTTCATTCATACATTTTGTTACGATTGACAATAGAGAAAAAGCAAAACGAGAGCAAAATTGGTATCGAGCTGTTTGTATCGTGCGTTCGATACGACACGACGAGATTTTGTGTTACGGAAAGCAAAAACGATAGTTTGATACACGTATTTGCTCGATATCGAATTATGGAAAGCCACCCCTGGTCAGTTATACTTCTAGTAGACGTGGATGTGTACACCCAATTTTTTTTTCGTATGATGTTTTTTTCTGAGTTATGAGCTTTTAAAAATTCACTAAGAATAAAGTCGTGAATTTTTGGATGCTTATTATCCAGGGGCGTAGCCAGAACTTGGTCATGGGGGGGGGGGTTTAAAAAAAAATTGTTTACCAATTTAGTATTACATGTTTTTTAAAGTACACTCCACCTAAAAAAAAAAAACCAAAGTTCGTAAAACTTTAACAAAAACATTTCAATTGATGAACCAAGATTATGGTGATGATCGTTTATCCCTTGACAGAGTTAGAGTGGTATTCGTGATTTAAAAACGTTTGTCAGGACATAAATGATCCACCGTAGATTCCATCAAAACTTGGCAGCAATCCATCATGGATCAGCCAAAATCGCCATGAAATTGGATTTAACCTTCGCTTAAATTATACCCACCCGGGTGATCTTTTTCATGATTCTTGTTCAACATCTGCCAGAGTATTTAACCAATTTCGACTTATTGAAAAAATTCGAAAGTAGTTTTCAATAACATAAACACAAAAATTGTTTTGGAAAAATTATTCCTGTTTTTTGCTACGTTATTTGGTATACAAACACCTACACGGGTGATACCAGGCGCTTGCGCCACAATTTTGAATAAAACTCACAAGATTTTTTTACGTAACTCAGTATGTGTTCAATAAACCCTTTGGAAAGAAATCTAATATTTTTCTTAGTCGCAAAAAAATCTTTAAAGTTAAGCTTTTTTTGAAAAACGGACTATCACGAATACAAATATCTTTGGTAAGGCGAAAGTTAAGCATCACAAAAACATAACATTATCGCATTTTAACTGAACACTTTGACTATCGAAAGACTGAAAGATTTTATGTCATTTTGTGTAAAAGTCCATTATTTTCAGCTATGTGTATGTACTGTATGTGTTCTAAGTCTTAAACGGTTGGAGATCACGTTTTAATTTTTTTTTTGTGGAGAATTAGTACATTTGAAGCTTTAATTTCAGTTAAAAGAATTAAAAAAAAAGTGTCGAAGTTACTCAACCATCGATCTGAAATTTTCAATTCCGGTTTACTATACGTAAAAAAAATTAAAATTTAGAATTCGACAAAAACAAAAAAACAACAACTTTTTTACTATCAGAAACAATACTTTTTAGTTTTTTTTTACAAATTAATTGATACAGATAACAAGCCTCCAAAAATTCACGACTTTATTCTTAGTGAATTTTTAAAAGCTCATAACTCAGAAAAAAAACATCATACGAAAAAAAAATTGGGCGTACACATCCACGTGTACTAGAAGTATAACTGAGCAGAATATAAACAAAATTCATTTTTTTGGGTTGTCCGCTTGACGTGAAATGCCCCATATATTAAAAATAGTAATTAACAAATAAATAATGAAGCGCGATCCTTCGCTTAGAAAACAAAATGGATAAGTAGGTGTGGTACTCATATGTTTACTGATTTATTATTATTATTATTATTGTTAATTATAAAATATAAAATTCTATAACTAAGAAAGAGGAGCAATAGCTGCCAGGGCTTTCAGCTCGACTGAATACTGTAAGTGATGTTTATATAAAAGGGGTTAGGTTGCAAGATTTTATAAATTTTTCAAATTTTGTAATATTTTGTACTGATGCTTCGGTGAGTAAATTTTCTGGTATGTTATTTCCAAATATTTTTTTCCTAATGGTCATTAAATTTGGACAGTTGTTCAGAATGTGTGAAACGGATGTTGGAGTATTACAAAAATTACAGTTGGGCGTGATATCCCCTCGAAGTAGGTGTTCGTGGGTGAGTTTGGTGTGTCCCATACGTAGCCGGAGAAATATTCGGGTTTGCTGGCGTGTACAAGAAGCAGGGTAAACCGGTTTTGAGCCGTTGATGTTGAAGGATTTGTATCTGTGTGTGTACGAGGACCATTCGGCTGCTTTTGTTGATTGTAGATGTAACTGGATGTGTTTGAGTATGTCTTCGTTTACGGCGGTGTAAAAAGCATGCAGCGGAGATTGGGCTGCTAGGGATGCAGCTTCGTCCGCATGCTCGTTGCCTTTTATTCCAGCGTGACCTGGGACCCACATTATTTTTATTTTATTGGGGTTTTGGATGCAGTTGGTTCTTATGGTTTTTATAAGTTCGCTGTCGTTGTTTATATTTTGGACAGCATCTATTGTAGATTTGCTGTCTGTGCAAATGACAAATCTACCACTATTTTTCTTGGCATGTTCGGTAGCGAGTTTGACGGCGAGTGCTTCTGCTATGAAGACCGAGCAAGGCGTTTTCGTCAACAATCGCGAATGTGGTATGATTTTGGGTTTTGGATCCGTCAGTAAAGAGTAGTGTCCACTTCATGCTTTTGTAGCGGTGTGCAACTTCTGAAAAAAGTTGCTTGTATATCGTATTGCTGGTTGTACGTTTGGCGTATGGCTCCAGATCGGTGATAAAAGAAGAAGCTTTAAGCTGCCACGAAGGTTCGCATTTTTGCGTTGTGCGTCGAGGTTTTAAGTCGAGGCTTATAGCTTTTGTAAAATCAATGCATTTTTGGATTGTGGATTTGATTTTTTTGTTTCTTTTTAGTTTTAGAGCGTTTGTTACACCTTTGTGAATGGCCGGGTTGTTGCTGTTAAAAAGTTTCGGGATGAGTTGGAAGGTAGCAGCTGCTATGCGTTCAGGAATTGAAGGAAGGCCGGCTTCGGTTAAAATGTTTTTTGTTGGAGTCGTAGGGAAAGCGCTGATGCTTCTTCGAACAGCGGCGTGATACGGGGCGCCCAACTGTTTAATGTTATTTTTGGCGCACCATCCGAATACTGGGAGTCCATAATCGATTTTGGAGAGGACTATTGATCGTGTTACATTGGTTAGAGTTGTAATATGAATAAAGAAATGTTTAGAGGAGAGGTATTTTATGATATTGAGCCTGGCAGCCAGATCTTTTCTTAATTCTAAACAATGGTGCTTAAAGGTAAATCTAGAGTCAAATATTATGCCTAGTATTTTTAGGTAATTTACAAATTCGATATTTACATTGTTATAGCTTAGAACAAATCTTGAACAGTTTCTTTTTCTACAAATATGGAGAAGTTTACATTTTTCTAAAGCTAAGTTAGCACCTGATGTTTTACCCCAATTTCTTATTTCGTTTAGGGCAGTGGTTAAGGTTTCTTTCGTTTTATTGTTGTCGTTTAGTTTGGAATATATATAGCGTCATCGGCGTATATGGAGTGTTCTAATTTGTTGTATTTTATTAGTATTTTGCTGAGTTCATCAAATGCAGTTATAAATAAAGTCACCGACAGTGGAGAACCTTGAGGGATCCCATTATGGAGTGGAAACGACGGGGAGAGTTCGGAGTTAATTCTTACTCGGAATTTGCGGTTTGTCAAAAAGGCTTTAACAAAGTTAAAGATTTTTTGACCTACCTTCCAATTTGAAAGTTGGCGCAGTACCACGTGAATCCCAATGCGATCGAACGCTTTTTCGAAATCCGTAGATAGGATAGTTACGTGATTTTTGTTTGAAAGGGCGGAAGACACATAATGCTGAAGGTGAAGTAGGACGTCGGAGGTGTTTTGTTTGCGCTTAAACGCGACTTGATTGGGGCTTATTAAGTTATTTGTTGTTAGATACCACATCAATCTAGTGGCGATGATTTTTTCTATTATCTTTCCCATGCAAGGTAAAAGAGATATGGGGCGATAATCAGTAACATCGGAGCCAGATTTCTTTGGTTTGAGGATTGGAATGATTACAGCAGTGCGCCAGTTTTGTGGGTAAATACTTTTGTCAAAAATATCATTGTATATGTGTAGCAATCTATCCCGCATCGAAGTAGAAAGGTTAGCTAACATGGGGTATGAAACACGATCAGAGCCAGGTGTTTTGCCTTTTGCGCTACGTATAGCATTTTCTACTTCGATAGTTGTTATTTTTGATTCGAGTTTTTTTGCAGAAGGGGAAAGAGAGCTGCGTGTATACTGTGTTTGAAGGCTGTGAGTTTTGCTAGAAATAAATTCTTGGTGGAAATTGTTGTCGTTGGAAAGATTGGACCAGGTCGAAGCGAATAAAGTTGCTATTTCTGAGGTGGATGTTAAGATTTGCGGTCCGCTTTTAATTGACTTTATAATGGTGCTGCTTTTTCTACCACTAAGCATATTGATATCGGCCCAAATTTTTTTTACGCTAGAGCTAGGGTTGATTTTGGCGGTTAACTTTTCGAGGCTTGTAGCTTTAGCAGATTTAACTGCTCTTCGGAATAACGCATTGGCTTTTTTATAAGAAATTAGAAGGGTTATTGTCCTAAAACGCTTGTAGTTGTGCCAGAGGGCTTGCTTATCCGTTCTAAGTTTTTCGAGGTTACTACTCCACCAAGGGAGGTAGGCTTTTTTTAAAATTGGTTTTGTTTGTGGAATTGCAGCGTTTGCGGCAGATCTAATTATTGCGGCTATATTTGCTGCTTCTTGATTTATGTTTTGAGATATCTTTATTGTTTTAGTTTTTTGATCGCAGGAGTTTTGGAAGGCTGTCCAGTTAGCAAAGTCAGTTTTAAATTTAAGCATGGGCCTTATTTTTTCAAAGTTGAGGTTAGAGGTTAGTTCTGTGAGGATCGGGAAGTGGTCGCTGCCATGAAGATTTTGCAATGTTTTGCTTGAGCATTTAGGTACGAGATGGGAGGTGCACATAGTAAGGTCTATGTGACTAAAAGAATTGTGGGTAGAAAAATGGGTGGGGGAACCATCATTAAGGATAATCAGATTTTCATTTAAAATAATATCTTCAATGATTTTGCCTCTATAATTGCATATGTTGGATCCCCATAAGGGGCTCCACGCGTTAAAATCGCCTGTTATAATATATGGAGTGCGGACTTGTTGGATACTGGAGATAATTTCCTGTGATGTGAATTGTTGTTGGGGTGGTATGTACATATTAAAGATTGAAAGTGTGGAATCTAAGTGTATTTCAAGGGCGATAGTAGATATGGTTGAATTTAGGGCAATAAATTTGTGTGGGATGTGTTTCTTTATTAAGATGCCAATGCCTTGTTTGGCTGTGGTGCTGGATGGGAGATTATTGAAATATCCCTTGTATTGCTTGTGTGTCGGTATATTGCTGGAATTAAATGGGATGTGAGTTTCTTGCAGGGATAATATGTCGGGGTCTAAATCTTTGATTATAAGTTGGAGTTCGTGATAGTTGTTGGTGTATCCTTTCATATTCCATTGAATGATTTTAATTACCATGGGCTGTAAAGGGGGAGGATTTAGAGGCGATAAGGAGTTTATGCAGTTTGTGTCTTTAACTACAACTTGTATGCGTTTTTCTTTTTGCGTTGGCTGTGTTGGAAGTAACTGGGGATGGATTGGTTATTAAGAAGTCTTCGTTGCTTGATATTGAGCTGCTATCATTAGTCTCAAGGTTGGAGTGATGTACGATTGTTGTTGTGGGTACGTTGAGTAAGGTAGGGGACGTTCTTTTACTTTGGCTTAAGTCGTTTTTGGGTGTTGTGTACGATGTATTCAGAATGCTGGGCTTTATTTTTGAGTGGTTATCTTTAGTTTTTGAAGGTATTGATGTATTGTTTTCTGTATGAGTAGGTTTTGTTGTTGTGGGTTGGTTGATTGAGGTTGGTGTGTTTGTGAGAGAAGTAGTGGGCTGTGAGAGTTGGGTGTTATTGGTGTGAGAATGAGTTGTGGACTGTGTTGTGTGAGTGACATTGCTTTGACCGGCAACTGAGGAGTAGCTGCCCTGCAAGCAATTCGGTAGTCGACTACAAAAATAACTCACTTCTAGTTAACTTTCATAACCTAACTGTAAGCTAACTACAAAGTAATGCAGACCTTCCCAAAAATCAATGCAACTTTTGCTTTTTGGCATATTTTAAAGAACAGTTAATTGCTATTTGTTCTTATGCGATTTTATGTCCCTAACTATAAGCTAACTATAAAGTAATGCAGAACCCACCGAAATTTAAGGCGTGCGTTTATGGCATAGGAATTTAAAAAACAGCTAATTGTTGTTTTTTTTTTGTTCTTTGGAATTTTATTTTACATATTTGTCATTTTCTTTCGTGCATTATGAAATCATAATCAGTGCTTAGTCTCGTGCGTGCGGTCGGAGTCCTAACTAAATTGAATTGTTAAACAATTTTATATAATTTTTTCAAGTGATTGCTTTAGTTTTAATTATTTAAGCTAAGCCAAAATGAGAGGTGTAAGCAAAAGAAATTTAAGAAGCCTTTGAAAAAGGAAAGGGATTCGTATTCAAATAAATTAAATTCATGTAATGTTGGTAAATCAGAAGCCACCTGTTCCTCTGCTAATGTGCAGAGCCAAAACGGAATTTATATTGAAAATATTTGTGTCCAAGAAAATTGTTCCGAAAAAATTGTCCAACAAAAAATGCATTAAAAGTGTTTTCAAGAGTTGTTAGGTATTTAAACATTTTTCAAATAAAAAAGGAAATACAAAAATTTTAAATTTACAAAACAATCATAGAAATATCCATTTTTATGGATAAAGACGTATTAACTAATAGTTGAGTTATAGCTGATTTAAATAAAGTCAACTTGAAGCTAACTGAAATGTAATTAGTTTATAGCTAACCACAGATTAGATAACTTTTAACTAACTTTTAAATAACTAACTTTAAGTTAGTTGAAAAGTCATGCAGAGTCGGACAATTGACTACTGCCTAGGCCATCGCCATGTTAAAATAGTCAGTTGGCTCCATTGAAAATAATCCAACTATCAACCACAACTAGTTGAGAATTAGTTAGATTAAAGTGCGTTAAAAGTTAATTGAGTTGCCGGCAGGGTGGCATTGGAAGTGTGATTTGTTGACTGAGCTCTGTGTATTTGCTTTGCTTCACGCATAGTGCATTTGTTTTTTGTTTTTATTTGCAGAATTTCTTTCTGCTGAATAAATTTTGTGCACTCTTTGGAAGAGGCGGGATGATTTTCGGCGCAGTTGGCACAATATGTGCGAGTGCATTCGGAGGGGGAGTGTGGGGGGAGGTTACAAGTGACACAAGTAGGATTGTTCTTGCATCGTTTGGCTGTGTGACCGAGTAGTTGGCATGACTTACACCGCATGGGGTTAGGTATGTACTCTCTGACGAAGACCGAGTGCCAAGAAATATCAATTTTGGAGGGCAGATGGTATTGGTCGAAGGTTAAGAGTGCGACGCCGCTTGGTTGTGGTTTGCCGTCTATGACTTTCGTGAACTTGTACACGTCAATGACACCTTGACCTCCCAACTCCTTTATGATCTCCTCATTAGGAATGTTGTTTAGGCACGGTGCGTAGACTGTACCCTTTGTGGCGTTGAGTGTGTTATGTAGGCTACACTTGATGGGACAAATACCGAATAGTTCCTTTGCTGATAGGAATTTGCTAGCGACTGATAGGTCTTTTACGAGCAGGAGCAGGTTGCCATCGCGTAACTCGGAGATTGAAATTATTTCCTTGCTGATCAATTGCAGAGCCTTTTGCACGGCGAAACAAGAGTATGACGAAAGTGGCTTTTGCTCATTTGTAAAAGAAGCAACTACATATTTCGGGTTAGGTAGCTGGATGGTTGGGAGGCCCGGGTAGTCGGAATTGGTTTTTTGATTAAGACGTTTTTTTTGTTGACACCGACATCTGTTAGCACCGCAAAACGGTTTGACCCTATTAGAGGGGGCCCTGGGGCCATTATTTAACACTGCACTTACACCAGTCACACTTAACGTGGAAGAACTGTCGAAAAAAGAGTATGCCGAACTTTAATTGATTTGCAAGGTGAGAAAAGAAACACCGAAAATAAACAACACCAACAATTCACTATGAGTGCGGTTAAGCTGGGCTCTAAGAAGTGCGGTCTGCTCTCGATGAGTGTCAGACGAAGACTGATTTAAAATTACATATATACAATACAAATAGTGGAATATATGTGATACATTTGTTTTTTTTTTTAATACATTTTTAATGTTAATGTATTAAAATTCTGAATTTTTTTATAATTTTATTTAGTTTTTAATTGTTTATTTTCTCGTTTTTGTTTGTTAAGTTGTAATGAATGTGATGAAATGTAATATATATGTAATAGATCCTTTTGTTGTTTTAAAAAATAAACTGTGTTTTGGTTGAATTCATTCGTGTTGTTTTTTCTATGGAATCGGCATCGGCCCATTTTCGGCATTTTGACCGATTAATCGACATCGGCCAAAAAATTTGGTATCGGTCGGACTCGAAATTTTTTTCATACATACAATTTCTTGAACCAACAAAACAAAAACCCGCGCAGCCCCACACGTGTTGCTTCGTTGCTGTCACAACAACGACTGATTGAAAGAATGCACCTCTGATCTATATAACCAATCAAATGCTTGTGGAACCTAAATACGCACAATCACTTTAATCAAAATGGCGTCAAAATTAAGCCAGAGTGACCACCTTTCACCAATTTGGTAAATACAAAAAATATCCCACCGGCAGCACGATGGAAATTATGGCTGTTAAATCTCGACCCGTTAACGGATTTTAATAATATTATGCCTTATTATTTAGCTAGACTCGTATGCTTTCTATAATGGTATCAATCATCCTTCTATACCCCAAGGTTCGAAAGCAAGTCGATTTGGAACGGTGACTTTGAAAAAATTGCTACTTGGGCGCAACCACTAAAATGCTTGTCAACACCAAATGCATAAGTGCATATTAATAATTGACCCCTTAAAATTTAGCTAGAGTCTTAAGCTTTCTAAATTGGTCCCTAACTTTTCATTATCCTTCAGGAATAATGAGCATGTCGATGCGCAAGGATAACATTGAAAAACTGCCTATTGCAAAATACACACTCACCACTAAAGTGCTTATAGATTCCAAACGGTATGGGTTACGTTAATAAAAAACCCCTTGAAACGTAGCTAGAGATTGCAGCTTTATCAAATTACATCAATAATTTGATTACTATTCGGCAATCATGAACAGATCGATGCGCAAGTGTGACATTAAATGGCTACCTACTGCAAAATCGATAAAATGCTTGTAAAATATGATGATTCTAGGTTTCTAGAAAAAATAATAACCTTAAAACCTAGCTGGAGTTTTGAGCTTTCATAAATGGGGTCAATCTTCTCGCTATCTCAAATAATGCAGGAGAATTTCGTTGTGGAAGAGTGATATCGACCACATGATACATCTATATCAGGGGTGCCCAAAATCTTCTTATGGAAAAGCAAACACCAATACATGTAAAGTTGCCCAAAAAAATGCAAACAAATTATTTAATTAATTCAATTAGTTGAAAGCACATTGTGCATTGCGCTTGACCCTTAAAATTATAAGTGAAACAAATATAATGTTCCCATTTGTCATTGCCGAAAGGCCAACCAATCGCCAACACAAAAAAGCATACACACAAAAACTACAACAACAAAAGCATCTAATTTTTTTCATACATACAATTTCTTGTGGCAACAAAACAAAAATCCGCACAGCCCCACACGTGTTGCTTCGTTGCTGTCACAACAACGACTGATTGAAAGAATGCACCTCTGATCTATATAACCAATCAAATGCTTGTGGAACCTAAATACGCGCAATCACTTTAATCAAAATGGCGTCAAAATTAAGCCAGAGTGACCACCTTTCACCAATTTGGTAAATAAAAAAAATATCCCACCGGCAGCATGATCGAAATTATGGCTGTTAAATCTCGACCCGTTAACGGATTTTAATAATATTATGCCTTATTATTTAGCTAGGCTCATATGCTTTCTATAATGGTATGAATCATCCTTCTATACCCCAAGGTTCGAAAGCAAATCGATTTGGAACGGTGACTTTCAAAAAATTGCTACTTGGGCACAATCACTAAAATGCTTGTCAACACCAAATACATAAGTGCATATTAATAATTAACCCCTTAAAATTTAGCTAGAGTCTTAAGCTTTCTATATTGGTCCCTAACTTTTCATTATCCATCAGGAATAGTGAGTATATCGATGCGCAAGGATAACATTGAAAAATTGCCTATTGCAAAATACACACTCATCACTAAAGTGCTTATAGATTCCAAACGGTATGGGTAACGTTAATAAAAAACCCCTTAAAATGTAGCTAGAGATTGCAGATTTATCAAATTAAATCAATAATTTGATTACTATTCGGCAATCATGAACAGATCGATGCGCAAGAGTGACATTAAATGGCTACCTACTGCAAAATCGATAAAATGCTTGTAAAATATGATGATTCTAGGTTTATAGAAAAAATAATAACCTTAAAACCTAGCTGGAGGTTTGAGCTTTCATAAATGGGGTCAATCTTCTCGCTATCTCAAATAATGCAGGAGAATTTCGTTGTGGAAAAGTGATATCGACCACATGATGCATCTATATCAGGGGTGCCCAAAATCTTCTTATGGAAAAGCAAACACCAATACATGTAAAGTTGCCCAAAAAAATGCAAACAAATTATTTAATTAATTCAATTAGTTGAAAGCACATTGTGCATTGCGCTTGACCCTTAAAATTATAAGTGAAACAAATATAATGTTCCCATTTGTCATTGCCGAAAGGCCAACCAATCGCCAACACAAAAAAGCATACACACAAAAACTACAACAACAAAAGCATCTGATTTTTTTCATACATACAATTTCTTGAGGCAACAAAACAAAAATCCGCACAGCCCCACACGTGTTGCTTCGTTGCTGTCACAACAACGACTGATTGAAAGAATGCACCTCTGATCTATATAACCAATCAAATGCTTGTGGAACCTAAATACGCACAATCACTTTAATCAAAATGGCGTCAAAGTTAAGCCAGAGTGACCACCTTTCACCAATTTGGTAAATACAAAAAATATCCCACCGGCAGCATGATCGAAATTATGGCTGTTAAATCTCGGCCCGTGAACGGATTTTAATAATATTATGCCTTATTATTTAGCTAGACTCGTATGCTTTCTATAATGGTATCAATCATCCTTCTATACCCCAAGGTTCGAAAGCAAATCGATTTGGAACGGTGACTTTGAAAAAATTGCTACTTGGGAAAAGCAAACACCAATACATGTAAAGTTGCCCAGAAAAATGCAAACCAATTATTTAATTAATTGAATTAGTTGAAAGCACATTGTGCATTGCGCTTGACCCTTAAAATTATAAGTGAAAAAAATATAATGTTCCCATTTGTCATTGCCGAAAAGCCAACCAATCGCCAAACCAAAAAGTATACACACAAAAACTACAACAACAAAAGCGTCTAATTTTTTTCATACATAAAATTTCTTGAGGCAACAAAACAAAAATCCGCGCAGCCCCCACATCTGAAAAAATTTTCCAGTGTTTATCTTAAAAACCTTCCCATCAAAAATTTTTCAAAAAAACATGTTTTCTCGGTCGCACAAGGTAGAAACCCCCTTAAACAGCTGGGACTCAATCCATGACAAAAAATTGAATGAAATCCTAATACTCGCAACTTGGCTAATAGCGCGCTATGAAACTCTGTCAAACGCTTTGGATATGTCCGTATAAATGGAGTCAACTTGACAACCATTAATTAAAGGTGAGACACAGTAGCTTGAGAAAACAGAGAGATTAGTTACAGTGCATCTCCCAGGAAAAAAACCATGCTGGCAAGGGCAAATCAGAGGTATGACAGCAAAATATAGCTTAGGTATTACAGTTTTTGCAAATAACTTCCAGATTATAGGAAGCTTCGAGATTGGTCTATAATTAGATACCTCATTTTTTTCTACCACTTTTGAAAATAGGGTTTACAAAAGTAACTTTCCAGTCATCTAGAAATTTTCCAGTTTTTAATGATAAATTGAAAAGCATTAAGAGGGTTCAGCAATTGCCAAGACAGACTTTTTAAGGAAAAAGGATGAAATATTATGAACATCACAGCGCTGGGAATTTTTGATGTTCTGATGTTCTCTCCAAATCCGCTTTAATGCCAAAATGAGCTGTTTTGTTGTTGCTATTATTTTTTCTCTAAGCTTTTACTTTATTACCGTAGGAACACTATTGGAGCGTATGGGCGCACGGCGTACTGCGTAAATACGCTATCGAAATACGTTCAGACGTTGCCTTGCTCACAATTCCAGCGTGAGCAGCAACGTATAAAATTGCTGTTGCTTCGTTGCAGTCACAACAACGACTGATTGAAAGAATGCACCTCTGATCTATATAACCAATCAAATGCTTGTGGAACCTAAATACGCACAATCCATGATACAAAAATAGAAGGTAGAGCCAGTGTTGCCGTTTTGGTCCAATTGGACCAAAATTGGTAGCTTCGTTTCATAAATTAAGGCTTTGGTAGGTTGGTTGGTTTGTTGTGATTTTCACGGAATTTTGGTAGGCAACACACTGCATTAATACATTTGCTATCAATTTTTTTATGAAAAATTATATATGCAAAATTTCAAACATTTCTGCTTTCTATATTTTTTTTTTAGCTCAAACAAACGCGCAGGGGATGACCCCTATTAATGCGAGGCATTGCGTTGGTTCAGGAAGGATATAAAGGTTAGGAGATAGGGTTAAGAGTGAAGTGGTTATGGACTCTTGTCTTGAACCCATCGAGATCATAAGTGCTGGGGAAGATATCCGCAGGGAGACCATTCCACAGCCGCGCTGTGTGGGCCAGAAACGAACTTTCTCTGTAATGCGTAGTGCGCTGGAACATCGTTTCAACGTGGAATGCATGAGCGCCAGTGTTCAAACGGGTTGCCCGTGGGAATACCCGGAGTGATGGCATCAAACTGCTCATCTCCACTGAGCAATTACCGAGAAAGTATCGGTAGAATAACACCACACATGCCACGTTTCGATGATGCTCCAAGGAGTCAATAGAGCTGGATGCCCTACTGTCCCCTATAAGTTTAATCGCACGGTTTTGCACCCGGTCCAGGAGCTCCAAATGGGTTTTTGAAGCCCCCGCCCACAGGTGCGAGTTAAAATCCATTTTAGGTCGGATATAAGTGGTATAAATAATGCGGAGATCGGACGGGGTGAAATATTTTTTGCACCGCTTTAAGAAGCGGAGGCACTTGGCTGCTTCTTTCGACACGCCAAAAATATGATCGTTCCAACGAAGATCATTCTTAATGGACATGCCCAGAACATCAAGAGCTGCCGATTCCGCAATACTCACACCACCCATAACCAGGGATGTGTTAGGATGAGGGGAGACTCGCTTGTGGGATAACAGGCAACATTGGGTCTTGCGAGGATTAAAATCAACCCTGTTCGCTTGACCCCACTTGGAGATTGTTTGTAGGTCGCTATTAAGTGTGTCATTCATACGGCGCCTTTCTCTCTCAATCTCCACAGAGCTGGGGCGCTTTGTGAAGGAGTATGAATGACAAATGGTGCTGTCATCCGCAAACGAGTAGATGGGATTCTTCGTCGACGACAATAGGTCATTGATGAAGATAAGGAAAAGGGTTGGAGAAAGGACCGAACCCTGCGGCACTCCCGCGCTAAGGGAATGCTTTTCCGAGGCTATGCCTTCTATTACAACACGAATAGAATGATCATAGAGGAAGCTCGTAATCCAACGAGAGAAGATACTACCGACGCCATAGGCAATCAATTTAGACACGAGTGCTTTATGCCACACCCGGTCAAAGGCCTTAGATATATCCAGTGCAACAACCTTGCTTTCACCGAGGTTTAGAATGCTATGGTTCCATTTCTCGGTGAGGACCGCCATAAGGTCTCGCGTCGATCGCTGTCTTCGAAAGCCGTATTGGCGGTCACTTAGCAGTCTATTGTGCTCCAGATACTTCACAAGGTTGAAGTTTACAATGCTTTCCATTACTTTGGAAAGCACCGAGCAGATTGCTATAGGTCGGTAGTTCGCAGGGTCAGTAGTCTTGCCTTTTTTAGGAACTGGTTGAACATTTGCTACCTTCCAGCATGTCGGAAATACACCAGTGGTGTATGACATGTTGAAAAGTTTGCGTAATGGACAAGCCTGTGAGGTAGCGCACTTTTGCAAAACAAGGGCTGGAATGCCGTCCGGCCCTGAAGCCTTATTTACATCGAGATTTGCAAGCACCCTTTTAACTACCCGTGTCCGAAAATGAATTTCTGGCATAGAGCAAGATACGTTCTCGACTACGGGTAGTGGTTGATCGCTGGGGGGCAGGGAGGAATTCTCTGCGAAAATTTTAGCCAACAAATTAGCTTTATCAACCGAGTGAGTGAAGATTTGATCATTGTTAAGAAGAGTTGGAATGGAAGACGATGTTTGATTCTTCACCTTCTTAACGAATGACCAGAAGTTCTTACTACCACGCTGGCATTGAAGAACTTTTTTCCTTTGGCGCTGTTCGTGCAGAAACTTTTGGCGCCTTAGGATGGCATTGCATCGATTTCTAGCCTGTTTACGCAGCTGTTCAGTGGTGGCATTTTTATTTGCCTGCCATGCTTTGAAAGCTTCCTCTTTAGACCTGACAGCAATTCTGCATGTCTCATTAAACCAGATATTGTCCTTGGGTTTAATGCAAATTTGCTTATTGGGGATGAAGGACCGCATTCCCAATAATACAATTTCTTCAACCATTTTGGCTGCGGCATTTATGTTTCTATCAAGAAAACACAATTTCCAATTGAAGTGGGCGAAAAATTCATTAAGTCCACTCCAGTTAGCTTTATCATACATCCACACTAGCCGCTTCGGGGCTAAGAGCGAAGCATTGCGGATAGAAGAGTATGAGAAAGACGCCAAAATGGTACAATGGTCCGAGTTTCCAAGAGGTGCGTGCATTTCAACATCATATTTTTCATGATGTGAAGTGAGAAAAAGGTCTAGAGTATTGAGAGCTTGCCCCGCAACGCAGGGGATATGTGTTGGTTCATGCACTAGTTGAGTCAAGTTATTAGACTCGGCAAAGAGCTCGACAAATAAGCCTTCAGGAGTTGTGTGGCTGGAATGGCGTAGCCAATTGGAATTATGAATATTGAAATCACCAGCAACTACAATTTCACTATTCGGATACGATTCCAGAATCTGAGAAATAGAATCAGAGAGAAGATCAAACTTGTTATAAGTAAAATCTCTCCCTGAATTCGGGCTTCTATATAGGAAGCAGAAGTGCAGAATGTGCGACTGGATATTGAATTTAACCCACATGGAGCTAAATTCGGCATCCGTCGTGTATAGTTGTTGCTGGCACTGGTACGCAACATTACTGCACACATAAATGGCCAAAAGACCCCTGTGAGGAGAGAATAATGGCAGTAGGTGGTAACCAGGGATGTGAAAATCCAGTGAATCTGCATCCCCACAAACCTGGGTTTCACCTAGTGCCATTACATGGGGTTTATGGAGGTTAACAAATGCGTATACGGCAAAAAAGTTCGCCCTGAGCCCGCGCACGTTGCAGAAGGCTATGCGGAATTTGTCCACCACCATGGTCTATATAAGCTAAAGAGCAAGGAAAGTAGCTGGGAATGAGATCTGCCGCACTAAGAAATTGATTATGCTCTGTGGTAAGTGTTATGCCTTTACCACAGAACAGTCAATTTCTCAGTGTCGAACAAGACCGCATGTAGCGCCACTGAATACGGACGGTGGAGTGAAACACGGAAAGAGAACCACAAACAACACCACGCGAGCAGAGTTTAATGCGGCGGACGGCGAGTTAACGGCAATTTAGATTCGGTGATCGATTTCGTTTTTGCGTTTTTAATTTATATTTGCAATATGCAATTTGTAATTTGTTTGATGGCACACGCGGGGTAGCTGACACTGTGTAAAAAGACAGACACAACAGGCGGACGAACATTAAAACACGCGCGAGACGGATAAAAACATTAAAAACCTGGAGCAAAAACGGCACGTCTGCCCACGCGCAGCTGTGTTGACACTCCATCATTGCATATGCATTTATGTGCCAACCCTTTAAAGTAGAATGTAAAAAAGGAAAAAAGCAAAATGTCAGAAATTGTGCTGAATTTAAGTTTGCGCGTTATGCTTTAAACCTATCATATTGTCTTTTTTAACATATACAAAGAGTTAAAAGAAAATAATTTTAAAAGCGTTTGTCTCAAAGTTTCAGTTTAAATTCAGCAGATTTTCAAGGATCGCGCGAGTTACGTTGGCACCCAACGCCACCACCGATAACCACTGACGCAGCGTTTCCAGCCAACTCCAGAAACCCGAACCCGCTACTTACGCAACTACGGTTCTCACAGAACGTTTTAGTTAGTAAGCATTATTGTAAATTAGTACGTAAGCACCTTTGTATTTTCGTTTAAGTAAAAATCCAGCCAACTTCAGAAATCCGAACCCGCTACTTACGCAACTACGGTTCTCACGAAACTTTTTAGTTAGTAAGCATTATTGTAAATTAGTACGTAAGCACTTTTGTACTTTCGTTTTAAGTAAAAATCAAATTTAAGAATAGAATACAATTGTCCACCGAGCTGAGCGGTTAAGCTCAGAGTAAAAATAAATATTTTTTTTGAATCGATTAAGTTCTTCGGAACTTAACTGGCGCAGTCATCCGGAGTAGTCCACGGTTGTTAGTGAATAGTGAATCTATGAAGGAATATCATAGAAAACTAAAACAGTGAATAGTGAATCTATGAAGGAATATCATGGAAAACTAAAACAAGTGAATAGCGAATCTATGAAGGAATATCATAGAAAACTAAAACAGTGAATAGAGAATCTATGAAGGAATATCATAGAAAATTAAAACAGTAAATAGTGAATCTATGAAGGAATATCATAGAAAACAAAAATAGTGAATCTATGAAGGAATATCATAGAAAAATAAAACAGAGAATATAGAACTCTATGACGGAATATCATAGAAACTGAAGTTCATAAAGAACAGTGAACAAATCCTGCACTTGTGACAAAAGAAACACTATTCCAACCCACTATTCTGCAACCGGCGCGTTTCAACGCCTAAGGACTACTCACAAACCACACTCCAACCACCGGCTATTACGACAATACTGATGCGGCTCATCATTAAATTGGGTGCCTGTAAGTCAACAATTTGTAAATGGCTAAAATAATATCTTAAATCATATCTATGATATCTATGTTCTATTACACAAAAATTATAGTTAGTTAAGAATATAAATAACCGTAAAAAGATAACATACAAAACTGCGATCCCACTTACCCGGGCACTCCAGTACTGCGATCCCACCTACCCCGGGCACTCCAGTATAACAAAACTCAAACTTGCGATTCCGTAGCCCAAAAAGCCGGACCCTCCAAGTTAACAGAGTAATAACAAACAGAATTTTTTTTAAAATCACGTATAGATTCTTAAATCAAGAAAACCAAGAAAAATCAAAATAAAATTTACTCCTCAGAAAAACATACAAGCAATTACTATTAACACACTAACCCCTCCAACGGTCAGACAATTGAACGTAAATTTAATGTTCAGGAAACTAAAACAACCAAAAGACAAATATTTTCCCTACCCAAATCTTTAAAAAAACAAAAGTTTGTCAACTATACCGGAAGACTCAGAAACATCCTTTATGATGGCTCAAAGCAACGCAACCCAGCCCACGGGTATGACACCCCCCAACACACAAACGACAAGTGACATCTTCAACTCCTTGCGCATTCCAGATGCAATTAAGGACCTACCTAAATTCGATGGGAACCAGAGACTCCTCCACGAGTTCATAATTAATGTCGAAGAAATATTGCTTCATTTGAGAGGAGTCGACAGCACGCCATATGCTAAGATCCTTCTAAGAGCAATTAGGAATAAAATCGAGGGACCCGCAAACGAAGTTCTTAATATGTACGGCACACCTTTGTACTGGGATGACATTAAGAACAATCTAACATTGCACTACTCTGACAAAAGAACCGAAACCTCATTAATAAGAGACCTACACAACCTCAGACAGACCAATTCAAACGTGGAAAACTTCTATAGTCAGATCGTAGAAATCCAATCCGCGCTAAGTAATAACGTCCTCATTCATGAGACCGAAAAAGGAGTCATCGCAGCAAAAAAAGAGCTATTTGCGGAGATGTGTTTGAATTCATTCTTGGTAGGGCTAAGGGAACCATTAGGCTCAACGGTAAGGGCTATGCGTCCGGATTCACTGGCTACAGCTTTGGCCATGTGCATCAAGGAGCAAAATATATTTTACCAAAGAACGGATTTAACCAGACCCCTTTTTAAGAAACAGTACAACCAACGATTCACATACCAACCATATCAAAGCCCAAGATATTTCCAACCGAGACACTATGCAAACCAACAGGAAATACCGGCCTACACCCAAAATGTCCAACCATATAAAAACTTTAATCAGAACAGAACCCCAGGGACCCCCAGGAACCAATACTTTACTAACAGAAGCTTCTTGCCAGACGTAGAAAAGCCTGAACCAATGGACACAAGATCGGGTTTTAGCAATTTCAGACAATCTAACAAACCAGAACGAATGGACATAGATTCTGGACACACCAACATGAGATTCTCAACCATGACACGCAATAGCAACCAAACCTCACGTACCCATCAATCAAGATACTCGCACCCTAATAGGGGAGAAATGCATAACATTAATTTTCAAAATAAATACCAGAATCCCGGCTACCAAAACGATGTAGATGACCTATCTAACATCGAAGACTCCCAAAATTTTCGCATACCTGCCTGGCTCAACCAACAGGATACATAGATGTTAACAGACACGGTAGTACGTTACCCTATATTAACATCTCATCCCCGTTTGGTAGACCTTTACGATTTCTAATAGATACCGGTGCATCAGCATCTTTCATAAACCCTGAATTCATTGACGAAAACGCCCAAATAGACTGTAACCCCGTCATGATCACAACAATTTTAGATAAATACAAAATAAATATGAAAACAATTCTTCCCACTTTCGTAGAATTTAAAGAACCCGGTCAACTAACATTCCTGATATTTAAGTTCCATAACTATTTCGACGGACTAATGGGACTTGATACATTAACACAACTAAAAGCGAAAATAGACCTATCCACCCAACAACTAAAAACTTCTAACTCTACCATAATGCTAAAATTTAAACCAAACATAACCTCAGGCAAACATCTTATTCCCCCTTACTCAAAAGTAATGTTGAAGCTTCCGGTTGACGTCCAGAACGGAGACGTACTAATAAATTCAATAACAATTAAACCCCACCTTCACATTTCCGAAGGTCTTTACACCGCAAGTAACTGGTTCAGTGAAATAGAAATCCAGAATACTTCAGGTGAAGACCAGATCTTGTTTCTAGAACAACCCATAAAAGCAGAAACATACTCCGAGGCAGGGCATATTGAAATAAATAACTGGAACCTAGAAGGCCCACCCCACTCTACCTTCAAAGAGATTTCAGAGCTAATCCGTACAAACCACTTAAACACGGAAGAGAAAAAGCACCTCATATCACTTTGTAAATCGTACGACGATGTATTCTTTAGAGAAGGGCAAACACTTACATTTACCAACAATATTAAACATAGTATCATCACTACAGATAATATCCCAATATACACAAAATCCTACAGATATCCCTACATCCATAAGAACGAAGTCAGCAAACAAATAAACAATATGATTAACCAAGGCATCATTAGACAAAGTTATTCTCCTTGGAGCTCTCCAGTTTGGGTAGTTCCCAAGAAGAAGGACGCCAGTGGGAAACAGAAATGGCGGTTAGTCATAGATTAGGGATCAGGGTTTGGATCCACAAGGCAAAGCACCTGACTGCACGGATGTAGACGTGGTCCACATCTTCGGCTGCGATCCTTGTGGGTACCAGGCCAAGTGGACTCAACGCCTTCACGAAGGTTGCTTCTGGTGACCGGGCGGTCCCCGGGCGGCTGTTGAAGCTTGTCTTCTCAGCTGGCGAAGTTTGAGATGCGGAAATCCAGGAGCGTCTGACCCACAGTGGGCGGCTCCCTGGTCAGCGTCTGATCTCCATGTTAGGAGCGGCTGTTTTCTTATCATCTTTTGGTGGCGTGATAGATGTCAAAGAAACGCCACAGGGGAAGGCGACCCCCTTCATCAAAACCATTCTGGAGGGCTCCCATAAGCACTCTTTTACGGTGCAGGGAGTCGGATCCCCAGTACCGGCGGTAGACAGTGGGCGAGCGGGCTGTCTGGCGTCGTCATCCAACGACCGCTTAGGCTGTGCAGCGGGACCCCAGGCTGTGCAGTCTACAAATGCTACTGGGAAGCAGGAGGCGCCCAAACCTGCATTAAGCAGACAAAAGGCGCAGGAGTCCACAGCACAGGATGGTCCCTCACTTTCGGGGGTGGTGCCTCAGCTCCGAGGCCTTCGACTCGACGCTGCTATAGAGGGGGAATCTATGATTTTCTCGCAAAGTAGCGGCGCCGGGTCGGTGGACTCTGAGGCGGAGGCGGCACTCCTGGAGGAGGGAGACCGACCTGCGGCCACTGGCTCCACTCCTGGTATCTTACCGGCGGGGGAACGCAAGGCGAGCAGTGCTGCGAAGAAAGCCAGAAATGGCTACCGGCGCTCTCTTGCGTTTCTCCGCAGAGTGAGCAAAGAGCCTGGATCCTTGTCCGATAAGGAGAAGGATCTGGTAAGGAAGCACCAGAAGATCGTGGCTAGATTCGAGAAGAAACAGGCGGCGATGTCTGGTGCAAAATGCACGGCCGTTGCAGCAACGCCTGGTGACAGTGCCACGGCTGCACGGCCCACCGAAGGTGCAGTGGAGGCGGAAAAGCCTAGAAACAAGGCCACATCCTCCGTCACTGCACGGGTGGGAGTAAAGACGGGGACGGCAAAGCCTGGAAACAGTGCTGCGGTCGCCCCGTCAAGTGTGACTCTCACCACCACCTCTTCAAGGCCCACTTCCACCACGGTGGAAAAGGCCGTAAAAAGGGGAAGATCGGGTGACGATCAGCTGACAGGGGAGGGGAAAAAGCTGAAGCCCTGAGCTAGCTTCTCTTCCCCACAGGAGTTGCAGATAGCCGTGGTGGACCGGGGCGATCCTTGATGGGAAAATTCGCCCGGAAAACTGGCTTTCTGTAGAGGCGCGCATTCTGCGAGCGATGCTCGAGGCGGCTGACGGCGAAATTGACTTCGACGGCGCTGGCTGGCAGAAGGGTGTCAAAATCGTCGGTTGTGGCAACAAGGAGTCCCTCAACTTCTTGGTGCGCACTATCGGCGGTCTTGAGCCCCTCTGGCAGGGGGCGAAACTCGAGGTCATACCCCGTGACCGTCTGCCACTCCGGCCTATCGTCACACTGTGGATCCCCCCTCCAGTTATGGAGGACGCCGACACGGTGAAGCTGATTGGCCGGCAGAATAGTGGCCTGAACACAGGAGAGTGGAGAATTGTATCCTCCACTACTTGTAAAAATGAGGCGGGCAAGGACATCGTGATCGCGGTAGATCAATCGTCCTTTGCCCATCTGCGGGACTCCCTGGGAGTTGTTAAGTTCGGTTTGGGTTCCCTCAAAGCTCGCTTCCCTAACAAGGAGCGCGCCACACAAGGGAAGGCTGAAGGTAGTGCAGATAAACCTGCACCACTCTAAAGCCGCCACCCACGACCTTATGCAGTTCCTTGAGGAGACTGGAGTTGACTTGGCTCTAATTCAGGAACCCTGGATCGTAGGAAACAGGGTTTGTGGGTTAGATTCAGGTCAATTTAGATTGCTTCATTCACGCGGTGAAGGTAAGATACGAGCCTGTATTGTATACAGAAGGTGCATTAATTTGTTTCTTTTGTCCCATTACAGTACTGGTGACCTGTGTGTGGCTGCATGCGAACGACGCGATGGGCGAGACCTGATCCTGTCGTCCGCATACATGCCATTCGAAGGGGAGGAACCACCGCCGAAGGAAGTCCGGGACCTTGCTGCGCACGCCCGATCACGGAGGCTCGACCTTATCATCGGGTGTGATGCCAATGCACACCACATGCTGTGGGGAAGTTCCGACACCAACAGTAGGGGTGAGTCAATTTTTGAGTTTCTTCTAGGCTCTAACCTTGTGTTGTGCAATAGAGGCAATACGCCGACTTTCCACAATAGGGTTAGGGAGGAAGTCATAGATATTACCTTAGTTACCGACTCCAACACTATCTCCGTGGTCGACTGGAAAGTACTGACGGAATGTTCGTTCTCGGACCACAACCGTATAGTCTTTTCAGTGGCCATAGAGGTTGGATGTCCACAAACTTATAGGAATCCGAGAAAGACTAACTGGCCTAAATTCAGTGCACTAGTTTCTCAGAAACTGGCATCGCGCAAAGCGATCGCTACATTCGAGAGAAACAACATTGACAGGTCAGTTGGTCTTCTAACGAAAGTGCTTAACAAGTCTTTTCATGAATCTTGTCCTAAAAGTCGAGCTCCACGGAAAACCAACGCGGTGTGGTGGACCCCAGAGCTAAGACAACTTAGAACAGATACCAGACGTCTCTTCAATAAGGCTAAACTTAGCCGAACTGAAGAAGACTGGGGAGCCTACAAGGCTAGCTTTAATAAGTTTAAGAAGACTATTAGGGCGGCCAAGCGGGATAATTGGAGGAAGTACTGTGAATCCCTCGACAATGTCAACGAGGCCGCCAGACTTCGCAAGGTGCTAGCCGGGGCATCACATACTCCTAGCAGCATTAGGAAGTCTGACGGCTCGTGGACAGAATCGAGGGAGGAGCTTCTAGAGACCCTCATGAACACCCACTTTCCCGGTTGCACGAGTGTTGTTGAGACGACCACGCCTCATAGACAGCACTCGTCACGACCGGATGCTTTAGTTCAGGGGATTATCGATGAGGTCAAAGTGGCATGGGCGATAGACACCTTCAACCCGTACAAATCTCCGGGTCCCGATGGTGTCATTCCGGCTATGCTGCAATGGTCTAAGGAGGCAGTGGTCAAAGTCTTGGTGCGAATCTTTCGGGAATCTCTCCAACAGGGCTATGTACCACGCGCCTGGAAAGAGGTTAAGGTGGTGTTCATCCCCAAGGCGGGGAAGTCAAACCACATCACTGCAAAAGACTACAGACCGATCAGCCTGTCATCGTTCTTTCTTAAGACTTTGGAGAGGTTGGTGGATGTCTATGTCAGGGGAGTGGCACAGTCCAGGGGACTCTGCAGGACGCAACATGCGTATTGCAGGGGAAAATCTGTAGACAGCGCCTTACATGAGGTCGTTCAGACGATCGAAAAATCGCTGAGCGTCAAGGAGTATACGTTAGCCGCTTTCCTCGATATTGAGGGGGCCTTTAATAACGTCACTCTAGAGGCAATAACCAGTGCACTTAGAAAATTCGAAGTGGACGAGAAAGTGGTGGGGTGGACCAGCGATATGCTTAGTAGCAGAAGGGTTCACTCCAGCCTAGGCTCGTGCTCGGTGAGGAGGTTAACCACAAGGGGCACACCTCAGGGGGGCGTCCTTTCGCCTCTGCTGTGGCTGCTTGTGATAAACAACATCCTCGAGATCTTCGAATCCAGGCGGCTGCAAGTAGTAGCATATGCGGACGACGTCACTATCCTGATCCCTGGAAAATTTCTTTCCACCATCAGTGATCTCATGGAGTCTGCTTTAGGAGAACTCTCTAGGTGGGCAGAGCATAACGGTCTAGGAGTTAACCCCTCAAAGACGGTTATGGTACTGTTCACCCGGAGATACAAAATATCGGAGTTTAGGCTGCCGAAACTCAGCGGCATCACTATCACCCTCTCACCCGAGGTGAAATACCTTGGCACCACACTCGACTCCAAGCTTTCTTGGAGACGCAACGTGGAAGAGCGGGTGAAGAAGAGCCTGAATGCCTTCTACGTCTGTCAGAAGGCCTTCGGGAAAAAGTGGGGATTGCGGCCGGGCATTGTCCACTGGATGTATACAGCGATCATTCGGCCGATCTTATGTTACGGAGCCATTGTCTGGTGGCCGGCCACGGACACCAGGTCCTTGGCGACGCAACTGATGAAGGTGCAGAGACTGGCGGCTATGGGAATAGCAGGAACCGTCAAAAGCACCCCCAAGGCAGGCCTAGAGATGATTCTACGTCTCCACCCAATAGAGAAGTTCATTAAGTGCTGTGCCGCTAAAGGCGCTCTCAGGCTGAGAGAGGCCAACTTGTGGAAAGAGCACGCTTATGGACACTCTGGGATCCTAAGGTCATTTACGAGGCCAGGTACGGAACATCAATTAGATTCCTGCACGGACTATCTGATTCCATACCTGGATTTTGATTCGCGCGCACTTACCTCCTTTCGCTCAAGGGAAGAAAGGGGACTTATAAGTGTGACAAGAGACGCCTCCATCACCATCTTCACAGATGGTTCTAAGATGGAGGAAGGTACAGGAGCTGGTCTCCACTCAGATGCACTAGGGGCTCAACGGTCTTTCAGACTCCCGGACCTCTGTAGCATCTTTCAGGCGGAGATTTATGCAATCTGGAAAGCTGCTGAATTAATCCGCGACAGCGGATTATCACCCACGGATATCACAATCTGTGTGGATAGTCAGGCAGCCCTTAAAGCGCTGGAATCAGCGACTGCGAAGGTAGTGCAGAGTTGTCGCAGTGCACTTCGCGGCACCGGACATCACCGAGTCACTCTCTGCTGGGTTCCAAGCCACTCTGGAGTGGCAGGAAACGAGGCAGCGGATGAGATGGCAAGAAAGGGGGTCGCCCTGCCTCTCACCGAAGTGGATAACTCTGTGCTCCCTCCGATATCTGCCCTGTATTTGCGTATTGACAGGTTGCGCAAAACTTACATCGAGTCCTCATGGCGGAGCAGAACTGATTGCAGTACCTGCCGGGCAGTGTGCTTACTTCTACCACATATGTGGTAGATCTACCACATTTATTTTTTAAATAAAGTTTCTACCACATCTACCACGGAAGGCTTAAAATCTACCACATTTTTATGGAACATAAATTTTTCTATTAACCAACCTATTACTCCAAGTAAATTAGAGTTTTATGTTGTAAAATTTATGTTAGGGCTGCATTGAACATTGTAAGTGAAAATGTGCAAAAAAAAACTTATGTGGTAGCACTCTCATCACTTCAAAAGCAGTTCACTGAAAATAATTGACAGTTTGACAATTGTTTTGGCGGCAGGTGCAATTAAAATGGAAAAATTTCTAAACAAGTTTAATGATTTTTGCCTTTTTTATGGTAACGTTTAGTTTTTTAGAATATACAAAAAACAATGGGAAGGAACCCGGCACTCGTAGAAGAACGTAAAATACAATTAATGTACAAATACAATGAAATACAATAAATGTACAAATGCAAAAAAATACAATTAATGTACAATACAAAAAAATCTACCACATTTCATTCAAATCTACCACTTTTTTTCACTGGGTCTACCACATAAATGAAAAATTAAGTAAGCACACTGCTGCCGGGCAATATGGCCTTCCCTTTCCGTGAGGAAAACGCGATATGTACTGTCCCTGAGTCGAACCTCTATTAGGCAGCTTGTTGGAGTCATCACTGGACACTGCGCCATTGGATCTATGCTGGTCAAATGGTGCCTCTCGTCCAGTGATGTCTGCAGAAGCTGTGGAGATGAGGAAGAAGTAAAAACGATCCAACACTACCTGTGCCAATGCCCGGCTCTGCAGGAACGCCGACTCCGTACCTTGGGGTCAAGGTTCCTGGTAGACTTGGCCTGCGCAGCAGTAGTTGAAATATCGGATCTACTCTCCTTCATCAAGAGGTCGAACTGGTTTGCCCCGAACTGAGAGCCACTGGTTAGCTCCGGAATCTTCCATGAAGGGATTCACAATGGGCCATTTTGGCCTCCGAGTGGAAGTGCTGCCCTTGGGACGCACACACCCTTCCCTACCTAACCTAACCTAGTCATAGATTATAGGAAGCTGAACGAGAAGACTGTATCTGATAGATATCCAATCCCTAACATCGCGGAAATCCTTGACAAGCTTGGAAGATGCATGTACTTCTCAACATTGGACCTTGCCAGCGGTTTCCATCAGATTGAGATGGATCCGAAAGACATACAAAAGACGGCTTTCACGGTCGAAGGAGGACATTATGAGTATTTGAGGATGCCCTTCGGACTGAAGAATGCTCCATCTACGTTTCAAAGGGTCATGGATAACGTGCTCAAAGATCTGATAGGAAAAACTTGTCTAGTATATCTTGATGACATCATCAGATATTCGACCTCACTGCAACAACACATAGGAAACCTAAAGGAAATTTTTGAAAGATTGCGCAACGCAAATCTTAAAATACAACTGGACAAATCCGAATTTTTAAAGAAAGAAATTGCTTTTCTCGGCCATATAGTCACAACTGAGGGAATAAAGCCAAACCCTGATAAAATCTCAGCCATAAAGGAATTCCCTATTCCCAAAACCCAAAAAGACATTAAAGCATTTCTAGGTCTCTTAGGATACTATAGGAAATTCATAAAAGACTTCGCTAAGCTGGTCAAACCCCTCACAATATGCCTAAAAAAAGGTAGGTCAGTAGAACATTCTGAACAATTTATTAAAACATTTGAAACTTGTAAACATATTTTGACAAACGACCCGATCCTCCAATATCCTGATTTTACGAAAACCTTCGTCCTAACAACAGATGCCAGTAATGTAGCTCTAGGCGCAGTTCTGTCACAAGGGAACATTGGTAGCGACAAACCAATTTGTTACGCTAGCAGAACTCTATCGGAATCTGAAATAAATTATTCAACAATAGAAAAAGAACTCTTGGCCATAGTATGGGCTAGCAGAATGCTAAATATTTCAGGCCATACCTCTTCGGCCGCAAATTCCAGATTATAACAGATCATAAACCACTCACTTGGTTAATGTCCCTGAAAGAGCCCAATTCAAAGTTAATGCGCTGGCGCCTCAAATTAGAAGAATTCGACTACGAAATCATCTATAAAAAAGGAAAAAGCAACACAAATGCGGACGCCTTAAGCAGAATCAGGATAGAAAACCCCAAGACATGTGAGGATATTAACCTAAACGACACCCTATCGAATCAAGGCACACAAGGAACAACCATCCATTCAGCAGACGAGAATTTGGACGACGGTATCTTCATCTCAGAAAAACCATTAAACGAATTAAATTTACAACTAATATTAGAAAAATCAAACAAAGGCTCACCAATGACTCTAGAAACGGTGTTTAGAAACAAACAGAGAAGAATCGTCCGACGACCAACCTTCAACGAAGAAAATATGACGGATATCCTAAAAAAATGTATAGCACCCAATAAGGTAAACGCAATATTCGCAGACGACGAAACCTTCCGCATAGTACAACAAATTTACTCCAAACACTTTTCACACAATAGACTTTTTAAAGTAATACGATGCACAGAAATGTTAATAGATATCAGGAATAACGACGAACAAGAGAAAATAATTAGAGAGTACCACGAAAAAAATAACCATCGCGGCATAAACGAAACCCTCCTACACCTCAAGAGGAAATACTATTTTCCATTCTTGAGAAACAAAATAACTCAAACCATTAACAATTGCGACAGATGCCAAACACTAAAGTACGACAGAAATCCACCCAAGCTAAAATACGAGAAACCGGAAACACCCACGAAACCACTAGAAATACTTCACATTGACCTTTACTCCATAAACAATAAGCAAATATTAACAATTCTTGACAAATTCTCCAAATTCGCAGCCGCACACACCCTCTCGAACAGAGTCAGTCTTACCGTTCTAAAATCATTACAAACTTTCATAACCCAATACGGAATCCCAAAAAAATTGATTTGCGATCAAGGTGCAGAATTCACAAGTAACATCTTTAAAGATTTCTGCAAACAATATAACATAACATTACACACAACTTCATTCCAACAAACCAGCAGTAATGGGCCAGTAGAACGACTACATTCAACCCTTACTGAAATCTATAGGATAATAATAGCAAAACGGAAAGAGCAAAAACTAGATTTGAATCAGGACGAAATCCTTTCCGAGACACTAATTACCTACAATAACGCAATTCACTCTACAACAAAACTAACTCCTTTTGAACTCTTCCATGGACGAACTTACAAATTCGACAAGGACATAACATTTGACAACGAACACGACTATTTGAGGAAACTGAACGAATTCCAACAAGTCCTATACCCCTCCATAAAGAAACAGTTAGAAACAGAAGTAAGCAATAGAATCGATAAGTTGAACCAAACTAGGCAGGAACCAGAGAATTTCGAAGGAAACGACAGTGTCTATAGGAGGGAATGTAGAAGAAATAAAATCACACCCCGTTTCACAAAACATAAAATCAAAGAAAACAAAAGAGTAACATTAATCACCACCAACAACCAAAAAATACACAAATCCAGAATAAAAAATAAAAAGAAACTATAAAATCACCCTCACCCCACCCTCAGGTTACCACTGGTCGCCACCCAAATGATAGAAATTCAAAACATCAAAAAGGACCAAGGCACAATTCACTTAGAACTCGGACCAGCTCGGATAATTAATCACTTCAGCAACCTCATTCACATAGTATACCTGGAGGAATACGACACAAACATCAGGGAAATCACGAACATATTAGTAACTTTCCAAAAACATGGGACGTTAACGGACTCCATCAAAATAACATACCTCAAACTTAACGAACTAAAAAGCAAACTAAACTCACTAACCCCTACCAAAAGAACAAAACGAGGACTAATAAACGGGTTAGGATCAGCCATTAAATTTATAACTGGAAATATGGATGCCAAAGACGCTCAAAATTAAAATAACCAAATAGAAAAACTAAAACATGACAAAACTAACACACAAATAACACTAACAAAACAGCATAACATAAACACACAAATGATTGAAAGATTTAGAAACCTGACGTCTCACATAAACAAAGAACAAAAGAAAATAGAATTGTTCTTAAACCAATTGTCACAAGAAACATCAAACAGGATCAACAAAGAAGAAAATATACTCGAAGAAATTCAATATTTGAACCAACTTAATTATAATATAGATTTATTAACCGACCATCTAACAAACCTAGCTGAAGCAATCGTATTAGCTAAATTAAATATTATATCAAAATTCATATTAAGCCAAACCGAACTGCAAGTAATTCATGAAGCCATAAAAAACCAATCCATTACACTAATATCTGAAGAACACATATACGAGTTACTCGGGCTACAAGCTTATTATAATAATTCCTATATAATATTCAATATAAAAATACCAATATTGGCCCCAGAACAATATAAATTTTACCATATTATACCATTACCGGTAAATGAAACAAAACAAATTGTAACAAAGCCATATGTAGGATATAGCGAAAAGAATGTTCACCACTTTGACAAGGCATGCCCAAAAATAGAGCGCATCTACTATTGTCCATCTTCACCACACCAAGAAGACACACAGGACTCAGCATGCGTTGGAAACCTGTTAAGGAACAAACCTCCCCATTGCGTCTTCAACGATATAGGAAAAACGGAAACAATTCTTCAACTTGAAGAGAATCATATCCTATTTGTCAATATACCAGAAACACTAATCAATTCCACTTGCAGTAAAAACGTTCTCGCAGTAGAGGGCACAGCCGTGCTGCACTTCAGAAACTGCAGCATCAACATCAATGGTATAACCTACGAAGACAACCCCAGCATATTTTGGGATGAAGTACACATCGCTCCACCAACATACGTACAAATCCAGCCAAAAGCAATAATAGAGACGATCAACCTGCAAAAACTGAAGGACTACCACTTCGAACACAAAAAAGCCGCACTAACCATATGGGAAGAAACCAAGAAGAGCATCTCATATACATATGCAGCAGTGGGAACGCTGGGCGCATTAGCAATAGCAGCAATCCTAATCATCGCCAGAAAAACCAGAATCACCTACGGAATACCGCCGACACCAGTCATCGCTCCAGCCACTTCACCTTCCTTGTGGCCATCGCTCTACTCCAAGGGGGGAGGAGTTACGTTGGCACCCAACGCCACCACCGATAACCACTGACGCAGCGTTTCCAGCCAACTCCAGAAACCCGAACCCGCTACTTACGCAACTACGGTTCTCACAGAACGTTTTAGTTAGTAAGCATTATTGTAAATTAGTACGTAAGCACCTTTGTATTTTCGTTTAAGTAAAAATCCAGCCAACTTCAGAAATCCGAACCCGCTACTTACGCAACTACGGTTCTCACGAAACTTTTTAGTTAGTAAGCATTATTGTAAATTAGTACGTAAGCACTTTTGTACTTTCGTTTTAAGTAAAAATCAAATTTAAGAATAGAATACAATTGTCCACCGAGCTGAGCGGTTAAGCTCAGAGAAAAAATAAATATTTTTTTTGAATCGATTAAGTTCTTCGGAACTTAACTCGCGCTTTTATTCATTCTGTGAAGAAGGAACTATGCAAGAAGACGAATTATGGACAGGTAATTTATTTGCAAACGTTTTTTTTAAGAAAATATAAATTTGAAGCTGAAGCACTGCCAAGTGAAAGCAACAATGGTAATTCTTGCAGGTAAAATTTATATGACAGCCGCCGTGGCTCAGTTGGTTAGTGCGCGGTCCAGCGAGTCGCATGCAGAGCGACGCAAGATCGAATACTGCATGTAGTAACACCTAAAAAAAATAACGGGAAACTCGTTTTCTCTTTCGGTGGCTGTCCTCTCAGCTGGAAATGGCAAACCTCTGAGAGTAAAAATTGCCTATGAAAAAGCTCCCAACCTGCCGTTCGGAACCGGCATAAAACTGTAGGTCCCTTCCACCCGCGTACAAAATTCACACGCACAACACGGGTGGTTGCGGGAAGCTAGGCCTTAGTCTCGCGTAAGCGGGCTGTCGTGCCAATCAATTATTAAAAATTTATACAATCAATTGCTCTTTTTTTAACCCTATAAAATAAATTATATAAATTATTTACACGTTGGCTAAATAAACATAGGTTTTTCTTTTTAACACAGAAAACCACTGAAAAGTGAATTAAATATTAATAAACTACTAAATATTAGCAAACAGATTTCGAATGTGGTTGTTAAAAATACGAAATATAAATATTTCAAATATGTTGGTGTGCCTAAAGGCATCAATATGCATTTGAGGGTTAAGTTGAAAATACATTAGTGATCAAAATGCTTAAGAGCCTTAACAAATTTATTTTGGTAGGCTGAGATTGATTTTGGACCAATTTTGGTAGGGAAAAAAATTTCTTAGTGCCAACACTGGTCATTGATTCTAATGTGCCGTTACTTTTTGATACTTGCATTCTTTCCAAAAAATTCGCGTGGAATGGAAATAATTAATTAAAATATTAGTAAAACGAGTAAATAAAAATGAATGCAGCGTGCTAAGAAATTGCACGCTGCATTCATTGCAAAAAGTAAACCAAAATTTGTTTAATGAAAAATTAAAAAAAATCTGTTCACTAGTTATTTTATTTGAACTTATAATATGAAAAATTAGAAAAAATCACAATTTCAATTTTTTTAAATTTTGACGTTGGAATAATCGAACTTTGTGTTTAATGACCCCCATCACACTTTTGCACAGTTTTGCTAGGTACCATTTTGGTGGCCTGAAGGTAAATTTTTTTAAAATCTTTGATTGTTGAAGGTGGTTTACAATAATTTCGCAATTTTGTCTTCAAAATTGGCCAATAGCGCTCAATCGGCCGAAGCTATGGACAATTCGGCGGGTTGATATCCTTTGCAACAAAATTGATTTTTTTCTTTGATACCACTCAGTGACAGCAGTGGAGTAGTGGCACGTTGCTAAGTCGCTTAATGGCAATTTTTTGCTGTTTGTATTCTCTCCTTGGCGCCTAATATTTTGCATAAGACTTCACACCGTATCTTTCTTTTATTCTTAAAATGTTTACGCGGTTGGTATTGCATTTTTTGGCTAAATCTCAGAGCGACATATCTGGCTTGCGTTTAAGCGCATCTACCACCTTCTTTCCCAATGTTTTATTTCTTCTCGAACTATTTTTGGCAGTTCCTGGTTTCATAGACACATCCACGTTTTCAATAAATCGAAGGATTGTTCTTCGTAGGGTCGCATAGCTTGTATTCGCATTTTTTTGCAATCGTTTTGTATGTCACGTTTCTATTATTTAAGTAAACGTGCAAAATTCGTTTCCGCCCTTGTTCTTCTTTCGACGGAATACTGAAAACTAATTAAGCTAGAAAAGAAATGTTTTCAAAACACAAAATTGATGAAACAGTGAAGTGGATCCTGTTACAACGGTAACTTTTCAAATTATGTCGCTCGCCCAGTGACGTGGCAAACTTTTGCAATTTTTAATGTACCATGTCTTATGTCGAATTTAAGAAGTGTGGAGATATAATTTGGGCGCCGAAACATGTATTCGTCATCCGCTGCCAAGAAATGTTTACGGGAATGCTTACATTTGAGCGACATGTAAAGCAGCACCGAGAGTTGTACGATGAAAACTATCCTTTCGATGAGGAGGAACAGGAGGACGAAGAGCAAGAAGTAACAAATGTGTTTGAGAATAGAGAGAATTTAGTGTCCGTACACACGGTGGAGAAGTTGTTGGCGGACGAAATGGAGGAGGTATGCGGGAATAGTGAACAGCTGTTGGAGCAGGAGGTGATCGCAAAAGGCAAGAACGAGTTGCAGTTGGCAGCTAAAACAGAAAATGCGATTGGAAATTTGCAGAGTCCAAACCAAGGCGGCGCTCTGTCCGCTGTCGAACTGGTCGATTGCACTGCGGAAGTCCTCGATTCGCGGGAATATGGAGATAATTCGTTTAAAATATCATCTGAAATTAAACGCAAGTCGAACGAAAGTCTGAATCTTCAAACCACTTACAAAGAGAATCAGCCCAAAAATCCTGGTTGCGACATTTCAGACGTTACAGCGTCGAATAAGCAACTTGCGTCAAATAATACTTTGCCTAAAATTCTCAGCGTGGACGTATTGAACAGGGGTCATGTATCACAATCTGACTGCAAAGATTTAGCTGCGTCAAAGTCAGCCGCTCATACTGCATCTTCAAGTGTTGGTAACGTTTCAAATGTGTCTGTAGAGTTCTTGCAGGTGCCGTTGCTGTTACATGTGTTTTATAATCCAATTTTGTCATATAATAAAGATTTGTATGTCTTTGTTTTAGCAGCATTCGGTGGGGCCCATTGTAAATCGCTCAGCTTTTGATGGCATTTTAAACGATGTCACGGATAACTCTGTGAATATTTCTACTGCCATCATTGATACCAAACTGAATACGTCTCTGGAGATTATTAAAATTGATAAGGATATGGAGTTGATGGATTACCCAAGCCTAAAGTAAGTTTGCACTTTAACCAATGAAATTACCAAATTCTGCAATTGATTTTTTTTCTTTAACATTGAGTTGTAATTGCCATTAGGTATTTTTACTTGACTTGGCGTTTGGTAAAAACGCATATCTGTGTAAATGTTCAAATTACTTTAATGCTGTCCGTCTGAACATACCATTCGTTCGTTTACTATTTACATATTTATGTATCAATATACAATTACCACAGTTTTTTTAAATTTCAATTGTTTTATTATTTCAAGTTTTATGATTTTGGCATTTTTGTCATTTATTGCCCTCATATTTTTTCAACTTACAGACTGCGGACTCGAGTCAGTCAAATCTCATTTCCAGCTCAGCTGCTATTGCAACAGTAAGTTGACCGCATTTTATTTTCAAACTCATAATTTTATTATGTTTCATATATTTTTAGACGACAGCTATGGACGATATAGACCTATTGGATATAGTTGGAGTATGTCATTTTAGATGTATGGTGTTTGGAAAATATCGAAAATATTAATTATCGGTTTAACAGTTTCAGTTCATTAAAGTTTAATGTCATCTCTTTTTTACACTTTTCGTTGTAGTTACAAATCATAAAAACCCCTGAATTGGAGAATGGACTGCCACTGGCGCAGGTCGAGGCTATGCGGGCTAAAGCTTTGCAATTTGCAGCCACCCTTAAAAAAACTTCGGATATTTGGATCTATAAATTGCATTTTAATGAAAGCCATGAACAACTGGACAGAGCCTTTGTCAGGTTAACCGCAAAAATCAACGCCTACTATCACTGTCAGCTAGCAACGCATCATATAAAACGAATTTTGAATCTGATCAATATGTGGCTTAGTTGCTGTTATAAAAAGCAGCTTCATGGCAAAAACCACACACCCACCGCACTGGCATTCTATTTGGCATTATTAAAATTTTTGCCGAAGACAGTACGTCCCTGCTACTACTGTGAGGTCTGTCCCCTGTACTTTCACACCAAAACAGGTTACATGCAACATCGCACTAAGCACCCTGGTCAACAGGCATACAGTTGCCAACTCTGTCAACGCAATTTCGTGCGGCGCAAATGGCTGCAGAAGCATGAGCTAAATTGTAAGTCCGACAGTAAATGCGATGGAGCAGCTTCAGTATCAGCAACTAAATAAGGCAAAAGGAATAAGAGATGAGGCGAACACTGGCATGCACTTATCAGTTAAACGATATTATATTTTTAAGTTTTTTTGTTGCAATGAAGAGACCAAGTTTCATAATTTTTCCTTGAAATGTGCAAACATTAAGTTTTAAGGTTTATTTTTGTTTTTACTGTTTTGAAGATACTTTTATTTTTGGTTGCTTACATACAGCTGCGGTCAAAATAATAGTAGTACGCATACAACGAAAAGAAAATTAAGAACAAATAATCTGCTTTTCTTTACAAATATTTACTTTGTATTTTTTTTAACAAGTTATACACTAGTCAGAATAAGTTTACGTACAAGGGGTACGTAGTTTTTTCATATGAAAAATAAATCACTTAAAGTAATTTTTCAAAAACAAAATATTTTTTATTTTTTCCGTAAACTTACTTCTTTTATTCCATTAAGATAATAATAACAAAAACTTGACCAAACTGTAAAAGGAGGGCCAAAAACAAAATATGTTATGAATTCACCTCAGAAAAAGTTTGCGTACAAGATGAGATTATGTAGTTAAAATTCAATTGAAACTATGTTTTGTCCAAAAATTAATAACTTTGTGAATTTTCTTTTCTCGCTTGAACTCCCTGCAGAAGTTTTGGCGCAAATTTTTTTAAATTCGGTGTTTTTTCAGCGGTTATTTTGTTATATCCTTGAATTGTTGTATTGGTTAACTATATCTTAGAAGATGGAGTGTTGTTGGGCTCAGGGTTTAACTGAACCCCTTATATACTCAATTAGATGCACGGTAGGTGCCTAGAGAGGGGCTTTTGCAACTTTGTTGAGCCAGTTAATAGCAAACATAGCTTCGCATCGTATGCATTGCGCGCTAAGGTTGAAAAGATATGTTGGAATCTGATCCAAAGTTTTGAAACCTTGGCTTACATAAGCTTTTAGAATATGTAAATAACCCCCCGGAAACATTTCTGAATAAAACAACACAGCCTGCTCACTCCTTTTCCTGACATGCAGCCCCATACCATATCTCCACATATGCTATGCTTCACTGTTAATTTCAGATTTTTGTTATTAACAGGATCCTGTTCAAATTAGTTGATGCTTTTTAATTCCAAATATGCCAAACCATTATCAAATAAAAATGAAAGGTCCCACTTTCTATAGATAACAACATTTCGTTCCGGAAATCCGGTTTTTTAGACTCCTTGATGGACTCTTTTACGAAAGCAATTATGTGCTCCTTGTAAGTAAGCTAAATATGGGCTTCTTACATGCTGTTATGTAGGGGAAGTATGTTTCTTTCAGAACTTTTCTTATAAAGTCACTGCTAATGGGGTTTATAAAATATGTCTGTACATTTCTGAAGATATTGGATGCAACTAGCCTTAGATTGTGATGCACTGATCGCAAACAATCGAATCCTCTTGCTCGGGTAACTTAAGAAAATGGTCAGATCGTAGTAACCAAACAAGATTTTCTGGTTTTTTTTTTAGATTTAAGATGGCTTTTTGAAATGACAAATGTGCTCTCCCAAAAGTTTCCCTAATTTCATGAAATTTTTTGTAAGATTATTCTTTATCCATTTTTAATATTTTTCTGTTGAATTCTATTGCTTTCTATTAAATTTCAAGCACATATACGGTTCCAAATAACTTACAAGTCCGTTTACTGTTCAATGGAATACAAATTTTCCAAAAAAAATAAAGAGCATAACCGGAAGTTCCCGTTATTAGTTTTGTACGCAAACTTATTCTGCACGGTTTTGTGAGTATATTGTCAATAAATACGATTACATGGAAAATTATTATTTTAATTCATCTAAAACAGAACAAAAAGTGCAGTTAAGGGGTTACGCCACTGTAAAATTAAAAAAGAAATCGATTTTTTTTTTATTGGCTTAAAAAATAGTTTGAACCCTATAGAATAAGAAACAAAACGTTTTATGCATAAAATAAAACATTTTTATGCGAAATACGAGGTTACCGCCAAGCGCGTCACGCGTATGCCGAAGCGGGTGTATGCGACGTGCTCGCTTCCGCGAACTTTTCCGCTTTGATCGACGCGGCGAAAGAGGCGCGCTCGCTCAATAAATCAGTCAGGAAGGAGGCGAATGAGGCATTTTTGAACCTTGAAGGCCAGCTCTATGGTCCTGGCATTGCCGACTAATGGTAAACAATTTTTGCATCTCGAATTTTACAGTTATGCCCATAGAAAACCATTCCCAAAACTTTGAACGCGTTTTTCTCGAAACACGATTTTTCAAAATGGCACGCGGCACAACTCGAACAATTTTCAATATTTTGACTTAAAATTTTGACTGGATCTTAACAATAACATTATCTAGAGAAGATCGTGTGGAATTTTTGATAACTCGATTTGTTGATTTTTAATTAACAAAAGACATGTCATTTTTTACCTTAAAAATCACAAAATTTTTGAAACTCCCGCCAAAATTTTAAAAATCAATATTTAAAAAAATCCACCCGATCTTCTCTAGCAAAAAGCCTCTAGATTAACACGAATTTTTTATTTTGTCGCAGATTCAAAATTGCACCTTCAGTGCTGCGTGCCGTGAAGCCCTGCAGGGAAAACATCGCCTAGGAGGATGCAGTGGAGCCACCTATATATGTTGATATTGCTGTGTCAAAATATTCCAAAATAAAGTCTAATATGTGTCCAATAACACCTGTGAATAACCCTATTTTTTGAGCGGTTACAGTGGCGTAACCCCTTAAGGCATATATGAATAATGTGGATAAGTTTTTATAAACAGAGAACCCATTTTTGAGGTCAAAATTAATCATAAAATATTTTTGACTTGCCTGTACGCAAACTTATTCTGACTAGTGTATGTGTTAACAATGCAATAAAAAAAAAAAACTTAAGAATTAAACTCAGTTTGGTTTGATTTAAATTAAATGCGCCAAAAGCTCCAAAATATGGACGGTCAAAAAAATAGTAGTTCGCTTTACTTTCATAAAAATAAAGCAAAAATTGTGTTTCATTTTAAAAGATTTAGTGGTTAAATAGTAATAACGTAATTTTTCTTCAAATTAATATTTAGTTGCGTGACTGTTGTTCGCTATTACTGCAGCACAGAACTGATGCATTGAATTAACCAAATTTTCATATCTTTCTCTAGGGGCGTGGTCTACTGCTTCTCAAAGTTGATTATTATTTAAAGGATTATTGTGAGCAACTGCTCTCTTCACGTCACACCACAAATTTTTAATTGTATTGAAGTCTGGTGATTGTGCGAGCCATTCCATAACCCTAATCCTGCTCTTGCGAAGCCCCCATCGTGCGACCTTGCTTGTATGCTTTAGGTTATAATCCTGTTGGAAGACCCAAAGCATTGGCGTTTTTTCACGGACATACGGTAGCACGATTTTCTGCAAGATTCGTACACATACACATCGTTTTCTTGATCAAATAAATAGCGCCACCTCCATAAAACGTAAGACATACTGAATAAATAAATGCATGTCCTTCAATAACAATGGCGTCAAAATTAAGCTAGAGTGACCACCTAATGTTCCCATTTGTCATTGCCGAAAGGCCAACCAATCGCCAACACAAAAAAGCATACACACTAAAACTAATGTGGAACCTAAATACGCACAATCACTTTAATCAAAATGGCGTCAAAATTAAGCCAGAGTGACCACCTTTCACCAATTTGGTAAATACAAAAAATATCACACCGGCAGCATGATCGAAATTATGGCTGTTAAATCTCGACCCGTTAACGGATTTTAATAATATTATGCCTTATTATTTAGCTAGACTCGTATGCTTTCTATAATGGTATCAATCATCCTTCTATACCCCAAGGTTCGAAAGCAAATCGATTTGGAACGGTGACTTTGAAAAAATTGCTACTTGGGCGCAACCACTAAAATGCTGGTCAACACCAAATGCATAAGTGCAAATTAATAATTGGCCCCCTAAAATTTAGCTAGAGTCTTAAGCTTTCTATATTGGTCCCTAACTTTTCATTATCCTTCAGGAATAATGAGCATATCGATGCGCAAGGATAACATTGAAAAACTGCCTATTGCAAAATACACACTCACCACTAAAGTGCTTATAGATTCCAAACGGTATAGGTTACGTTAATAAAAAACCCCTTAAAATGTAGCTAGAGATTGCAGCTTTATCAAATTAAATCAATAATTTGAGTACTATTCGGCAATCATGAACAGATCGATGCGCAAGGGTGACATTAAATGGCTGCCTACTGCAAAATCGATAAAAGGCTTGTAAAATATGATGATTCTAGGTTTATAGAAAAACTAATAACCTTAAAACCTAGCTGGAGTTTTGAGCTTTCATAAATGGGGTCAATCTTCTCGCTATCTCAAATAATGCAGGAGAATTTCGTTGTGGAAAAGTGATATCGACCACATGATACATCTATATCAGGGGTGCCCAAAATCTTCTTATGGAAAAGCAAACACCAATACATGTAAGTTGCCCAAAAAAATGCAAACAAATTATTTAACTAATTGAATTAGTTGAAAGAACATTGTGCATTGCGCTTGACCCTTAAAATTATAAGTGAAACAAATACACCTAATTCTGTTTTTACACGGTCTTCTTTTACATGTTTTAGATTCAACACGGTTTAAAAATAAAAAAATGTTTAATTTGTTTACACGATTTTATTCCATTTAGCACGAAATATTAAAAATTTTTTTTTTTTAAACCGTGTTAAATCAAAACCGTGTAAAAAAGGCCGTGTAAAAACAGAATTAGGTGTATAATGTTCCCATTTGTCATTGCCGAAAGGCCAACCAATCGCCAACACAAAAAAGCATACACACAAAAACTACAACAACAAAAGCATCTAATTTTTTTCATACATACGATTTCTTGAGGCAACAAAACAAAAATCCGCGCAGCCCCCACACGTGTTGCTTCGTTGCTGTCACAACCAATGAGTACATGACGCGAAACTGAGAGGAGTCACGGTTGCTAATTCGGTCAAACCAGGCCCCAGAGTCGCAAATTCGGTCAAACCAGGCCCCAGAGTTGATTAGGGTTCGTACAGCAAATTCGCCATACAAAAGTCAGGGCAAGGGCTGCAGGTGCGTTCGAAGTTTTTTTGCAAATGAAATAATTGTTTTTTTTTCTTTTATTCTGTAGTACGTTTATAGGAAATTGATTGCAAAAAAAATGTTGTTGCTGAAAAACGTCATAAGTATGTTCCAACGTGTTTTAATATGATTTAACCCATTGCTGCCCGGTACCAGTTCCGGCCATACGATTTTGATAAAATTTCATACACGACCTAGAAGTAACCCAAAATGATCAGAAACAAAATGTCAGCTTTATATCTCTGTACGTAGCTGAGATATTCATTAGGTATTTTGTACCCATTACGCAGCAATAGTAACTTTTTTCCATACTTTGAGAAGTGATCAGCTAAACACGTGAACGAAAGTTGTATTTTTTACATGTGAGTTAGGAGGCAGTTTGTTGTTAATTTCTAAGGCCGCTACGTTTCGCCAAATTTTCCACCTCCGAAAAATTCACGATTTTTGGAGTCTGGTAACTCTAGCTAGATGGCGAAATTTTAGGGTGACCTTCACTAGGTTAAGGTAGGTCCATCTTTACCCTAACTATCCCTATCAATGGTTTTGAGAGATCTCAAACATTGACTTTTTTGTGATTTAAAAAAAAAATCAATTTTCATGGGTAAAATTTTACCCACTGGGCAGCAATGGGTTAACTTCAGTTTTTGCTGATTGCCCTCAAAGCCTTTACGTTTGAATTGCTTGTGTTGCAGCTCTGCGTTTGAAAAGAGTTCAACTTGCCATCACTGTTTCTTGCTACACTAGAAACGGCAAACTCAATGAGACATGAACTGAATGAAAAAGCAACCGAATATCTGCTTTATGCTTTCTGTTGGTTCGGGTAACAATCAAAATGATTTCGACCAGTAAAACAAGGTTTTTCGCAACGTTATACTTACAGTAAATAAGAAAAGTTATCACTTTAAGATGCATACAATTGACTGGTAACCGGTGCTGTGCGAATGTTTGAGTAAAAATACCCGTACACTATCGGACGATTGTAAAAAGCAAAAAATGGTCTGAAAATCATTTCCCCTGCCAGTTTCGCGTCATGTAGTCATTGGTCACAACAACGACTGATTGAAAGAATGCACCTCTGATCTATATAACCAATCAAATGCTTGTGAAATCTAAATCCGCACAATCACTTTAATCAAAATGGCGTCAAAACTAAACCAGAGTGACCACCTTTCACCAATTTGGTAAATACAAAAAATATCCCACCGGCAGCATGATCGAAATTATGGCTGTTAAATCTCGACCCGTTAACGGATTTTAATAATATTATGCCTTATTATTTAGCTAGACTCGTATGCTTGCTATAATGGTATCAATCATCCTTCTATACCCCAAGGTTCGAAAGCAAATCGATTTGGAACGGTGACTTTGAAAAAATTGCTACTTGGGCGCAACCACTAAAATGCTGGTCAACACCAAATGCATAAGTGCATATTAATAATTGACACCCTAAAATTTAGCTAGAGTCTTAAGCTTTCTATATTGGTCCCTAACTTTTCATTATCCTTCAGGAATAGTGAGCATATCGATGCGCAAGGATAACATTGAAAAAGTGCCTATTACAAAATACACACTCACCACTAAAGTGCTTATAGATTCCAGACGGTATGGGTTACGTTAATAAAAAACTCCTTTAAATGTAGCTAGAGATCGCAGCTTTATCAAATTAAATCAATAATTTGATTACTATTCGGCAATCATGAACAGATCGATGCGCAAGAGTGACATTAAATGGCTGCCCACTGCAAAATCGATAAAATGCTTGTAAAATATGATGATTCTAGGTTTATAGAAAAAATAATAACCTTAAAACCTAGCTGGAGTTTTGAGCTTTCATAAATGGGGTCAATCTTCTCGCTATCTCAAATAATGCAGGAGAATTTCGTTGTGGAAAAGTGATATCGACCACATGATACATCTATATAAGGGGTGAACAAAATCTTCTTATGGAATAGCAAACACCAATACATGTAAGTTGCCCAAAAAAATGCAAACAAATTATTTAATTAATTGAATTAGTTGAAAGCACATTGTGCATTGCGCTTGAACCTTAAAATTATAAGTGAAACAAATATAATGTTCCCATTTGTCATTGCCGAAAGGCCAACCAATCGCCAACACAAAAAAGCATACACACAAAAACTACAACAACAAAAGCATCTAATTTTTTTCATACATACTACTGTGATCAAACTGAAAGGTGAATTTTTAATTTAAACTTCGCGGGTTTTTCGAATCGGTAAATTTTTTGTTTCTGTAAGTTGGTAGCACTGTTAGTGACATCTATGCTAAATTTCACGTCAAAATATTCATTAGTATTTGAGATACGCGTCGTTTTGTGAGGCTCTAAAAGTGAATTCTTCGATTTTTACTATGTCTGAATTTATTGAACAAAGAAGTTGCATTAAATTTTGTTTGCGGAATGAAATTTCGCCTGCAGAAACGTTGAGGATGTTGCAAAAAGCCTTTGGTGATCAAACTCTGTCTTCTAAAAGTGTTTACAAGTGGTATAACGAGTTCAAAGCCGGTCCTGAGAGTGTTGAGAAAAATGTGGTGTCAAATCGGCCAAAACCATCGACTGATGAACATCACGTCAAACAAGTCAAAGAAATGGTGCGTGAAAATCGTCGATTAACTATTAGAGACATTGCTGATAGTTTGGGCATATCATTTGGATCGGTGCAGGCAATTTTGAAAGACGAATTGGGCTTGAGAAGAGTCAAATCTCGAATGGTTCCAAAAACACTCAATTTTTTCGAAAAAGACCGTCGTGTTAACATCTGACCAAGACCAAAAAAATCGCGTCAAAGTCGCTCAAAAATCAAGGTCATGTTGACAGTTTTCTTTGATTATCGTGGTGTGGTGCATTATGAATTCCTTCCGCCGGGCCAAACTGTCAACAAGGAATATTATTTGAGCGTTATGCGCCGCTTACGTGAAGCTATTCGCCTCGAGAGGCCAGAATTGTGGGCTGGCAACTCTTGGTTGTTGCACCACGATAATGCACCATCTCATACTGCATTGGTTCTTCGTGATCATTTCGCCAAAAATTCAACAAATATCGTTCCGCAAGCACCGTATTCGCCTGATTTGGCCCCGTGTGACTTCTGGCTGTTCAGCAAACTCAAAAGACCACTCCGAGGACACCGTTTTGACTCAATTGAGGAGATAAAAGCTGAATCGAAGAAGGCTCTGATGGCCATCCCGACGGAGGATTTTTCCATCAGCAGCGGGAGGGGATTACTTTGAAGGAGATGAAATGGATTTGCAAGAATAAATAGATTTTAAAAATATAACAAAATTCACCTTTCAGTTTGATCACAGTAGTACAATTTCTTGAGGCAACAAAACAAAAATCCGCGCAGCCCCCACACGTGTTGCTTCGTTGCTGTCACAACCAATGAGTACATGACGCGAAACTGAGAGGAGTCACGGTTGCTAATTCGGTCAAACCAGGCCCCAGAGTCGCAAATTCGGTCAAACCAGGCCCCAGAGTTGATTAGGGTTCGTACAGCAAATTCGCCATACAAAAGTCAGGGCAAGGGCTGCAGGTGCGTTCGAAGTTTTTTTGCAAATGAAATAATTGTTTTTTTTTTCTTTTATTCTGTAGTACGTTTATAGGAAATTGATTGCAAAAAAAATGTTGTTGCTGAAAAACGTCATAAGTATGTTCCAACGTGTTTTAATATGATTTAACCCATTGCTGCCCGGTACCAGTTTCGGCCATACGATTTTGATAAAATTTCATACACGACCTAGAAGTAACCCAAAATGATCAGAAACAAAATGTCAGCTTTATATCTCTGCACGTAGTTGAGATATTCATTAGGTATTTTGTACCCATTACGCAGCAATAGTAACTTTTTTCCATACTTTGAGAAGTGATCAGCTAAACACGTGAACGAAAGTTGTATTTTTTACATGTGAGTTAGGAGGCAGTTTGTTGTTAATTTCTAAGGCCGCTACGTTTCGCCAAATTTTCCACCTCCGAAAAATTCACGATTTTTGGAGTCTGGTAACTCTAGCTAGATGGCGAAATTTTAGGGTGACCTTCACTAGGTTAAGGTAGGTCCATCTTTACCCTAACTATCCCTATCAATGGTTTTGAGAGATCTCAAACATTGACTTTTTTGTGATTTTTTAAAAAAATCACAAATTTTGCCTACTGCAAAATCTATAAAATGGTTGTAAAATATGATGATTCAAGGTTTATAGAAAAAATAATAACCTTAAAACTTAGCTGGAGTTTTGAGTTTTCATAAATGGGGTCAATCTTCTCGCTATCTCAAATAATGCACGAGAATTTCGTTGTGGAAAAGTGATATCGACCGCATGATACATCTATATCAGGGGTGCCCAAAATCTTCTTATGGAAAAGCAAAAACCAATACATGTAAAGTTGCCCAAAAAACTGCAAACAAATTATTTAATTAATTGAATTAGTTGAAAGCACATTGTGCATTTCGCTTGACCCTTAAAATTATAAGTGAAAAAAATATAATGTTCCCATTTGTCATTGCGGAAAGGCCAACCAATCGCCAAAACAAAAACTACAAAAACAAAAGCATCTAATTTTTTTTCATACATACAATTTCTTGAGGCAACAAAACAAAAATCCGCGCAGCCCCCACACGTGTTGCTTCGTTGCTGTCACAACAACGACTGATTGAAAGAATGCACCTCTGATCTATATAACCAATCAAATGCTTGTGGAACCTAAGTAAGCACAATCACTTTAATCAAAATGGCGTCAAAATTAAGCCAGAGTGACCACCTTTGACCAATTTGGTAAATAAAAAATATTTCCCACCGGCGACTTTGAAAAAATTGCTACTTGGGTGCAACCACTAAAATGCTTGTCAACACCAAATGCATAAGTGCATATTAATAATTAAAATTTAGCCAGAGTCTTATGCTTTCTATATTGGTCCCTAACTTTTAATTATCCTTCAGGAATAATGAGCATATCGATACGCAAGGATAACATTGAAAAACTGCCTATTACAAAATACACACTCACCACTAAAGTGCTTATAGATTCCAGACGGTATGGGTTACGTTAATAAAAAACTCCTTTAAATGTAGCTAGAGATCGCAGCTTTATCAAATTAAATCAATAATTTGATTACTATTCGGCAATCATGAACAGATCGATGCGCAAGAGTGACATTAAATGGCTGCCCACTGCAAAATCGATAAAATGCTTGTAAAATATGATGATTTTAGGTTTATAGAAAAAATAATAACCTTAAAACCTAGCTGGAGTTTTGAGCTTTCATAAATGGGGTCAATCTTCTCGCTATCTCAAATAATGCAGGAGAATTTCGTTGTGGAAAAGTGATATCGACCACATGATACATCTATATCAGGGGTGCCCAAAATCTTCTTATGGAAAAGCAAAAACCAATACATGTAAAGTTGCCCAAAAAAATGCAAACAAATTATTTCATTAATTGAATTAGTTGAAAGCACATTGTGCATTGCGCTTGACCCTTAAAATTATAAGTGAAAAAAATATTTGTCATTGCCGAAAGGCCAACCAATCGCCAAAACAAAAACTACAACAACAAAAGCATCTAATTTTTTTCATACATACAATTTCTTGAGGCAACAAAACAAAAATCCGCGCGCCCCCACACGTGTTGCTTCGTTGCTGTCACAACAACGACTGATTGAAAGAATGCACCTCTGATCTATATAACCAATCAAATGCTTGTGAAATCTAAATACGTACAATCACTTTATTCAAAATGGCGTCAAAATTAAGCCAGAGTGACCACCTTTCACCAATTTGGTAAATACAAAAAATATTTCACCGGCAGCGTGATCGAAATTATGGCTGTTAAATCTCGACCCGTTAACGGATTTTAATAATATTAAGCCTTATTATTTAGCTAGACTCGTATGCTTTCTATAATGGTATCAATCATCCTTCTATACCCCAAGGTTCGAAAGCAAATCGATTTGGAACGGTGACTTTGAAAAAATTGCTACTTGGACGCAACCACTAAAATGCTGGTCAACACCAAATGCATAAGTGCATATTAATAACTGACCCCCTAAAATTTAGCTAGTCTTAAGCTTTCTATATTGGTCCCTAACTTTTCATTATCCTTCAGGAATAATGAGCATATCGATTTTTTTTAATAATAATATAATTGATTGGCACGACAGCCCGCTTACGCGAGACTAAGGCCTAGCTTCCCGCAACCACCCGTGTTGTGCGTGTGAATTTTGTACGCGGGTGGAAGGGACCTACAGTTTTATGCCGGTTCCGAACGGCAGGTTGGGAGCTTTTTCATAGGCAATTTTTACTCTCAGAGGTTTGCCATTTCCAGCTGAGAGAACAGCCACCGAAAGAGAAAACGAGTTTCCCGTTATTTTTTTTAGGTGTTACTACATGCAGTATTCGATCTTGCGTCGCTCTGCATGCGACTCGTTGGACCGCGCACTAACCAACTGAGCCACGGCGGCTGCTGAGCATATGATGAGCATATCGATGCGCAAGGATAACACTGAAAAACTGCCTATTGCAAAATACACACTCACCACTAAAGTGCTTATAGATTCCAAACCGTATGGGTTACGTTAATAAAAACCCCTTAAAATGTAGCTAGAGATTGCAGCTTTATCAAATTAAATCAATAATTTGATTACTATTCGGCAATCATGAACAGATCGATGCGCAAGGGTGACATTAAATGGCTGCCTACTGCAAAATCGATAAAATGCTTGTAAAATATGATGATTCTAGGTTTATAGAAAAAATAATAACCCTAAGACTTAGCTGGAGTTTTGAGCTTTCATAAATGGGGTCAATCTTCTCGCTATCTCAAATAATGCAGGAGAATTTCGTTGTGGAAAAGTGATATCGACCACATGATACATCTATATCAGGGGTGCCCAAAATCTTCTTATGGAAAAGCAAACACCAATACATGTAAAGTTGCCCAAAAAAATGCAAACAAATTATTTAATTAATTGAATTAGTTGAAATCACATTGTGCGTTGCGCTTGACCCTTAAAATTATAAGTGAAACAAATATAATGTTACCATTTGTCATTGCCGAAAGGCCAACCAATCGCCAACACAAAAAAGCAGACACACAAAAACTACAACAACAAAAGCATCTAATTTTTTTCATACATACTACTGTGATCAAACTGAAAGGTGAATTTTTAATTTAAACTTCGCGGGTTTTTCGAATCGGTAAATTTTTTGTTTCTGTAAGTTGGTAGCACTGTTAGTGACATCTATGCTAAATTTCACGTCAAAATATTCATTAGTATTTGAGATACGCGTCGTTTTGTGAGGCTCTAAAAGTGAATTCTTCGATTTTTACTATGTCTGAATTTATTGAACAAAGAAGTTGCATTAAATTTTGTTTGCGGAATGAAATTTCGCCTGCAGAAACGTTGAGGATGTTGCAAAAAGCCTTTGGTGATCAAACTCTGTCTTCTAAAAGTGTTTACAAGTGGTATAACGAGTTCAAAGCCGGTCCTGAGAGTGTTGAGAAAAATGTGGTGTCAAATCGGCCAAAACCATCGACTGATGAACATCACGTCAAACAAGTCAAAGAAATGGTGCGTGAAAATCGTCGATTAACTATTAGAGACATTGCTGATAGTTTGGGCATATCATTTGGATCGGTGCAGGCAATTTTGAAAGACGAATTGGGCTTGAGAAGAGTCAAATCTCGAATGGTTCCAAAAACACTAAATTTTTTTCGAAAAAGACCGTCGTGTTAACATCTGACCAAGACCAAAAAAATCGCGTCAAAGTCGCTCAAAAATCAAGGTCATGTTGACAGTTTTCTTTGATTATCGTGGTGTGGTGCATTATGAATTCCTTCCGCCGGGCCAAACTGTCAACAAGGAATATTATTTGAGCGTTATGCGCCGCTTACGTGAAGCTATTCGCCTCAAGAGGCCAGAATTGTGGGCTGGCAACTCTTGGTTGTTGCACCACGATAATGCACCGTCTCATACTGCATTGGTTCTTCGTGATCATTTCGCCAAAAATTCAACAAATATCGTTCCGCAAGCACCGTATTCGCCTGATTTGGCCCCGTGTGACTTCTGGCTGTTCAGCAAACTCAAAAGACCACTCCGAGGACACCGTTTTGACTCAATTGAGGAGATAAAAGCTGAATCGAAGAAGGCTCTGATGGCCATCCCGATGGAGGATTTTTCCATCAGCAGCGGGAGGGGATTACTTTGAAGGAGATGAAATGGATTTGCAAGAATAAATAGATTTTAAAAATATAACAAAATTCACCTTTCAGTTTGATCACAGTAGTACAATTTCTTGAGGCAACAAAACAAAAATCCGCGCAGCCCCCACACGTGTTGCTTCGTTGCTGTCACAACCAATGAGTACATGACGCGAAACTGAGAGGAGTCACGGTTGCTAATTCGGTCAAACCAGGCCCCAGAGTCGCAAATTCGGTCAAACCAGGCCCCAGAGTTGATTAGGGTTCGTACAGCAAATTCGCCATACAAAAGTCAGGGCAAGGGCTGCAGGTGCGTTCGAAGTTTTTTTGCAAATGAAATAATTGTTTTTTTTTTCTTTTATTCTGTAGTACGTTTATAGGAAATTGATTGCAAAAAAAATGTTGTTGCTGAAAAACGTCATAAGTATGTTCCAACGTGTTTTAATATGATTTAACCCATTGCTGCCCGGTACCAGTTTCGGCCATACGATTTTGATAAAATTTCATACACGACGTAGAAGTAACCCAAAATGATCAGAAACAAAATGTCAGATTTATATCTCTGCACGTAGTTGAGATATTCATTAGGTATTTTGTACCCATTACGCAGCAATAGTAACTTTTTTCCATACTTTGAGAAGTGATCAGCTAAACACGTGAACGAAAGTTGTATTTTTTACATGTGAGTTAGGAGGCAGTTTGTTGTTAATTTCTAAGGCCGCTACGTTTCGCCAAATTTTCCACCTCCGAAAAATTCACGATTTTTGGAGTCTGGTAACTCTAGCTAGATGGCGAAATTTTAGGCTGACCTTCACTAGGTTAAGGTAGGTCCATCTTTACCCTAACTATCCCTATCAATGGTTTTGAGAGATCTCAAACATTGACTTTTTTGTGATTTTTTAAAAAAATCACAAATTTTGCCTACTGCAAAATCTATAAAATGGTTGTAAAATATGATGATTCAAGGTTTATAGAAAAAATAATAACCTTAAAACTTAGCTGGAGTTTTGAGTTTTCATAAATGGGGTCAATCTTCTCGCTATCTCAAATAATGCACGAGAATTTCGTTGTGGAAAAGTGATATCGACCACATGATACATCTATATAAGGGGTGAACAAAATCTTCTTATGGAATAGCAAACACCAATACATGTAAGTTGCCCAAAAAAATGCAAACAAATTATTTAATTAATTGAATTAGTTGAAAGCACATTGTGCATTTCGCTTGACCCTTAAAATTATAAGTAAAAAAAATATAATGTTCCCATTTGTCATTGCCGAAAGGCCAACCAATCGCCAACACAAAAAGCATACACACAAAAACTACAACAACAAAAGCATCTAATTTTTTTTCATACATAGGGGAAGGTGGGGACCCTTCGTACGGTTTCCACATTTTATTTTTTTTATTTTTTATTTTTTCATGAATCAATCACCTGACAGCTTAAATTTATAGTCTAACTATCTGAGATTCATATAAAAAAATGACAGATGATTTCATCTGATGTTTCAACCATAATTATGATTTAAACTAAATCTGGAATATGTACGAATCTGCCCCAACAACGGGGCACCTATATACAGTGTTGGGGGTACCTTCGTACGCTGTGGGGTAGTTCCGTACGTGCGATTAAAACGACACATATAAATCAAAATTCTTTTATTAACAATGAAATTAAACACAAAAATAAAGATTTAACTTCTATATTTAGCTTTCTTATTCTTCTTTTTTAAATTAAAATCAGCTAAACTACGTTGCATTTGTCTTGCCCTAGCCCTTTTTTCCTGTTCTAGCTTTTTCAACTGCTTTTCATTGCGTTTCTCTTCAATTAGCTTTTTTTCGAGTGTGTCAGTATTGATACGATGAGAAATTCTGTGCCGCACTGTACAGGAATGCTTTTCTCCGCACGAATGTTTTCCAAGCATACTTTTAGGCATGCACTGTGAAGTACAGCAAAACTGTTATAAATTCGCTTGGTATAGTCCGATATGGCAAGGATGGTTCTCGAAGAAATGGGCTGTGCGAGAATGGTCGAGCGCTTTCCAATTAGAAGTTGCAAGAAACTTCGGCGCGATAAGAAAATTGGTATAAAAGCAGCAGTGGCAGCGCAAGGGGTCGAGTCTGTGTTGAGCAAGCAATGGGGAAACATGCAATAGTAGTAGTGGAAAGTAGAACAAGTGCAAATTTGTAAATAAAGCGATTGTTAGTTTTGACTACGTTGCGCTGGATAACTGAAGTTGTTTTATTTTCAAATACAATCAAAACGAACCGTCGATAACGAACTGTGGAAATTCGTAACATTTGGTGTCAGAAAGTCAGGATTGTATTACTGAAAGTAAAATAAAATTATAAAAACGCAGACATGGTTAAACTGGAGCTGCTGAAGGTTGACCAGCTGAGGAAGGAGCTGGCTGCCTGGAATTTGCCGACTGCTGGCGGTAAGGTGGGGTTGCAGCTGCGTTTGCGAGAGGCGTGTGAATCACGAGGCATTGATTGGGCTGCACACGAGTTCGGAACGCAGGAACAAGAGGCGTCGGCCAAGGTGGAGGAATCGCCTGCTGGTGCTGCGTCGATGCAAAGTACGGCTGCAGCGGCTACGCCACCACATGCAATGGACATGAGCCAGCTTATGGTCGCAATGAAAGGCATGTTTGAAGCTTCCAACCGGAAAATGGAAACTGCGAATCAGGAAATTTCAGCAAAAATCGAAACTACGAACCGAGAAATGGCGACAAATTCGCCAGGAAATTTCCGATAGACTGAACGGGAAAGTTGAGCATCTTGAGACGCGAATGGACAAGTGGGACAAACGAGTTGACAGTCTGGAGGATTCGGTAAACAGGAAAATCGATGAGCGGCTTAAAGAGGTGCAGCTGCGAGCAAGAGTGCAGTCGGTTGAGGAAAGTTTTGCCATAGCAGTGCCTACTTATGATGGTACTACGTTGTTCGACACATTCAAACTACAATTCGATATGGCTGCTTTGGAGAGTCAGTGGACCGATGTTAGGAAAGGTCGGAGACTGATACTGGCTCTAAGAGGTCCGGCAGCTGAGGTAATAAAAACAGTTCCGGAAGGTTTGAGAGGTGATTACGAGACCGTCATAAGGGCGCTGGCAGCCAGATACAGTGACGAGCACAACAAAATGCTGTATTATTGCGAGCTGAAGAACCGCTGGCAAAGAGCAGACGAGGCGCTGCAGACGTATGCAGCAGACATTGAGCGGCTCGTACAGTTGTGCTACCCGAAATTCGGCGCTGATTATCTCGAGAGGATGAAGATTGAGGCGTTTATTGAAGGTCTTCATGACCCGGAGACACGACGCAGTGCATTGATGATGGGCAAGCCGACATTCCGTGAGACGGTGACAAGCGCATTGACGTATGAGGCGGCCTGGAGGGGAAGTTTTCGACATTCATCTGCGGAGATGCATGGGGTCCAATCTGGACGTGTCACGCAAAGCCAGACAGTGAGCTCGGAGGCACCAGCGGAGCTGCGGGCATTATCATCTCGAGTCAGTTGCTGGCGATGTGGCAAGCAAGGCCACATATCACGAGACTGCCATCTGCGAGAAAAGCGTTCCGGACAAAAGACGTTGCCAAGAAGGGATGACGCTCTGCCACACCATTCGTGCGAGACCGAACGCAGGCATAATTCGCAGGCCGAAAACGAGGGACAAATTGTGGATGTTCGGTCGGTAAGAGTTCTGCTGTAATCGGTGTTCGGCTGCGAAAGGGCCGAGGGGAAGATCGCGGAGCCGCACTCAACTAGTTGAAAGCAGGTTGACGTGGTGTACAGGGTTCAACGCTGCTGCAGCGGAAATGCCAGGCTGAAAGTAGTCCATTTGGAGCGCCTGGCGTCTTACTCCGGCGGAGCCTCGGTACTTGTTCGGGACGAACAAGTCTAAGCGATGGACAGTGATACGATGAGAAATTCTGTGCCGCACTGTACAGGAATGCTTTTCTCCGCACGAATGTTTTCCAAGCATACTTTTAGGCATGCACTGTGAAGTACAGCAAAACTGTTATAAATTCGCTTGGTATAGTCCGATATGGCAAGGATGGTTCTCGAAGAAATGGGCTGAGCGAGAATGGTCGAGCGCTTTCCAATTAGAAGTTGCAAGAAACTTCGGCGCGATAAGAAAATTGGTATAAAAGCAGCAGTGGCAGCGCAAGGGGTCGAGTCTGTGTTGAGCAAGCAATGGGGAAACATGCAATAGTAGTAGTGGAAAGTAGAACAAGTGCAAATTTGTAAATAAAGCGATTGTTAGTTTTGACTACGTTGCGCTGGATAACTGAAGTTGTTTTATTTTCAAAACCAATCCAAACGAACCTGTGAAGTAATTTTCGTAACAGTATATATACGTGATTTTTCTGGCCGTCGTCCTTTTATTTTTTTTATTACTTCTTACAACAGTCGGATAGGGTTGAATTGCTTCTGGTGTCAAAACTGTCTTCAAAGGAGCTACTATTTGATGGATTGGTGAATTATTCAAAGCATCTAGTTCACAAGCATCTAAATTAAACGTTTGTAGTTCATCATCATAAGTTATCAATGGTGAGTTAATAGTTTGTTTTGTAGATTCTCGCGGAACCTCAAAGAAATCCTGTGTTCCAGAAGTAGAGGGTTGGCAGATATCAGAGACACTTGGCTGCGGAGTAGTTGCTGACAAATCTTCAACGACGTTTTGAGTAGGAGGCACATGTTCTAAGTTACCGGATACACCTCAGTTGGAGCAAAATTTTCGTCACTAAAGGCTAATTCATTAAGAGGCCATATTCCGGGTTTATTGAACCCGCTTCTGATATTTTTTGCCGTGAATGAGTCGAAAAATGCAATTTTCGCAAGCTTTGGAATATTGTAAATTGTCAATGCTTTGCCTGGGTTCATTGTATGCCAATTATTGAAAGCAATTTTCAACTTTGATTTAAATGGTCCAAAGACTCCCACATCAAGTGGTTATAGGCGGTGAGATGTATGTGGTGGAAAAGATAGGTAAATTATGCCATTTTCTTTGGCGTAGTGGATGGCTTCGAGAGAAACATGGCTTTCATGATTATCACACAACAATAACATGGGGTTATCTTTTGTGCAGAGTGTGTGCTTCTGGATATGTTTTACAACCGAGACGAATATATCGCTATTTATCCAGCCACTTTTATTTGCAGCGCCGAGACTTCCTTCAGGTGCTCCTTCGAGAAAATGATCTTTATAATGAACGCGTGGAAACACGAAAAGTGGAGGAATGGTATTTCCACTGGCAGATATAATGCCACCAAAAGTTACGAGCTCGCCTCTTTCAGCTGATACAATTTGTCCGACTTGTTTTTGTTAAACGCAAAAGATCTGGCAGCGCTTGTGTTTTCGGGTTTGCGTAAACTGAGTTCCGGGTTTCTTCTGCGAAAACCATACAGCCATTCTTTCCCAGCCATCTTATTTTCTTCCCACTTTGCTGGATATTTCAAACTCAAATATTTGGCATACTCATATGCTAGCTTTCTTGCTTGAATCGTCGTAAGTCCATGATGCATCTTACAACATTTGATAATATAATCATTTAGCAGATTTTCTTCTTCCATAGAAAAGACTTGGAAACTTGTATATTTAGAGTCAAATATACGGTTGCTTGACCCTTCAGCATCATTGCTATTCTTTTTTTTTACTCGGCTTTCTAATGTTGACAATTTCAAATTGTACTTGTCCGCAGCTTTTCTATATGACAATACTCCTTGCATAACATCAAAATAGATATTTTTCAATATACATAGAATAATTTAATTAAATTCGTCATAAAATCGGATAGAGTTATAGTAGATTTCTGAATCTGGGCTTGTTTGAAAGGTATTTTTATATGGTATTTTTATATATCGTGACCAAAGTTTGCAGCAGTTTTGTAGTTTTGTAGCATTTTAAAACTCGCTACAAATTGGGTCACTCATACGCCACGTCGGCCCGCTTAATATTTGCAACGCATTTAACTGCGTCCTTGTGCAAGTCGTTGCATATGCTGAAAATTGTTGATACAGATTCTGAAAGGTGATAAAAATACCTTTCAAACAAGCCCAGACTGAGAAATCTACTACTCTAACCGACTCTATCTAACTAACTCTATCCGATTTTTTGACGAATTTAATTAAATTATTCTATGTATATTGAAAAATATCTATTTTGAAATTTTGGGGGGCTCCAAAACCAACTTAGAGCTATGGTCTCTTGAGCAACATTTCTCAGAATCACCTATAGATTACGTTTTTGCTATACGCTTCATCAAAAAAAAATTAACCCGCCCTAGGGTACATATAACCTACCTGCCTACCAGTTGGGGCACATTCGTACGCACTCAAACGTGCCCCATCTAGTTCTGTCCGAAATTCCCCACTAACTAAATAACAACAAAATATAACCTCTTTTAATAATAATAGGAAAACGTCATAAATTAAGTATTGAAAACGTATCTTAAGTATATTTTGCTACTTTCTGATATAATACTCTACACGAAAACTTATTTTATCTACGGCAACAATAGACAAAAACATTGATCAACAAATTACTTACCGAGCGCGAAAACACGTTCGTGCCTGTCACTTCACTCTCACCGGTGCGAATGGCGCGATACTACGTTGACGTAAAGTTGGTACCTCGACTCACGCACACATACAAAAGCGAGACCGTACGTTGTTTCGTTCAAGTTTTATTATGACTGTATGAATGTGCCCCGCGTACGAAGGGTAACGATCTTCCCCTACAATTTCTTGAGTCAACAAAACAAAATCCGCGCAGCCCCACACGTGTTGCTTCGTTGCTGTCACAACAACGACTGATTAAAAGAATGCACCTCTGATCTATATAACCAATCAAATGCTTGTGGAACCTAAGTACGCACAATCACTTTAATCAAAATGGCGTCAAAATTAAGCCAGAATGACCACCTTTCACCAATTTGGTAAATACAAAAAATATCCCACCGGCAGCATGATCGAAATTATGGCTGTTAAATCTCGACCCGTTAACGGATTTTAATAATATTATGCCTTGTTATTTAGCTAGACTCGTATGCTTTCTATAATGGTATCAATCATCCTTCGATACCCCAAGGTTCGAAAGCAAATCGATTTGGAACGGTGACTTTGAAAAAATTGCTACTTGGGTGCAACCACTAAAATGCTTGTCAACACCAAATGCATAAGTGCATATTAATAATTGACCCCTTAAAATTTAGCCAGAGTCTTATGCTTTCTATATTGGTCCCTAACTTTTCATTATCCTTCAGGAGTAATGAGCATATCGATGTGCAAGGATAACATTGAAAAACTGCCTATTACAAAATACACACTCACCACTAAAGTGCTTATAGATTCCAAACGGTATGGGTTACGTTAATAAAAAAACCCTTAAAATGTAGCTAGAGATTGCAGCTTTATCAAATTAAATCAATAATTTGACTACTATTCGGCAATTATAAACAGATCGATGCGCAAGAGTGACATTAAATGGCTGCCTACTGCAAAGTCGATAAAATGCTTGTAAAATATGATGATTCTAGGTTTATAGAAAAAATAATAACCTTAAAACCTAGCTGGAGTTTTGAGCTTTCATAAATGGGGTCAATCTTCTCGCTATCTCAAATAATGCAGGAGAATTTCGTTGTGGAAAAGTGATATCGACCACATGATACATCTATATCAGGGGTGCCCAAAATCTTCTTATGGAAAAGCAAAAACCAATACATGTAAAGTTGCCCAAAAAAATGCAAACAAATTATTTCATTAATTGAATTAGTTGAAAGCACATTGTGCATTGCGCTTGACCCTTAAAATTATAAGTGAAAAAAATATTTGTCATTGCCGAAAGGCCAACCAATCGCCAAAACAAAAACTACAACAACAAAAGCATCTAATTTTTTTCATACATACAATTTCTTGAGGCAACAAAACAAAAATCCGCGCGCCCCCACACGTGTTGCTTCGTTGCTGTCACAACAACGACTGATTGAAAGAATGCACCTCTGATCTATATAACCAATCAAATGCTTGTGAAATCTAAATACGTACAATCACTTTATTCAAAATGGCGTCAAAATTAAGCCAGAGTGACCACCTTTCACCAATTTGGTAAATACAAAAAATATTTCACCGGCAGCGTGATCGAAATTATGGCTGTTAAATCTCGACCCGTTAACGGATTTTAATAATATTAAGCCTTATTATTTAGCTAGACTCGTATGCTTTCTATAATGGTATCAATCATCCTTCTATACCCCAAGGTTCGAAAGCAAATCGATTTGGAACGGTGACTTTGAAAAAATTGCTACTTGGACGCAACCACTAAAATGCTGGTCAACACCAAATGCATAAGTGCATATTAATAACTGACCCCCTAAAATTTAGCTAGTCTTAAGCTTTCTATATTGGTCCCTAACTTTTCATTATCCTTCAGGAATAATGAGCATATCGATTTTTTTTAATAATAATATAATTGATTGGCACGACAGCCCGCTTACGCGAGACTAAGGCCTAGCTTCCCGCAACCACCCGTGTTGTGCGTGTGAATTTTGTACGCGGGTGGAAGGGACCTACAGTTTTATGCCGGTTCCGAACGGCAGGTTGGGAGCTTTTTCATAGGCAATTTTTACTCTCAGAGGTTTGCCATTTCCAGCTGAGAGAACAGCCACCGAAAGAGAAAACGAGTTTCCCGTTATTTTTTTTAGGTGTTACTACATGCAGTATTCGATCTTGCGTCGCTCTGCATGCGACTCGTTGGACCGCGCACTAACCAACTGAGCCACGGCGGCTGCTGAGCATATGATGAGCATATCGATGCGCAAGGATAACACTGAAAAACTGCCTATTGCAAAATACACACTCACCACTAAAGTGCTTATAGATTCCAAACCGTATGGGTTACGTTAATAAAAACCCCTTAAAATGTAGCTAGAGATTGCAGCTTTATCAAATTAAATCAATAATTTGATTACTATTCGGCAATCATGAACAGATCGATGCGCAAGGGTGACATTAAATGGCTGCCTACTGCAAAATCGATAAAATGCTTGTAAAATATGATGATTCTAGGTTTATAGAAAAAATAATAACCCTAAGACTTAGCTGGAGTTTTGAGCTTTCATAAATGGGGTCAATCTTCTCGCTATCTCAAATAATGCAGGAGAATTTCGTTGTGGAAAAGTGATATCGACCACATGATACATCTATATCAGGGGTGCCCAAAATCTTCTTATGGAAAAGCAAACACCAATACATGTAAAGTTGCCCAAAAAAATGCAAACAAATTATTTAATTAATTGAATTAGTTGAAATCACATTGTGCGTTGCGCTTGACCCTTAAAATTATAAGTGAAACAAATATAATGTTACCATTTGTCATTGCCGAAAGGCCAACCAATCGCCAACACAAAAAAGCAGACACACAAAAACTACAACAACAAAAGCATCTAATTTTTTTCATACATACTACTGTGATCAAACTGAAAGGTGAATTTTTAATTTAAACTTCGCGGGTTTTTCGAATCGGTAAATTTTTTGTTTCTGTAAGTTGGTAGCACTGTTAGTGACATCTATGCTAAATTTCACGTCAAAATATTCATTAGTATTTGAGATACGCGTCGTTTTGTGAGGCTCTAAAAGTGAATTCTTCGATTTTTACTATGTCTGAATTTATTGAACAAAGAAGTTGCATTAAATTTTGTTTGCGGAATGAAATTTCGCCTGCAGAAACGTTGAGGATGTTGCAAAAAGCCTTTGGTGATCAAACTCTGTCTTCTAAAAGTGTTTACAAGTGGTATAACGAGTTCAAAGCCGGTCCTGAGAGTGTTGAGAAAAATGTGGTGTCAAATCGGCCAAAACCATCGACTGATGAACATCACGTCAAACAAGTCAAAGAAATGGTGCGTGAAAATCGTCGATTAACTATTAGAGACATTGCTGATAGTTTGGGCATATCATTTGGATCGGTGCAGGCAATTTTGAAAGACGAATTGGGCTTGAGAAGAGTCAAATCTCGAATGGTTCCAAAAACACTAAATTTTTTTCGAAAAAGACCGTCGTGTTAACATCTGACCAAGACCAAAAAAATCGCGTCAAAGTCGCTCAAAAATCAAGGTCATGTTGACAGTTTTCTTTGATTATCGTGGTGTGGTGCATTATGAATTCCTTCCGCCGGGCCAAACTGTCAACAAGGAATATTATTTGAGCGTTATGCGCCGCTTACGTGAAGCTATTCGCCTCAAGAGGCCAGAATTGTGGGCTGGCAACTCTTGGTTGTTGCACCACGATAATGCACCGTCTCATACTGCATTGGTTCTTCGTGATCATTTCGCCAAAAATTCAACAAATATCGTTCCGCAAGCACCGTATTCGCCTGATTTGGCCCCGTGTGACTTCTGGCTGTTCAGCAAACTCAAAAGACCACTCCGAGGACACCGTTTTGACTCAATTGAGGAGATAAAAGCTGAATCGAAGAAGGCTCTGATGGCCATCCCGATGGAGGATTTTTCCATCAGCAGCGGGAGGGGATTACTTTGAAGGAGATGAAATGGATTTGCAAGAATAAATAGATTTTAAAAATATAACAAAATTCACCTTTCAGTTTGATCACAGTAGTACAATTTCTTGAGGCAACAAAACAAAAATCCGCGCAGCCCCCACACGTGTTGCTTCGTTGCTGTCACAACCAATGAGTACATGACGCGAAACTGAGAGGAGTCACGGTTGCTAATTCGGTCAAACCAGGCCCCAGAGTCGCAAATTCGGTCAAACCAGGCCCCAGAGTTGATTAGGGTTCGTACAGCAAATTCGCCATACAAAAGTCAGGGCAAGGGCTGCAGGTGCGTTCGAAGTTTTTTTGCAAATGAAATAATTGTTTTTTTTTTCTTTTATTCTGTAGTACGTTTATAGGAAATTGATTGCAAAAAAAATGTTGTTGCTGAAAAACGTCATAAGTATGTTCCAACGTGTTTTAATATGATTTAACCCATTGCTGCCCGGTACCAGTTTCGGCCATACGATTTTGATAAAATTTCATACACGACGTAGAAGTAACCCAAAATGATCAGAAACAAAATGTCAGATTTATATCTCTGCACGTAGTTGAGATATTCATTAGGTATTTTGTACCCATTACGCAGCAATAGTAACTTTTTTCCATACTTTGAGAAGTGATCAGCTAAACACGTGAACGAAAGTTGTATTTTTTACATGTGAGTTAGGAGGCAGTTTGTTGTTAATTTCTAAGGCCGCTACGTTTCGCCAAATTTTCCACCTCCGAAAAATTCACGATTTTTGGAGTCTGGTAACTCTAGCTAGATGGCGAAATTTTAGGCTGACCTTCACTAGGTTAAGGTAGGTCCATCTTTACCCTAACTATCCCTATCAATGGTTTTGAGAGATCTCAAACATTGACTTTTTTGTGATTTTTTAAAAAAATCACAAATTTTGCCTACTGCAAAATCTATAAAATGGTTGTAAAATATGATGATTCAAGGTTTATAGAAAAAATAATAACCTTAAAACTTAGCTGGAGTTTTGAGTTTTCATAAATGGGGTCAATCTTCTCGCTATCTCAAATAATGCACGAGAATTTCGTTGTGGAAAAGTGATATCGACCACATGATACATCTATATAAGGGGTGAACAAAATCTTCTTATGGAATAGCAAACACCAATACATGTAAGTTGCCCAAAAAAATGCAAACAAATTATTTAATTAATTGAATTAGTTGAAAGCACATTGTGCATTTCGCTTGACCCTTAAAATTATAAGTAAAAAAAATATAATGTTCCCATTTGTCATTGCCGAAAGGCCAACCAATCGCCAACACAAAAAGCATACACACAAAAACTACAACAACAAAAGCATCTAATTTTTTTTCATACATAGGGGAAGGTGGGGACCCTTCGTACGGTTTCCACATTTTATTTTTTTTATTTTTTATTTTTTCATGAATCAATCACCTGACAGCTTAAATTTATAGTCTAACTATCTGAGATTCATATAAAAAAATGACAGATGATTTCATCTGATGTTTCAACCATAATTATGATTTAAACTAAATCTGGAATATGTACGAATCTGCCCCAACAACGGGGCACCTATATACAGTGTTGGGGGTACCTTCGTACGCTGTGGGGTAGTTCCGTACGTGCGATTAAAACGACACATATAAATCAAAATTCTTTTATTAACAATGAAATTAAACACAAAAATAAAGATTTAACTTCTATATTTAGCTTTCTTATTCTTCTTTTTTAAATTAAAATCAGCTAAACTACGTTGCATTTGTCTTGCCCTAGCCCTTTTTTCCTGTTCTAGCTTTTTCAACTGCTTTTCATTGCGTTTCTCTTCAATTAGCTTTTTTTCGAGTGTGTCAGTATTGATACGATGAGAAATTCTGTGCCGCACTGTACAGGAATGCTTTTCTCCGCACGAATGTTTTCCAAGCATACTTTTAGGCATGCACTGTGAAGTACAGCAAAACTGTTATAAATTCGCTTGGTATAGTCCGATATGGCAAGGATGGTTCTCGAAGAAATGGGCTGTGCGAGAATGGTCGAGCGCTTTCCAATTAGAAGTTGCAAGAAACTTCGGCGCGATAAGAAAATTGGTATAAAAGCAGCAGTGGCAGCGCAAGGGGTCGAGTCTGTGTTGAGCAAGCAATGGGGAAACATGCAATAGTAGTAGTGGAAAGTAGAACAAGTGCAAATTTGTAAATAAAGCGATTGTTAGTTTTGACTACGTTGCGCTGGATAACTGAAGTTGTTTTATTTTCAAATACAATCAAAACGAACCGTCGATAACGAACTGTGGAAATTCGTAACATTTGGTGTCAGAAAGTCAGGATTGTATTACTGAAAGTAAAATAAAATTATAAAAACGCAGACATGGTTAAACTGGAGCTGCTGAAGGTTGACCAGCTGAGGAAGGAGCTGGCTGCCTGGAATTTGCCGACTGCTGGCGGTAAGGTGGGGTTGCAGCTGCGTTTGCGAGAGGCGTGTGAATCACGAGGCATTGATTGGGCTGCACACGAGTTCGGAACGCAGGAACAAGAGGCGTCGGCCAAGGTGGAGGAATCGCCTGCTGGTGCTGCGTCGATGCAAAGTACGGCTGCAGCGGCTACGCCACCACATGCAATGGACATGAGCCAGCTTATGGTCGCAATGAAAGGCATGTTTGAAGCTTCCAACCGGAAAATGGAAACTGCGAATCAGGAAATTTCAGCAAAAATCGAAACTACGAACCGAGAAATGGCGACAAATTCGCCAGGAAATTTCCGATAGACTGAACGGGAAAGTTGAGCATCTTGAGACGCGAATGGACAAGTGGGACAAACGAGTTGACAGTCTGGAGGATTCGGTAAACAGGAAAATCGATGAGCGGCTTAAAGAGGTACAGCTGCGAGCAAGAGTGCAGTCGGTTGAGGAAAGTTTTGCCATAGCAGTGCCTACTTATGATGGTACTACGTTGTTCGACACATTCAAACTACAATTCGATATGGCTGCTTTGGAGAGTCAGTGGACCGATGTTAGGAAAGGTCGGAGACTGATACTGGCTCTAAGAGGTCCGGCAGCTGAGGTAATAAAAACAGTTCCGGAAGGTTTGAGAGGTGATTACGAGACCGTCATAAGGGCGCTGGCAGCCAGATACAGTGACGAGCACAACAAAATGCTGTATTATTGCGAGCTGAAGAACCGCTGGCAAAGAGCAGACGAGGCGCTGCAGACGTATGCAGCAGACATTGAGCGGCTCGTACAGTTGTGCTACCCGAAATTCGGCGCTGATTATCTCGAGAGGATGAAGATTGAGGCGTTTATTGAAGGTCTTCATGACCCGGAGACACGACGCAGTGCATTGATGATGGGCAAGCCGACATTCCGTGAGACGGTGACAAGCGCATTGACGTATGAGGCGGCCTGGAGGGGAAGTTTTCGACATTCATCTGCGGAGATGCATGGGGTCCAATCTGGACGTGTCACGCAAAGCCAGACAGTGAGCTCGGAGGCACCAGCGGAGCTGCGGGCATTATCATCTCGAGTCAGTTGCTGGCGATGTGGCAAGCAAGGCCACATATCACGAGACTGCCATCTGCGAGAAAAGCGTTCCGGACAAAAGACGTTGCCAAGAAGGGATGACGCTCTGCCACACCATTCGTGCGAGACCGAACGCAGGCATAATTCGCAGGCCGAAAACGAGGGACAAATTGTGGATGTTCGGTCGGTAAGAGTTCTGCTGTAATCGGTGTTCGGCTGCGAAAGGGCCGAGGGGAAGATCGCGGAGCCGCACTCAACTAGTTGAAAGCAGGTTGACGTGGTGTACAGGGTTCAACGCTGCTGCAGCGGAAATGCCAGGCTGAAAGTAGTCCATTTGGAGCGCCTGGCGTCTTACTCCGGCGGAGCCTCGGTACTTGTTCGGGACGAACAAGTCTAAGCGATGGACAGTGATACGATGAGAAATTCTGTGCCGCACTGTACAGGAATGCTTTTCTCCGCACGAATGTTTTCCAAGCATACTTTTAGGCATGCACTGTGAAGTACAGCAAAACTGTTATAAATTCGCTTGGTATAGTCCGATATGGCAAGGATGGTTCTCGAAGAAATGGGCTGAGCGAGAATGGTCGAGCGCTTTCCAATTAGAAGTTGCAAGAAACTTCGGCGCGATAAGAAAATTGGTATAAAAGCAGCAGTGGCAGCGCAAGGGGTCGAGTCTGTGTTGAGCAAGCAATGGGGAAACATGCAATAGTAGTAGTGGAAAGTAGAACAAGTGCAAATTTGTAAATAAAGCGATTGTTAGTTTTGACTACGTTGCGCTGGATAACTGAAGTTGTTTTATTTTCAAAACCAATCCAAACGAACCTGTGAAGTAATTTTCGTAACAGTATATATACGTGATTTTTCTGGCCGTCGTCCTTTTATTTTTTTTATTACTTCTTACAACAGTCGGATAGGGTTGAATTGCTTCTGGTGTCAAAACTGTCTTCAAAGGAGCTACTATTTGATGGATTGGTGAATTATTCAAAGCATCTAGTTCACAAGCATCTAAATTAAACGTTTGTAGTTCATCATCATAAGTTATCAATGGTGAGTTAATAGTTTGTTTTGTAGATTCTCGCGGAACCTCAAAGAAATCCTGTGTTCCAGAAGTAGAGGGTTGGCAGATATCAGAGACACTTGGCTGCGGAGTAGTTGCTGACAAATCTTCAACGACGTTTTGAGTAGGAGGCACATGTTCTAAGTTACCGGATACACCTCAGTTGGAGCAAAATTTTCGTCACTAAAGGCTAATTCATTAAGAGGCCATATTCCGGGTTTATTGAACCCGCTTCTGATATTTTTTGCCGTGAATGAGTCGAAAAATGCAATTTTCGCAAGCTTTGGAATATTGTAAATTGTCAATGCTTTGCCTGGGTTCATTGTATGCCAATTATTGAAAGCAATTTTCAACTTTGATTTAAATGGTCCAAAGACTCCCACATCAAGTGGTTATAGGCGGTGAGATGTATGTGGTGGAAAAGATAGGTAAATTATGCCATTTTCTTTGGCGTAGTGGATGGCTTCGAGAGAAACATGGCTTTCATGATTATCACACAACAATAACATGGGGTTATCTTTTGTGCAGAGTGTGTGCTTCTGGATATGTTTTACAACCGAGACGAATATATCGCTATTTATCCAGCCACTTTTATTTGCAGCGCCGAGACTTCCTTCAGGTGCTCCTTCGAGAAAATGATCTTTATAATGAACGCGTGGAAACACGAAAAGTGGAGGAATGGTATTTCCACTGGCAGATATAATGCCACCAAAAGTTACGAGCTCGCCTCTTTCAGCTGATACAATTTGTCCGACTTGTTTTTGTTAAACGCAAAAGATCTGGCAGCGCTTGTGTTTTCGGGTTTGCGTAAACTGAGTTCCGGGTTTCTTCTGCGAAAACCATACAGCCATTCTTTCCCAGCCATCTTATTTTCTTCCCACTTTGCTGGATATTTCAAACTCAAATATTTGGCATACTCATATGCTAGCTTTCTTGCTTGAATCGTCGTAAGTCCATGATGCATCTTACAACATTTGATAATATAATCATTTAGCAGATTTTCTTCTTCCATAGAAAAGACTTGGAAACTTGTATATTTAGAGTCAAATATACGGTTGCTTGACCCTTCAGCATCATTGCTATTCTTTTTTTTTACTCGGCTTTCTAATGTTGACAATTTCAAATTGTACTTGTCCGCAGCTTTTCTATATGACAATACTCCTTGCATAACATCAAAATAGATATTTTTCAATATACATAGAATAATTTAATTAAATTCGTCATAAAATCGGATAGAGTTATAGTAGATTTCTGAATCTGGGCTTGTTTGAAAGGTATTTTTATATGGTATTTTTATATATCGTGACCAAAGTTTGCAGCAGTTTTGTAGTTTTGTAGCATTTTAAAACTCGCTACAAATTGGGTCACTCATACGCCACGTCGGCCCGCTTAATATTTGCAACGCATTTAACTGCGTCCTTGTGCAAGTCGTTGCATATGCTGAAAATTGTTGATACAGATTCTGAAAGGTGATAAAAATACCTTTCAAACAAGCCCAGACTGAGAAATCTACTACTCTAACCGACTCTATCTAACTAACTCTATCCGATTTTTTGACGAATTTAATTAAATTATTCTATGTATATTGAAAAATATCTATTTTGAAATTTTGGGGGGCTCCAAAACCAACTTAGAGCTATGGTCTCTTGAGCAACATTTCTCAGAATCACCTATAGATTACGTTTTTGCTATACGCTTCATCAAACAAAAATTAACCCGCCCTAGGGTACATATAACTTACCTGCCTACCAGTTGGGGCACATTCGTACGCGCTCAAACGTGCCCCATCTAGTTCTGTCCGAAAGTACCCCACTAACTAAATAACAACAAAATATAACCTCTTTTAATAATAATAGGAAAACGTCATAAATTAAGTATTGAAACCGTATCTTAAGTATATTTTGCTACTTTCTGATATAATACTCTACACGAAAACTTATTTTATCTACGGCAACAATAGACAAAAACATTGATCAACAAATTACTTACCGAGCGCGAAAACACGTTCGTGCCTGTCACTTCACTCTCACCGGTGCGAATGGCGCGATACTACGTTGACGTAAAGTTGGTACCTCGACTCACGCACACATACAAAAGCGAGACCGTACGTTGTTTCGTTCAAGTTTTATTATGACTGTATGAATGTGCCCCGCGTACGAAGGGTAACGATCTTCCCCTACAATTTCTTGAGTCAACAAAACAAAATCCGCGCAGCCCCACACGTGTTGCTTCGTTGCTGTCACAACAACGACTGATTAAAAGAATGCACCTCTGATCTATATAACCAATCAAATGCTTGTGGAACCTAAGTACGCACAATCACTTTAATCAAAATGGCGTCAAAATTAAGCCAGAATGACCACCTTTCACCAATTTGGTAAATACAAAAAATATCCCACCGGCAGCATGATCGAAATTATGGCTGTTAAATCTCGACCCGTTAACGGATTTTAATAATATTATGCCTTGTTATTTAGCTAGACTCGTATGCTTTCTATAATGGTATCAATCATCCTTCGATACCCCAAGGTTCGAAAGCAAATCGATTTGGAACGGTGACTTTGAAAAAATTGCTACTTGGGTGCAACCACTAAAATGCTTGTCAACACCAAATGCATAAGTGCATATTAATAATTGACCCCTTAAAATTTAGCCAGAGTCTTATGCTTTCTATATTGGTCCCTAACTTTTCATTATCCTTCAGGAGTAATGAGCATATCGATGTGCAAGGATAACATTGAAAAACTGCCTATTACAAAATACACACTCACCACTAAAGTGCTTATAGATTCCAAACGGTATGGGTTACGTTAATAAAAAAACCCTTAAAATGTAGCTAGAGATTGCAGCTTTATCAAATTAAATCAATAATTTGACTACTATTCGGCAATTATAAACAGATCGATGCGCAAGAGTGACATTAAATGGCTGCCTACTGCAAAGTCGATAAAATGCTTGTAAAATATGATGATTCTAGGTTTATAGAAAAAATAATAACCTTAAAACCTAGCTGGAGTTTTGAGCTTTCATAAATGGGGTCAATCTTCTCGCTATCTCAAATAATGCAGGAGAATTTCGTTGTGGAAAAGTGATATCGACAACATGATACATCTATATAAGGGGTGAACAAAATCTTCTTATGGAATAGCAAACACCAATACATGTAAGTTGCCCAAAAAAATGCAAACAAATTATTTAATTAATTGAATTAGTTGAAAGAACATTGTGCATTTCGCTTGACCCTTAAAATTATAAGTGAAAAAAATATAATGTTCCCATTTGTCATTGCCGAAAGGCCAACCAATCGCCAACACAAAAAAGCATACACACAAAAACTACAACAACAAAAGCATCTAATTTTTTTCATACATAGGGGAAGTTGGGGACCCTTCGTACGGTTTCCACATTTTATTTTTTTTATTTTTTTGTTTCATGAATCAATCACCTGACAGCTTAAATTTATAGTCTAACTATCTGAGATTCATATAAAAAAATGACAGATGATTTCATCTGATGTTTCAACCACAATTATGATTTAAACTAAATCTGGAATATGTACGAATCTGTCCCAACAACGGGGCACCTATATACAGTGTTGGGGGTACCTTCGTACGCTGTGGGGTAGTTCCGTACGTGCGATTAAAACGACACATATAAATCAAAATTCCTTTATTAACAATGAAATTAAACACAAAAATAAAAATTTAACTTCTATTTTTAGCTTTAGTTTTGTAGTTTTGTAGCATTTTAAAACTCGCTACAAATTGGGTCACTCATACGCCACGTCGGCCCGCTTAATATTTGCAACGCATTTAACTGCGTCCTTGTGCAAGTCGTTGCATATGCTGAAAATTGTTGATACAGATTCTGAAAGGTGATAAAAATACCTTTCAAACAAGCCCAGACTGAGAAATCTACTACTCTAACCGACTCTATCTAACTAACTCTATCCGATTTTTTGACGAATTTAATTAAATTATTCTATGTATATTGCAAAATATCTATTTTGAAATTTTGGGGGGCTCCAAAACCAACTTAGAGCTATGGTCTCTTGAGCAACATTTCTCAGAATCACCTATAGATTACGTTTTTGCTATACGCTTCATCAAAAAAAATTAACCCGCCCTAGGGTACATATAACTTACCTGCCTACCAGTTGGGGCACATTCGTACGCACTCAAACGTGCCCCATCTAGTTCTGTCCGAAATTCCCCACTAACTAAATAACAACAAAATATAACCTCTTTTAATAATAATAGGAAAACGTCATAAATTAAGTATTGAAAACGTATCTTAAGTATATTTTGCTACTTTCTGATATAATACTCTACACGAAAACTTATTTTATCTACGGCAACAATAGACAAAAACATTGATCAAAAAATTACTTACCGAGCGCGAAAACACGTTCGTGCCTGTCACTTCACTCTCACCGGTGCGAATGGCGCGATACTACGTTGACGTAAAGTTGGTACCTCGACTCACGCACACATACAAAAGCGAGACCGTACGTTGTTTCGTTCAAGTTTTATTATGACTGTATGAATGTGCCCCGCGTACGACGGGTAACGATCTTCCCCTACAATTTCTTGAGTCAACAAAACAAAATCCGCGCAGCCCCCACACGTGTTGCTTCGTTGCTGTCACAACAACGACTGATTGAAAGAATGCACCTCTGATCTATATAACCAATCAAATGCTTGTGGAACCTAAGTACGCACAATCACTTTAATCAAAATGGCGTCAAAATTAAGCCAGAGTGACCACCTTTCACCAATTTGGTAAATACAAAAAATATACCACCGGCAGCATGATCGAAATTATGGCTGTTAAATCTCGACCCGTTAACGGATTTTAATAATATTATGCCTTATTATTTAGCTAGACTCGTATGCTTTCTATAATGGTATCAATCATCCTTCTATACCCCAAGGTTCGAAAGCAAATCGATTTGGAACGGTGACTTTGAAAAAATTGCTACTTGGGTGCAACCACTAAAATGCTTGTCAACACCAAATGCATAAGTGCATATTAATAATTGACCCCTTAAAATTTAGCCAGAGTCTTATGCTTTCTATATTGGTCCCTAACTTTTCATTATCCTTCAGGAATAATGAGCATATCGATGCGCAAGGATAACATTGAAAAACTGCCTATTGCAAAATACACACTCACCACTAAAGTGCTTATGGATTCCAAACGGTATGGGTTACGTTAATAAAAAACCCTTCAAATGTAGCTAGAGCTTGCAGCTTTATCAAATTAAATCAATAATTTAATTACAATTCGGCAATCATGAACAGATTGATGCGCAAGAGTGACATTAAATGGCTGCCTACTGCAAAATCGATAAAATGCGTGTAAAATATGATGATTCTAGGTTTATAGAAAAAATAATAACTTTAAAACCTAGCTGGAGCTTTGAGCTTTAATAAATGGGGTCAATCTTCTCGGTATCTCAAATAATGCAGGAGAATTTCGTTGTGGAAAAGTGATATCGACCACATGATACATCTATATCAGGGGTGCCCACAATCTTCTTATGGAAAAGCAAACACCAATACATGTAAGTTGCCCAAAAAAATTTAAAACAAATTATTTAATTAATTGAATTAGTTGCAACAAAAAAGCATACACACAAAAACTACAACAACAAAAGCATCTAATTTTTTTCATACATACAATTTCTTGAGGCAACAAAACAAAAATCCGCGCAGCCCCCACACGTGTTGCTTCGTTGCTGTCACAACAACGACTGATTGAAAGAATGCACCTCCGATCTATATAACCAATCAAATGCTTGTGGTACCTAAATACGCACAATCACTTTAATCAAAATGGCGTCAAAATTAAGCCAGAGTGACCACCTTTCACCAATTTGGTAAATACAAAAATATCCCACCGGCAGCATGATCGACATTATGGCTCTTAAATCTCGACCCGTTAACGGATTTTAATAATATTATGCCTTATTATTTAGCTAGACTCGTATGCTTTCTATAATGGTATCAATCATCCTTCTATACCCCAAGGTTCGAAAGCAACTCGATTTGGAACGGTGACTTTGAAAAAATTGCTACTTGGGTGCAACCACTAAAATGCGTGTCAACACCAAATGCATAAGTGCATATTAATAATTGACCCCTTAAAATTTAGCTAGAGTCTTATGCTTAGTATATTGGTCCATAACTTTTCATTATCCTTCAGGAATAATGAGCATATCGATGCGCAAGGATAACATTGAAAAACTGCCTATTACAAAATACACACTCACCACTAAAGTGCTTATAGATTCCAAACGGTATGGGTCACGGCAATAAAAAATCCCTTAAAATGTAGCTAGAGATTGCAGCTTTATCAAATTAAATCAATAATTTGATTACTATTCGGCAATCATGAACAGATCGATGCGCAAAAGTGACATTAAATGGCTGCCTACCGCGAAATCGATAAAATGCTTGTAAAATATGATGATTCTAGGTTTATAGAAAAAATTATAACCTTAAAACCTAGCTGGAGTTTTGAGATTTCATAAATAGGGTCAATCTTCTCGCTATCTCAAATAATGCAGGAGAATTTCGTTGTGGCAAAGTGATATCGACCACATGATACATCTATATCAGGGGTGCCCAAAATCTTCTTATGGAAAAGCAAAACCAATACATGTAAAGTTGCCCAAAAAAATGCAAACAAATTATTTAATTAACATAATTGAATTAGTTGAAAGCACATTGTGCATTTCGCTTGACCCTTAAAATTATAAGTGAAAAAATATAATGTTCCCATTTGTCATTGCCGAAAGGCCAACCAATCGCCAACACAAAAAAGCATACACACAAAAACTACAACAACAAAAGCATCTAATTTTTTTTCATACATAGGGGAAGGTGGGGACCCTTCGTACGGTTTCCACATTTTATTTTTTGTATTTTTTATTTTTTCATGAATCAATCACCTGACAGCTTAAATTTATAGTCTAACTATCTCAGATTCATATAAAAAAATGACAGATGATTTCATCTGATGTTTCAACCATAATTATGATTTAAACTAAATCTGGAATATGTACGAATCTGCCCCAACAACGGGGCACCTATATACAGTGTTGGGGGTACCATCGTACGCTGTGGGGTAGTTCCGTACGTGCGATTAAAACGACACATATAAATCAAAATTCTTTTATTAACAATGAAATTAAACACAAAAATAAAGATTTAACTTATATTTTTCCCCTTTTGCCCTTTTTTCCTGTTCTAGCTTTTTCAATTGCTTTTCATTGCGTTTCTCTTCAATTAGCTTTTTTTCGGGTGTGTCAGTATAAATACGTGATTTTCCTGGCCGTCGTCCTTTTTTTTTTATTACTTCTTACAACAGTCGGATAGGGTTGAATTGCTTCTGGTGTCAAAACTGTCTTCAAAGGAGCTACTATTTGATGGATTGGTGAATTATTCAAAGCATCTAGTTCACAAGCATCTAAATTAAACGTTTGTAGTTCATCATCATAAGTTATCAATGGTGAGTTAATAGTTTGTTTTGTAGATTCTCGCGGAACCTCAAAGAAATCCTGTGTTCCAGAAGTAGAGGGTTGGCAGATATCAGAGACACTTGGCTGCGGAGTAGGTGCTGACAAATCTTCAACCACGTTTTGAGTAGGAGGCACATGTTCTATGTTACCGGATACACCTCAGTTGGAGCAAAATTTTCGTCACTAAAGGCTAATTCATTAAGAGGCCATATTCCGGGTTTATTGAACCCGCTTCTGATATTTTTTGCCGTGAATGAGTCGAAAAATGCAATTTTCGCAAGCTTTGGAATATTGTAAATTGTCAATGCTTTGCCTGGGTTCATTGTATGCCAATTATTGAAAGCAATTTTCAACTTTGATTTAAATGGTCCAAAGACTCCTACATCAAGTGGTTATAGGCGGTGAGATGTATGTGGTGGAAAAGATAGGTTAATTATGCCATTTTCTTTGGCGTAGTGGATGGCTTCGAGAGAAACATGGCTTTCATGATTGTCACACAACAATAACATGGGGTTATCTTTTGTGCAGAGTGTGTGCTTCTGGATATGTTTTACAACCGAGACGAATATATCGCTATTTATCCAGCCACTTTTATTTGCAGCGCCGAGACTTCCTTCAGGTGCTCCTTCGAGAAAATGATCTTTATAATGAACGCGTGGAAACACGAAAAGTGGAGGAATGGTATTTCCACTGGCAGATATAATGCCACCAAAAGTTACGAGCTCGCCTCTTTCAGCTGATACAATTTGTCCGACTTGTTTTTGTTAAACGCAAAAGATCTGGCAGCGCGTGTGTTTTCGGGTTTGCGTAAACTGAGTTCCGGGTTTCTTCTGCGAAAACCATACAGCCATTCTTTCCCAGCCATCTTATTTTCTTCCCACTTTGCTGGATATTTCAAACTCAAAGATTTGGCGTACTCATATGCTAGCTTTCTTGCTTGAATCGTCGTAAGTCCATAATGCATCTTACAACATTTGATAATATAATCATTTAGCAGTTTTTCTTCTTCCATAGAAAAGACTTGGAAACTTGTATATTTAGAGTCAAATATACGGTTGCTTGACCCTTCAGCATCATTGCTATTCTTTTTTTTTACTCGGCTTTCTAATGTTGACAATTTCAAATTGTACTTGTCCGCAGCTTTTCTATATGACAATACTCCTTGCATAACATCAAAATAGATATTTTTCAATATACATAGAATAATTTAATTAAATTCGTCATAAAATCGGATAGAGTTATAGTAGATTTCTCAATCTGGGCTTGTTTGAAAGGTATTTTTATATGGTATTTTTATATATCGTGACCAAAGTTTGCAGCAGTTTTGTAGTTTTGTAGCATTTTAAAACTTGCTACAAATTGGGTCACTCATACGCCACGTCGGCCCGCTTAATATTTGCAACGCATTTAACTGCGTCCTTGTGCAAGTCGTTGCATATGCTGAAAATTGTTGATACAGATTCTGAAAGGTGATACAAATACCTTTCAAACAAGCCCAGACTGAGAAATCTACTACTCTAACCGACTCAATCTAACTAACTCTATCCGATTTTTTGACGAATTTAATTAAATTATTCTATGTATATTGAAAAATATCTATTTTGAAATTTTGGGGGGCTCCAAAACCAACTTAGAGCTATGGTTTCTTGAGCAACATTTCTCAGAATCACCTATAGATTACGTTTTTGCTATACGCTTCATCAAACAAAAATTAACCCGCCCTAGGGTACATATAACTTACCTGCCTACCAGTTGGGGCACATTCGTACGCGCTCAAACGTGCCCCATCTAGTTCTGTCCGAAAGTACCCCACTAACTAAATAACAACAAAATATAACCTCTTTTAATAATAATAGGAAAACGTCATAAATTAAGTATTGAAACCGTATCTTAAGTATATTTTGCTACTTTCTGATATAATACTCTACACGAAAACTTATTTTATCTACGGCAACAATAGACAAAAACATTGATAAAAAAATTACTTACCGAGCGCGAAAACTCGTTCGTGCCTGTCACTTCACTCTCACCGGTGCGAATGGCGCGATACTACGTTGACGTAAAGTTGGTACCTCGACTCACGCACACATACAAAAGCGAGACCGTACGTTGTTTCGTTCAAGTTTTATTATGACTGTATGAATGTGCCCCGCGTACGAAGGGTAACGATCTTCCCCTACAATTTCTTGAGTCAACAAAACAAAATCCGCGCAGCCCCCACACGTGTTGCTTCGTTGCTGTCACAACAACGACTGATTGAAAGAATGCACCTCTGATCTATATAACCAATCAAATGCTTGTGGAACCTAAGTACGCACAATCACTTTAATCAAAATGGCGTCAAAATTAAGCCAGAGTGACCACCTTTCACCAATTTGGTAAATACAAAAAATATCCCACCGGCAGCATGATCGAAATTATGGCTGTTAAATCTCGACCCGTTAACGGATTTTAATAATATTATGCCTTAATATTTAGCTAGACTCGTATGCTTTCTGTAATGGTATCAATCATCCTTCTATACCTCAAGGTTCGAAAGCAAATCGATTTGGAACGGTGACTTTGAAAAAATTGCTACTTGGGTGCAACCACTAAAATGCTTGTCAACACCAAATGCATAAGTGCATATTAATAATTGACCCCTTAAAATTTAGCCAGAGTTTTATGCTTTCTATATTGGTCCCTAACTTTTCATTCTCCTTCAGGAATAATGAGCATATCGATGCGCAAGGATAACATTGAAAAACTGCCTATTACAAAATACACACTCACCACTAAAGTGCTTATAGATTCCAAACGGTATGGGTTACGTTCATAAAAACCTTTGAAAATGTAGCTAGAGATTGCAGCTTTATCAAATTAAATCAATAATTTGATTACTATTCGGCAATCATGAACAGATCGATGCGCAAGAGTGACATTAAATGGCTGCCTACTGCAAAGTCGATAAAATGCTTGTAAAATATGATGATTCTAGGTTTATAGAAAAAATAATAACCTTAAAACCTAGCTGGAGTTTTAAGCTTTCATAAATGGGGTCAATCTTCTCGCTATCTCAACTAATGCAGGAGAATTTCGTTGTGGAAAAGTGATATCGACCACATGATACATCTATATGAGGGGTGAACAAAATCTTCTTATGGAATAGCAAACACCAATACATGTAAGTTGCCCAAAAAAATGCAAACAAATTATTTAATTAATTGAATTAGTTGAAAGCACATTGTGCATTTCGCTTGACCCTTAAAATTATAAGTGAAAAAAATATAATGTTCCCATTTGTCATTGCCGAAAGGCCAACCAATCGCCAACACAAAAAAGCATACACACAAAAACTACAACAACAAAAGCATCTAATTTTTTTTCATACATAGGGGATGTTGGGGACCCTTCGTACGGTTTCCACATTTTATTTTTTTTATTTTTTATTTTTTCATGAATCAATCACCTGACAGCTTAAATTTATAGTCTAACTATCTGAGATTCATATAAAAAAATGACAGATGATTTCATCTGATGTTTCAACCATAATTATGATTTAAACTAAATCTGGAATATGTACGAATCTGCCCCAACAACGGGGCACCTATATACAGTGTTGGGGGTACCTTCGTACGCTGTGGGGTAGTTCCGTACGTGCGATTAAAACGACACATATAAATCAAAATTATTTTATTAACAATGAGATTAAACACAAAAATAAAGAGTTAACTTCTATTTTTAGCTTTCTTATTCTTCTTTTTTAAATTAAAATCAGCTAAACTACGTTGCATTTGTCTTGCCCTAGCCCTTTTTTCCTGTTCTAGCTTTTTCAATTGCTTTTCATTGCGTTTCTCTAAGCTAATTGAAGCTTTTTTTCGGGTGTGTCAGTATATATACGTGATTTTTCTGGCCGTCGTCCTTTTATTTTTTTTATTACTTCTTACAACAGTCGGATAGGGTTGAATTGCTTCTGGTGTCAAAACTGTCTTCAAAGGAGCTACTATTTGATGGATTGGTGAATTATTCAAAGCATCTGGTTCACAAGCATCTAAATTAAACGTTTGTAGTTCATCATCATAAGTTATCAATGGTGAGTTAATAGTTTGTTTTGTAGATTCTCGCGGAACCTCCAAGAAATCCTGTGTTCCAGAAGTAGAGGGTTGGCAGATATCAGAGACACTTGGCTGCGGAGTAGGTGCTGACAAGAAAAATCTGGCAACACCGCGGTTAAGTGAAGCTGGAATTTTTTGTGCTCCTGAAAAATTTTTGCAAATTTGTTTTTCGTTTTTCCTTTTAATATCGCGTAAATTGATTTAACTCGAGTGGAACTCACTACACAGTGCCGCGAAGTGGTTGCGAACGTTTGTTTTTTCGGTGCGAAAAGTGTTTTTTGTGCAGGTGTTTCTGCAAACGAAATTGGCACAAGGCACCTGTTGCTGTGTGCACTTTTCGGCCATATTGCCTGTCGTTTTTGTTTTGTGGCTGCTGGTTTTTTGTGCACGTCGTGCAAGTGGCGCACGGAACAAACCTTCCGCTCCTGCTCGGTCGCAGCTTTACCCACATCCCCACAGGTATTTTTGGTTTGCCTGCCGGCGCTGCAGGTGTTTTACTGGTGGTTTTTTGCGGGTGACTCTGGTGGCTCAGGTGTCATGTGCAGAGATCGCGCTAAATTTTCCTATTCGTTTTCAGTGCACACATGTCGGAAAGTGCAGAAAAGTTCGAAGGTATGCAGCTCGGCACCAGCTCCGAGGACGAACTGTTGGCATCCAGCCAGGAGCTCGGCATGGAGCGCGTGTCTGTGACGGCAGCCATAGGCGCGATCGCAACAACAACAACAACAACGACAACGATAACAACGACAATTGGTGGAAGCAGCAGCAGTACACCAACTCAAACCAAAACAACAACAGCAGCAACTGACACTCAAGGGCTGGCCGTGAAAAAGAGTGGAAGCAGTGGCAGTACACCTTTTCAGGGCAAGGGCGCCAGCACTGGCCGCCCAAAACAACAAAAGCCCAAATCAGAGGCCCTGGTCAGGAGGAGCCGGTACCAGAAAGCTCTCTTCATTCTCGGCAAGATTGCCAGAAATGAGGCAGCCGGTAAGGTACACGAGTTCGACCAGGCTGATAAAGTGAAATACCAGGCAGTGGTCGACGAGTATGAGGAATACCAGGCCACCCTGGAGGTCGATAAGGCGGCGAAGCGGAACCGGTCTCAGGACGAGACGGCCCTCTCGCGTAAAAGCAAGGTTGCCAAGCTATCGACATCGGCAAATAAGCCCTCTACGAGCGCCAGAAGACCGTTCAATGAGGTGGTCCGGGATGACCTACAGGTTGCACTCATTGACGCAAAATCAAACAGCGGCAAGAAGGTGTTGGAAAAATGGGGGGAGATTGAACCCAGGCTGGCGGAAATGGTGATGGACCACCTTCTCTCCAACCCGGATGCGTCCCCGCCTGGCTACGACTCTTCTGAGGTTCTTCGCGGCTGCAGGGTGTTCAGGTGCGACGATCGGCCGTCCGCGAAATTTTTTGGGCGAATGCATTGCCAAGATAAGCGATGCATGGGAGGGCCTTAGGCTTAGGCTTATCCCACCTCGTGAGATTCCTAGACGGCCGAGAGCCCGTATCTGGCTGCCTGTTATGAAGCTGGAGCACGGGAAGGTCCTTCAGCTTCTGCAGCGGCAGAATCCCGCTGTTCCGATGCAGGACTGGAGCGTCATGAAAGACGAAGGCCCACAAAAGAACAGCATGTCCCTTCTCCTTTCCATAGACGAGGAATCGGCTAAGGTCCTGGATGGCATGGACTGTAAGATGCGGTTTGGCGTGAGGTACGCCAAACTAAAAATATTCCGGCCGTCAGAAAACGACTGCGAGGCAGAAGAGCCGGATGCAGCTAATCTGGACGTGGACGACAAGCGTCGGGGTGATGCTCAAAGCACACCATAAAAAACAGATACCCCTGATGAAGATCGTGCAGATTAACCTTCAGCATTCTAAGAATGCCTCGGATAATCTTGCCGTCTTTCTCGGGGAAGAGGACGTAGACATCGTCGCCATACAGGAGCCGTGGGTCAGAGGATCTGACGTGATGGGGCTCAGGATTAAAAATTACAGGACTCTATATGCTAGAAATGCCGGCAGGGTGAGATCGTGCATTCTGGCTAAAAACAAAATTAATACTTTCCTCTGTCTCCAATTTAGCACAGGCGATCTAACAGCGGTTAGGATCGAGGCGCCGAGTGGACCAGACCTGATAATAGCATCGGCATACATGGCACATGATAGGAATGTACCACCGGAAGAGGTTGCGTCACTATTGGCCAGTTTGGACGCACGGGGAACCGCTTTGCTCCTCTGCTGCGACGCAAATGCGAGGCACACCATATGGGGCAGTTCTGAGGACAACGCCAGGGGTGAGTCACTTTTTGATTTTATCAGTAGATATAATCTCACTATCTGTAACAGGGGTAATACACCCACTTTCACTTTCCCCAGCTCGGCGAGCTGCGCCGGGTGGGAAGAAGTCCTAGATCTCACCCTCCTGTCAGGAAACTCAAATTTTCGGGTTGAAAATTGGAGGGTGTCCAACAAAAAGTCCTTTTCGGACCACAGTTGGTTAATCTTCAACATCAATATAGCAGATAAGACCCCTGATCCTTTCAGAAATCCGAAAAGGACAAATTGGCGGATCTTTTCTCTGATAGCTAAGGCAAAACTTAAGGCAGTAAGTACGGCCCACTTAGACTCTCCTACGGAACTGGACAAGCAACTAGGAAAACTTGAGGTAGCTTTTAGCACAGCTTCCAAGAGATCCTATCCAGTGAGTAGAAGTGGTAAATCTCTTCCACCATGGTGGAACGAAGAACTCTCGGCTCTTAGAGAGGAAACTCGTAGGGCTTTTAACCAGTGTTACAGGGATAAAACCTGGAGCAAATACAAAGATTGCCTCAGGACCTACAAAAGAGCGATCAAGAAAGCCAAAAGGGATGGCTGGAGAAACTTTTGTCAGTCTATTGAGTCAACGGCAGTTTCTTCAAGACTCAGCAAGGCACTTTCCAAAGAAAGGAGCAATCCATCATACCTGAAAAGGGAAGACGGCACCTGGACGGAAACATCCGCTGAGACACTCGACCTCTTACTTAAGACACACTTCCCGGACTGTAAGGAGAGGGCAGCGGTTACCCCCTCCTCATCAGCTTCTCGATATACGTGTTTTTATGAATCTGTCTTCACGGAAGATAAGGTCAGGTATTCTATCAACAGTTTTTCCCCTTACAAGTCACCAGGTCTAGATGGTATTCTCCCAATCATGTTACAGAAAGTACAGGATATGGTGATTCCACAGTTGGTGACGATCTATAGGGCGTGCGTTAAACTGAATTATGTACCCCTCAGCTGGAGAAGGGTCAAAGTAGTTTTCATACCTAAGGCGGGAAAAATCGGTCACGAGACGGCCAAAGATTTTAGACCGATTAGCCTCACTTCTTTTCTGCTTAAGACTATGGAAAGGGTAATGGAAATACACCTAAGATCTTTAGCTGACCACTATCAAATTTCCAGATGCCAACATGCTTATCTCAAGGGCAGATCCACAGAGACGGCTCTACACGAGGTTATTCGCACTGTTGAAAAATCAATCCACTTCAAACAATTTTCGATGGCAGCCTTCCTGGATATTGAAGGAGCCTTCAACAATGTGAGCATTAGGGCAATCCAAGATTCCCTTACCACGGTGGGTTTAGAAGGGGATTTAAGGAACTGGATAGTGACGATGCTCAAATCAAGGACTATTTTTGCAGAGCTAGGCAACATATCTCTGGTAAAACACGTCAGTAGAGGAACACCACAAGGAGGGGTGATTTCACCACTACTGTGGTTGCTGGTCATGGACAGCATACTCAAGGCGTTGGAAAAAACGGGGGTAAAAGTGGTAGCGTATGCGGACGACGTGGTGATAATAGTATCAGGGATGTTTCCGAGCACAATCAGTGATATTATGCAAGGGGCTCTGGATAAAATCCATACGTGGGCCACAGGATGTGGACTTAGTGTGAATCCGGGCAAAACCGAACTGGTACTGTTCACCACTAAGACCAAAATTGTATGAGGGGTGAACAACCATAATGATGTTTCAACCATAATTATGATTTAAACTAAATCTGGAATATGTACGAATCTGCCCCAACAACGGGGCACCTATATACAGTGTTGGGGGTACCTTCGTACGCTGTGGGGTAGTTCCGTACGTGCGATTAAAACGACACATATAAATCAAAATTATTTTATTAACAATGAGATTAAACACAAAAATAAAGAGTTAACTTCTATTTTTAGCTTTCTTATTCTTCTTTTTTAAATTAAAATCAGCTAAACTACGTTGCATTTGTCTTGCCCTAGCCCTTTTTTCCTGTTCTAGCTTTTTCAATTGCTTTTCATTGCGTTTCTCTAAGCTAATTGAAGCTTTTTTTCGGGTGTGTCAGTATATATACGTGATTTTTCTGGCCGTCGTCCTTTTATTTTTTTTATTACTTCTTACAACAGTCGGATAGGGTTGAATTGCTTCTGGTGTCAAAACTGTCTTCAAAGGAGCTACTATTTGATGGATTGGTGAATTATTCAAAGCATCTGGTTCACAAGCATCTAAATTAAACGTTTGTAGTTCATCATCATAAGTTATCAATGGTGAGTTAATAGTTTGTTTTGTAGATTCTCGCGGAACCTCCAAGAAATCCTGTGTTCCAGAAGTAGAGGGTTGGCAGATATCAGAGACACTTGGCTGCGGAGTAGGTGCTGACAAGAAAAATCTGGCAACACCGCGGTTAAGTGAAGCTGGAATTTTTTGTGCTCCTGAAAAATTTTTGCAAATTTGTTTTTCGTTTTTCCTTTTAATATCGCGTAAATTGATTTAACTCGAGTGGAACTCACTACACAGTGCCGCGAAGTGGTTGCGAACGTTTGTTTTTTCGGTGCGAAAAGTGTTTTTTGTGCAGGTGTTTCTGCAAACGAAATTGGCACAAGGCACCTGTTGCTGTGTGCACTTTTCGGCCATATTGCCTGTCGTTTTTGTTTTGTGGCTGCTGGTTTTTTGTGCACGTCGTGCAAGTGGCGCACGGAACAAACCTTCCGCTCCTGCTCGGTCGCAGCTTTACCCACATCCCCACAGGTATTTTTGGTTTGCCTGCCGGCGCTGCAGGTGTTTTACTGGTGGTTTTTTGCGGGTGACTCTGGTGGCTCAGGTGTCATGTGCAGAGATCGCGCTAAATTTTCCTATTCGTTTTCAGTGCACACATGTCGGAAAGTGCAGAAAAGTTCGAAGGTATGCAGCTCGGCACCAGCTCCGAGGACGAACTGTTGGCATCCAGCCAGGAGCTCGGCATGGAGCGCGTGTCTGTGACGGCAGCCATAGGCGCGATCGCAACAACAACAACAACAACGACAACGATAACAACGACAATTGGTGGAAGCAGCAGCAGTACACCAACTCAAACCAAAACAACAACAGCAGCAACTGACACTCAAGGGCTGGCCGTGAAAAAGAGTGGAAGCAGTGGCAGTACACCTTTTCAGGGCAAGGGCGCCAGCACTGGCCGCCCAAAACAACAAAAGCCCAAATCAGAGGCCCTGGTCAGGAGGAGCCGGTACCAGAAAGCTCTCTTCATTCTCGGCAAGATTGCCAGAAATGAGGCAGCCGGTAAGGTACACGAGTTCGACCAGGCTGATAAAGTGAAATACCAGGCAGTGGTCGACGAGTATGAGGAATACCAGGCCACCCTGGAGGTCGATAAGGCGGCGAAGCGGAACCGGTCTCAGGACGAGACGGCCCTCTCGCGTAAAAGCAAGGTTGCCAAGCTATCGACATCGGCAAATAAGCCCTCTACGAGCGCCAGAAGACCGTTCAATGAGGTGGTCCGGGATGACCTACAGGTTGCACTCATTGACGCAAAATCAAACAGCGGCAAGAAGGTGTTGGAAAAATGGGGGGAGATTGAACCCAGGCTGGCGGAAATGGTGATGGACCACCTTCTCTCCAACCCGGATGCGTCCCCGCCTGGCTACGACTCTTCTGAGGTTCTTCGCGGCTGCAGGGTGTTCAGGTGCGACGATCGGCCGTCCGCGAAATTTTTTGGGCGAATGCATTGCCAAGATAAGCGATGCATGGGAGGGCCTTAGGCTTAGGCTTATCCCACCTCGTGAGATTCCTAGACGGCCGAGAGCCCGTATCTGGCTGCCTGTTATGAAGCTGGAGCACGGGAAGGTCCTTCAGCTTCTGCAGCGGCAGAATCCCGCTGTTCCGATGCAGGACTGGAGCGTCATGAAAGACGAAGGCCCACAAAAGAACAGCATGTCCCTTCTCCTTTCCATAGACGAGGAATCGGCTAAGGTCCTGGATGGCATGGACTGTAAGATGCGGTTTGGCGTGAGGTACGCCAAACTAAAAATATTCCGGCCGTCAGAAAACGACTGCGAGGCAGAAGAGCCGGATGCAGCTAATCTGGACGTGGACGACAAGCGTCGGGGTGATGCTCAAAGCACACCATAAAAAACAGATACCCCTGATGAAGATCGTGCAGATTAACCTTCAGCATTCTAAGAATGCCTCGGATAATCTTGCCGTCTTTCTCGGGGAAGAGGACGTAGACATCGTCGCCATACAGGAGCCGTGGGTCAGAGGATCTGACGTGATGGGGCTCAGGATTAAAAATTACAGGACTCTATATGCTAGAAATGCCGGCAGGGTGAGATCGTGCATTCTGGCTAAAAACAAAATTAATACTTTCCTCTGTCTCCAATTTAGCACAGGCGATCTAACAGCGGTTAGGATCGAGGCGCCGAGTGGACCAGACCTGATAATAGCATCGGCATACATGGCACATGATAGGAATGTACCACCGGAAGAGGTTGCGTCACTATTGGCCAGTTTGGACGCACGGGGAACCGCTTTGCTCCTCTGCTGCGACGCAAATGCGAGGCACACCATATGGGGCAGTTCTGAGGACAACGCCAGGGGTGAGTCACTTTTTGATTTTATCAGTAGATATAATCTCACTATCTGTAACAGGGGTAATACACCCACTTTCACTTTCCCCAGCTCGGCGAGCTGCGCCGGGTGGGAAGAAGTCCTAGATCTCACCCTCCTGTCAGGAAACTCAAATTTTCGGGTTGAAAATTGGAGGGTGTCCAACAAAAAGTCCTTTTCGGACCACAGTTGGTTAATCTTCAACATCAATATAGCAGATAAGACCCCTGATCCTTTCAGAAATCCGAAAAGGACAAATTGGCGGATCTTTTCTCTGATAGCTAAGGCAAAACTTAAGGCAGTAAGTACGGCCCACTTAGACTCTCCTACGGAACTGGACAAGCAACTAGGAAAACTTGAGGTAGCTTTTAGCACAGCTTCCAAGAGATCCTATCCAGTGAGTAGAAGTGGTAAATCTCTTCCACCATGGTGGAACGAAGAACTCTCGGCTCTTAGAGAGGAAACTCGTAGGGCTTTTAACCAGTGTTACAGGGATAAAACCTGGAGCAAATACAAAGATTGCCTCAGGACCTACAAAAGAGCGATCAAGAAAGCCAAAAGGGATGGCTGGAGAAACTTTTGTCAGTCTATTGAGTCAACGGCAGTTTCTTCAAGACTCAGCAAGGCACTTTCCAAAGAAAGGAGCAATCCATCATACCTGAAAAGGGAAGACGGCACCTGGACGGAAACATCCGCTGAGACACTCGACCTCTTACTTAAGACACACTTCCCGGACTGTAAGGAGAGGGCAGCGGTTACCCCCTCCTCATCAGCTTCTCGATATACGTGTTTTTATGAATCTGTCTTCACGGAAGATAAGGTCAGGTATTCTATCAACAGTTTTTCCCCTTACAAGTCACCAGGTCTAGATGGTATTCTCCCAATCATGTTACAGAAAGTACAGGATATGGTGATTCCACAGTTGGTGACGATCTATAGGGCGTGCGTTAAACTGAATTATGTACCCCTCAGCTGGAGAAGGGTCAAAGTAGTTTTCATACCTAAGGCGGGAAAAATCGGTCACGAGACGGCCAAAGATTTTAGACCGATTAGCCTCACTTCTTTTCTGCTTAAGACTATGGAAAGGGTAATGGAAATACACCTAAGATCTTTAGCTGACCACTATCAAATTTCCAGATGCCAACATGCTTATCTCAAGGGCAGATCCACAGAGACGGCTCTACACGAGGTTATTCGCACTGTTGAAAAATCAATCCACTTCAAACAATTTTCGATGGCAGCCTTCCTGGATATTGAAGGAGCCTTCAACAATGTGAGCATTAGGGCAATCCAAGATTCCCTTACCACGGTGGGTTTAGAAGGGGATTTAAGGAACTGGATAGTGACGATGCTCAAATCAAGGACTATTTTTGCAGAGCTAGGCAACATATCTCTGGTAAAACACGTCAGTAGAGGAACACCACAAGGAGGGGTGATTTCACCACTACTGTGGTTGCTGGTCATGGACAGCATACTCAAGGCGTTGGAAAAAACGGGGGTAAAAGTGGTAGCGTATGCGGACGACGTGGTGATAATAGTATCAGGGATGTTTCCGAGCACAATCAGTGATATTATGCAAGGGGCTCTGGATAAAATCCATACGTGGGCCACAGGATGTGGACTTAGTGTGAATCCGGGCAAAACCGAACTGGTACTGTTCACCACTAAGACCAAAATTCCACTTTTTAACCTTCCATCGCTTAACGGGCAGCAGCTGAAGCTATCAGCTAAAGCCAAATATCTAGGGGTTCTGCTGGACGCAAAGCTAAACTGGAGACCAAACATTGAGCTACGGGTCAGGAAGGCCTACGTGGCTTTTTACTCCTGTAACAGGCTGTTTGGGAAAAGATGGGGCGTTAAACCCCACATCACCCACTGGATGTACACGGCCATAGTGCGCCCAATCCTGACCTATGGATCACTGGTTTGGTGGCCAGCTCTAAGCAAGAGCTAGCTGGTCCAGAAGCTCAGCAGGGTTCAGCGATCGGCATGTGTTGGCATCACGGGGCACTACGCACATGCCCCACGGATGCCCTGAACGTGCTTTTACACATTCTTCCCATCGACTTACACATAATGCATATCACTCTCAACTCCGCAGCAAGGCTCAAGGCGATTGGCTGCTGGGCGGAACGTTGCTATGGGCACAGCAAAGTGCTAAGCACATTACCAAACGTTAAGTTTAGTGGCATAACCGATTATATCGTGCCGTACCTAAGTTTTCAAACGGATTTCGGGGCGAAATTCCCTACGAGGGCCGAATGGGAAAGAACCAGTCTTTTCAACGAATACGACATACACATCTTTACGGATGGATCCAAAATGGCGTGCGGGGTGGGTGCGGGGGTATACTCACAGCACGTGGGGATAAATGAAGCCATACGTCTACCCAATGATGCCACGGGCTTTCAGGCAGAGGTCTTGGCGGTCAGGGAGGCCTGCCGACTGGTAGAGAGACACATCATTGATAGGTGTAAGGTTGCAATATTCATTGACAGTCAGGCAGCAATAAAGGCTCTACATTCTACCACGGTCCAGTCAAGGTTGGTAGAGGAGTGTAGGACGGCTCTGGGCGCGCTAAATCGCTGCGCTGATATCACCCTCATCTGGGTTCCCGGCCATAGGAACATTGAAGGGAATGAGAGAGCGGACGAATTGGCGCGCTCGGGAGCCTCGCTTGACATATCACTGGGTGTCTCGGTTCCGACGCCTTTGGGAGTCATCAAGAGGGGCTGCTATCTGCACTACCTCGGCCTTGCCAATCGGAGGTGGAAGTCACTGCCTTCCTGCCGTACCTCGCGAGAGATGTGGCCCTCCTACAACGAGCCGAGATCTCGCGAGCTTATTAACAAACCACGCACAGACGTCGCTAGGCTTACGGCGATTATAACAGGCCACTGGACTATAGGTCCACATGCGGAGAGGCTAAACATCCCCTTCAATACCCACTGCAGGAGCTGTGGGAATTTAGAAGAGAAAGAAACACCAAATCACTTCCTCTGTCAGTGCCCAGCTCTGGCAAGGGCAAGATTTAAGTTTCTAGGGAAACACTTTTTCACTTGTATGACCGATTGCTCGACAGTTAGTCTGGGGAATCTTCTCGGATACCTAAATTCTACCAGGTGGATTTAGTCATACAACTAACCAGTTTTAGTTTTCGGTGAGCATGTGGTACCAAAACGGCGTCTATGCGCTAATTGTGACTTGCGGGGGGACTGCGAGTCAGCCACTTCAACCAACCAACCAGGTGCTGACAAATCTTCAACGACGTTTTGAATAGGAGGCACAAGTTCTAAGTTACCGGATACATCTCAGTTGGAGCAAAATTTTCGTCACTAAAGGCTAATTCATTAAGAGGCCATATTCCGGGTTTATTGAACCCGCTTCTGATATTTTTTGCCGTGAATGAGTCGAAAAATGCAATTTTCGCAAGCTTTGGAATATTGTAAATTGTCAATGCTTTGCCTGGGTTCATTGTATGCCAATTATTGAAAGCAATTTTCAACTTTGATTTAAATGGTCCAAAGACTCCCACATCAAGTGGTTATAGGCGGTGAGATGTATGTGGTGGAAAAGATAGGTAAATTATGCCATTTTCTTTGGCGTAGTGGATGGCTTCGAGAGAAACATGGCTTTCATGATTATCAGACAACAATAACATGGGGTTATCTTTTGTGCAGTGTGTGTGTGGATATGTTTTACAACCGAGACGAATATATCGCTATTTATCCAGCCACTTTTATTTGCAGCGCCGAGACTTCCTTCAGGTGCTCCTTCGAGAAAATGATCTTTATAATGAACGCGTGGAAACACGAAAAGTGGGGGAATGGTATTTCCACTGGCAGATATAATGCCACCAAAAGTTACGAGCTCGCCTCTTTCAGCTGATACAATTTGTCCGACTTGTTTTTGTTAAACGCAAAAGATCTGGCAGCGCGTGTGTTTTCGGGTTTGCGTAAACTGAGTTCCGGGTTTCTTCTGCGAAAACCATACAGCCATTCTTTCCCAGCCATCTTATTTTCTTCCCACTTTGCTGGATATTTCAAACTCAAAGATTTGGCGTACTCATATGCTAGCTTTCTTGCTTGAATCGTCGTAAGTCCATAATGCATCTTACAACATTTGATAATATAATCATTTAGCAGTTTTTCTTCTTCCATAGAAAAGACTTGGAAACTTGTATATTTAGAGTCAAATATACGGTTGCTTGACCCTTCAGCATCATTGCTATTCTTTTTTTTTTACTCGGCTTTCGAATGTTGACAATTTCAAATTGTACTTGTCCGCAGCTTTTCTATATGACAATACTTCTTGCATAACATCAAAATAGATATTTTTCAATATACATAGAATAATTTAATTAAATTCGGATAGAGTTATAGTAGATTTCTAAATCTGGGCTTGTTTGAAAGGTATTTTTATATGGTATTTTTATATATCGTGACCAAAGTTTGCAGCAGTTTTGTAGTTTTGTAGCATTTTAAAATTCGCTACAAATTGGGTCACTCATACGCCACGTCGGCCCGCTTAATATTTGCAACGCATTTAACTGCGTCCTTGTGCAAGTCATTGCATATGCTGAAAATTATTGATACAGATTCTGAAAGGTGATAAAAATACCTTTCAAACAAGCCCGGACTGAGAAATCTGCTATAACTCTATCCGATTTTTTGACGAATTTAATTAAATTATTCTATGTATATTGAAAAATATATATTTTGAAATTTTGGGGGGCTCCAAAACCAACTTAGAGCTATGGTCTCTTGAGCAAAATTTCTCAGAATCACCTATAGATTACGTTTTTGCTATACGCTTCATAAAAAAAAATTAACCCGCCCTAGGGGACATATAACTTACCTGCCTACCAGTTGGGGCACATTCGTACGCGTTCAAACGTGCCCCATCTAGTTCTGTCCGAAAGTACCCCACTAACTAAATAACAACAAAATATAACCTCTTTTAATAATAATAGGAAAACGTCATAAACTAAGTATTAAAAACGTATCTTAAGTATATTTTGCTACTTTCTGATATAATACTCTACACGAAAACTTATTTTATCTACGGTAACAATAGACAAAAACATTGATCAAAAAATTACTTACCGAGCGCGAAAACACGTTCGTGCCTGTCACTTCACTCTCACCGGTGCGAATGGCGCGATACTACGTTGACGTAAAGTTGGTACCTCGACTCACGCACACATACAAAAGCGAGACCGTACGTTGTTTCGTTCAAGTTTTATTATGACTGTATGAATGTGCCCCGCGTACGAAGGGTAACGATCTTCCCCTACAATTTCTTGAGTCAACAAAACAAAATCCGCGCAGCCCCCACACGTGTTGCTTCGTTGCTGTCACAACAACGACTGATTGAAAGAATGCACCTCTGATCTATATAACCAATCAAATGCTTGTGGAACCTAAGTACGCACAATCACTTTAATCAACATGGCGTCAAAGTTAAGCCAGAGTGACCACCTTTCACCAATTTGGTAAATAAAAAAAATATCCCACCGGCAGCATGATCGAAATTATGGCTGTTAAATCTCGACCCGTTAACGGATTTTAATAATATTATGACTTATTATTTAGCTAGACTCGTATGCTTTCTATAATGGTATCAATCATCCTTCTATACCCCAAGGTTCGAAAGCAAATCGATTTGGAACGGTGACTTTGAAAAAAATGCTACTTGGGTGCAACCACTAAAATGCTTGTCAACACCAAATGCATAAGTGCATATTAATAATTGACCCCTTAAAATTTAGCCAGAGTCTTATGCTTTCTATATTGGTCCCTAACTTTTCATTATCCTTCAGGAATAATGAGCATATCGATGCGCAAGGATAACATTGAAAAACTGCCTATTACAAAATACACCCTCACCACTAAAGTGCATATAGATTCCAAACGGTATGGGTTACGTTAATAAAAAACCCCTTAAAATATAGCTAGAGATTGCAGCTTTATCAAATTAAATCAATAATTTGATTACTATTCGGCAATCATGAACAGATTGATGCGCAAGAGTGACATTAAATGGCTGCCTACTGCAAAATCGATAAAATGCTTGTAAAATATGATGATTCTAGATTTATAGAAAAAATAATAACCTTAAAACCTAGCTGGAGTTTTGAGCTTTGATAAATGGGGTCAATCTTCTCGCTATCTCAAATAATGCAGGAGAATTTCGTTGTGGAAAAGTGATATCGACCACATGATACATCTATATCAGGGGTGCCCAAAATCTTCTTATGGAAAAGCAAAAACCAATACATGTAAAGTTGCCCAAAAAAATGCAAACAAATTATTTAATTAATTGAATTAGTTGAAAGCACATTGTGCATTTCGCTTGACCCTTAAAATTATAAGTGAAAAAAATATAATGTTCCCATTTGTCATTGCCGAAAGGCCAACCAATCGCCAAAAAAAAAAACTACAACAACAAAAGCATCTAATTTTTTTCATACATACAATTTCTTGAGGCAACAAAACAAAAATCCGCGCAGCCCCCACACGTGTTGCTTCGTGGCTGTCACAACAACGACTGATTGAAAAAATGCACCTCTGATCTATATAACCAATCAAATGCTTGTGGGACCTAAGTACGCACAATCACTTTAATCAAAATGGCGTCAAAATTAAGCCAGAGTGACCACCTTTCACCAATTTGGTAAATAAAAAAAATATCCCACCGGCAGCATGATCGAAATTATGGCTGTTAAATCTCGACCCGTTAACGGATTTTAATAATATTATGCCTTGTTATTTAGCTAGACTCGTATGCTTTCTATAATGGTATCAATCATCCTTCTATACCCCAAGGTTCGAAAGCAAATCGATTTGGAACGGTGACTTTGAAACCTAGCTGGAGTTTTGAGCTTTCATAAATGGGGTCAATCTTCTCGCTATCTCAAATAATGCAGGAGAATTTCGTTGTGGAAAAGTGATATCGACCACATGATACATCTATATCAGGGGTGCACAAAAATGCAAACAAATTATTTAATTAATTGAATTAGTTGAAAGCACATTGTGCATTTCGCTTGACCCTTAATATTACAAGTGAAAAAAATATAATGTTCCCATTTGTCATTGCCGAAAGGCCAACCAATCGCCAACACAAAAAAGCATACACACAAAAACCACAACAACAAAACCATCTAATCTTTTTCCTTCATACAATTTCTTGAAGCAACAAAACAAAAATCCGCGCAGCCCCCACACGTGTTCCTTCGTGGCTGTCACAACAACGACTGATTGAAAAAATGCACCTCTGATCTATATAACCAATGAAATGCTTGTGGAACCTAAATACGCACAATCACTTTAATCAAAATGGCGTCAAAATTAAGCCAGAGTGACCACCTTTCCCCAATTTGGTAAATAATAAAAATATCCCACCGGCAGCATGATCGAAATTATGGCTGTTAAATCTCGACCCGTTAACGGATTTTAATAATATTATGCCTTGTTATTTAGCCAGAGTCTTATGCTTTCTATATTGGTCCCTAACTTTTCATTATCCTTCAGGAATAATGAGCATATCGATTCGCAAGGATAATATTGAAAAACTGACTATTACAAAATACACACTCACCACTAAAGTGCTTATAGATTCCAAACGGTATGGGTTACGTTAATAAAAAACCCCTTAAAATGTAGCTAGAGATTGCAGCTTTATCAAATGAAATCAATAATTTGATTACTATTCGGCAATCATGAACAGATCGATGCGCAAGAGTGACATTAAATGGCTGTCTACTGCAAAATCGATAAAATGCTTGTAAAATATGATGATTCTAGGTTTATAGAAAAAATAATAACCTTAAAACCTAGCTGGAGTTTTGAGCTTTCATAAATGGGGTCAATCTACTCGTTATCTCAAATAATGCAGGAAAATTTCGTTGTGGAAAAGTGATATCGACCACATGATACATCTATATCAGGGGTGCCCAAAATCTTCTTATGGAAAAGCAAAAACCAATGCATGTAAAGTTGCCCAAAAAAATGCAAACAAATTATTTAATTAATTGAATTAGTTGAAAGCACATTGTGCATTTCGCTTGACCCTTAAAATTATAAGTGCAAAAAATATAATGTTCCCATTTGTCATTGCCGAAAGGCCAACCAATCGCCAAAACAAAAACTACAACAACAAAAGCATCTAATTTTTTTTCATACATACAATTTCTTGAGGCAACAAAACAAAAATCCGCGCAGCCCCCACACGTGTTGCTTCGTTGCTGTCACAACAACGACTGATTGAGAGAATGCACCTCTGATCTATATAACCAATCAAATGCTTGTGGAACTTAAGTACGCACAATCACTTTAATCAAAATGGCGTCACAATTAAGCCAGAGTGACCACCTTTCACCAATTTGGTAAATAAAAAAAATATCCCACCGGCAGCATGATCGAAATTATGGCTGTTAAATCTCGACCCGTTAACGGATTTTAATAATATTATGCCCTTTTATTTAGCTAGACTCCTATGCTTTCTATAATGGTATCAATCATCCTTCTATACCCCAAGGTTCGAAAGCAAATCGATTTGGAACGGTGACTTTGAAAAAATTGGTTCTTGGGTGCAACCACTAAAATGCTTGGCAACACCAAATGCATAAGTGCATATTAATAATTGACCCCTTAAAATTTAGCCAGAGTCTTACACTTTCTATATTGGTCCCTAACTTTTCATTATCCTTCAGGAGTAATGAGCATATCGATGCGCAAGGATAACATTGAAAAACTGCCTATTACAAAATACACACTCACCACTAAAGTGCTTATAGATTCCAAACGGTACGGGTTACGTTAATAACACTTCGTTCAATAATGTGTGTGACTGACACATAGATGGCGGCACGAATACTAAATCAATATTTTTTTCTCGAAATTGTGAACCTTTTTAGGCTTACTGTCAAAATTATATGTCAATCCGACCATTAGTTTACAAGTTACAGTGCTTTAAGTGACACTACTTTTGAGTTTTCAAAAAAAATGAATTCAAAGCAATTCCGTGTGCTGATTTATCATTGTTTTTTAATGAAAAAAAATACTGTTCAATGCCAGGAATGGCTTGAAAATCATTATTCGGACTCTGCTCCATCAAAAAGAACCATTTGTTATTGGTAATGCCGAATTCAAACGTGGTCGTACAGACACCGATGACATTCCATCTACTGGACGGCCAAATGACGCTGTTACTCCGGAAAACGTTGAAAAAACACTGAAAATCATTATGTCCGACCGTAAAGTGAAAGTGGGGGAGATTGCTGACATTCTAAAGATATCAGCAGGCAGTGTACACACCATAATACACGAACATTTGGTTATGAAAAAGGTGTTTTCGAAATGGGTGCCGCGTTTGCTCACACCGGAGCAAAAACAACAACGAATCGATGATTCAAAGAGCTGTTTGGACATGTTTACGCGCAACAAGTCGGAGTTTTTGCTCCGGTACATCACAATGGATGAAACGTAGATCCACCATTTCACTCCAGAGTCAAATCGGCAGTCTGCTGAGTGGCATGCAACCGGTGAAAGCCGCCCAAAGCGTCCAAAGGCACAAACATCGGCTGGCAAGGTTATGGCGTCAGTATTTTGGGATGTGCACGGAATAATATTCATCGACTATCTTAAGAAAGGGAAAACAATCAATAGCGACTATTATATAGCGTTGTTGGAACGTTTGAAAGAAGAAATCGCGATTAAGCGGCCCCATATGAAGAAGAAAAAAGTGTTGTTTCACCAAGACAATGCACCGTGTCACAAGTCGATGAAAACGATGGCAAAAATGCATGAATTGGGCTTCGAATTGCTTCCTCATCCCCCGTATTCTCCAGATCTGGCCTCCAGCGACTACTGGCTCTTCGCAGACCTCAAAAAGATGCTCCGTGGTAAGAGATTTGGCTCAAATGATGAAGTAATCGCCGAAACTAACGCCTATTTTGAAGGCAAAGAAAAATCGTTCTACAAAGGCGGTATCGAAAGATTGGAAAAGCGTTGGAATGATTGTATCTCCCTAAAAAGGGACTATGTTGATGAATAAAAACGAATTTTGGCAAAAAAATGTGTTTTAATTAGTTAGTCACACACATTATTGAACGAAGTGTTAAAAAACCCTTAAAATGTAGCTAGAGATTGCAGCTTTATCAAATTAAATCAATAATTTGATTACTATTCGGCAATCATGAACAGATCGATGCGCAAGAGTGACATTAAATGGCTGCCTACTGCAAAATGAATAAAATGCTTGTAAAATATGATGATTCTAGGTTTATAGAAAAAATAATAACCTTAAAACCTAGCTGGAGTTTTGAGCTTTCACAAATGGGGTCAATCTTCTCGCTATCTCAAATAATGCAGGAGAATTTCGTTGTGGAAAAGTGATATCGACCACATGATACATCTATATCAGGGGTGTCCAAAATCTTCTTATGGAAAAGCAACAAACAATACATGTAAAGTTGCCCAAAAAAATGCAAACAAATTATCTAATTAATTGAATTAGTTGAAAGCACATTGTGCATTTCGCTTGACCCTTAAAATTATAAGTGAAAAAAATATAATGTTCCCATTTGTCATTGCCGAAAGGCCAACCAATCGCCAAAACAAAAACTACAACAACAAAAGCATCTAATTTTTTTTCATACATACAATTTCTTGAGGCAACAAAACAAAAACCCGCGCAGCCCCCACACGTGTTGCTTCGTTGCTGTCACAACAACGACTGATTGAAAGAATGCACCTCTGATCTATATAACCAATCAAATGCTTGTGGAACCTAAGTACGCACAATCACTTTAATCAAAATGGCGTCAAAGTTAAGCCAGAGTGACCACCTTTCACCAATTTGGTAAATAAAAAAAATATCCCACCGGCAGCATGATCGAAATTATGGCTGTTAAATCTCGACCCGTTAACGGATTTTAATAATATTATGCCTTATTATTTAGCTAGACTCGTATGCTTTCTATAATAGTATCAATCATCCTTCTATACCCCAAGGTTCGAAAGCAAATCGATTTGGAACGGTGACTTTCAAAAAATTGGTTCTTGGGTGCATCCACTAAAATGCTTGTCAATTTAGTCAGAGTCTTATGCTTTCTATATTGGTCCCTAACTTTTCATATCCTTCAGGAGTAATGAGCATATCGATGCGCAAGGATAACATTGAAAAACTGCCTATTACAAAATACACACTCACCACTAAAGTGCTTATAGATTCCGAACGGTACGGGTTACGTTAATAAAAAACTCCTTAAAATGTAGCTAGAGATTGCAGCTTTATCAAATTAAATCAATAATTTGATTACTATTCGGCAATCATGAACAGATCGATGCGCAAGAGTGACATTAAATGGCTGCCTACTGCAAAGTCGATAAAATGCTTGTAAAATATGATGATTCTAGGTTTATAGAAAAAATAATAACCTTAAAACCTAGCTGGAGTTTTGAGCTTTCACAAATGGGGTCAATCTTCTCGCTATCTCAAATAATGCAGGAGAATTTCGTTGTGGAAAAGTGATATCGACCACATGATACATCTATATAAGGGGTGCCCAAAATCTTCTTATGGAAAAGCAACAAACAATAAATGTAAAGTTGCCCAAAAAAATGCAAACAAATTATTTAATTACTTGAATTAGTTGAAAGCACATTGTGCATTTCGCTTGACCCTTAAAATTATAAGTGAAAAAAATATAATGTTCCCATTTGTCATTGCCGGAAGGCCAACCAATCGCCAAAACAAAAACTACAACAACAAAAGCATCTAATTTTGTTTCATACTTACAATTTCTTGAGGCAACAAAACAAAAATCCGCGCAGCCCCCACACGTGCTGCTTCGTTGCTGTCACAACAACGACTGATTGAAAGAATGCACCTGTGATCTATATAACCAATCAATTGCTTGTGGAACCTAAGTACGCACAATCACTTTAATCAAAATGGCGTCAAAATTAAGCCAGAGTGACCACCTTTCACCAATTTGGTAAATTAAAAAAATATCCCACCGGCAGCATGATCGAAATTATGGCTGTTAAATCTCGACCCGTTAACGGATTTTAATAATATTATGCCTTATTATTTAGCTAGACTCGTATGCTTTCTATAATGGTATCAATCATCCTTCTATACCCCAAGGTTCGAAAGCAAATCGATTTGGAACGGTGACTTTGAAAAAATTGGTTCTTGGGTGCAACCAATAAAATGCTTGTCAACACCAAATGCATAAGTGCATATTAATAATTGACCCCTTAAAATTTAGCCAGAGTCTTATGCTTTCTATATTGGTCCCTAACTTTTCATATCCTTCAGGAGTAATGAGCATATCGATGCGCAAGGATAACATTGAAAAACTGCCTATTACAAAATACACACTCACCACTAAAGTGCTTATAGATTCCAAACGGTACGGGTTACGTTAATAAAAAACCCTTAAACTGTAGCTAGAGGTTGCAGCTTTATCAAATTAAATCAATAATTTGATTACTATTCGGCAATCATGAACAGATCAATGCGCAAGAGTGACATCAAATGGCTGCCTACTGCAAAGTCGATAAAATGCTTGTAAAATATGATGATTCTAGGTTTATAGAAAAAATAATAACCTTAAAACCTAGCTGGAGTTTTGAGCTTTCACAAATGGGGTCAATCTTCTTGCTATCTCAAATAATGCAGGAGAATTTCGTTGTGGAAAAGCGATATCGACCACATGATACATCTATATCTGGGGTGCCCAAAATCTTCTTATGGAAAAGCAACAAACAATACATGTAAAGTTGCCCAAAAAAATGCAAACAAATTATCTAATTAATTGAATTAGTTGAAAGCACATTGTGCATTTCGCTTGACCCTTAAAATTATAAGTGAAAAAAATATAATGTTCCCATTTGTCATTGCCGGAAGGCCAACCAATCGCCAAAACAAAAACTACAACAACAAAAGCATCTAATTTTGTTTCATACTTACAATTTCTTGAGGCAACAAAACAAAAATCCGCGCAGCCCCCACACGTGCTGCTTCGTTGCTGTCACAACAACGACTGATTGAAAGAATGCACCTCTGATCTATATAACCAATCAATTGCTTGTGGAACCTAAGTACGCACAATCACTTTAATCAAAATGGCGTCAAAATTAAGCCAGAGTGACCACCTTTCACCAATTTGGTAAATAAAAAAAATATCCCACCGGCAGCATGATCGAAATTATGGCTGTTAAATCTCGACCCGTTAACGGATTTTAATAATATTATGCCTTATTATTTAGCTAGACTCGTATGCTTTCTATAATGGTATCAATCATCCTTCTATACCCCAAGGTTCGAAAGCAAATCGATTTGGAACGGTGACTTTCAAAAAATTGGTTCTTGGGTGCAACCAATAAAATGCTTGTCAACACCAAATGCATAAGTGCATATTAATAATATTATGCCTTGTTATTTAGCCAGAGTCTTATGCTTTCTATATTGGTCCCTAACTTTTCATTATCCTTCAGGAATAATGAGCATAACGATAAGCAAGGATAAAATTGAAAAACTGCCTATTACAAAGTACACACTCACCACTAAAGTGCTTATAGATTCCAAACGGTATGGGTTACGTTTATAAAAAACCCCTTGAAATGTAGCTAGAGATTGCAGCTTTATTAAATTAAATCAATAATTTGATTACTATTCGGCAATCATGAACAGATCGATGCGCAAGAGTGACATTAAATGGCTGCCTACTGCAAAATGAATAAAATGCTTGTAAAATATGATGACTCTAGGTTTATAGAAAAAATAATAACCTTAAAACCTAGCTGGAGTTTTGAGCTTTCACAAATGGGGTCAATCTTCTCGCTATCTCAAATAATGCAGGAGAATTTCGTTGTGGAAAAGTGATATCGACCACATGATACATCTATATCTGGGGTGCCCAAAATCTTCTTATGGAAAAGCAAAAACCAATACATGTAAAGTTGCCCAAAAAAATGCAAACAAATTATTTCATTAATTGAATTAGTTGAAAGCACATTGTGCATTTCGCTTGACCCTTAAAATTATAAGTGAAAAAAATATAATGTTCCCATTTGTCATTGACGAAAGGCCAACCAATCGCCAACACAAAAAAGCATACACACAAAAACTACAACAACAAAAGCATCTAATTTTTTTTCATACATACAATTTATTGAGGCAACAAAACAAAAATCCGCGCAGCCCCCACACGTGTTGCTTCGTTGCTGTCACAACAACGACTGATTGAGAGAATGCACCTCTGATCTATATAACCAATCAAATGCTTGTGGAACCTAAGTACGCACAATCACTTTAATCAAAATGGCGTCAAAATTAAGCCAGAGTGACCACCTTTCACCAATTTGGTAAATAAAAAAAATATCCCACCGGCAGCATGATCGAAATTATGGCTGTTAAACTCGACCCGTTAACGGATTTTAACCCTATTAGTACCACGCAGTGACTTTGGGTCACTGGTAAAAATGAAACCTTTATATTAACTATGATATTATTTATTTCTGTAAGACGCTTTTTGTATTTGTTTATTAAGCTTTCGCTTTCTATAAATACATTTTTTATTCAATTTTTTTTTACATTTACAAGTTCAAATCTTTGAAAAAAACAAAAACTGCGTAAAGTACCACGTAGTGACTATAAGTCACTGTGTGTAAGAAATTTAAAAATTGCGATAGTATGCCAAGAAAATTTAAACATTTGCAATTTTTGGTTTGAAATGGTATCATCTAATAGTGAGGTTGATATAGAGGAAGAAGGGTTTGAAGTTGAGGACGAGCAGTCCTTTCATGAACTTGAAGAATTGGCTGTAAATGATGGTTATGCCTACGTAGGTAAGGATTGTACAGCATGGAACAAAAATCCGCATCTACAAAGCAAAACTCAAGCTCACAGTATAGTAAAAGGAAGGACCAACAAGGTAGTTCTTCCACCAGGACGCTGCAAACTGCTGCAGACACATTCTCGCTCTTTTTTGATAGCAACGTGGTAGATCTCATCGTGAATTTTACAATTTTGAATGTCAATAGAAAGCTCGACGCAAAATGGAAGCTCACTGACGACGTCGAAATTCGTGCATATATTGGGTTATTGATTGATGCAGGAGCGCGAAATAATGGCATAGCTGGCTATAAAGAGTTTTGACCCTTTATATGGCAGTTTATTGTATCGCGCTTGTGTGTCGAGGCAGAGATTTGTAGACTTATCACGTTACTTGAGACTTGATGACATGGCTACAAGATCCATTCGTAGATCACAAGATAAATTTGCACCAATCAGAGATCTCTGGGACATGATGTAATGAACAAAATTTAGCTTAATTCTTAAAAATACCAAATTCTTAAAATTTCTAACAAATTTTTCAAATTTTCCCTATTTTGCAAATCTGCACAATTTATCATTGATGCACATTGCACATTTCATTATTGCACAGTGACATTCCATCAATCTATTACAATTTGAATTGTTGGGTTTGACATGTGGTTAGGTACCGAGGTTACTTGTGTTCAAAACGCGGATCAATTCTTCCTTTTCCGCTGATCATCAACTCACGCAGACGTACCCAGGAGACAAAGAGTGTAATGTACAAAATGTGGACTCAATATATATGCTCCACGCTCCCGATCCTTTAAGGAACAAATTGCAAAGCATCTATATTGCCCTACGTTGTGTACAAATTGTACGATACAAATTGAAACACAACGCACGGAAAACAAAACACACAACCTTGGGCTGTTGCTTCCCGACCATCGTAAAGTGGAACCACCCCAGGTTGCAATGCGCTCATTTGGCCACTTTCGTGCGGGACCCTTAAATAAAGCTAGCTCTTACGGCTGGTGGGGGGATTCGGGACCAAATCATCACAACCTGCACTACAATTAACTCAATATGAGTCCCAGCCACTTGATTGATCTAAATATTCAAACTCAACACGACAAGACAAAATATCGGACGGACAATAAACTTCAAAATAGCCGCGCTGGCCGTTCTTCCTCTTCTCTGTGTTTTGGGGCGACGCTAAGGTGGAGTGCGCCTCGCCCTGTCTCTTACCCTCCCAACCATGACCCATGTTGTTGTTGTTAGTATGGGTCCCCAAAGACATAAGTCCACCTACCCTTTCATCTAATCACCTGTACAATATAAACTCTCAAATTTCCATGGTTATCTTAACCCAAAATATAACAATTTATATTTAATTGTCTTTATGATTATTTACAAAATTCTAAACCTTAAACTACAACAAACTATAATAACTCTCCCTGCATTCAGCATAGCTTTACTTCAATATTAGCGACGCGCAAATTTGTCGCACAAAAGGGAATGCAGAAGGTGCTCGACTCTAACAACCCAAAAAAAAACTGTATAACAACAATAATAAACTAAGCAAAAAGAACTGTGTGCTAACACACGCGGACTCGCCAGCACACAGCTGCAGTCAATGCTATGCAAACCTTACCTCACAACAACAATTCAAGGTAAGTATGGTTCAACTAACAGGTAAGTATGTAAGTATGTATATCACTTAAATACTAATTAAGTAACTTATACATTTTTAAGTAAACATAATCGAATATTAAAGGTAAGTATTATAGAAATAAAGGAACTCGTTTTAATCGTTTAGTGTTTCGGTAAGTATCGCGGTAAGTATTGGTTTTTCATTCTCTTTTCCTTTCCAAATTTTACATTATTTTTCATTTCGTTTTACTTTGCCTTCTTTTCAGCTTTCGCAATTTGTTGCAGGGATTCTTTCATCTGCTTTAGTTTTCTTTCATTTTTCGGTCTTAAAAATTTACTTTATTCTAATTTCACTTTAATCTGTGTTCTTTTCAGTTTTCTTTTCGCAAATTTTTGCAGGAATTAAATCTTCTGCTTTGGTTTTCTTTTCTTTCTTTCTTTCTTTTAAATTTACCTTATTCTAATTTCGCGTTAATTGTTTTTTTTTCAGTTTTTTCCTCGCAAATTGTAGCAGGAATTACGTCTTCTGCTTTAGTTCTTTTCTTTTCTTTCCTTTCAATTTTTAAATCATTATTTTTCTTAATTTATCAATTTTAATAATTTTCGCAAATATCTTTCCAATATTATTCGAGTTTTGGCAAAGCAAAATTTCGCATTCAAAAGAAAAAACAAAAAGTTCCAAGTGACATTGGCTGTTTTACAACAATAGCGCAATGCAAACACCGTTTGCTGCAAAGTGCAACAACAACAATAATAAAAGGAATGCAGCGCAGTGCAGCTGCGAAGCGAAACGATTGGAGGTAGAAATGCGAATGCGCATTGCCCACCGCAAAAATGATCTGCTGACCGTTTATGCAGAGTGCATGCGTATAAGAGTTCCACTACTCTCACTCGCCACACTTATAGTTGTTAGTGTAAAAGTGTTTTGTTCTTACTCACATGCATCTCGTCGCGAAGAAGGGCCCTTAATCGTGGATGCTGCTCACTTTTCTCGTTCGTTGCTGCTGGACTGTGAAATTGTTGTTGTTATTATGCTGCTTTTTTGGCGTTCGCATAAACGCTCTTGAAGGTCATTTCTAAATATGCATGAATGGTTTTTTTTTTCTTTTGACTTATACTACAAAAACGAATTTGCTTTTCACTATTTACATGATCAAAATATTGTTTCTAATAAGCCTGACTTATATCTAATTTGAATTAAATTACAATTTAACAATTAACTTTTATAATTCAGTTAAAATAAGTAAGTATGGAAAGTGTTGAAGGTGAGTACAAAAGGTTGGTTTACGTAGCAAATGTTGGTGGTAGGTCAAACTTTGAAGGTAAGTATAATTCTAGGTGAGTATTTGTTCGACTTTCAAATTTTTAGCTGCTGGTCATGATTTTTTTTCCTTCCTTCCAGGTGACGGTTTCTGGCTGCTGGTTTTGCAATTCGTCGGTCCGCTCTTTCTGTGCTTTCCGTCCGTCCGTGCTTCTTTCTTTCAGTGGTGAGTGGTGATTTCTGGTGGGTGCTGATCTTTTGGAGTGGTGATCTTTTGGAGTGGTGATGCTTCTGGGCCTTGAGTTGCTGCTGATTCTCGTGGACAATGATGAAATCTCCGCGGTTCTTTTGTGCAAATCCAAAATTGTCTGCGGCCTCGGCAAAAATATAACAATCTCAGCGGTTTTCTCGCAAGAATACAACAATTTCGGCGGCCTCGGTTCGCTGCGCGATATATGCAGACGAGGGTGATAAACCGGTCCGTGGCCGCATATAACTTCGCCTAAGAATATGATTTTCCTTACAACTTTGTCTAGCCTATTAAAAGATAATTGAAACTGTAGCCCAAAACTTACCCAGTTAATTAAGGCTTGCTTGGCTTATGTCCCAAAGTTGCTGCTACAATTTAAACTGAAAACTTTTCACAACTATATATATAAATTGCACCACTGCCGACTTTGCGGCTATCACACTCACTCACTATTGCACTACTGCACTCTTAACTTTGAATTTTTTCACTGCACTGCTGAGGTCTGCTCGAGACCAAGTCGTATGATTGAAAGACAGATCATTCGATCGTGACTTTCTATCTGACCTTTTGTTCGTCTGCCTACGGCGGTCGCTGAGTTCGTCAGTCGTTTTAAATGGTTGCCTATCCTGACTGGTCATCGGTTACAAGTACTAAAATGTTGCGGAAACATTGTTGCCAAGATCTCATATCTGCAACATTTCTTTGTTTATGTTGATCAGTGCATTACAATTCAAATTAAAAGAAGAAAATTTTTGTTCAGCGCGAAATCGAATATTACAAAGCGGATAAGATGTAGTTTCCTAAACTAACAGCTTAGACGGAGGAATTCGTTTTGTCATTGGCGGATGTCTTTGGCGCTAAATGTACCAACAAGTCGACCTTGCAAATCTTCTAAGACGTAATAGTTGTTACCAAGTCTTTCACGAACGCGAGCTTTTATAAACATTGGGCTTAGTTTGGCATTAAAGCCTTTTTCAAAATTGCTTTGAGCAAAGTTTCGCCTAAAAACTTCTTGACCTACTTGAAATGTTACGGGTCTGGTTGGCAGATTGTATTGTTGGGTGTTATGTTCGTATGCGGTACGGAGATTTTTCGTGATTGTACGTCGCGCTAACTCGAGCTGATCTTCACGTTTCAATTCAATACAAGGTTCGTCTAACAGTCGGAGATCCTTCAACAGTGCGTAGCTAGAACCATGCGTGATCATATTGAAGCCAAATAATGCACGATAAGGTGAACACTGTATGGTTTGATGGTATGAGTTTCGCAACGCACAAGAGATGCTGGTTAAGTTTATATCCCACTCTTTATGATCTTTTTTGATATATGCACGGATGGCTGCAATTAGTGAAAGATTAACGCGTTCTGACGCATTTGCCTGTGGTGCATAAAGTGCGGTATAAACGTGATTTATTCCTAGCTTGGTCAAAAATTCGTTAAACTCCTTGCTTTTGAATAGCACTCCATTATCGCTAACTAGTGTCTCTGGTACCCCGTATGTATGAAATAGGTGATGCCATAAAAAGTCTTGAATGACTGAAGAAGTAAATTTTTTCAGCGGACAAAGCCAGTGAAATTTCGAAAAATGGTCTAACACTATCAACAAGCCAATGTTTCCCTTTTTGCTCCTCGGGTAAGGACCTAATATGTCTACATATAGTCGCTGAAACGGTCGTGAAGAAATCGGTTGATTTCCCATTGGTGGACGAAGAAGTATGTTTGGAGCTTTCGTTGATTTGCAAACGTCACAGTTACGCACATAATTTCGCACATCTGTCACCATACCTGGCCAATAAAAATTGCGTCTTAACAGTTCCAGGGTTTTGTGCATTCCACCATGAGTTGCGATAACTGAATCGTGCGCTCTTTTTAGAACTTCGGTGCGCATTGCAATCGGTATCCATAGCTTCCAACTCTGTTCTTCTTGCATTTCATCGCCTGTTGCATGTTCCGTACGGATATAGACAAATTTGTCAACAATTTTCAAGTCCGGCAATTTGTTTTGCTCTGCTCGAACCTTAGCTTTCAACTGCTCGTAGTCTGTATCAGAAAAATGTGTCGAATGTAAGTCTATTTCCGGTGAAATTTCAGCTGTCGCTGCCAGTGCATCTACATGCAAACGCGAGAGTGCATCGGGTACTATATTGTCTTTGCCTTTCCGGTGACTAATTGTAAATTTAAACCCTTGTAATTTCAGAGCCCATCTGGCCAATCTGCCGCTTAGGTTTGGCTGCTTCATCAACCAAACTAAACTGGAATGGTCGGTGACTACTTCGAATTCTTGCAATTCAACATAGCAACGAAATTTTGTTATGGCCTCTAAAGCCGCTAAACATTCCCTTTCTGTCACACTGTAATTTCTCTGAGCCGAGTTCAGTTTTCGGGACATAAAAGCGATGGGTTTTTCATCCCCGCTTTCATTCTTTTGCACAAGTACTGCGCCTATGCCTGTGTCGCTGGCGTCACAATGAATATAAAATTTTCTTCCAAAATCTGGGTTCGCAAGTACTGGTGCTGAAGTTAGAAGTTGTTTGAGCTTTTCGAATGCTAGGTTTGCCTCATCTGTCCATACGAAATTTTTCTTGGTCGAAAGTGTGTCAGTAATAGGAGTCGTTATACTAGCAAAATTTTCAATAAACCGTCTGTACCAGCCAGCTAAACCCATCAATGCTCTGACCTGTTTGCGCGTCTTCGGTGTTGGCCAAGAAAGAATCGCTTGGATTTTTTCCATGTCCATCGCAATACCTCCATTTCCAATTATATGGCCAAGATACTTGGTCGAAGTGACGCAAAAGCTGCTCTTTTTGACATTTAACGTCAAATTAGCTTCACGAAAGCGTGCTGCAATTTTGGTCAAACAATTGAGGTGGCTGTTAAAGTCTGTCGAAACTATACAAAGATCGTCTAAATAACCAAAAACACATTCACTTAGCTCAGGAGGTATGAGCTGGTCCATTAGTCTGCACATTGTCGATGGCGCGTTGCACAAGCCGAACGGCATAACAACGAATTGATAAAGCGGACGACCTGGCACTGTGAAAGCTGTCAGAGCTTTTGACTTTTCTGTCAACCCTATCTGCCAATATGCATCTTTCAGGTCTAACTTCGTGATGATATTTGCTTTTGGTAAACGTGAAAATATCCTTTCAATGCTCTGTATCGGATATGCATCTTTCTCAGTGACTTCGTTAAGCTTTCGTGCATCTAAACATAAACGAACTTTATTGGGTTTTAAAACTAGCCTCATTGGTGAACTCCATGCACTTGACGATTCTTCAATTACTCCTAACTTGATCATTCTATCAATTTCCTCAAACATTAATTTTTCTACCGCTGGAGATACAGGGTAACAGCGCTGCTTGATGGGCTTTGCATTGCCTACATCAATGTCATGCTGTATCAGTTTTGTTCTGCCTAAACCTTCAGCTTCGAAATCAGGAAATACATTTTTAACCGCATCCAACCGTTTTTGTTGCTGAGGGGTGAGTGGATATTTTTCCTCGTCTGTGTTGGTTGAGGGAACAGAATTAATGTCGGAAATTGAACTTATCAATCCTGGAGCTAATTTAAAAATTCGCCAAAAATCTATCCCAAGGATTAAATGTTGTGCTATCGATGGGATTAAATACAACATAAGTTGTTGCGTTTGGTTTTCGTATTTCATATCCACATCGAGATATCCTAAAACTGTTTGTGGAGAACCATCTGCTGTTTTGACAAAAGAGGATAGTCTCTTAAAATTCGCATGCCTAGCGAATTCTTCGGCTAAGTTCGAACCCACGCAACTAATGTTTGCGCCGGTATCTAACAGTCCGTATTCTGTTTTTCCTAAAAACTTTACTTGCACATAGCAACGTTGATCATTTGCATTAACAATTGTCGAGATGAGCATTCTTTTCTGCTGACGCAGAGCCTGAAAAAATCTACGAATGCGCAAAGTCGAACGCTTTGGCTTTCGCTGCGATAATGCTGGTGTTGGTGCATCTTTAAAAATTCTATCGCGAGCTTGCAGATACTTTTGTAAGCGCTCGTGGTAAGTCGAAGATGGAAATTTTAGGTTTTCGGTGTCTAACTCAGAGGAGTTGCAGGCGGTAGGTGTAGGTGTGAGAGTAACATCTCTTATTTTTGGCAGCGCATTTACTGCTGGTGCTGTCGAACTTCCTGAGCTAGCCGGTTGCGTACTGCATGGTCGTGTAACTATTTTTGTTACTGCGGGGGTACTCGGGGTTTGGAGAATACCCCCTTCTTGGAGTTTCCCGTCCCTTTCGATAGACATTTGGCACACTGTGGCTTGTAAACCTTAGGAGTACCGCATCCATAACAAAATATAGTCCGTTCTTCTAAACAGTCTTCCCAAAAATGTCCTTGTTGTTGGCAATTCCAACATTTCAATTGTTGTATGTGGGTGGCTTGCATAGCCTCCACCGCGAAATCGGATTCGTCTTCATCTGCTTCCGGTGATGTCCTGCTGTCTAATGCGTAAACGTGTCTTTTATTCGGTGGCAGCACCGTAGCTGTTGCTTTTGGCTGCGCTCTCCGAAAAGTGTCTTCACTCAATAAGTTTTCCCGCATCTGCACAAGGCGTCTCAAATGTGCAATCGAATGGATTGGCACATACAACAACTCGTGTCTAATGTCTGGTCTCAAATTTCTTGTCAAAATTTCAATAAGCTCTTCTTCCGGAATGGGTTCAGGTAGCCTGTCCATCATCAAACAAATATCATCATAAAAGGCTTCAAATGATTCAAATGGCTTCTGTTTTCTGCTACGCAACTGTTCCCTGATCTCGTAACTAGACCTATAATCCTTGTGTTGGTAACGTATGGCCGTACAAAAATCTTGCCACTGAATTGACTCAACCTGTTTGTGGTACCTCCAATACCATTCGCGAGCTTTACCTGTCAACAGTATGTGTAAGTTTTTACACAAGGCTGAAAAGTCATTGTTTAAGCAGTCCGAAGTTAGGGAACGAATTCTATAAAGAAATTCTTCCACTCTTAACCCGTTAGTGGACCCATCAAATTTGATATTCCAATTTTGGATCATCGACGTAACTTTGGCTGAACTTAACATGTTTGTGTTTGCGTTATTTTGTCGCTGGTCGTTTCTATTTTCATTATTTTGTCGCTGGTCAAATTGTCGCTCCTCAGCGGTCTGTTGAACCGTATTTTGATTACTGTTTGGTCTCGGATCAAGTCTCAAATGCATTAAACGTTGAACACTTTGTTCAATAATCTGCGAAATGTAATCGTAGTCAATCGGCATTTCTCTATCTCTATCATTTATATTTTCCGTATCTGTCACTTCATTGCTACTTGGCAAAGTGGTGCTTAACCTTTGTGAGTCCTTCTCAGTTTGGACATCCACTAAAGGCTCAACTAAATTGTCATCGCTGCGCGTAAAAGATCTGGTAAAATGTTTCTTCGGTGTTATGGTTTTACCGCGACCTCGTCCTGCTGAGGATCGTGTAACTATAGTGTCTCGAAAATCTGTCTTAAATGGCCTCCAATCTCGAATGTGAATCAACTTCCTGCATGAAGGACATTCGTTATTGGTCTTTAACCAAGTCTCAATACAATTTCTATGAAATTTGTGTTTGCACGGTGTGACCACCGATGGCTGGTCTGATTTATGCGTTTGCAAACAAATTGAGCAATTTGGCTCATCGTTCGTCACGCCTGACGCCAAATTCTCATTGCTCCTAGCAATAATCATTCTCACAATAACTTAAATTTTTCGTACAAAATTCTTAATTTAGGTGATTAGATGTTGGGGTTGGTTTCCTTCATCACAGAGAAGAGTAAGAAAAACAAAACAAAATTTAAGGAATGGATATTCAATTATGTTTCCCCTTTTGAGCATTGCCAAATTAATCAATCCTATCTCTTCAGCTTCCAGCTGACCTGAAAGGACAAGAAATCTATAGCTCAACACAAGCGATAATCTTGTAATCACATTCCACGTCAATACTGGCTGAGTTGATGAACTCGGACGCAAGGTCTCTAAAATGTCTTTGGTTAGCATCCGAAACTCGTTTCCGAATCTAAATTCCAAGAACTTCAAAGTTGCCATCCGAAGGATGCATCAGCAAAGTCAAAAAGTGAGGTATCAACTGAATGTAAAAGCAATGAAACATGGAATAGCTTAGATGTATCTCGTGGTCAGCTCAATGGTCTAAGACTGAAATGCCATTTAGTGAGATCCAACAAAAGTACACTAAACCTCCATAGAAACAACTACTCTGACATTAGTGAACCGAGCGAAAAATTTCAATTTGGAAAGGTGTGACCCCTCGTTGCCTAAAAGTCATTGAGGCTTAAACCCCTTTTACGTGAGAGGCCGAAAGCCTTGACTCAAAGCACAATTCCGTGAGGCTTAAACCCCTTTTACGTGAGAGGCCCCACGTTGGGCGCCATTTCTGTAATGTACAAAATGTGGACTCAATATATATGCTCCACGCTCCCGATCCTTTAAGGAACAAATTGCAAAGCATCTATATTGCCCTACGTTGTGTACAAATTGTACGATACAAATTGAAACACAACGCACGGAAAACAAAACACCCAACCTTGGGCTGTTGCTTCCCGACCATCGTAAAGTGGAACCACCCCAGGTTGCAATGCGCTCATTTGGCCACTTTCGTGCGGGACCCTTAAATAAAGCTAGCTCTTACGGCTGGTGGGGGGATTCGGGACCAAATCATCACAACCTGCACTACAATTAACTCAATATGAGTCCCAGCCACTTGATTGATCTAAATATTCAAACTCAACACGACAAGACAAAATATCGGACGGACAATAAACTTCAAAATAGCCGCGCTGGCCGTTCTTCCTCTTCTCTGTGTTTTGGGGCGACGCTAAGGTGGAGTGCGCCTCGCCCTGTCTCTTACCCTCCCAACCATGACCCATGTTGTTGTTGTTAGTATGGGTCCCCAAAGACATAAGTCCACCTACCCTTTCATCTAATCACCTGTACAATATAAACTCTCAAATTTCCATGGTTATCTTAACCCAAAATATAACAATTTATATTTAATTGTCTTTATGATTATTTACAAAATTCTAAACCTTAAACTACAACAAACTATAATAACTCTCCCTGCATTCAGCATAGCTTTACTTCAATATTAGCGACGCGCAAATTTGTCGCACAAAAGGGAATGCAGAAGGTGCTCGACTCTAACAACCCAAAAAAAAACTGTATAACAACAATAATAAACTAAGCAAAAAGAACTGTGTGCTAACACACGCGGACTCGCCAGCACACAGCTGCAGTCAATGCTATGCAAACCTTACCTCACAACAACAATTCAAGGTAAGTATGGTTCAACTAACAGGTAAGTATGTAAGTATGTATATCACTTAAATACTAATTAAGTAACTTATACATTTTTAAGTAAACATAATCGAATATTAAAGGTAAGTATTATAGAAATAAAGGAACTCGTTTTAATCGTTTAGTGTTTCGGTAAGTATCGCGGTAAGTATTGGTTTTTCATTCTCTTTTCCTTTCCAAATTTTACATTATTTTTCATTTCGTTTTACTTTGCCTTCTTTTCAGCTTTCGCAATTTGTTGCAGGGATTCTTTCATCTGCTTTAGTTTTCTTTCATTTTTCGGTCTTAAAAATTTACTTTATTCTAATTTCACTTTAATCTGTGTTCTTTTCAGTTTTCTTTTCGCAAATTTTTGCAGGAATTAAATCTTCTGCTTTAGTTCTTTTCTTTTCTTTCCTTTCAATTTTTAAATCATTATTTTTCTTAATTTATCAATTTTAATAATTTTCGCAAATATCTTTCCAATATTATTCGAGTTTTGGCAAAGCAAAATTTCGCATTCAAAAGAAAAAACAAAAAGTTCCAAGTGACATTGGCTGTTTTACAACAATAGCGCAATGCAAACACCGTTTGCTGCAAAGTGCAACAACAACAATAATAAAGGGTTTTTCAAAAGGAGCGCTACAAAAGTAGACCGATAGGGACAGCAAACGACGCCATATTTTTTTCCGCTCTTTTGACATTTCTCTTCAGTAAGGTTTGCCATTTCATCATGGAAAGATATACGGTCCAACAACGAGTCGAAATTATTAAAATTTACTACCGAAATTCGGAGTCAGTGGCCTCAACTTTAAGAGCGCTACGTCCAATTTATGGTCGTCATAATTGTCCTGCCAGATCAACAATTGAGCGTCTAGTGGAAAAATTTCAATCCACAGGCACAGTACAAAATGTTCCCGTGCCAGTGAGACAAAGAAGTGCCCGTAGTGTCGAGAATATTGCTGCCGCTGAGGCTTCAGTTAAAGAAAGCCCAAATGTGTCTCTCGTCTCTCCCGTTCAATGATAACCGAATATTTTTGGCCCGAATTGGATGATATGGACTTGGACAATATGTGGTTTCAACAGGACGGCGCCACAAGCCACACAGCGCATCGCACAATCGATTTATTGAAAACCAAGTTTGGTGAACGTGTTATCTCACGACATGGTCCAGTCAATTGGCCGCCTCGGTCGTGCGATTTGACGCCGTTGGACTATTTCCTGTGGGGCTACGTCAAGTCTAAGGTCTATGCCAACAAGCCAGCGACGATTGATGAACTTCGTACGAATATCGAACGTGAAATTGCGGCAGTATCGGCCGATTTATGCTTAAAAACCGTCGAAAATTGGGTTCAGCGTCTGGACTTCTGCAAGCGTGCCCGTGGTGGCCATGCAAGAGAAATCGAGTTCCATACATAATGGCATCGAATGTACTTTCACAGGAATAAAGAATTTCATTGATATCCAAAACCGTTTTTGTTTTATTTAAAAAAACTTTTGTAGCGCTCTTATTGAAAAACCCTTTAAAAGGAATGCAGCGCAGTGCAGCTGCGAAGCGAAACGATTGGAGGTAGAAATGCGAATGCGCATTGCCCACCGCAAAAATGATCTGCTGACCGTTTATGCAGAGTGCATGCGTATAAGAGTTCCACTACTCTCACTCGCCACACTTATAGTTGTTAGTGTAAAAGTGTTTTGTTCTTACTCACATGCAGTGTTGCCGCTGTAAAATTTTAAAAAGTCGCAGAAAAAGTGTCACAGCCGCAAAAAAAGTGTCAAGTGATCCAATTTTATTATACCATGTACATATATAAGTATAAACTTTCATTATTTCACTTTTCAAAACTCATTATTTTTAATAAATTTCTAAAGAAGATAATTTTCTGTGAAAAAAACTGTTTTCTCCTAAAATTTATTGATAAGAAATATATTAAAAAGTCCCAATATGCATGTTTCGTATTTATTACGAAAACATATCAAAGCATATGCGTGATGAGTACTTTGAAACACGCAAAAATAACAAAATTAACTTAACGAAACAATTTTCAAAATGTAGGGGAATTCTTTGTAAGGTGCCACTCCAAGCAAAAAAATTCCTACCGTCATTTAAGGTGTATATGACAACATAAATTTTAATGCGGTTTTTAAGGGGGAAAAATGTAAAATTTTGTTAAGAAAAAACTTAAAAATAAAGCTGAAGGTTTTCGTTGCGGTGAAAAATAAATCAAATACGTCTAAAAAACTAAGATAAATATCAGTGTTGGACTTAATTTTTAATGCTTTTTCATAATCCGAAATGATATCCGAGCATATCGTAAGAGGAGAACATTTATTCAATGATTTCCAAAATGGCGTGAAAATGTAAAGTGCCACCCCTCTTTTTTCATTTTATTTGTGATACTACATAAGTATTTCGGTAAAATGACTTTTTCTTGCTCGGAATCGTCATTAAAATGAATTTAAAGTGTTAGTCAATTTTTCTCTAATCCTATCATGAGGCAAAAATTAGTTCAGTTGTGTGTATTAATGTCCATGTAGTTATTCGTTTAATTCGTTACCATTCAATATGCTTTTGGCTTTCGGTCATTTTCTATTCATTTCAAATTAAATTCAATAATCTTTCGTAAATTTTCTAAATCATGCATTTTTACTTGAGATTTCTACGTTTTTTGCGATTTTTTTAGGGGATGTCACTTTAGATTAAAAACTTTTAGGTTGTCGATTTTTAACACTTTTGGAAATTGGCTGTAAAATTAGTATTTACAAAAAATTCAAATGAGGTGTTTCCTTGGATCATAGCCCTTTAAACCATCTTTCTAACGGTATATTAACATTGGCGATAAGTTAATTTTCTAACGAGTTATACCCAAAAAGTGCCACCACGTGGTGGTAAATTACATAGAATTCCTTTTGATAAAAAAAAGGGGGCAAAAGTCGCATGATTTTGAAGAAAAGTGTCAAAATAAGCCTATTTTTAAAAAGTCGGTGTCAGGTGGCATCGGTCTCCAAAAAGGGTCAATTTGACACTTTAGTCGCACAACGGCAACACTGCTCACATGCATCTCGTCGCGAAGAAGGGCCCTTAATCGTGGATGCTGCTCACTTTTCTCGTTCGTTGCTGCTGGACTGTGAAATTGTTGTTGTTATTATGCTGCTTTTTTGGCGTTCGCATAAACGCTCTTGAAGGTCATTTCTAAATATGCATGAATGGTTTTTTTTTTCTTTTGACTTATACTACAAAAACGAATTTGCTTTTCACTATTTACATGATCAAAATATTGTTTCTAATAAGCCTGACTTATATCTAATTTGAATTAAATTACAATTTAACAATTAACTTTTATAATTCAGTTAAAATAAGTAAGTATGGAAAGTGTTGAAGGTGAGTACAAAAGGTTGGTTTACGTAGCAAATGTTGGTGGTAGGTCAAACTTTGAAGGTAAGTATAATTCTAGGTGAGTATTTGTTCGACTTTCAAATTTTTAGCTGCTGGTCATGATTTTTTTTCCTTCCTTCCAGGTGACGGTTTCTGGCTGCTGGTTTTGCAATTCGTCGGTCCGCTCTTTCTGTGCTTTCCGTCCGTCCGTGCTTCTTTCTTTCAGTGGTGAGTGGTGATTTCTGGTGGGTGCTGATCTTTTGGAGTGGTGATCTTTTGGAGTGGTGATGCTTCTGGGCCTTGAGTTGCTGCTGATTCTCGTGGACAATGATGAAATCTCCGCGGTTCTTTTGTGCAAATCCAAAATTGTCTGCGGCCTCGGCAAAAATATAACAATCTCAGCGGTTTTCTCGCAAGAATACAACAATTTCGGCGGCCTCGGTTCGCTGCGCGATATATGCAGACGAGGGTGATAAACCGGTCCGTGGCCGCATATAACTTCGCCTAAGAATATGATTTTCCTTACAACTTTGTCTAGCCTATTAAAAGATAATTGAAACTGTAGCCCAAAACTTACCCAGTTAATTAAGGCTTGCTTGGCTTATGTCCCAAAGTTGCTGCTACAATTTAAACTGAAAACTTTTCACAACTATATATATAAATTGCACCACTGCCGACTTTGCGGCTATCACACTCACTCACTATTGCACTACTGCACTCTTAACTTTGAATTTTTTCACTGCACTGCTGAGGTCTGCTCGAGACCAAGTCGTATGATTGAAAGACAGATCATTCGATCGTGACTTTCTATCTGACCTTTTGTTCGTCTGCCTACGGCGGTCGCTGAGTTCATCAGTCGTTTTAAACGGTTGCCTATCCTGACTGGTCATCGGTTACAAGTACTAAAATGTTGCGGAAACATTGTTGCCAAGATCTCATATCTGCAACATTTCTTTGTTTATGTTGATCAGTGCATTACAATTCAAATTAAAAGAAGAAAATTTTTGTTCAGCGCGAAATCGAATATTACAAGAGCCACGTGAAGAAACTTATAAAATTTAAAGTGATGAGAAGTAAATTTAAAGTCCTACAAAAAGTAAATTTAAAGTTCAGAGAAATAAAGTGAAAGTTCTAAGAAAAATTTTGGAAATCATAGACAGCAAGAAGACAAAAATCACACAACCATTATTATTCTCAACATTACACAACATTCTAAACATTTTGCATTTATCATCAAGGTACAAATTTCTTTTTCATCCATATCATAAAAGTTTTCAAGGCAAATCTTCTGCCAAATCGACTATCCCCCGTATTCATTTTTTTTAAATTACAGACCCTTCACATTAAGGTCTGGTCTAGATACAAATTTTATATTTGTTCGCATACCTTTTCCCATAAGTTGGAGTCTCCATGATTCGGAACCCCTGGTGGCTCAGGCCAGCCAGAGAGGTCGCCATTCCCGGATAAACGTCAAAAACCCCAAAAGAGAAGAAGAGAATTAGCACGCGGTACTCAGTGCTTAGACGACGTCGTCAAGACAAATTGTTTTCCTGGACGGAAGTGCGGTAAAATTGTTAAAAACTAGAGCAAAATAAGTGTAAAATTATCATAAAAATTAAGCTTATTCATGTAAATTTATTTAAGTAAAAAGAGAAAAAGAATGGGGAAAAAAATGTGAAATTAGCTGGAAGTGAAAAAAAAAAACAAAAAGAAAAAAATAATCCAGAGACATACGCAACATTTTCCATCAAAAAAAAAAAAAAAAAAAAAACAAAAAGAAAAAAGTCCACAAATGTTGCAATAGTTGAATTAAGTTTCTCCGCAAACCCTTTCCACTACTCCATTCCTTTCCCAATCCCACATTCCTTTTCCCCTCATAACCATGTGGATTTCAATCCCATAAACATGTGTAAAGCCGAATTTCCCAAGTAAACATGTATACATAAAGATGTATATACAAAGTATATAAGAAAGTGTGTAGAGAAGTGCATAGTTTTTAGTTAAGTTTTTGTTGTTGCTATTGGAAGCACCATAGAAAAGAGTGCCAAGATCAGTGATCAGCAACATGTTTCAGCAACAAATCATCCACTCAACCAACACAGCAGCATGGAAGGCCTTTCAGCGCGAATGTGGATGGAAAGAAAAATGTGAGTAAAACCAAAATTGTTTCGTTGCTTGTTGTTATCACGTTTCTTTCGCTCATATATAAGTGGCTAAACAAAATACACCCACAAAAATATTGATTAATACTTAAGTAAAAAGTAAAAAGAAAATTAAAGTTAAATACATGATAATTGAAATTAATTAAAATTGCACTTAAATATTAAATATTACTATATTAAAATTGTACCTATTGCACTATTATTACTTTAATACTCCACAAAAATAAAATCATATTACAGTTTAATTAAAGTTACATAAAAGCTAAAATTGTACTATGTAATTTTACTTAATACTAAACTAAAAGTAATATTGCACTAAGATGATTATTGCACTATTTAATAAGTGTTATTAAAGTTTTAAGTTTTTTTTTCTTACAATTTATTTGCTTTTGTTGTATAGAGTTTACTTTTAGACATTGGGAAAAATGTTAGTTGTCAGGTGTTGGATTATTTTTTTTTTAGTTGAACTAATAGTGTAAATAAATAATTATGTGTTAAATCGAAAATATGAATTTCCTTGAGGAATAAAGGTTTGAAGTGACGCATCGATGTGGGAATCTTTTGTAAATAATTAATTTGAAAGATTCATGGTAGGGAGGGTAAAGACGGGATTCGCGTATTCCATCATCAGCGATCCCCAACTGGAGTGTTAGATAAGGATAACTTTGTTTTGCAGATGTAGAGTAGTCTACTGGTCCAGTTGTGATAATTCGATTTTTTTTTTTTGCTCAGGGACTCTTTAAATAAAAGTGTAGTCTAGGCTGAGTGTAGTTGTGGTAACGAACCCCCCCACAGGCCGTATTGCTAGTCGGATAGAGGAGTCCCTACCCACTGCAGCTACCCAGCCAGGTGACCCAGCTGCAGACCCCCTGCAATCCAGCTGCAATCGCTTCTTTCGAACCCAGAAGCCGGGGCAAGCCCACGAATGTGGCGCTTATTAGGCTAGGCCACCAAATTCGTGTTTGGTCACTTGTTGACCCTGACATCTTGTTGTTGTGTTCGGCAAACGCCGCTACATCATTTGACGACGTGTGGCAACTACGCCACTATACACTACATAATTTTTGGCGCCCAACGTGGGGCTCGACAACGACGATGTCAAACCAATAATTGGTCAGAATTGGCAAAGCCGCCACCAAGCTCCATCAAGTAAAATTTTTAGATTTCATGTTTCCTGTTTTGATCTGACGAGAGTTAGTTGTTGTTGAATGAAAATATTGACCTCTCGGGAAATTCGTTAATTTTGATCCAATACCGAATAAACGACCGATTGGATATCAGATATGGATTTCACGTGCACTATTCTTTCAGATTCATAACTGTAGAACTGTTCTGATTTTTGTTCTTGCGAATATTCATTGTTGTTGGTATTTCTTGTGAATACAAAGAGATATGTTGCTTAATTGCACGCTTTGTCCAAAAGTACTGCACAAATGAATCCAAATTCAAAATTCATCACAGGTCAACCAAGTAAAGGTTTTATACCATAGCAAAGTTTTGTTTCCATATCTTTATCTAGCACACTGAAATGCGTTTACTTCAACCTTAATTTCGAAAAGGAAATTCAGCTTTAGTCGTATATAAGATATTTGGTTTGTTTTTGTAATATGGCAGTTAGACGAAGTAATGAAAACTTGTCTCAACTGGCACAACCGGTTGACGAGAGCAACTGTATAATTTGTTTACAACCTATTTTATTTCAACAAGATATATCTATTACTCCTTGTAGTCATAAATTTCATTCGAAATGTATCGAAAGTTGGTTAAAAGATAACCACGACTGTCCCTACTGTAGAAAGTTGGTTCATCTTAAAGATTTGAAGCATTTATCTAGAAGTAGTCAAAAGAAAACTCCATTGTTACATGGTAACGCAAAGAAAACTTACACTCCTAAGAGATATCAAACTCGCAATAATCGAAATACTCAAGAATTAGTTGCAAATTTGAATAATTCTAAGGAAGTTATTGGTGCAGATCCTATTGTTGGTAACTCGGTTGAGCAATCCTCAAATCAAGCTGCCAATAATGTAAATGCGCAAGATACTCATTCAGGAAATTTTCAATCAAACGTTGATTACAATTTGATAAGTCAGATTGTAGAACAAAGTGTCCAACGACTTCTATCATTACGACTAAGTCAAAGCAATCAAAATCCGTTGACCACAGCCCAGCCAAACGATGATGTTAATACTTCAAACTATCGTTCTCATGGTAGAAATGCAGCTATAAACAATTCTAGTTTTTCATTTTCCGATGTGAATTCTCACAAAGTTACGAATTTAATTCAGAATTGGAATATTAAGTTTGACGGTTCATCCGAAGGTTTAGTAGTAGAAGAATTTCTGTATAGGATTCGTGTACTTACTGCTGAACATCTCAATTATGATTTTGACCTTTTGTGTAAACATTTACACATTTTACTGACAGGAAAAGCCCGTGAATGGTTTTGGCGTTATCATAAAACAGTCGCTACCATTCAATGGCGAGAGTTTTGTCTTGCATTAAGATATGAGTTTCAACACCATAAATCGAACTACGATATTCGTGAGCTATTGCGAAATCGTAAACAAAAACCCAATGAAAATTTCGAATGCTTTTACGATTCAATTTGTTTGATCGTTGATAGATTAACAGAACCTATTTCAGAACAAGAATTAGTTGAGATAGTTACTCGCAATCTTAAGCCTGAAATTCGACACGAACTTTTGTATATAAATATTGACTCCATTAGTCATTTGCGGAAGTTAGTTGAAAAAAGAGAGAATCTGCTCTCAGAAGATCATTTTCGTAGGTTTGGCAATCGGCCAAATTACTTCAATGCGGTTAAGAGAAATATCTCAGCGCTTGAAGACAATTTCAGTTCAGATAATGACGTTGTATCAGACTTACCAGCAGACTGCACAATTGCAGCGTTGCAACAAAAATCTATAGTTACCAAATGTTGGAACTGTCACCAACCAGGACACCACTGGGAAAATTGCCTTAAGGAAAGACAAATATTTTGTTACGGATGTGGATTACCTAACGTATACAAACCACATTGCGTAAATTGTTCTAACAAAAATTCGGAAAACTCACCGAAGGGGATACCCACCAACACCCGAGTATCGCCCAAATAAAATCTTCGCAATCTCAAATTTCAAATTTTTCCTAGTTTACCGGCTAGCTCAGTAGCTCAAGCTGAAGCTGCAGAAGACTCACAAACAGAAGCGGTTGACCACAATATTACGATCCTCCAACGAGAAAATCAAGTCAGTAATGCTACCAATACAGACAAGTTAATTTATCCTAGACTTCCATATCACGAACGTTTGATTAGATATTATCAAACGAGACAAAAAATTTTTCAAGACTTTGCTCCTTCTAAGCGTAAGCCTAAGCGCTCAACTCAGCGTATACGTAATTTTTATAAAGCTATGCGTAAAAACAAAAAACTTGTAGTTTCTTCAATTATTAATGAAACTGATAATCGGTTCTACGCAAAAGTAAAATTTTTAGACAGAGAAGAATTCGGCTTGCTTGATACTGGTGCAAATATTAGTTGTTTAGGCTCATCCTTAGCCACAGAAAATTTTTCGGAAACTCCAGGTTTCAAAACATTTTATTCCAATGTGAAAACTGCGGATGGTAAAGATCATAAAGTAATCGGGTTTATCGATACGGAAATCGAATATAAAAACCATAAACATATTTTGCGTTTATATTTAATTCCTTCCATCGCACAAAAGCTTATACTAGGTATAGATTTTTGGCGCATATTTAATCTAGCCCCAGGCATAATAAGTTCCATTGATTCCGAACATATTAATACTTCGCTTATAGAAGCAAACACTTATTCCTTAACGGAAGCTGAAAAACAACAACTTGAGTTTGTTAAAACTTTATTCCCTAGTTTTGAGACACAAGGTCTTGGTCGCACCGCTCTTATTAAACACGACATAGACGTTGCTGACGCCAAGCCTATTAAACAACGTGCTTATCAAGTATCGCCAGCAGTTGAAAAGCTCATGTATGACGAAATCGATCGTATGCTCATCCTTGGAGTTATTGAAGAATCGTCTTCAGCGTGGAGTTCTCCAATGAGATTAGTTCTAAAACCTAATAAGGTCCGATTGTGCCTTGCGCACGCAAATTAAATTCAGTCACCAAAAAAGACGCTTACCCTATTCAAAGTATTGAACGTATTTTATCTCGGTTGCCTAAGGCAAACATCATTACCAAACTAGACCTTAAAGATGCTTATTGGCAAATTGCGTTAACGGAAAAATCAAAGCCTTTAACTGCTTTTACAGTTCCGGGTAGACCTCTTTACCATTTTAATGTTATGCCCTTCGGTCTTTGTAATGCTCCATCAACTATGTGTCGCTTAATGGATCAAATAATTCCTTCAGAGCTGTCACATTGTACTTTTGGTTATTTAGACGACATTTGTGTTGTTTCGGAAGATTTTCCCAATCATTTAGCTGCGCTAATGAAATTAGCCAAACGTTTTAACGAAGCGAATTTGACTTTGAACATAAAGAAAAGTAACTTTTGTGTTACAGAAACAAAATATTTAGGATATATAATCGGAAATGGTGGAATATCCACAGATCCAGATAAAATCGAATCTATTATTTCTTGGCCATTGCCGAAATCCCTGAAACAAGTACGAGGATTCCTAGGTATCGCTGGATGGTACAGAAGGTTCATTCACAATTTTTCTGACATTGCGTTTCCTATAACAGAAGTTTTATCTAGTAAGAGAAAATTTTGTTGGTCAGATGCAGCAAATGCAGCATTCGAACAGTTAAAACAAGCTCTAACCACAACCCCTGTCTTAGCTAATCCCGACTTTCGTAAAAAGTTCTATGTCCATTGTGACGCAAGTGACGTAGGTATCGGTGCAGTGCTTGTGCAGAAAAATGAAAACCAAGAAGAACGACCCATCGCTTTCATGTCTCGGAAGTTGAATTCTGCTCAGCGGAATTATAGCGTGACGGAACGCGAATGCTTAGCGGCCTTAGAGGCAATTGAAAAATTTAGATGTTATATAGAACTTCAAGAATTCGAGGTTATAACAGACCATTCGAGTTTACAATGGTTAATGCAACAACCAAAACTTAGTGGTAGGTTAGCTCGATGGGCTATGAAAATTCAAGGTTACAAATTTTCCATTAGCCATCGCAAGGGCAAAGATCACATTGTTCCGGATGCCTTATCTCGAATTCACGTCGAAGAAATTGCTACACTCGAATTAACTTCACCAGAAATTGATTTGCAATCTCCTCATTTTAGTGATGTAGATTATAACGATTTGAAGAAAAAAATTGAATCCGAATCTGAAAAGCTACCTGATCTTAAAGTAGTGGATAAATATGTTTACATTCGAAAAGATCACCTGACAGGCGATGAATTACAAGAACAACTATCTTGGAAATTATGGATCCCAGAAAAACTACGACCAGCACTTATTTCTCGAGCTCACGATGATGTTGTCGCATCGCACGGTGGCATAGCAAAAACATTATCCTTGCTACGCAGAAACTTTTTCTGGCCAGGTATGGTTAAAGAAGTTCGTCAATATATTCGTAATTGCAAAGTGTGTAAGGAGACTAAGTCACCTAACACAGTTTTACGCGCTCCAATTGTCACTTTCGTTGAGTCAGTTCGACCCTTTCAGCGGTTGTACATTGATTTATTAGGACCATATCCCCGGAGTCGAAAAGGACACATTGGTTTAATCATACTAGTAGATCATTTTTCCAAATTCCATTGGTTAAGTCCAGTGAGAAATTTTTCTAGCAAAGCTATTCAAGAATTTTTGCTTAACGAAATTTTTCCTATTTATGGAGTTCCAGAGTCCACAATTAGTGATAATGGTGTTCAATTTAAGTCTCATGATTTCGAAGCATTCCTTACAAAGTTAGGAATTAGGCATGTATGCACTGCATTGTATTCGCCACAGTCCAACGCATCAGAACGCGTAAATCGTTCTATTCTTGCTGCTATACGAGCGTATATCAAAACAGATCACACTGAGTGGGACGTGAATCTCAATCAAATCTCTTGTGCATTACGAAATTCAATACACCAAGCCACGAAATGTTCACCATATTTCGCTCTTTTTGGATTCAACATGGTCACTCACGGATCGAGTTATCAACTGTTAAAATCACTTAAATTGCTTGAAGAACCACAAATAGAGTTGAAACGTGAAGACAACTTAGTTTTGAAAAGAAATCGCCCAAAATATTCGGAAAGCTCATGACACGAATCGCGAACAATACAATTTAAGATCCAAACCAGTTTCATTCAAAGTAGGACAAGAAGTCTATAGACGAAATTTCGCCCAAAGTAAATTTTCGAAGAACTTTAATTCAAAATTAGCACCAACATTTTTGAAAGCGAGAATAAAAGAAAAAGTAGGAAATAGTTATTATATATTAGAGGACTTAAAAGGACGCGTAATCGGAACATACAATGCAAAAGACATTAAGTAATAAACGTGAAAAATTTCTCTAATGCAACGACAAATCAAGTCAGACTCGTTTTTTTTCAGACCATTCCGACTAAGATTCCTAGTCAAGGACTGTAATCTTATCCGGTTTTGTAATGAACAAAATTTAGCTTAATTCTTAAAAATACCAAATTCTTAAAATTTCTAACAAATTTTTCAAATTTTCCCTGTTTTGCAAATCTGCACAATTTGTCATTGATGCACATTGCACATTTCATTATTGCACAGTGACATTCCATCAATCTATTACAATTTGAATTGTTGGGTTTGACATGTGGTTAGGTACCGAGGTTACTTGTGTTCAAAACGCGGATCAATTCTTCCTTTTCCGCTGATCATCAACTCACGCAGACGTACCCAGGAGACAAAGAGCCACGTGAAGAAACTTATAAAATTTAAAGTGATGAGAAGTAAATTTAAAGTCCTACAAAAAGTAAATTTAAAGTTCAGAGAAATAAAGTGAAAGTTCTAAGAAAAATTTTGGAAATCATAGACAGCAAGAAGACAAAAATCACACAACCATTATTATTCTCAACATTACACAACATTCTAAACATTTTGCATTTATCATCAAGGTACAAATTTCTTTTTCATCCATATCATAAAAGTTTTCAAGGCAAATCTTCTGCCAAATCGACTATCCCCCGTATTCATTTTTTTTAAATTACAGACCCTTCACATTAAGGTCTGGTCTAGATACAAATTTTATATTTGTTCGCATACCTTTTCCCATAAGTTGGAGTCTCCATGATTCGGAACCCCTGGTGGCTCAGGCCAGCCAGAGAGGTCGCCATTCCCGGATAAACGTCAAAAACCCCAAAAGAGAAGAAGAGAATTAGCACGCGGTACTCAGTGCTTAGACGACGTCGTCAAGACAAATTGTTTTCCTGGACGGAAGTGCGGTAAAATTGTTAAAAACTAGAGCAAAATAAGTGTAAAATTATCATAAAAATTAAGCTTATTCATGTAAATTTATTTAAGTAAAAAGAGAAAAAGAATGGGGAAAAAAATGTGAAATTAGCTGGAAGTGAAAAAAAAAAACAAAAAGAAAAAAATAATCCAGAGACATACGCAACATTTTCCATCAAAAAAAAAAAAAAAAAAAAACAAAAAGAAAAAAGTCCACAAATGTTGCAATAGTTGAATTAAGTTTCTCCGCAAACCCTTTCCACTACTCCATTCCTTTCCCAATCCCACATTCCTTTTCCCCTCATAACCATGTGGATTTCAATCCCATAAACATGTGTAAAGCCGAATTTCCCAAGTAAACATGTATACATAAAGATGTATATACAAAGTATATAAGAAAGTGTGTAGAGAAGTGCATAGTTTTTAGTTAAGTTTTTGTTGTTGCTATTGGAAGCACCATAGAAAAGAGTGCCAAGATCAGTGATCAGCAACATGTTTCAGCAACAAATCATCCACTCAACCAACACAGCAGCATGGAAGGCCTTTCAGCGCGAATGTGGATGGAAAGAAAAATGTGAGTAAAACCAAAATTGTTTCGTTGCTTGTTGTTATCACGTTTCTTTCGCTCATATATAAGTGGCTAAACAAAATACACCCACAAAAATATTGATTAATACTTAAGTAAAAAGTAAAAAGAAAATTAAAGTTAAATACATGATAATTGAAATTAATTAAAATTGCACTTAAATATTAAATATTACTATATTAAAATTGTACCTATTGCACTATTATTACTTTAATACTCCACAAAAATAAAATCATATTACAGTTTAATTAAAGTTACATAAAAGCTAAAATTGTACTATGTAATTTTACTTAATACTAAACTAAAAGTAATATTGCACTAAGATGATTATTGCACTATTTAATAAGTGTTATTAAAGTTTTAAGTTTTTTTTTCTTACAATTTATTTGCTTTTGTTGTATAGAGTTTACTTTTAGACATTGGGAAAAATGTTAGTTGTCAGGTGTTGGATTATTTTTTTTTTAGTTGAACTAATAGTGTAAATAAATAATTATGTGTTAAATCGAAAATATGAATTTCCTTGAGGAATAAAGGTTTGAAGTGACGCATCGATGTGGGAATCTTTTGTAAATAATTAATTTGAAAGATTCATGGTAGGGAGGGTAAAGACGGGATTCGCGTATTCCATCATCAGCGATCCCCAACTGGAGTGTTAGATAAGGATAACTTTGTTTTGCAGATGTAGAGTAGTCTACTGGTCCAGTTGTGATAATTCGATTTTTTTTTTTTGCTCAGGGACTCTTTAAATAAAAGTGTAGTCTAGGCTGAGTGTAGTTGTGGTAACGAACCCCCCCACAGGCCGTATTGCTAGTCGGATAGAGGAGTCCCTACCCACTGCAGCTACCCAGCCAGGTGACCCAGCTGCAGACCCCCTGCAATCCAGCTGCAATCGCTTCTTTCGAACCCAGAAGCCGGGGCAAGCCCACGAATGTGGCGCTTATTAGGCTAGGCCACCAAATTCGTGTTTGGTCACTTGTTGACCCTGACATCTTGTTGTTGTGTTCGGCAAACGCCGCTACATCATTTGACGACGTGTGGCAACTACGCCACTATACACTACATAATTTTTGGCGCCCAACGTGAGGCCAACACGATAAACGCGCACTACAATGATAAATATTAATTTGAAGAAGCACTACATTCCTGGCATAAATTTGACTATAGACGAACAATTTCTTCCATTTACGTACCATCAAAACCGGATAAATATGGTATGAAAAATTGAATTTGCGATAGTGGAAACAGCTACCCCTTATTCCGAATACCATACTTGGGCAAGGAAGGTAGAAGCAGAGGATCAAATCTAGCGCAAAATGTTGTAGATAAGCTTTGTGAACCTTATGAATAAACATGCCAAAATATAACTTTTGACAACTATTTTACCAGCTTGGAATTGACACAAAGCTTGCTATCAAAACAAATTGATTTGTGTTGGCACAATGTAATTTCCTTGTTAACAGAAACAATAAGTCATAAGCAGCATTTTCGGATTTCGAAAAATCTCAACTTTAGTAAGTTATGTGCCAAAGAAAAATAATCAACAATGCACCATTCAACGGAAGTTGATGCCGAAAATCAAAATAAGCCACAGATAAATCTCTTCTACAACGCAACGAAAGGTTGCAACGAGCATTCTAAAAAGACTGTTATTTGCATGATGTTATGTATCGTGTTGTATGTATGTAGGTATGTATGTTGCACGTCTGTAACCATGTAACCGACGGTTACAGACGCTCCTGCGCAAGGAGGATCCGGTATCAGAGGCTTGGTGATCCTCCGGCCTTGATTGGTGAGAGTAGGTGTGGTGGAAGTTGTGGGGATGTTGACCTGGCTAACCCGTGTGCACTTGGCTTTTTAATTGACCCGTAGCTTCAGCGGGGGTGGATTGAATAAGGCCAACCAGGTTTAAAGAAAACACCTATCCGCATGGCTATCATTAAGTGTTAGCCCGAATCGGTTGCGCGAGGACATAACAACACAAAAACAAAAAAAGTTATGCACACGATTGCATCAAACGAGTGAAAGAATCTGCAAACTAACTCGGACCGACTGTGGTGCACCAACGCATTGCACCTGCGAACCTTTTCCTTCTAGTATCCTGATGATGACGTTGTCGGATACTCCTTGCCCACCCTACCATTGTTCCTCGTAGCTGACGCCGAGAAACCCTTTTACGAAATATTTCCTACTCCCTTATTCCCAGGCCAAACTCAAATTCTTTCAATTAAACATTACAATCAAAATCATTTTTATTGATAAATTCCAAAACATAGCCCATATTTAATAAACAGAAATCTATATATATAGAAACCCAATATAGCAGCAGAAAAGTACAAATTTGGCAAAACTTAAGGCTAACTAAATTAGGAAAATTCTTAATAATAGCAAATTTTACAATTTTGGTTTAGCAAATTTTACTAAAATTCATTTTAACAAATTATAAATTTTAAAAGAATTATAAATTTTTAAGGACATTAACTCCCTTCCTTTTCTTTTCTTTTCTTTTCTTTTCTTTTCTTTTCTTTTCTTTTCTTTTCTTTTCTTTTCTTTTCTTTTCTTTTCTTTTCTTTTCTTTTCTTTTATTTTCTTTTCTTTTCTTTTCTTTTCTTTTCTTTTCTTTTCTTTTCTTTTCTTTTCTTTTCTTTTCTTTTCTTTTCTTTTCTTTTCTTTTCTTTTCTTTTCTTTTCTTTTCTTTTCTTTTCTTTTCTTTTCTTTTCTTTTCTTTTCTTTTCTTTTCTTTTCTTTTCTTTTCTTTTCTTTTCTTTTCTTTTCTTTTCTTTTCTTTTCTTTTCTTTTCTTTTCTTTTCTTTTCTTTTCTTTTCTTCAAAATCCTAGTGAACCCCCTTTAGCATCTGATCAAATATAGCCAAGATTTTTATATAGATAAATGCATGGTACTTTTAGGAAACAAGTTTACAAAAAAAATCTTTTATTTTTATGTGATCTTCGAAATATTTGTAAATATATTTTTTTTGTTTTATTTTTTTTTTGTGCGTTAGAAAAATTGTGCCAAAAGTGACGTTGACTTACGTGAGTGTCTGTATGTACGTGTAGTCCATCGTTGGGCCCATCGATGCAGCTGAGGTACACTGAAAAAAAATTATCGACATCCAAGCCAAAGCTTGATTGGTAATTTGGCACAACACAAAAATATGGAAATTTGTAATTTTCTCAAACTTTCACTTTTTTTCAACCACCAGGCATTTACCTTTACACTAATTGTATTTTTTTTTTCCCACTTTTATTTTCACTATATATATGCATGAAGCCCTTTGTTTTTCTCTTTTCTTAAAATGTCTAAATTTTCTGATACGATTTTAACTATTAAACATTTTTACTTTTAATAACTTCAACCCTCCGTCTTCGATTTTGCCCTTCAAACATTTATTTTCTTCCTTGGTTTTGTTTCCTCAAAACTTTAAAAACCTTTTTTTTTGTTTTTTTTTCTTTAACAAAAGCCAGGATTCAAATGTTTACACTCGTTGATCGCCGTCGGCAGTTTTCGTTGGACCCCTCGGAATTTTAACATATGCTGGTGATGGCTGTGGTGGCACAATGCCGAAATGGATGATGAAAATTGTTGTTGTTGCTGTGGTGCTGAATTTAATTTCCCAAAACTTGTTGTTGCTTGCATGCGTGTGTTGTTGAGGTTGTTGTGGTATTGGCGTTTTATCGTTCAACCGAATGTTGTTGTTTGTCGTTGTTAAGTATTTTAGAACAAATTTTATTTCGACGAAATGTTGTTACGGTTTGCATTTACTAGTTTAGAAAAAATGGTGTTGTTGCAGCCATTCTATAAAAAAATGTTCACTCCAAAAATGTCTACGTTAGGAAAGTGTTCGAAATACGTTCGCGTTTTTTTTTTTTGTTTCATCGTTAGCAACCACGCAAGAATTTTAAAGTTTAATTTTGTCTTTTATTTCGATTCCAATGATGTTCGCACCGGCAATTTTCTTTAGGCACGTATTTTTTTTTTAATAGCATCTTTAACTTTAATTTAATTAATGTTAAATGTCCTTTTTTTTTGTCCTTTTATTTTATGAAAGTGACAAATGCCCTCGGCATCGCGCAACCGGCAGCGAGTCCGCGTCGGAGTGTGGCGTCTACTGATCTCCCTCTTCTTTTTGTTTGCGTTGGGTTGGCGCTATATATATTAGTTTCAAAACAACGCCAAACCGTTTTTGTCCGTTTGTTCGACCTAATCCGCGCTATCCCGTTTTCTCTCACCGTAACTCATTTGCGTACATGGGTTTGTGCGTTTGTGCATCATTTTTCGCTCTACCTAAAAAATATCCCACTTAGCAACAGCGGCAAAATAAACAACAACATTCCTTTATTTTTCCGTGTAACAACCACTTCGCTGATCGACAAAACCAGTCGATCACAACAACCACATTTAGTTTGCATTGGGCTACAACACCCAACTTAGTGCATTACAACAACCACATTTAGTTTGCATTGGGCTACAAAACCCAACTTAGTGCCTTACAACAACCACATTTAGTGACCGGCCCAGCTGAGCTTGCTCACGCACACCGATACAAATGTTTCGCAACATTCTGCGTCTACGTAGAAGTTTGAGCGATGTTGCGTGGGTGGTCTGAGTAACATGCGCAATGTTGAGCAACTTGCGCAGAATGTTTCTGGGGTTCCAAAACTTTTTTTGAGCGAGCATGCAGACCCCAACAACACCAGATATTGCGGCTACGCTGCAATATTTGTAAAAAGGACTGCATGCTAAGATTTCCTCTCGATCATGTCTTTCCGGTGGTAAAACTCTTTCTTTCCAGTCTCTTCGTCCTCGAGTTGGTACAGGTTGTTGCCTCGTTTGGCAATAACCTTGGCTTTTATAAATTTCTTAGCGAACTTTGCATCACTCAAAACAAAATTACGCCTATAAACTATGTCTCCTACTTCAAAACCTTTTGTAGTGCTACGCAAATTATATCTTCTGGCTGACGTTTCGTACGCTTTAGTAATCTGTTGGCTAATAGCTTCTCTAATCAGTTTAATCTTGTCTAACCGGTCGATAACGGTGTCTTCAAACGAATTGAGCTTCCGCAGCAGTTCATGGTCACGCCCGTTGGAAAGCATTTGCTGACCAGTGATTGCATAATATGGCGTGCAGCCGATTGATTGATGATACGAGCTGCGCAAAGCTTCAGCGATATCAGCCAAATGTTTATCCCACACTGATTGCTCTTTGCTAAGGTAGGCGCGTATTCCTACTAATATGGAGCGGTTTACTCGTTCGCTGGCGTTGGCTTGTGGGCTATATAAGGCGGTAAACATGTGGCGGATACCTCGATCTTTCAAAAAGTCGTTGAAATAGGAAGATTTAAATTGTTTTCCGTTATCAGACATAATTATTTCCGGTGTACCAAAAACACTGAAAACTTGCTCTCGCAGAAATTCACAAATGACAGGTGCAGTAGCTCTACGGATGGCTTTGAGCAACGGGAATTTGGTAAAATGGTCCAATACGATTATAATGGCGATATTTCCCTGTTTTGATCTAGGGTACGGACCAAGAAGATCAATGTAAAGCTTTTGGAAAGGTCGTTGAGTTGCGTAGTGCCCAGACATTGGCGGCCGCAATACGCGGTTTGGAGCTTTGCTTTCGCAACAAATGCTACATCTGCTTATGTAGTCCTTCACATCAGCCACCATGTTTGGCCAAAATAAATTTTTCCTCAGCCGTTCTAAGGTTTTGGCGATGCCGCCATGGCATTTGTTTGGCGGGCAATGAGCATTCTCCAGTACTTCCGGTACTAATTCTTTTGGCAGCCAGAGCTTCCAACAACTAGCTTCCGCTTCCGGGTTTCCGTTCGCAAATTCATTTCGTTTATAGACTTCGTTGTCCAAAATACATACGTAAATCGGGCAATTTGTCTTGATTTTCTCGTACGCGACGTTTGAGGTCTTCGTAGTCAGGTGACGTAAATGCAGAGGAATTCAGGTTTACCACAGGACAGAATTCGATTTCCACTATTTCGGTGTCGAAATTCTGACGCGACAGACTGTCGGGTACAACATTTTGCGTTCCCCGCCGGTGTTCTATTTTGAACCGGAAACCTTGCAGCTTCAATGACCAACGCGCTAAGCGTCCTGATAAATCAGGCTGTCGCATCAACCATTGCAAGCTTGCATGGTCCGTGACTATCGTAAAGTCTTGCCCTTCTACATATGCTCTAAATTTCTTTAAGCTCAATATTGCTGCCATGCATTCGAGTTCCGTTACGCTATAATTGCTTTGGGCTATGTTCAATTTCCGAGAAAAATACGCTATTGGTACTTCTACCCCTTCACTATTTCTTTGAGCCAATACTGCTCCTACCCCGTGTTTACTTGCATCACACTGAATTATAAAAGGTTTGCTATAATCAGGATTCGCAAGTACTGGCGCGCTCGCCAGCTTGTGCTTGAGCTCATCAAACGCTGACTGCGCTTCTTCTGTCCAACTGAAGTTTCTACTCTTTTTGAGAAGATTAGTAAGTGGCGTGGTAAGGGCGGCGTAGTTGTCCATAAATCGCCGGTACCATCCAGTCATGCCTAAAAATCTTCTTAGCTGTTTTACTGTCGTTGGTGCTGGATAGTTCGCAATTGCCGACACCTTATCAGGATCAGTGCGCAATGTACCGTTCCCCACAATATAACCCAAGTATCGCACTTCCTTTATACAAAATTTACTCTTCTGCACGTTGATGGTTAAACCAGCTTTGCGAAGATGGCTAGCCACTTCCGTCAAGGTGGCCATATGTTCCTCAAAAGTCTCTGACACAATCAGTAAATCATCGAGATAGACGAAACCTTGATTTTTAAGCTGCGCTGGTATTACATGATCCATGAGCCGACAAAGCGCTTGCGGCGCATTGCATAGGCCAAATGGCATAACCCGGTATCTGTACAACGGCCGATTTGGTACTGTGAAACATGTGAAATCTCTATAATTTTCTTCCAACTGAATTTGCCAAAACGCACGTCGTAAATCCAACGACGTGATGAAACGAGCTTTAGGCAATCGGCTTAAAATGCCTTCGATATGCGGCAAAGGATACGCATCTTTGATTGTAACAGCGTTCACCTTCCTTGAGTCGAGACACAGACGGACCTTATCACCTTTTCGGACGAGAACTACCGGACTAGACCATGGACTGTTTGGGCTTTCTTCAATAACGCCAAGTTGCAGCATTTCATCAATTTCTTTGTGGACAAGTTTCTCAATAGCGGGAGAAATGGGAAAGTAACGTTGTTTAATCGGACGGACATTTGACTCAACTTCGATGACGTGTTGCATTAATGTGGTTTTACCCAGCCCTTCTCGCTCATAGGCTGGAAATAGCCTTTTCACTGCTTCTAACCGGTCTTGTTGTTGTCCGGATAATACCAACGTATTTTCATTATCCGTCAACGGCTGCTGAAGATCAATTTGCGCAATTATATTTGGTGCAATTTTAAATTTTTGCCAAAAATCAATGCCTAATATAACTGATTGTGAGAGATTTGGGACTATATAAAATGCAATTTCGTCCTCTCGATTCCTGAATTTTATTAACGTGCGAAGAATACCGTAAACAACTTGTTTTCGCCCATCTGCTGTGTGAATTGAAGTTTTAAATGCTCGCACATCTTTTCTACCAATAATATCGCTCGCTAGTGCGCCCCCTATACATGATATCTGCGCCCCACTGTCAAGTAAGCCGAGCACCTTCTTGTCGAGGAGAGTAATCTGTGCATACGGACGCAAATCTAAAGGTTTGTGCTGGATTGCACAGATTCCCGCAACGTATTTACGCTGCCGCCTAACAGCTTGCCAGAAGTTACTCATACGCTCCGTTGAACGTATAGAGCGGCTTGATTTTACTAGTTTGTTGTCGTTAAAAATTAAGTTTCTGACTCTTTTGTAGTTTTGTAAACGTTCCCCATAAGGAATTATGTGATGGGAGTCAGGTGGCAGCTCGGGTGCTGTAGATGGCGTTTGTGCTGTTGCGATTATTGCCGTGTTTGGTCGTAGCGAGGACTCGGTCTGTGAGCCTCGCTCGTTTGGACGTTTCCCGGACGACAAGTGTCGCAATTTGGTTTATAAATGCCTGGTGCACCGCAACCATAACAAAACACCGTTCGTTTATCCAGGCAATCAAAATACCTGTGACCTTCTTTACGACAATTCCAGCAAACTATCTTCGGATTCGTGCTGCGTCTGGTCACCTCATCCACTTCGACAACATCATCATCCAATGGTTTATCTTCCACCAATTCCAACTCGACGTCAACCTCGTTTACTTGCCGTTTGAAGGGATTGTTGCGCGGCCTTTAAGGCACAAGCGACGCAATTCGGCCAACGAATTGACATTCACGTATAATAATTGTTGCCGTATGCGCGGACGAAGTCCCCTCTGAATAATTTCCACCAGCTCAGATTCGGGAATCTGGTTCTGAAGATTTTCCGCGAATCTCAACACCGCATTGCGATAGTCGTCGAACGATTCTGTTGGCCCTTGCTTCCGTGTCGGTTTTGTGTTCGCCAAAGTGTGTTCGCAGCGATTGGCATAGCGTATGCCAGTTAACCCGATCGACAGACCTTCGGTATCGCCAGTACCAGTCCTTAGCCTCATGCGTGAATAAACTTTGGGCATGCTCGCACAACAAGTTGAAATTGCCATAAAGAGTATCAATTACCTGTAGCTCTATTCTAAAAATGAAATTCTCTACTGATAACTTTGACGTCCCATCGAATTTAATGTCCCAACTGGCAATCAAATGAGCAATTTTGCCAGAATTGGTAACAGCGGATGAGTCGCTCATTCGTACTGGAAGTGGCACGTGATGCTCGCGATTGTTGTTGCCATACGGCAAATCCTGTGGCCATTCAGGTGTTGAGCCGGGTTGATTGTTGCGGCCTTCACGTGGCTGCGCGCCCTGTACCTCAAGCCTGCCTAATGCATTAGCTAAACTACTTTCCAGCCTCTGTTCGATCACCTGCGCTATTCTAGCTTCTAAGTCAACAATAAGATTTGCCTGTCGACCCGCTAGCACTGTCTCTACTATAGATCGAATGCGGTTATCACCAGCATTCCCACCAGGCTCAGACAAACTCACTGAAGGCTCCGCCAAACTACGATCAATGGGTATATCTCGGTTGGCAGCGCTTGTAGCTGCAGCTTGTGAGGTCGAAGGCACAGGATTGTTCACATCGTCTATAGGCTCCCTTGTTTTTGCCCGAGTTCGCATGCCAGGAGTATGTTTGTTTGGATCTGACATGAAATCGCGACTGCTGCATGCAGCTCGGCACTGCGGACAGGAAGAGTTTCGCTTCAACCAGTTGATCAAGCAACTCCGGTGAAAGACGTGTGCGCAGGCTGTGCGTAAGACCTCCGCACCATCGCTCAAACCTTCGCGACAAATTGAACATACTGTCTGCCCAGCAGTTGCCAAGTTTTCACTACTGTGACGCAACGGCATAGTGACGGCAGCAAAATCGTATAAAAAAAAAATTAACAATTAAAAAAACTCGGAAAGGACAATCGCAAGCTAATTGTAATTAGTCGCAAACGAAAGTATCTGATACCCAAGATCAGATCGGCATGATCTCGACAAAAACTCCATCCAATCAACAAATGAAAAAATTACATCAGCAGCAGCAAAAGATAAATCTGGTCCAACCACAAAACGATAACTATCAGCGATAACGATATACCCCAAAAAAATACAAATTTTCAAAATATGAGTTATTTGGCCTGTTATGGAAAAGAGATTCGGAAATATTTCATGAAATGGGGAAAAGTTCGAAGTGCAGCGTTGGTTATTAACCCTGACGACTTATCAGCAAGAGCAATCGTGGTTATGAGTATCTTTCAACTCACTAAAATCCACGAAGCCTCGCGGTCGCAACGGTCATGTACCAAAACCCAATATGGAAATTCTTTTCGCCAACAACAGAACGGTTAGTGCTATTAGCATTTAGCCAAGTTAGCACTACAATCCAGAATCCGCGTTTGGCAAAAAAAACATCCAACCTAAAAACCAAAACTTTTGGAAGTTATTTGGACGTAATCACGCAGCGGTAAAGTTCCATGATATCTAACCATCAGAACTCAAAATCCATCGTACGTGCATTACGCAAAGCTACCAAAGCGATATTCGGACGGACGGACTACATTACTACAATAGCAATGCATGAACCCCACCTAAAGTGAGGCCCCACGTTGGGCGCCATTTTTGTTATGTATCGTGTTGTATGTATGTAGGTATGTATGTTGCACGTCTGTAACCATGTAACCAACGGTTACAGACGCTCCTGCGCAAGGAGGATCCGGTATCAGAGGCTTCATGATCCTCCGGCCTTGATTGGTGAGAGTAGGTGTGGTGGAAGTTGTGGGGATGTTGACCTGGCTAACCCGTGTGCACTTGGCTTTTTAATTGACCCGTAGCTTCAGCGGGGGTGGATTGAATAAGGCCAACCAGGTTTAAAGAAAACACCTATCCGCATGGCTATCATTAAGTGTTAGCCCGAATCGGTTGCGCGAGGACATAACAACACAAAAACAAAAAAAGTTATGCACACGATTGCATCAAACGAGTGAAAGAATCTGCAAACTAACTCGGACCGACTGTGGTGCACCAACGCATTGCACCTGCGAACCTTTTCCTTCTAGTATCCTGATGATGACGTTGTCGGATACTCCTTGCCCACCCTACCATTGTTCCTCGTAGCTGACGCCGAGAAACCCTTTTACGAAATATTTCCTACTCCCTTATTCCCAGGCCAAACTCAAATTCTTTCAATTAAACATTACAATCAAAATCATTTTTATTGATAAATTCCAAAACATAGCCCATATTTAATAAACAGAAATCTATATATATAGAAACCCAATATAGCAGCAGAAAAGTACAAATTTGGCAAAACTTAAGACTAACTAAATTAGGAAAATTCTTAATAATAGCAAATTTTACAATTTTGGTTTAGCAAATTTTACTAAAATTCATTTTAACAAATTATAAATTTTAAAAGAATTATAAATTTTTAAGGACATTAACTCCCTTCCTTTTCTTTTCTTTTCTTTTCTTTTCTTTTCTTTTCTTTTCTTTTCTTTTCTTTTCTTTTCTTTTCTTTTCTTTTCTTTTCTTTTCTTTTCTTTTCTTTTCTTTTCTTTTCTTTTCTTTTCTTTTCTTTTCTTTTCTTTTCTTTTCTTTTCTTTTCTTTTCTTTTCTTTTCTTTTCTTTTCTTTTCTTTTCTTTTCTTTTCTTTTCTTTTCTTTTCTTTTCTTTTCTTTTCTTTTCTTTTCTTTTCTTTTCTTTTCTTTTCTTTTCTTTTCTTTTCTTTTCTTTTCTTTTCTTTTCTTTTCTTTTCTTTTCTTTTCTTTTCTTTTCTTTTCTTTTCTTTTCTTTTCTTTTCTTTTCTTTTCTTTTCTTTTCTTTTCTTTTCTTTTCTTTTCTTTTCTTTTCTTTTCTTTTCTTTTCTTTTCTTTTCTTTTCTTTTCTTTTCTTTTCTTTTCTTTTTGGCTAAATGAGTGCTGTGGTTGTTCAGTGATCTGTCAATCCCACCTCTAATCCCTTCCTTTCCTTGTCCTTTTGTACTTATGTTTCCCACTATTTTCTTCTCCTCGGCTTCAGCCGCTTGTATCGTTTAATGTTTCATGTATTCTTTTGTACATTCGTTATCCAGACGTCCGACAATAAAGACCGAAAACCCAAAACGAAACCCGTGCATTTTATTTTTCCACCGCTCCGCCGCGATACGCATAAACATGGTCCTTCGAGCCATCGCGAACTCGCGCCGCGATACATAAAACAAAAAACATATAGTTTCGTAAAAACAAACAAACAATTTACAAAACATAGTTACAACAATCAACAATTACCAAAAGTGGCACAAAAAACGCAGTGAACAAGAAAAGGAAGTGACAAACAAATCGAAAACAGAGCGAAAAATATTTAGAATACACAAACTAAAACAAATTATTTCAAACGAAGTGCAGTGTTGTACACAAAAACACGGACTACAGCAGAACACGTAACAACAACAAACACACTCAACAAGCACAACACACAGCACCACACAAAGCAGACAAAAAGGGCAGCAACAACAAACACACTCAAAAAACACACACCCACATCACAGAGCGGACGAAGAAAGCAGCAACAACAGCAAACAACAGCAAGCAGCACAAACGGCGGACACAAACGACGTAGAGGCAATCCCCATTCTCGGGCATTGTGCCCCCTTAAGATAAGCACAAAATTTTTATTAAAAATTAACAAATATCTCTACAAGCACATACACTAACACAAACATATATTTCCAAAAAATATATATATATATATTTATACCCATTAAGCAACCCCGCTACTGCGAATAATTTTCGGTTTGTGTTCGCATTCCCCTACACAGGTAAAGCAGCAAAAATTCTCGCTGCAGCCTGCTTCCCACAAATTTTTCCAATTTGCACGCATTCCCCCACATTTCGCTTTGTGCATATTGCAGATCAGCAGCGACCACTCCAGCTGTTGATCTTGCACTCTCCCACTTGCGTATATTTTCGCGTTTCGCTTTGTGCGATATACGCACGCACAAGCAGCAAGCACTCCCGCTGCTGCATCCAAGTGCAATTACACATACATACTTCTGCCTAAGCATTTCCCCGCTCTCGCTAGCAGAAGTATATAAACGCAAGCACAGTGGGACGAGTTACTTCCCTTTCGCAGCATATTGAAAAATTTTCTAGGACTTAGAAAATTTTCAATAGTGCTGCAGATACTCATTCACTGCGCATCTGCTGCCACCCCAAGTGCATACAGTGGGACAAATATCCCCCACTTGCACACAAAAATTGTTTGTACACAAATTTATTTTAACTTTTTTACGTTCACTGATAATAATACAAAGAATCACATACACATATACATATATATATACAAATATATACACACCCAATTTTATACACATACATACGTGTATATTCACACAAATTCACATTCACATTCCCTTCATTCACTTTTTCACGAATAAAAACAAATTTAATACACAATTGACTACACATTTAATTTATATTTATATTATAATAATTTTACATACATTCTCAATTCCCATATTCACATTTATATTTATTACCCATACATATATATTTCCCTTCACATTTACACACACAAGTGTACAATTTTTTATTTATTTATTTATTTGTTGCTCGACAAGTGTTCAAATTCGTTTGAACGAATTTTCACATTCCCAACTCTTCCCATACTCAATTATCGTTCGCGCGGACGCGGTTAGACTACACGTCTATTTCCCCAATACCCTACATTTAAATACACATATATTTATTCAAATTTTTTACCCTTTGTCGAGCTTTTAAAACAAAATGCCGGTTGAACGATCACCCAAACGACAACTTGTCACAATGGAGACTCCTTCCTCCAGATCCCCAAAGTCAACCAATGCACGTTTGACAGTTCCTGTCACTCGGGAGCCACCAAACACTCGCTCCAAAATCTCTAGTCCGAAAGCAACCGATCCCAGTGTTGCCAAATTTACTTTCGAGTATGACAGACTCGTGCAATTATGCACAAAATTTACATCGGCTCCCATTGAGGATTTGACCAAATCACTGGTCCAAATTAAGCAAAAAAATTTGCAAGCCCAATGGGAGAGGCTTATGTGCGCACATGAAGCAGCCTTCATTGCTGAAGATAACAGCCAGCCCGACGGTTTCAAAGAGTCGGCTAGGCAAAAAATCGACGCCTGCACAGACCAGTATGAGTTGTGCATGGCTCAGATGTCGGACATCATTGAGATGCTCCAAATTCAGTCCCCCCAGCCCGCTGCGCATATGGAACCGGTTCGACTCCTAGAACCAGCAAATACCCCTTACATTTGCCTACAAGTTCCGCCTTGTGATACCGAAACCTTTTTCGGGGGCTATGAGCAATGGCCGTCCTTTCGGGACATGTTTACCGCGGTTTACATCAACCACCCCCAGCTCACTCCAGCCCAAAAATTGTATCACCTCCGATACAAGACGCAAGGTAAAGCCGGTGCTATTGTAAAGCAATATGCATTAACCGATGAGAATTTCGGACTCGCGTGGGAAGCCCTAAGATCCCGCTTCGAAAATAAACGCATACTCGTTGACACTCAAATCAGATCCCTCCTAAATATCGCTCCTGCCCACACTGAAAATAGTGAGGCACTTCAGCGGATCCAAAACACAATAAACAATTGTCTGTCTGTTCTCAATTCTCAGGCCGTAGACACTGACAATTGGGATCCGCTATTGGTTTACATATGTTGTACCAAATTGCCCCAAGAGACACTTGCTCTATGGGAGCAATCATTGACATCCCGGAAGGATCTGCCACCCTGGTCGCAAATGGATGAGTTCCTGACCGGCAGATATGAGGTACTTGAACGGTTGCAAAGTATTCGCCCTTCTAAGCCGAAACCGTCTCAACCTTCGACTTCCAATGTCCTCCCAAATCGGCCACACAAATCCCTAAATTATTACACGCAAGTAAAAAGGGACTTCGCGTGCAAACTCTGCAACGCAAATCATCCCATACGGACTTGCCAGAGCTTCAAAAGACTCACCCCCCAGAGTCGACTTAAACACGTTAAGAAGCACAATATCTGCGTAAATTGTCTTGCGACATCTCACCTTGTTGAGAATTGTACAAGCAATTTTACGTGCGTATATTGCCAAAAGAAGCACCATTCCATGCTTCATCTCCCTAAAGGCAATGCGCAACCCTCTCATACTCCTAACTGGTCACCTTCGACCACTCCACAGGTCGCAACAGCTCCAAAACGATCGCATAACAACTCCGTTACTCATTCCCCCCTTTCGGATGCGCAACCCCGCACATCTTCCAGGCAACGTACGCCCAAAGTACAAGCCCTCCACTCCAATAATGGCACCCAATCCCTTCTGCCTACGGCACTGGTGTCAATTGAGCACTCAGGAAAGTTGTTTAAAGTTCGAGCGTTGATCGACCAAGCCTCTCAGCGTACCTTCATTTCCTCGAAGGTCCAGAAACGCCTCAAATTGCCAATCGAGAAATCCCCCTTCCAAATCTCGGGCATGGGCGGTCAGATTGTGCAAAATGCCAATCACATTTGCTTCTTGACATTGGCAGTCCCCCAAACGAGCACGAAACTCCCCGTGCAAGCAATCGTGCTCCAAGAGCTTACGAAATTGCTCCCAACATCTCAGATAAACCCCCCTAATATGAAACATTTCGCCATGCTAGAACTCGCTGATCCAAATCCCTTCGAGACAGCGCAGATTGATATAGTGATTGGCAGTGATCTCATCCCGCAGATCATGCTCGAAGGTATCCACCGGAATGTATGTGGCAGCTTACTTGCTCAGCATACAGTATTCGGTTGGGTATTAAGCGGTCCAGTACCCCGTTCTTCGCATTTGACATGTGCCACAGAGGTACCAAGTCGCCATATGCACACTGGACACGCCCTTCGAAATAATCTTCCTGCCCTAAAGGAAGCTCGTTCGCAAGTGATTGCCGCCCTCAATCCCGCAGGGTTTCCACCTCAGGAAATAATGGAAAATCACTTCGAGCCCACCACTCCTGCAAACTCATACTCAAACCGGCAAATTTCCCCCTTCGTTGCCAAACTTTTCGGCCCTGCAGGATGGCTTTCGCCTCTAATGAGGTCCCCCAAAAGGGTTCGCCAAAAACGGCCCACATTCACAGCAACTGACGGAAATTGCAATCCCTAGCAATTCCTCATTGCACCGACTCCATCCCGGGTCCAAAAAGAGGACAGTCGCTACTCCAGTGCGACTTGCTCCAAACGCTGCAAATCCCGCAGACGTCGGACTGATCGGGTATAAACTCCAAGATCTATAAGATCTCCCTCTCGGGTGGAACGGCTCCAGCCATTCTCATGCTCAAACAGTTCCAACTCCGGATCAAAGAGCGGTTGACTGCCACCACCCTCTCGAAGAGCAAACCGACATTCTCGGTCGGGTCTCCTGCTTCGTTCGAGCCCTACGAGCACATACGTATCCCGAGCGGAGTTGCCCTTGTGTATAAACAACCCCTCGAACCCCTTCATAACTCTCACTCGAGCTTCTGATTCCCCCTAAGGAAATGGCAATGCAGCCAATATATATATGTATTTTCCCATATTCCCCCGGCTTTAGCTTGAGCGAACCTCGCAGCTTAGCCGATTTCTCATACCCACGATGTCAGCCTCAAACTTGTATGTCCAATTAACTGACATCCACCTTCTTTGCAGATCGTACGCTAGACGACCATCGCAGCAGCTGCCTTCGAGTTTGTCCCGCATGGCCAAAAGAGATGCAAGCATCCGCAGCGGCTACCATCCAGCAAAGAGGTCATCGGCGCACCCCTAAGCGCACCCACAGCCAGCCAGCCGTGAGCCGTACTACCACCAGCCAGACATCAGCCGCATCAAGGCAACCCTCCCCCCGGCTACTTCATAAAATTGCACTCTGCAATGGCGGCCGCGATGGCTAAATGAGTGCTGTGGTTGTTCAGTGATCTGTCAATCCCACCTCTAATCCCTTCCTTTCCTTGTCCTTTTGTACTTATGTTTCCCACTATTTTCTTCTCCTCGGCTTCAGCCGCTTGTATCGTTTAATGTTTCATGTATTCTTTTGTACATTCGTTATCCAGACGTCCGACAATAAAGACCGAAAACCCAAAACGAAACCCGTGCATTTTATTTTTCCACCGCTCCGCCGCGATACGCATAAACACTTTTCTTTTCTTTTCTTTTCTTTTCTTTTCTTTTCTTTTCTTTTCTTTTCGTTTCTTTTCTTTTCTTTTCTTTTCTTTTCTTTTCTTTTCTTTTCTTTTCTTTTCTTTTCTTTTCTTTTCTTTTCTTTTCTTTTCTTTTCTTTTCTTTTCTTTTCTTTTCTTTTCTTTTCTTTTCTTTTCTTTTCTTTTCTTTTCTTTTCTTTTCTTTTCTTTTCTTTTCTTTTCTTTTCTTTTCTTTTCTTTTCTTCAAAATCCTAGTGAACCCCCTTTAGCATCTGATCAAATATAGCCAAGATTTTTATATAGATAAATGCATGGTACTTTTAGGAAACAAGTTTACAAAAAAAATCTTTTATTTTTATGTGATCTTCGAAATATTTGTAAATATATTTTTTTTGTTTGAGTTTTTTTTTGTGTGTTAGAAAAATTGTGCCAAAAGTGACGTTGACTTACGTGAGTGTCTGTTGGGCCCATCGATGCAGCTGAGGTACACTGAAAAAAAATTATCGACATCCAAGCTAAAGCTTGATTGGTAATTTGGCACAACACAAAAATATGGAAATTTGTAATTTTCTCAAACTTTCACTTTTTTTCAACCACCAGGCATTTACCTTTACACTAATTGTATTTTTTTTCCCACTTTTATTTTCACTATATATATGCATGAAGCCCTTTGTTTTTCTCTTTTCTTAAAATGTCGAAATTTTCTCATAGGATTTTAACTATTAAACATTTTTACTTTTAATAACTTCAACCCTCCGTCTTCGATTTTGCCCTTCAAACATTTATTTTCTTCCTTGGTTTTGTTGTTTGGTGATGGCTGTGGTGGCACAATGCCGAAATGGATGATGAAAATTGTTGTTGTTGCTGTGGTGCTGAATTTAATTTCCCAAAACTTGTTGTTGCTTGCATGCGAGTGTTGTTGAGGTTGTTGTGGTATTGGCGTTTTATCGTTCAACCGAATGTTGTTGTTTGTCGTTGTTAAGTATTTTAGAACAAATTTTATTTCGACGAAATGTTGTTACGGTTTGCATTTACTAGTTTAGAAATAATGGTGTTGTTGCAGCCATTCTATAAAAAAATGTTCACTCCAAAAATGTCTACGTTAGGAAAGTGTTCGAAATACGTTCGCGTTTTTTTTTTGTTTCATCGTTAGCAACCACGCAAGAATTTTAAAGTTTAATTTTGTCTTTTATTTCGATTCCAATGATGTTCGCACCGGCAATTTTCTTTAGGCACGTATTTTTTTTTTAATAGCATCTTTAACTTTAATTTAATTAATGTTAAATGTCCTTTTTTTTGTCCTTTTATTTTATGAAAGTGACAAATGCCCTCGGCATCGCGCAACCGGCAGCGAGTCCGCGTCGGAGTGTGGCGTCTACTGATCTTCTCTTTTTCTTCTTTGCGTTGGGTTGCCGCTATATATATTAGTTTCAAAACAAACGCCAAACCGTTTTTGTCCGTTTGTTCGACCTAATCCGCGCTATCCCGTTTTCTCTCACCGTAACTCATTTGCGTACATGGGTTTGTGCGTTTGTGCATCATTTTTCGCTCTACCTAAAAAATATCCCACTTAGCAACAGCGGCAAAATAAACAACAACATTCCTTTATTTTTCCGTGTAACAACCACTTCGCTGATCGACAAAACCAGTCGATCACAACAACCACATTTAGTTTGCATTGGGCTACAAAACCCAACTTAGTGCATTACAACAACCACATTTAGTTTGCATTGGGCTACAACACCCAACTTAGTGCATTACAACAACCACATTTAATTTGCATTGGGCTACAACACCCAACTTAGTGCCTTACAACAACCACATTTAGTGACCGGCCCAGCTGAGCTTGCTCACGCACACCGATACAAATGTTTCGCAACATTCTGCGTCTACGTAGAAGTTTGAGCGATGTTGCGTGGGTGGTCTGAGTAACATGCGCAATGTTGAGCAACTTGCGCAGAATGTTTCTGGGGTTCCAAAACTTTTTTTGAGCGAGCATGCAGACCCCAACAATGACTTGTGTTCAAAATCAAGAAATAAATTTTTTTTTTGTAAAAATTGTTATTTTTTTATTGCATTTTGAATTATTACAGGCATATATGTAAAAAATACGAATACGAATACAAAAAATGAGCTTTTTCCATATAGTGACTCTAAGTCACTACATGGTACTTTATGTTACAAAATAATGTGGTACTAATAGGGTTAATAATATTATGCCTTATTATTTAACTAGACTCGTATGCTTTCTATAATGGTATCAATCATCCTTCTATACCCCAAGGTTCGAAAGCAAATCGATTTGGAACGGTGACTTTGAAAAAATTGCTACTTGGGTGCAACCACTAAAATGCTTGTCAACACCAAATGCATAAGTGCATATTAATAATTAACCCCTTAAAATTTAGCCAGAGTCTTAAACTTTCTCTATTGGTCCCTAACTTTTCCTTATCCTTCAGGAGTAATGAGCATATCGATGCGCAAGGATAACATTGAAAAACTGCCTATTACAAAATACACACTCACCACTAAAGTGCTTATAGATTCCAAACGGTATGGGTTACTTTAATAAAAAACCCCTTCAAATGTAGCTAGGGATTGCAGCTTTAGCAAATTAAATCAATAATTTGATTACTATTCGGCAATCATGAACAGATCGATGCGCAAGTGTGACATTAAATGGCTGCCTACTGCAAAATCGATAAAATGCTTGTAAAATATGATGATTCAAGGTTCATAGAAAAAATAATAACCTTAAAACTTAGCTGGAGTTTTGAGCTTTCATAAATGGGGTCAATCTTCTCGCTATCTCAAATAATGCAGGAGAATTTCGTTGTGGAAAAGTGATATCGACCACATGATACATCTATATCAGGTGTGAACAAAATCTTCTTATGGAAAAGCAAACACCAATACATGTAATGTTGCCCAAAAAAATGCAAACAAATTATTTATTTAATTGATTTCGCTTGACCCTTAAAATTATAAGTGAAAAAAATATAATGTTCCCATTTGTCATTGCCGAAAGGCCAACCAATCGCCAACACAAAAAAGCATACACACCAAAACTACAACAACAAAAGCATCTAATTTTTTTCATACATACAATTTCTTGAGGTAACAAAACAAAAATCCGCGCAGCCCTCACACGTGTTGCTTCGCTGCTGTCACAACAACGACTGATTGAAAGAATGCACCTCTGATCTATATAACCAATCAAATGCTTGTGGAACCTAAGTACGCACAATCACTTTAATCAAAATGGCGTCAAAATTAAGCCAGAGTGACCACCATTCACCAATTTGGTAAATAAAAAAAATATCCCACCGGCAGCATGATCGAAATTATGGCTGTTAATCTCGACCCGTTAACGGATTTTAACCCGATTAGTACCACGCAGTGACTTTGGGTCACTGTTAAAAATGAAACCTTTATATTAACTATGATATTATTTATTTCTATAAGACGCTTTATGTATTTGTTTATTAAGCTTTCGCTTTGTATAAATACATGTTTCATTCAATTTTTTTTTACATTTACAAGTTCAAATCTTTGAAAAAAACAAAAAACTGCGTAAAGTACCACGTAGTGACTATAAGTCACTGTGTGTAAGAAATTTAAAAATTGCGATAGTATGCCAAGAAAATATAAACATTTGCAATTTTTGGTTTGAAATGGTATCATCTAATAGTGAGGTTGATATAGAGGAAGAAGGGTTTGAAGTTGAGGGCGAGCAGTCCTTTCATGAACTTGAAGAATTGGCTGTAAATGATGGTTATGCCTACGTAGGTAAGGATTGTACAGCATGGAACAAAAATCCGCATCTACAAAGCAAAACTCAAGCTCACAGCATAGTAAAAGGAAGGACCAACAAGGTAGTTCTTCCACCAGGACGCTGCAAACTGCTGCAGACACATTCTCGCTCTTTTTTGATAGCAACGTGGTAGATGTCATCGTGAATTTTACAATTTTGAATGTCAATAGAAAGCTCGACGCAAAATGGAAGCTCACTGACGACGTCGAAATTCGTGCATATATTGGGTTATTGATTGATGCAGGAGCGCGAAATAATGGCATAGCTGGCTATAAAGAGTTTTGACCCTTTATATGGCACTTTATTGTATCGCGCTTGTGTGTCGAGGCAGAGATTTGTAGACTTATCACGTTACTTGAGACTTGATGACATGGCTACAGGATCCATTCGTAGATCACAAGATAAATTTGCACCAATCAGAGATCTCTGGGACATGATAAATATTAATTTGAAGAAGCACTACATTCCTGGCATAAATTTGACTATAGACGAACAATTTCTTCCATTTACGTACCATCAAAACCGGATAAATATGGTATGAAAAATTGAATTTGCGATAGTGGAAACAGCTACCCCTTATTCCGAATACCATACTTGGGCAAGGAAGGTAGAAGCAGAGGATCAAATCTAGCGCAAAATGTTGTAGATAAGCTTTGTGAACCTTATGAATAAACATGCAAAAATATAACTTTTGACAACTATTTTACCAGCTTGGAATTGACACAAAGCTTGCTATCAAAAAAATTGATTTGTGTTGGCACAATGTAATTTCCTTGTTAACAGAAAAAAAGTAGTCATAAGCAGCATTTCCGGATTTCGAAAAATCTCAACTTTAGTATGTTATGTGCCAAAGAAAAATAATAAACAATGCACCATTCAACGGAAGTTGATGCCGAAAATAAAAATAAGCCACAGATAAATCTCTTCTACAACGCAACGAAAGGTTGCAACGAGCATTCTAAAAAGACTGTTATTTGCATGACTTGTGTTCAAAATCAAGAAATAAATTTTGTTTTTGTAAAAATTGTTATTTTTTTTATTGCATTTTGAATTATTACAGGCATATATGTAAAAAATACGAATACGAATACAAAAAATGAGCTTTTTCCATATAGTGACTCTAAGTCACTACATGGTACTTTATGTTACAAAATAATGTGGTACTAATAGGGCTAATAATATTATGCCTTATTATTTAGCTAGACTCGTATGCTTTCTATAATGGTATCAATCATCCTTCTTACCCCAAGGTTCGAAAGCAAATCGATTTGGAACGGTGACTTTGAAAAAATTGCTACTTGGGTGCAACCACTAAAATGCTTGTCAACACTAAATGCATAAGTGCATATTAATAATTGACCCCCTACAATTTAGCCAGAGTCTTATGCTTTCTATATTGGTCCCTAACTTTTCCTTACCCTTCTGGAATAATGAGCATATCAATGCGCAAGGATAACATTGAAAAACTGCCTATTACAAAATACACACTCACCACTAAAGTGCTTATAGATTCCAAACGGTATGGGTTACGTTAATAAAAAACCCCTTAAAATGTAGCTAGAGATTGCAGCTTTATCTAATTAAATCAATAATTTGAAAATTATTCGGCAATCATGAACAGATCGATGCGCAAGAGTGACATTAAATGGCTGCCTACTGCAAAATCGATAAAATGCTTGTAAAATATGATGATTCTAGGTTTATAGACAAAATAAAAACCCTAAGACCTAGCTGGAGTTTTGAGCTTTCATAAATGGAGTCAATCTTCTCGCTATCTCAAATAATGCAGGAGAATTTCGTTGTGGAAAAGTGATATCGACCACATGATACATCTATATCAGGGGTGCCCAAAATCTTCTTATGGAAAAGCAGAAACCAATACATGTAAAGTTGCCCAAAAAAATGCAAACAAATTATTTAATTAATTGAATTAGTTGAAAGCACATTGTGCATTTCGCTTGACCCTTAAAATTATAAGTGAAAAAAATATAATGTTCCCATTTGTCATTGCCGAAAGGCCAACCAATCGCCAAACAAAAACTACAACAACAAAAGCATCAAATTTTTTTTCATACATACAATTTCTTGAGGCAACAAAACAAAAATCCGCGCAGCCCCCACACGTGTTTCTTCGTTGCTGTCACAACAACGACTGATTGATAGAATGCACCTCTGATCTATATAACCAATCAAATGCTTGTGGAACTTAAGTATGCACAATAACTTTAATCAAAATGGCGTCAAAATTAAGCCAGAGTGACCACCTTTCACCAATTTGGTAAATAAAAAAAATATCCCACCGGCAGCATGATCGAATTTATGGCTGTTAAATCTCGACCCGTTAACGGATTTTAATAATATTATGCCTTATTATTTAGCTAGACTCGTATGCTTTCTATAATGGTATCAATCATCCTTCTATACCCCAAGGTTCGAAAGCAAATCGATTTGGAACGGTGACTTTGAAAAAATTGGTTCTTGGGTGCAACCACTAAAATGCTTGTCAACACCAAATGCATAAGTGCATATTAATAATTGACCCCTTAAAATTTAGCCAGAGTCTTATGCTTTCTATATTGGTCCCTAACTTTTTCTTATCCTTCCGGAATAATGAGCATATCGATGCGCAAGGATAACATTGAAAAACCGCCTATTACAAAATACACACTCACAACTAAGTGCTTATAGATTCCAAACGGTATAGGTTACGTTAATAAAAACCCCTTAAAATGTAGCTAGAGATTGCAGCTTTATCAAATTAAATCAATAATTTGATTACTATTCGGCAATCATGAACAGATCGATGCGCAGAGTGACATTAAATGGCTGCCTACTGCAAAATCGATAAAATGCGTGTAAAATATGATGATTCTAGGTTTATAGAAAAAATAATAACCTTAAAACCTAGCTGGAGTTTTGAGCTTTCATAAATGGGGTCAATCTTCTCGCTATCTCAAATAATGCAGGAGAATTTCGTTGTGGAAAAGTGATATCGACCAAAGTTGCCCAAAAAAATGCAAACAAATTATTTCATTAATTGAATTAGTTGAAAGCACATTGTGCATTTCGCTTGACCCTTAAAATTATAAGTGAAAAAAATATAATGTGTTAATGTTTTTTTCATACTTACAATTTCTTGAGGCAACAAAACAAAAATCCGCGCGCCCCCACACGTGTTGCTTCGTTGCTGTCACAACAACGACTGATTGAAAGAATGCACCTCTGATCTATATAACCAATCAAATGCTTGTGGAACCTAAGTACGCACAATCACTTTAATCAAAATGGCGTCAAAATTAAGCCAGAGTGACCACCTTTCACCAATTTGGTAAATAAAAATATATCCCACCGGCAGTATGATCGAAATTACGGCTGTTAAATCTCGACCCGTTAACGGATTTTAATAATATTATGCCTTATTATTTAGCTAGACTCGTATGCTTTCTATAATGGTATCAATCATCCTTCTGTACCCCAAGGCTCGAAAGCAAATCGATTTGGAACGGTGACTTTGAAAAAATTGCTAAATGGGTGCAACCACTAAAATGCTTGTCAACACCAAATGCATAAGTGCATATTAATAATTGACCCGTTAAAATTTAGCCAGAGTCTCATGCTTTCTATATTGGTCCCTAACTTGTCATTATCCTTAAGGAATAATGAGCATATCGATGCGCAAGGATAACATTGAAAAACTGCCTATTACAAAATACACACTCACCACTAAAGTGCTTATAGATTCCAAACGGTATGGGTTACGTTAATAAAAAACCCCTTAAAATGTAGCTAGATATTGCAGCTTTATCAAATTAAATCAATAATTTGATTACTATTCGGCAATCATGAACAGATCGATGCGCAAGAGTGACATTAAATGGCTGCCTACTGCAAAATCGATAAAATGCTTGTAACATATGATGATTCTAGGTTTATAGAAAAAATAATAACCTTAAAACCTAGCTGGAGTTTTGAGCTTTCAATTATGTGGTCAATCTTCTCGCTATCTCAAATAATGCAGGAGAATTTCGTTGTGGAAAAGTGATATCGACCACATGATACATCTATATCAGGGGTGCCCAAAATCTTCTTATGGAAAAGCAAAAACCAATACATGTAAAGTTGCCCAAAAAACTGCAAACAAACTATTTAATTAATTGAGTTAGTTGAAAGCACATTGTGCATTTCGCTTGACCCTTAAAATTATAAGTGAAAAAAATATAATGTTCCCATTTGTCATTGCCGAAAAGCTAACCAATCGCCAAAACAAAAACTACAACAACAAAAGCATCTAATTTTTTTCATATATACAATTTCTTGAGGCAACAAAACAAAAATCCGCGCAGCCCCCACACGTGTTGCTTCGTTGCTATCACAACAACGACTGATTGAAAGAATGCACCTCTGATCTATATAACCAATCAATTGCTTGTGGAACCTAAGTACGCACAATCACTTTAATCAAAATGGCGTCAAAATTAAGCCATTAAGTGACCACCTTTCACCAATTTGGTAAATAAAACAAATATCCCACCGGCAGCATGATCGAAATTATGGCTGTTAAATCTCGACCCGTTAACGGATTTTAATAATATTATGCCTTATTATTTAGCTAGACTCGTATGCTTTCTATAATGGTATCAATCATCCTTCTATACCTCAAGGTTCGAAAGCAAATAGATTTGGAACGGTGACTTTGAAAAAATTGCTACTTGGGCGCAACCACTAAAATGCTTGTCAACACCAAATGCATAAGTGCATATTAATAATTGACCCCTTAAAATTTAGCCAGAGTCTTATGCTTTCTATATTGGTCCCTAACTTTTCATTATCCTTCAGGAATAATGAGCATATCGATGCGCAAGGATAACATTGAAAAACTGCCTATTGCAAAATACACACTCACCACTAAAGTGCTTATAGATTCCAAACGGTATGGGTTACGTTAATAAAAAACCCCTTAAAATGTAGCTAGGTATTGCAGCTTTATCAAATTAAATCAATAATTTGATTACTATTCGGCAATCATGAACAGATCGATGCGCAAGAGTGACATTAAATGGCTGCCTACTGCAAAATCGATAAAATACTTGTAAAATATGATGATTCTAGGTTTATAGAAAAAATAATAACCTTAAAACTTAGCTGGAGTTTTGAGCTTTCATAAATGGGGTCAATCTTCTCGCTATCTCAAATAATGCAGGAGAATTTCGTTGTGGAAAATTGATATCGACCACATGATACATCTATATCAGGGGTGCCCAAAATCTTCTTATGGAAAAGCAAAATCCAATACATGTAAAGTTGCCCAAAAAAAATGCAAACAAATTATTTAATTAATTAGTTGAAAGCACATTGTGCATTTCGCTTGACCCTTAAAATTATAAGTGAAAAAAATATAATGTTCCCATTTGTCATTGCCGAAAGGCCAACCAATCGCCAACACAAAAAAGCATACACACAAAAACTACAACAACAAAAGCATCTACTTTTTTTTCATACATACAACTTCTTGAGGCAACAAAACAAACATCCGTGGAACTCCCACACGTGTTGCTTCGTTGCTGTCACAACAACGACTGATTGAAAGAATGCACCTCTGATTTATATAACCAATCAAATGCTTGTGGAACCTAAGTACGCACAATCACTTTAATCAAAATGGCGTCAAAATTAAGCCAGACTGACCACCTTTCAACAATTTGGTAAATACAAAAAATTCCCACCGGCAGCATGATTGAAATTATGGCTGTTAAATCTCGACCCGTTAACGGATTTTAATAATATTATACCTTATTATTTAGCTAGACTCGTATGCTTTCTATAATGGTATCAATCATCCTTCTATACCTCAAGGTTCGAAAGCAAATCGATTTGGAACGGTGACTTTGAAAAAATTGCTACTTGGGTGCAACCACTAAAATGCTTGTCAACACCAAATGCATAAGTGCATATTAATAATTGACCCGTTAAAATTTAGCCAGAGTCTTATGCTTTCTATATTGGTCCCTAACTTTTCATTATCCTTCAGGAATAATGAGCATATCGATGCGCAAGGATAACATTAAAAAACTGCCTATTACAAAATACACACTCACCACTAAAGTGCTTATAGATTCCAAACGGTATGGGTTACGTTAATAGAAAACCCCTTCAAATGTAGCTAGAGATTGCAGCTTTATCAAATTAAATCAATAATTTGATACTATTCGGCAATCATGAACAGATCGATGCGCAAGGGTGACATTAAATGGCTGCCTACTGCAAAATCGATAAAATGCTTTTAAAATATGATGATTCTAGGTTTATAGAAAAAATAATAACCTTAAAGCCTAGCTGGAGTTTTGAGCTTTCATAAATGGGGGCAATCTTCTCGCTATCTCAAATAATGCAGGAGAATTTCGTTGTGGAAAAGTGATATCGACCACATGATACATATATATCAGGGGTGCCCAAAGTTGCCCAAAAAAATGCAAACAAATTATTTAATTAATTGAATTAGTTGAAAGCACATTGTGCATTTCGCTTGACCCTTAAAATTATAAGTGAAAAAAATATAATGTTCCCATTTGTCATTGCCGAAAGGCCCACCAATCGCCAATACAAAAACGCATACACACAAAAACTACAACAACAAAAGCATCTAATTTTTTTTCATACATACAACTTCTTGAGGCAACAAAACAAACATCCGTGGAACTCCCACACGTGTTGCTTCGTTGCTGTCACAACAACGACTGATTGAAAGAATGCACCTCTGATCTATATAACCAATCAAATGCTTGTGGAACCTAAGTACGCACAATCACTTTAATCAAAATGGCGACAAAATTAAGCCAGAGTGACCACCTTTCACCAAGTTGGTAAATAAAAAGAATATCCCACCGGCAGCATGATCGAAATTATGGCTGTTAAATCTCGACCCGTTAACGGATTGTAATAATATTATGCCTTATTATTTAGCTAGACTCGTATGCTTTTTATAGTGGTATCAATCATCCTTCTATACCCCAAGGTTCGAAAGCAAATCGATTTGGAACGGTGACTTTGAAAAAGTGCTACTTGGGCGCAACCACTAAAATGCTTGTCAACACCAAATGCATAAGTGCATATTAATAATTGACCCCTTAAAATTTAGCCAGAGTCTTATGCTTTCTGAGAGTAAAAATTGCCTATGAAAAAGCTCCCAACCTGCCGTTCGGAACCGGCATAAAACTGTAGGTCCCTTCCTCCCGCGTACAAAATTCACACGCACAACACGGGTGGTTGCGGGAAGCTAGGCCTTGGTCTCGCGTAAGCGCGCTGTCGTGCATATCAATTATTAATTATTACTTATGCTTTCTATATTGGTCCCTAACTTTTCATTATCCTTCAGGAATAATGAGCATATCGATGCGCAAGGATAACATTGAAAAACTGCATATTACAAAATACACACTCACCACTAAAGTGCTTATAGATTCGAAACGGTATGGGTTACGTTAATAAAAATCCCTTAAAATGTAGCTATAGATCGCAGCTTTATCAAATTAAATCAATAATTTGATTACTATTCGGCAATCATGGACATGTCGATGCGCAAGAGTGACATTAAATGGCTGCCTACTGCAAAATCGATAAAATGCTTGTAAAATATGATGATTCTCGGTTTATAGAATAAATAATAAACTTAAACCCTAACTGGAGTTTTGAGCTTTCATAAATGGGGTCAATCTTCTCGCTATCTCAAATAATGCAGGAGAATTTCGTTGTGGAAAAGTGATATCGACCACATGATACATCTATATCAGGGGTGCCCAAAATCTTCTTATGGAAAAGCAAAAACCAATACATGTAAAGTTGCCCAAAAAACTGCAAGCAAACTATTTAATTAATTGAGTTAGTTGAAAGCACATTGTGCATTTCGCTTGACCCTTAAAATTATAAGTGAAAAAATATAATGTTCCCATTTGTCATTGCCGAAAGGCCAACCAATCGCCAATACAAAAAAGCATACTGTTACGAATACTAAGTCTAGTGGGCTGTTACGTATCACTGGATTGTGTAATTTGAAAATGAAACAACTTTCATTATTTCAACGCAGCCAAATCAAAACCAACAGTCACTTTATTATTCACAGTTTTACACTTTACTGTTCGTACACTTAAGTATTTGCTTAACCCTTTCGGTTATTCTATGCCATATGGCATAGCCTCTTTTCAGCGCCTGTTTTAGGTCAAAAACTTGTGGATACTATATTTTTATATTTTTGTATTTTTCTCTGAAGGTTTTTATACCAAATAATGAAAAAAATATTTTGATTAGTGTCCAAGTAAGTTGTAAGGGTTCAGAAAGTGCGCAGTCCTATCGAGCTGCGTATTTTACAAAAAGAGATCATTTCGTACTTTTATTTATTCTATTAAAACATCAATTTATTTCATAGGTTTGTGTAAGTAATCTAGTAGGTATTTATTGTTTTAGTAAGTGTAAAAAAAGTTAGATCCCAAATATAGTTCACTAAGGCTGTACGATTTTATTTATTTCTTACTATGCCATATTTCATAATGCCCAAAAACCTCTTTTTCGAACAATATTTTAAAAAATGACTTTTGATTATTCATCATGTAGGCTTAAACAGTAATAAAATAGAAAAGAATGATTGTTAAAGTTACAAACAAAAAAGAAGTACCGAAAGGGTTAATTACTCCGTGTGGCAACTTCACTTGTCAAAACCAGACTGACTCGCTGCGCCGCATCCGGCTGCCTTTTATACCTGCCAGGCCATCGCGCAGATCGTTCCCGCACATTCCGGAGTGGACTAAAAGTTTCCATCATTGCCAGGTTGGACTAAAAGTTATTATCGCAGCCGTCGTTGCCAGATTGGACTAAAAGTTACCATCGTGGCCATCGTTGCCAGATTGGATTATAGCACGGCACGTAGCGGCAGGGTTGCTTTGCACAGCGACAGACTGTCTTATCGTTACAATACACACAAAAACTACAACAACAAAAGCATCTAATTTTTTTTCATACATACAATTTCTTGAGGCAACAAAACAAAAATCCGCGCAGCCCCCACACGTGTTGCTTCGTTGCTGTCACAACAACGACTGATTGAAAGAATGCACCTCTGATCTATATAACCAATCAAATGCTTGTGGAACCTAAGTACGCACAATCACTTTAATCAAAATGGCGTCAAAATTAAGCCAGAGTGACCACCTTTCACCAATTTGGTAAATAAAAAAAATATCCCACCGGCAGCATGATCGAAATTATGGCTGTTAAATCTCGACCCGATAACGGATTTTAATAATATTATGCCTTATTATTTAGCTAGACTCGTATGCTTTCTATAATGGTATCAATCATCCTTCTATACCCCAAGGTTCGAAAGCAAATCGATTTGGAACGGTGACTTTGAAAAAATTGCTATTTGGGTGCAACCACTAAAATGCTTGTCAACACCAAATGCATAAGTGCATATTAATTAAATTTAGCCAGAGTCTTATGCTTTCTATATTGGTCCCTAACTTTTCATTATCCTCCAGGAGTAATGAGCATATCGATAAGCAAGGATAACATTGAAAAACTGCCTATTACAAAATACACACTCACCACTAGGTTAGGTTAGGTTGCGGTGGCTGCCTCTATGAGAGACACACTCGGAGGCCTGAAAGGCCCATTGTGATACCACATATTTCACCCGTTTTGAACTGTGTATGCAACACTGTTTTGCCAACATATGTTACAGCACACATTTCAAGCGGATGGGGAAAGGGGGGGAGGGGACCTACAGTTTAACGCCGAATCCGAACGGCAATTGGCAGTTTTTCGTTCACACTTGGAGGTTTTGCCATTGCCTGCCAAGAGCGCACTTGTGCGATTCTTGTAATTCTCATTTTCTTCATGTGGATAGCGATAGAAGTAGATGAGTTGTTCACCAGCCCGAGCCAGGAATCGAACCTGGAGCCTTTGGTATGAGAAGCCAGCGCGCTACCCGCTGGACTATCGAGGCCGGCCAGAGTCTTATGCTTTCTATATTGGTCCCTAACTTTTCATTATCCTCCAGGAGTAATGAGCATATCGATAAGCAAGGATAACATTGAAAAACTGCCTATTACAAAATACACACTCACCACTAAAGTGCTTATAGATTCCAAACGGTATGGGCTACGTTAATAAACAACCCCTCCAATTGTAGCTATAGATCGCAGCTTTATCAAATTAAATCAATAATTTGATTACTATTCGGCAATCATGAACAGATCGATGCGCAAGAGTGACATTAAATGGCTGCCTACTGCAAAATCGATAAAATGCTTGTAAAATATGATGATTATAGGTTTATAAAAAAAAAAGAATAACCCTAAAACCTAGCTGGAGTTTTGAGCTTTCATAAATGGGGTCAATCTTCTCGCTATCTCAAATAATGCAGGAGAATTTCGTTGTGGAAAAGTGATATCGACCACATGATACATCTATATCTGGGGTGCCCAAAATCTTCTTATGGAAAAGCAAAAACCAATACATGTAAAGTTGCCCAAAAAAATGCAAACAAATTATTTCATTAATTGAATTAGTTGAAAGCACATTGTGCATTTCGCTTGACCCTTAAAATTATAAGTGAAAAAAAATATAATGTTCCCATATGTCATTACCGAAAGGCCAACCAATCGCCAAAACAAACACTACAACAACAAAAGCATCTAATTTTTTTTCATACATACAATTTCTTGAAGCAACAAAACAAAAATCCGCGCAGCCCCCACACGTGTTGCTTCGTTGCTGTCACAACAACGACTGATTGAAAGAATGCACCTCTGATCTATATAACCAATCATGGAACCTAAATACGCACAATCACTTTAGTCGAAATGGCGTCAAAATTAAGCCAGAGTGACCACCTTTCACCAATTTGGTAAATAAAAAAAATATCCCACCGGCAGCATGATCGAAATTATGGCTGTTAAATCTCGACCCGTTAACGGATTTTAATAATATTATGCCTTATTATTTAGCTAGACTCGTATGCTTTCTATAATGGTATAAATCATCCTTCTATACCCCAAGGTTCGAAAGCAAATCGATTTGGAACGGTGACTTTCAAAAAATTGCTACTTGGGCGCAATCACTAAAATGCTTGTCAACACCAAATGCATAAGTGCATATTAATAATTGACCCCTTAAAATTTAGCTAGAGTCTTATGCCTTAATACTTTAAAAGCATAAAATAACCGCTGTTTACATTTACCCCTTGTTTACATTTCCCCCATCTGACCCTAGCTTTGATGCGGATCGAAGCCAGCCGTTCGTTCACCAGAGTGAACCGAGAGACGTGGTGGCGAAGTCTCTTGCTGACCACAAATCCGCAGCCAAATTCGCGCTTCTCCGCATGGCAGCTGTAGTAAATATCGCAGTCTGCTCGCTTGGAGCAACCTTGTCCTGTCCATCGCATTTCCTGGATGGCGGTGATGTCAGCCTTACATTTCGTGAGGGCTTCCGCCAGTTGGATAGAGGCACCTTCCCTATAGAGGGTCCGGACATTCCAGGTGCATATCCTCAAATCATGGTCCTTGAATCGTTTGCTGTGGTCGTCAACATTTTGGGTTCCTTCCGAGGCTTGCTTTTTGGCTTTCATTGGTATTTGGTTTTCCGTGGCGGGCACCAAACCCTGCGCACAACCCAAATTTTAAGTCCTGGGGATAGGACTCGCTGCACACATTAGTTCACTATTCAGCGGATGCCAAATA